>CM076687.1:84742226-85942226 GCA_038501925.1 Xenopus petersii
GTGCTGCTTTCATCCTGAAAGACAACTGCCTGCCCCCCACCCCCAAAAAAAATATGCATAGAGAAAAGGATACTTTCCCTGTTTTCCCAAGTATTTATTATAACTTTTTTAACTACCAGGCAGATTTAGAAATGCAAAGGGATAGCTTCTTTCCTGTTGTACTGCATAGAGCAAAAGAAGTCAATAATTACCTGTGTTAAAAAAACACTTTAAAACTGATACATTTAGTAAAGGCAAACTAAAAAACCCTTTAAAACGGATACATTTACGAAAGGCAAAGTAAAGACTGATACCAGGCAAACTATAGACTGCACCATGCCATTTCCTAATTATTTATTTAAAGGGACAGTAACACCAAAAAATTAAAGTGTTTTAAATGAATGATAATATAATATAATGTTGCCCTGCACTGGTAAACCGTGTGTTTTCTTCAGAAACACAACTATAGTTTATATAAACAAGCTGCTGTGTAGCCATGGGGGCAGCCATTCAAGCACAGGGAAAAAGATAACAGATAAGTTCGGAAGAATCCCATTGTCTACTACAGAGATTATCTGTTATCTGCTGTGTATCCTGTGCCTTTTCTCCTTTTGCAGCTTGAATGGCTGCCCCCATGGCTACACAGCAGCTTGTTTATATTAACAATAGTAGTGTTTCTAAAAGCAAACACACCAGTTTTACCAGTGCTGGGCAACAATGCATTATATTTTCATTACTTTAAAACACTTTAATTTTTTGGTGTTCCTTTAATGTAGACCAGCTAGGGAATGGTCAGCTGTACAACAAAATCTTCCATAACTGGAATAGTTAAAATGAATAACAATAGCGTGTGCAGTTCCTCTATGCTATATATAACTTGCTGGCCGCCTCCATGTGCTAACGTCTATGGGAGGATTTGTGCTGCAATAGTTATTTGTGTGCATTCTGAATGTATGATATTTTTGTAACCTACCTCTCAGTAATATCGTTGAAGAGAATTTCACGCTGAGATGGAATGAGGTATAAAGGGAAAGTAAGCAAAGTAAGCAATGCAAAGAGGAATGTCTGACCCTGCCTATTAGCTTACACTGGAAATAGAGGCTTCTTACTTCACTGCCTTTTTGTTTGTGGTCCAGTGCCACTAAGCCTCCAGGACTTTGTGGGTTAAATTTAGTTTGTTGATTTCTATACTCTGTTTGCGCTGTGACATTTTGCTGTGGCCTTAGCAGGAATAATAAGCCTTGCTTTGTGCATACGAAAGTATGAGATGAACTCGTTCTGATTCCCAAAGGGAGTGAGACTGCAGGCTCTCTCCTCGTCTAAGAAAGCAAAGGGTATGGTATAGGGACAGCTTATTCTACCTCAATTGGACTGTTTAATACTACTACGTTATAAGAATTAATTTGTCTATGAATGGGTTAATAAGAACAAAGTGGTTAAATGTAACTTGGGGGTTGAATGGGGTGTGGGAGTTTTCTGTTACACAGAACAATTGTCAGTCTCACCCAGTTATATGATTCATTAGACAGCAGCCGATCACATGCTGTTGGTCACATCAGTAAAGAGAATAGAGATTGTTGCTCAGTGCTGTTATCACCATGTAGGCTACAATCTTCCCCCAGATACACTGACCTCGTGTACCATTCCTCCTACTCTCTCGCTGTACTTTGTGCAATCCTACCCTAACAAAACTGCTGCTGTTCGTCATATAGAAAGTATAACAACTAATGGCATAGAGAATTATTTACTTGTTTATTACCATCTGGGCATACAGTAATGAGTTTTCCTGGCCCCAAGGGCTGTACTACCAGAAGAAGAAATCTGCACCCTAATCAGGGCTGTATTTAAATGTTAAGTTGCCTTGGGCTGTTTTTGTTATAAAATCCCTACCCATAGTCAAAAAAATAACAAATGAAGCTTGTATTATCCTATATGAATTGATTAGATTAGCTGAAATAACTTTTTAACTCTCCTTAACATTCCACAGTCACTGGTATTCAAACTGCAATGCTTGGTGCATTTCCTAGATTCTCAAATTTTAATGAGCATCAGAATTCAGAACCCAATCTGTTCTGTCTCAACCTTAAAGAAAGGAACTATTTGGTGTATGAATGCGATTAATGACACACTAATGGGACTTTTGGCTCATTTTAGTTGTTTATACGTCTTTTTATGAAAAAAAGATTCATAAAGAATATATAAAATACAAATAGGGTGTTTTTTTATGGAATTCAATGTTGTTACCACTACAAAGAAGGTGTCGGGTGAGGTTAGGGGGCACAGTGGACGCAAATGAGGGAAGGGTGAGTCCTTGAGGCAGGAGCTGTATGTGCCTACGGGACAGTCAGGGTGGAGCGGGTGCAGAGTGGAACAGGATGGAGAGGGCTTAGAACAAACAGGATGGAGCGGGTGTAAGATCAGGACAGGACAGAGCGGGCATAGATCAGAACTTGACTGGACAGGACGATGCAGTCGTAGAATGGAACTGGACTGGACTGGACAGGGCAGGACAGAACAGAACAGGATGGTGCAGGGGTAGAACAGGACTGGAGCAGGAACGGGACCAGAGCAGGAACGGGAGGGCAAGGCAGAGCACGGTAAAAAGCAAGGTTCAGGCTAGGTGAGTCAAGACAAGGTAAGAATCAGGCTAGGCAGACAAGATACAGGCAGGACAAGGAAAGGTCTTCTAAGTCAAGGAGCAAGGTACAAGATACAAAGCAAGGTAAGATAAGGTTTAAGGCTGGAGCAGTAAAACCCAAGCTAGGGTCAAGCCACAGTTCTCAAGTAGGCCAGTGCTCAGGCATTAATGGTGAGGAGGGCTTGCCTTATGTAGGGCAGGGTCAGCCCTGATTGGTTGGTCCCAACCCACCAATCAGGCTGCAGCTGGGGAAGAATTGCCAGGGTTAGGTGAAAGATAGTGAGCAGCCCTGCTGGCTGCTTACCTAGGCCCAATGGTTAAGGCATTGAGCCAGAAACCCGAAGGACCCTTAAGCTCACAGAAATCTGTCAGTGAGTTTTTCAGGTGCACCCATGTCTCCATTGGAACACTACCTTGTAATTGTAGCTATCCCTGATAATAACACATTTGTACAGAGATCTGATAAGCCACGTATCTATAGCCAGGACAGACATGATGTAACATACAGGACTTAGACACAGATATGTTATGAGCGGTTCTTTATTTATATAATTATCATTGTTATTATTTAGTAATGAAATGCAAACTTATTGCACACCACTGTTTATTTGGAAAATGAACATACATGATTTATAATACGGGAACATTCCTCGTTAGCTCACATAAGCAATAGCAATTCCTATTCACTTATATTAATGTCATTACTCTGTGCACACTATGTAATTTCCGTAGTGTCCTCAGTTACAGCAGCCTGGTGCAGCTAGTAGGAACATGCCAGACTCTGCAGGTAAATCATCGCTTCATGAAGTTTTTCATTCTTCTCTCCTTCGCTGTGTCTCATTGGCAAATCTACACATCATTTCTTTTTCCATGCCCCCCCCTCCATTGACGCTGCACATTCTGCAATGACTCCTGCCACTTTCCCCTTCCCTTCTGCGTTTTTTTTTTACCAATCGCAGTAAATCTCCCAGGCCACATTAAAAGACGTTGCTCACTGTTCCGTTATCTACAGCTTCTGAATTGGCTGAGATGAAACTACATCTTTTAGAGCAAAATAGAACATCCATTTAGAATTGTAAATGGAAATTACAGTGCTATAATAACAGAGAAACAGATTTTCTTTTTCTGCCCCGAGCAGGCAAACGTGTCAGTGATGACTGAATGCAATGCTTCTCTTTCTTTGCTTAAAGGCATGTCAATAACTGCCTCATATCTAAAGCAAAATCAGTGTGTTTTTAGACTTCATGTACTCTGCTTAGAAAAAAACAGAAGGAAAACAAAGCTGCATTATGCATTTTACCCTACAAGCACTTATTTCCAAAGCTAGAGGCATTCCACCTGCATGATAAACATGTTTGTGCTTAACTGTCTTCTGCTGGGATGAGCTACGCAAGGAACAAATTGTGTGACATGGAAATGGTTACCAGCACACATCATCCAATTATAAACCAATATAACTTGAATTCTTTCACACTGTAGGAATTTCAAGCACTCCTCATCAGCAGTTTTTGAACTACAACCTCCCAAACTACCGTATATACTCGAGTATAAGCCGACCCGAGTTTAAGCCGAGGTACCTAATTTTACCTACGAAAACTGGGAAAACTTATTGACTCTAGTATAAGCCTAAACACAACTACAGCCCTGTCTCCCAGCAGCGCACATTCTGCCAAAGCGACCCCCCAGCGATCAACCGGACTTATTTGCAAAGTTGATGGTGACAGAGAATTGCCAAACGGATTACTGTGTGCATTGTCCCACTGTCCCACTACCATGTGCAGAGGGTGCTGTTTGATATTGCCATCACTGTTAATCTTTCGTATAACCAACAGAGGGCGCTGTGTCATATTGCAGTCATGTTATTCTTTCATATAACCAACAGAGGGCGCTGTGTGATATTGCAGTCACTGTTATTCTTTCATATAACCAACAGAGGGTGCACTGTTATTCTTTCATAATAGGGCATTGTGGGATATTGCATTCTCTCCCCAAGTGTACTGTTGGTATAGGAATGATTAAAAGTGACTGCAATCTCAGCTACTCGGGTCGGGTACCGCTGACCTGAGTATAAGCCGAGGTAGACTTTTTCAGCACATTTCGGATGCTGAAAAACTCTGCTTATACTCGGGTATATACGGTATCTGATAAGGGAATTTGAATCATTCCAAGCTGAGATCTATTTGACATCCTTTTTTAGAAAATATGACAGGTTTATATAGGGGGATATACATCGATGTTCAACATTAGGCACATAAATCTTGTTTAAACAACCAAGCCATATTCTTTTTCTTTAAATAACCGATATTGTCTTAATTGTATTTATTTAAAAGCACTTATGAATCATTTTTCTGTTGTTATCCTTTATACTGTACATCTCCCTCTTCTAATAAAGAAGAGGAGAAAAAGATCTCTCGATAAAGTCCCTTCCCCTAGTGAAAATGCTCTATAAAGAGTATACAGTTTTATGCCACACGTTTATTTATTTACACGTTTGTTTGCATCTTCTATTTTTACTGGGTGTGTTATTTCACCATTGTTTCACTTCTGCACATAATTTAAATAACAGATTTGTATTGCAGTTAAAAAGAAAAATGCCACTGATTGAGCTATCAAAGCAAATACATTCTGCACTTTATATATTCTATGTATTTTAAATAATCAGTGACTGCAAAGACCATTTGCTCCATTTTTAACATAACACCCCATCTTCCATTGTTATGCCACTTGCAATGAACCTCTCCTTCACTCACAGCAAAAAAAGAAGGGATAGTTTCCCAGGACTACATTTTAGCATAATTTTTTTCTTTCAATAATTTTTATTGAGTTTTAACATTTTAAGAAGAATAAGTAGTTATAACAATTATGCAAACATTTTAGCATAATTTTTTTAAAAAACTATTACTGGTCCTGTAACCCTGTGCTGAGAGTTAAGTATTATTATAAAAATGTGAACTGATGTGTTCATTTAACAGAAGCTTAAAGTCTACTTTCACAGGATTAATTTAAGTGTTTCCCAGCATTTCTAGAGGTACGAAGTAAGGGCTGACCTCCTGGCTTCTTTATTTTGCTTTTCTGATCCATAGCTTGTGTTGTAATTCCCCCCCCCCCCAAATCTACCTTAATCCATGTCAGTGTGGGTTCATCCCACTATGATGTTACAGTAGTTTTCTGATAACATCCGAGAGCAGGGATGCGGAGTGCTTCTTGCCAAGATAAGTATTTCCCATGAGTCTTTAGGACAGTGCTGGAGAGGCATCAATGTACTGCTGAGAGCATTGTTTGTTTTAGCAAGGTCATCAGGACCATCAGGGATGAATTCCTTTTACTTGTGTGCATCATTCTATAGAACTATAGAAGTTATACTATTGCCATACTAAATCATTTAAATCATTAAAATATATTCATGTAACAAATCATGACAAAGTAGCCTGAAACATAAAAAGAGTAGGTCTTGTTTGGGTTGTGGAGTTAGTCTCCCTATTGCAATAATCTGCCACTTCTCATCCCATCTCTCCTACTGCAGAACCCTCAAAGTGCTTTTCCTATCCCTGAGCTATTTTATGCAGGGAATGGAAAAATAATGAAAGAAAATGTAATTTTAAGCAACTTTATATTGGCCCTTTACAGAGGAATTCTTAAGGGATACTGTAATAGGAAATTTTCTCAAGATGCATCAGTTAATAGCGCTGCTGCAGCAGAATTCTGCACTGAAACCCGTTTCTCAAAAGAGCAAACTGATTTTTTTATGTTTAATTTTGAAATCTGACATGGGGCTAGACATATTGTCAGTTTCCCAGCTGCCCCCAGTCATGTGACTTGTGCTCTGATAAACTTCAGTCACTCTTCACTGCTGCACTGCAAGTTAGAGTGATATCACCCCCCCCCAGCAGCCTAACAAAAGAACAATGGGAAGGTAACTAGATAGCAGCTCCCTAACACAAAATAACAGCTGCCTGGTAGATCTTAGAACAGCACTCAATAGTAAAAACCAATGTCCCACTGAGACACATTCAGTTACATTGAGTTGGAGAAACAACAGCCTGCCAGAAAGCAGTTCCATCCTAAAGTGTTGGCTCTTTCTGAAAGCACACGACCAGGCAAAATGACCTGAGATGGCTGCCTACACACCAATATTATAAATTAAAAAAAATACACTGGTTCAGGAATGAAATTTTACATGGTAGGGTGAATTATTTGCAGTGTAAACAGTGTAATTTAGAAATAAAAACTACACCATAAAAATCATGACAGAATCCCTTTAAGTTGCTATAGGACTATAGAATCTCTCTGTACAGGTTATGAAAAGACTTAGGCAGTTGCTTCTGTTGACGTTTAACCAGGAGAATTGCGGGTTTGGCTGTTTTCATCTAGTTGCCCATGGGATGACATCCTACCATAAACCTTGACCACTAGGCCACATGCTTTTATGTTTTCTTGTAACACAAGAGAAAGGGTTTTGGAACTGATGAGTAAAACTGTGTAAGATTGCAGATTAGCAAGTCTCTTCGCACTAAATTAGTAACACCTGCATAACAGCAAGTGAAAACGAATGCACAAAGGTAATAATAAGGGTTTATGCTTTTTTTTTTTTTAGCTATTTATATTTCCATACAGACAGGACATTTAAAATAATAGCGATGCTTTAAATGCTAATCTTATGTGAATGTAGAATTTAATTTAGAAAGCATCTAATAAAAACAAGATTACTTGATCTCTAACAACAATAGTCACACAGGCGTTTACAAAAAGATATTGAGTGTTAATGAGATTTTGGCCCTAGAAAGCTGCCAAGTATTAAACAGCTTACAAAGTACAAAGTTACGTACACAGGAACGGTGTAAGGTGAATATCTGTTTGTTTCAAGCATTTTAAGTAGTATAATCCTGAAAAGGTAACCCAATCTATTGATTGTGTTGTGAATACTTCATTAACTTTTGCTTGCCCAACTAAATCCACAACATAGTTTTCTTGCAGCTGATTACATTTGCAGTTGCCCCCCTCCGTAGTATCTATTGTCCTACTTTTCTGACACTCGTCTGTGTTGTGGAGGAATTATGTGATTTCAACTACAAGCTCTTTTTTCATATATAGAGAAAAGTTTGTCTTCCTCAAAAAAAGCCTTTTACTCTTATTAGGAGATTGAATGTCCTTTATAATTGAGATTAAACACCTGTGCCAACTAGAAAGTACTTGTTTGAAAGAGCTCGGCAATAACCACCTTTAAGAAATGTTTGTCTATTCTTCACTGTTCTTACAGTAAGCAGTGTTATTTTATTTAAAGAGATATTCAACTGACATGAGGGGTTTTGTTAAACTATACCTTTTTGAAGGGCCTATCAAAGAACTAACAATTACTAAAAATCTCAGGCAGAAAAGAAAGGGGTCCTATAATGTAAGTTATACACTTGGGTTTTTCTTTATATATGTGTGCCCAAAAAACAAACACTCTAAACGTCACTTTAAATTGTCTATGTGTTTATAGGAAGGACACTTATTGTAAAAGGGGTTACTAAAAGACCCACATTTTTATGAAAAGCATACTATTTTTATATAGACATACCTAAGCAGTTTTCATATCTACACTCAACTGCATGGTGTAGTAAGTATCATGTCAGATGGAATAGAACCGCTCCCTGCACTAATAGGTAATGGAGGTGATTGCTGCCCCTTACATAGCACAGTGAAAACCTCAGAATTAAAACATATGCACTGTCCTGTAGAAGATTTTGCTTAGGGCTTTTTAACGAATGACCCAAACAATTATAAAACTAAGTGGTCAGTTCTTTAAAGTAGGAGGAAAGCCACAAGGCAGTTTATTGCCAATAGATTAGCCACAACAGTGCAAGTTAGAACACCATTTTTTTTCTTTAGAATGCTGTTCCATACCTGAGTAATCAGCTCTAGACACTGTCTCTGTTTGTTTAGGATAACAGCTGCCATATTGACTTGCTGTGACATCACTTCCTGCCTGAGTCTCTCCCTGCTTGCTCATAGCTCTAAACTCAGATTACAGCAGGGAGGAGAGGAGGGAGGGGGAGAAGAGCAAACTGAGCATGCTCAAGCCCAAGCCCTGGAGGTTTAAGATGAAAGCAGGAAGTCTGATACAGAAGCCCATGCATACACAATAGAATAAAATAAATGTGGTGTTTCTTTTGAAATAGGACTCTGAGCAGCATTACTTTGAGGGTTTACTAGTGTGTTCATATAGACCTTTCTGATAAAGCTTACTTAGTTTTAACCTTTCCTTCTCCTTTAATTAATAAAAAAAATATACTTCTGTTCAAACAATGTGCCCCAGTAGTGACTATTTCAAATAGTTCACATATATATCTCCAATCTAATTGAAGCATATTTATATTTTATTTTTATCCCTGTTTTTTTTTTTCTTATGTATGATCCATATCATTAGCAGGTAAGCTAACCCCTAATTTTTGTTGCAAGTTCGCATGCGGTCATGGTGGAAATCGAAAGCAGACTTTGTTATTTGGTATCAGGTTCTTCTGGTGTCTGTCCCATATTCATATTTCTTGCAACTGGGTGCAGGCCCTCACTTGTAGAGTCCTGAAACCCTATAGTACAAAGTCTGTTCTCTAGACACAAGGCCAAAGGCTACTTGATGTTATCTAGCTATTTAGTCTTATTGAGTAATAGAACTGTACCTTGCATTGTCTCCCTTACACAGCTTATGTGACATGGCTGGAGGCAACTTAGTACTTAGCAACGTATATCACAATCGCAACAAAACCGAATGCGTTCAAGCATGTAACACAAAATTTCACAGCTGCCTTAAAATACATCATTTTCATCTTTGACGGAATGAGGTCCAAATCAGAGCTAATAATAAGCCATTTCTGACAGACGGGTTATTAATGTGTTCCTGTGCAAAGGCCACATAGGATTAATTCTAAATTTGCTGCCTTTTTTCCCCCATGGATCGTCTGTCAAACTATATCGAAAAAGAACCTTGTTTTAGAAGATGCCATGTGACTGTAATTTTAACTTCCTTATTTTCTGTTACAAGATCATGGGTGTACCATCAGGTAAATGGTATTTTGGTGGTTTGCCAGCTAGACATTTGCCCCAAGGAGGTAATTTACCCAAGTGTCTAACAGTGGATAGGCTGCTTCTCAACCTTTCCTCATGACTCAAAGCCATTTGCTCATACATATGCTAGGAGAATGCAGTTGGTGAGTAAGATTCATGCAGGAATTTAAGGTCCTGCTGTTCCAGTCATACTGCTATTTGAGCACATCCAGACCGACATATGAGAATGACAGTGTAACTCCTTGCTGTCATATTTCAAATCCAGAATTCTGGCTGCTCCTCTAATCCTACCCTAATTGTGCATGGAAAATGGATTTAAGACTGGCGACATTGTTCTAACAGTATCAAAATGTATTGACATAAAGATCAGTGGATGTGGAATAAGGATGTGTCAAACAGAGGGTAATATTTGTATGCTGGGCACTGTTGGGTAATGGGAGAAATATTCAATGAATGTCACAATTCCGGGCAGCTCTACCTTCCTGGAATGTAACAACCCATGTTGTTAAAAGCACAGCTGTACATTGTAAATTAAGTTGCGAATAAAAAATGCTCATTCATTAATGGACATAAAAGGGTGTGTGTTTGGCACTAATAAAAAGTTTTATGGCGCATTAGTACTCTAAGGTCATGGCACATATTCTCTTCCTGGTGACAGGTGGATTTCAGGCCAATTTCTGGTGAAGTCTGGCTGCCACTAACAGTGACAGGCTGTTTATATTCATGTAAATGTCAGGCTGCACACCAGGGTCCAGGTACTTTACCATCACATGTGCCATGAGCCTAAATATCCATATATGTGGCTGCTTGCCTACAGGTCCCTTCATATTCAACCCTTGATTAGTAGTTTGTCAAGCAATATTTAGAGACTACTTGTTTTACTTCCCCTAAATTGGTAATTTAAATTGCCATGGTATTGCCACATAAGAAAGGCTATAGTTAGGTATAATGGAACCATCCCACAAGGTACCACTTGCTTGTTCTTTAAAAAAAAAGAGAGGGTGCTACTCATTTTGCGTAAGACAAGCAGGTCACTAGGCTTCACTAGCGATGTGCAAGTGGGTTTATATGAAAGTGTACAAGCATTGCACACTGGGTATTGCAGTTTTAATATGTCTGCTTGCTTTGTGCATACTAGTGGACTCTGGCCCTGCAAGTCACTTCCATGTTTCTGAATTGAGCAAGTGGGAACAGGGTTTCCACCTAAATAGAGCAGCAGTCAAAATGTACGGCTAAGTTTTAGTAGCAACTTTGTAAGTTGAAGTTGATATGTGTTTGCTAGTATCAAAACATTTATAATTTCTAGAGATATTTTGTGCAAAGTCAGGCTGTAAAAACAGAGTGCAAAGAAAGGTTACTCTGTGATGAAAAGGAATGTTGAACCAGCCCAAACCTTGTAACATTAGAATCACACTTCAAGCAAAAACAATAGAAACTATTATAGAAACTGTGCAGAATGCGGCATAACAATAAATATTTCTAGCAGATTCTAAGTAGAACAGCCGTTTCAGTGTATTCATCTGTCGACCTATACCTGACTGGTCACAGACACAGAATATCTCCCTCAAGGTCACCTTTTGTGTTGGTATCATCAAATCAGAGCTCATCTGATAAACTATGAATTGTTTTGTGCTATGGAGATACATCACTGTCTGTTAATTTTCATTTCAACTCCTCTACAGGAAGGGGAAAAGAATTTTATTGAACTAAAGTGTATAAATTACACTTAAAAAAACTGTATTATTTTTTTTTTAGATGGGAAGCCTAAATTATTAAACTGGATTAGATTACTCCCAAAATTCAGAGGTTTATAGAGAAAAACCCTCCACCCTGTTTGGACAGAGACACGCAATCAGATTCGGGGAGATTAGTAGGGATGCACAGAATCCAGGATTCGGTTCGGGATTCAGCCTTTTTCAGCAGGATTTGGCCGTATCCTTCTGCCTGGCCAAATCGAATCCGAATCCTAATTTGCATGTGCAAATTAGGGGCGGGTAGGAAAATCGTGTGACTTTTTGTGACAAAACAAGGAAGCAAAAATGTTTTCCCCTTCTCACCACTAATTTGCATATGCAAATTAGGATTCGGTTCGGTATTCAGCAGAATCTTTCGCAAAGGATTGGGGGGTTTGGCCGAATCCATAATAGTGGATTCGGTGCATCCCTAGAGATTATTCACCCAGTGACAAATCTCCTCTTCTTCGGGGTGACTAATCTCCCCGAACTGCCTCCCGCTGGCTAGAATGTAAATCGCCGGAGGCATGGCAATCGGTGCGCTTCGTTATCCGAAGTCGCCCAAAGTTACCTCAAGAGGAAACTTGGGGCAGCTTCTGAAAACGAAGCAATCCGAGTGCCATCCAGGAGGCTGTTCGGGTACATTAGTTGCCCCCGAATGAGGAGGCGATTTATCGACGAACGACTAAATCTCCACGAATCTGAGTGTGTGTCTCTGCCCTTAAAATGTTTGAAAAAGATAACCATCAGCCTCCTGCAATGCATTCTCAAAACCCTGCAGATTACAGAAAAGATAACAGTAGGCTTGTTTGTTTTTAACTTTTTTCTGTTGGTGTGAGATTTATTATCAAACTAGACAAGCTTTACGTGTTTTATCTGGTATTTTGTAGGTAAAGGTTGAAGTTATTTATCTTGGGTTCTTTCTGGAACATGGCTGTGGCATACAAAAATCCTGTATACAAGTTGAGTAATTGTTGTGCTATTTTCCACGTGTGCCAACATTTACTGGACAGTAATGTATATCAGCTTGAACATATTTTTAACAAGTGTGTGAGGCCATTTATTCGTTATATGTTGTAGTACATTCCACCTGTGTTTATTACTTGGGGGAGCCAATGTGTGTTGCTCAGTGTAATATTGCTCCATCCATTCCTATAAGAATGTTAAATGGTCATTTTAATATGAATTAGCAGCTTAGCACTGGGTGGAGTAATAAGAACGGTTATGGAGACAGGAAGGGGAAGTGAAGGGAGAGGAGCACAGTGTGAGGCGGGAACAGCCAGGAATAAAGCTGAATTTCATGATTTAAAGCATGAATTTTAGATCCTAGTTTTAAGGTTACATTGCCTTCTAGTAGATAAAATTCTGACTAAAAAGTCTGTGGCACAACAGAAGTGCATATTTTTCAAACCTCGGACATGAGTCCTTCTGTAGGTCCAGTGTTTTAACTGATGGTCTGGATTGGAACATAGCTTGCACTCTTAATTAAGCAGTAAGCCAAAACACTGCTACATTTGGGGGTCTACATACTTTACAGCACTCAAGCTTGTTAGCATGGCAGGAGAGTCCTTAGTTATGGTCAGGGGCAGGGGTCAGGATTTGCTAATTCAGAAGCCAGTATTGACCCATGTAAGGCTAGTAATTGACAAAAGCCACAAAATGCAATCTACGAGACATGGAATCAACTGATAATAATCAAACAAACATGCAGTTTTTTTCTGTCTCATAATATAAAGCAGTTTTCTGGTTCAATGTTGCTGACAAAATGAAATTCTCCAGGTGCTTTAAAATATTGTATACCAATATATTTTAGTTAGTTTTTGGTGAGACAAAACCCCCAGAGCCTTCATTATTCTCTTCCAGTGCACTGAGGAATAAGAGAATAATATGATTTCTGAAATTACAAAAGAACACTGATTTGCTCGTTTTGCACTGCTGTAATGGAGAGATAAATAATTTATTGGCGTGCTCTGGATGAATCCTGGCATGTCCTTGGATTTTTGGAGATGAGAGCACTTTGTAGCAAACATTTTAACTGTTCCTGTAAAGAGTATGAGCTAAAAGCAAACAAAAAAATTAAGATAGCAAGTATGCAGAAGTACCTGTAAATGTAACTAATAGTATGCACATACATCTGTCTGTCTATCTATCTATCTATCTATCTATCTATCTATCTATCTATCTATCTATCTATCTATCTATCTATCTATCTATCTATCTATCTATCATCTATCTATCTATCTATCTATCTAATCTATCTAATCTATCTATCTTTCTATGTTGCTTCTGATGAAGTGACACAATGGTCACGAAACGCGTCAAGCGCACATCCCCTGCCCGCTGATGATTTTAATCTATATCTAATAAAGTATTTACGGTTTTAACGCTGGTTCCCTGAGTTTACTGTTCCGGTGGAGTCCATCCCTGATTTTTTGCAAGTTATCTTTCTATGTATCTATTCTCCTATTAATCATATAAAATTAAATATATTGAATTTCAAACTAAAAATGATCCTATTCGCATTGATTGTACAACTATATAATTATATTTGTTCATGGTCAGACAAGCCAGTATTATATATATATATGTTTGGAGCCTCCATATTGCCTACCTTGGGGATGCTAGGATTCACAAAAAGTTGTCTTTGGGTTTGTAAGTATCCTAGAAAAAGAAGCTTATTTGTAGGTACAGGTCTTGTACATTGGAGCAAAAACATAAGCTGTTTAAAATACAGTTTTCCTTACTAATTACAGAAGTTTGTATAAACAAACGAGTGGAATTCTATCTCAAGCATTGCAATAATAAAACAGGACTTTTACAGAGAAAAAATTCTCTCTCCCATGCACAAGGTGCATTTTAATAGTTGTGTTTTCATTGCCAAAAATCAGTCAATTTTTGATTAATTTGGTTAATTCCCATCCAATTTCCCTTTAATGATTAAATGAATATAAAAGAAAAAGGGGTATTCTGTTTCTGTTTGATATCCCTAAGATCGTTTCTGCTAGGGTCTACATTTCTAAATCCACTTGGCAGCAAAATACCTTTGCTAAGCAAAATGTCTTATGCCCTAAAATGAGATCTAGCTTGATGATCAATATTTCATATGAGGGAGCTTATCAATGGGTAGATTTTTAAATGATGTGGCCTATTTCTATATTTTGTAATGGGTTGTAATGGGTTGTACAATGGGTTGTAATGATTACCCTAAAATGACTTTTGTCTTTTGTACTTACTTATTCTTATACTGACTTTATACCTCTTGTCCTTTGGTGCTTTCACTCTCTTAGCAGAGATATTTTGATACAGGTATGCGATCCATTATCTGGAAATTCGTTACCCAGAAAGCTCCAAATTACTGGAGGCCCATACACTCCATTTTAAACAAATTATTTAAAATGGTGTTCTTTTTTGATCATAGCAGTTAATTTGTACCTTGTACTTGATCCAGCTAACGTATAATGAATCCTTATTGGAGGCAAAACAGTCCTATTGGGTTTAATTCATGTTTAAATAATTTTTTTGTATACTATGGAGATCCTAATTAAGGAAAGACCCCTTATCTGGAGAACCCTAAGTCCGAGCATTGGGGATAACAGGTATAGCAGTTTACTGTCTTCATATCCCTTTTCTATAACATTTTTCCAATTATATTGCTCTCCTTTCACAAATTTTCTCCTGTCTCTGTCCGTTTCTTTTTTCAGTCCTCAGAGTAGTTTTTAGTTTCTTCTTCCACTGTCAATCCTTTAGCAGTTACAGGGTGGTACTATGGGGCACATTTACTAAGCATGACGTCATTTCGTTACTTCGCTGATTTACTAATGGGTGCAGGCATTAGTTCACTAGCGAAGGAGATAGACGCTGACATTACTTTGCACTCTAATGCCAGACGAATTTTCGCTCCGGCGAATTTTTAGTGGAAAAATTTTCTAAGTCCCAGAAAATGCTGGCGTCTTTTCCTTTTTCAGAGTGATAGCCTGCAAAAGTCTTTAAAAATGTATATTTTGGGTAACCAGGTTCCCCCATACATTTTCTAACATATGGAACATTAACTATACAGTGGGCTCATGTGTAGGGCATTATAACAACTATATTTTCTTTATTAAGGTTCCCTGGACTTGTGTAATGTAACATATTTGCTGCAACATATACGTCCATTAAACGTTATAATTTGCTGCCGTATGCAAATTAGCCTGAGCAAGAACTCCAACGAAGTTGCGCTAGGCATAATTGAATGCTAGCACATCTTCTCTTTGATTGGCGATGTAACGCTAGCGAAAATTCTACAGGTTCGGCTCCCTGGACGCAACTTCACATTTTAGTAAATTAGCGTTGTCTGAGCGAATTTACGCCTGGCGAAGAGTAGTTATGGGTGTGAAGCCGTCGCTGGCGAATTTTCGCAGGTTAGTAAATTTACCCCTATATCCACAGGTTTCCAGACTTGCAAGAATATATTTTGCTGTCTCCAAAATAGATGTCCGATTACTCACATTTATTGCAGTTACATTCACAGAAACAAGGAATAGTATGGGGACAGCACAATAGTTGATGCCCTATACTTAAATCGTCTCATTTTGCTGTAAAGTCTAACATTTAGAACTTGTTCTGCCTTCCATTTAGTTTTTTCCCCAGCAAAGGGTTATGGCAACCTCACTGCACATTATTCTTTGGGACAAAAGACCAGCGTGTACTTGTAACTGCAGACCTTCCTATCTGTCCTAATGGCGCATTATAAACCTCCAGATATCTAAAATCACTTTCAGCAGTGTCTGTGCTCTCTGAAAAGCCGTCTTTCAAATTATCTAAAGACACATTTTGCCCACATCTCGCAAGATAAAAGCAAACTGCTAGCTTCATTGTGCAGAATAATTCATATGGGGAGAGCAATTTACTTACTGAACAACTGCAGGTTGTCTGCAGAAACCACTAAAGGCGGAATATTGCATAGTTATGAGCTGCTACTTTTAAAATCTATTGTTGTTTAGTGAAGTACAAGATGAATATAAGCTAAATATATATCGCTGTAAATATAATGGTTATGCAAACTAAGATTTACTGATTTCTGATACTTTTCTTTATACGTTTCAAAATCTTTGTTCATACACAAGAGTTTGTCAAGAGGGACTACCACAGTGGATGGCATGTAAAGTCTGACATTTTTGACACTGTCATATTTATATATTCAACTTTAAGATTTTAAAACATCATTTGAGAAATGTAACTTTTGCCATCCTCTCTGGATTCTGTTAATGGTAATGGATGTGATTGCTGAGCAGAGCAAATACTTAATTATATAGAAAATCCTCCCATACTGTCACATTTAAAGGAGAAGGAAAGGCTAAAATTAAGTAAGCTTTATCAGAAAGGTCACCAGTAAACCCTCAAAGTAATGCTGTTCTGAGTTCTTTGTCAAAAGAAACACAACATTTATTTCCTTCTATTGTGAACTCATGGGCTTCTGTATCAGACTTCCCTTTTTTAGCTTAAACCTGCAGCGCTATGGCTTGAGCATGCTCAGTTTGCCTCTCTCTCTCCCCTCCCTTTCCCCCTCGCTCCTCCCCTCCCTGCTGTAATCTGAGCCCAGAGCTCTGAGTGAGCAAGGAGAGACTCAGGCAGGAAGTGATGTCGCACCAAGCTAATATGGCAGCTGCTATCCTAAACAGAGAGAGCTTCTAGAGCTAGGTATGGTAAAGCAATCTGCAGAATAAACATTATGGTATAGCTTGCACTATTGTGGCTAATCTTAAAGGAGTAACTTTCCTTCTCCTTTAAGTGACCTACCATGTGTTTGGGATCTCCTTAAAAATCCAGATAGTATGAAATGGCTCACAGCTTTGTCACAATGTGTTGCCTGACTAACTAAAGCCACTCCACCCAGCTGTTGGGATTGTGAAGGACATAATGTGACATAATTCAGATTACATCAGAAATCTTCAAGGCAAAAGGAACATATAGGCTGGTATTCTGTAAGCAATTATCTGCTGCTAAACTTCAAAGCAAGAAACCTCATTGGAGGCCAATGAACACCCTCATAACCTATTGGTTTCCATTGATATATTACCATTGTGAGAGCAAATTATGAAATATACCATTCTTTACTTTTTTCCCCATTACATAATGAGGAAAAACGTGAATATGATGATCTGCTGTGCTGGGAGCAATAGGATGTGAGTGCTAATAGTTTTTCTTTAGTGATACGACTTGCATATGCTTATGGCACAGTAGTAGTGAGGGCGAATTTTTTCGGCAGGCTCTAACTTGCGTCAAATTACCACATTTCGCCGGCGAATAAATTCACGAATTTGCCGTCTAACTTGTCGTCGGCATAAATTTTGACGCTGGGGAATTGTCGACAGCGTGAAAATTCACATTTAATTTTTTCGTGGCGAAACGGGATAAATTCGCCCACCACTACACAGGAGCTATGGTTAGCAGCATGTCATGCCTTATCATACCATGTAGTGCACAAGTACGTAGGTTTAGTAAATGGCTTCTTGAAGACCTCCACCAAGAAAGCTTTTTGTAATTAGCCATACTTGGCAGTTATGCAACTACATGTGCACTAATTAAAATTTCCAAAACCTGGCTAAGGGGTACATTGCATGGGCCAGTATTCCCATTACAGTGAATGGAAAAGGTTAAACCTTTGAATGTATTAACCCTAACTATTTATTTGAAGCCCTCTAGATGATAATGGCATTTTCTGGCCGCACACAGTGCTGGAGCATCAGTTTCAGGGCACAGGAAATAGTGTTAAGATACCCAAGACATGCCTGTTACTAATGAAGCACTTTATCTAAGCTCAGATTCTGAAGGCATGTTGAGTGATGGTTTTTCTTTTCACTGGTTGGAGTAACTTGAATCCCCAGCTCAAGCAAAATGTGATAATCTCCTGGTGACTGGGACTGAAATGTGGACCAGTTGTCCCTGCCACAACAGCTGTGGCTCCAATTTTATCAAGGCTGGTATCTTGAGCAGGCATGGAATCACAACCTCATCTGGTGACATTTTCACTTCTCCTATTCTAGAATTTACATTGTTTTGTACTGGTATGGGACCTCTTATCCAGAATGCTCGGGACAGGGGATTTTCTGGATAACGGATCTTTCCGTAATTTGGGTCTTCATGCCTTAAGTCTACTAGAAATTCATTTAAACATTAAATAACACCCAATAGGCTGGTTTTGCTTCCAATAAGGATTAATTATATCTTAGTTGGGATACAAGCTACTGTTTTATTATTACAGAGAAAAAGGCATATCCGCCTCCCCCCCCACATTCACTGTTTAGCAAAGCCTGTAAAGAGATAGCTGAACTAGTTTTCTATTTAAGAACAGGTGGCTTACTACTCAGTAGAATTCATAAATAGGCCTATAATCTAAAATCGTCCCTCTATAGCATACCTCCCATTTTCAGAGGGACGGTCCCTCTTTTGACAGCTCAACCCGCAGTCCCTCGTTTGTACTGAGAAGTCCCGATTTTCTATGCACTGAAAAGCCAGAAAAAGAAACAATGTTTCTAATTTAATTGGCTTTTGGCAGAGAGCCCAGAACAGCCACAGCTGCAGATAAGATACTTTTGTAACAATTTTGAGATTAGCAAATAAGTAATTGTAACAATATAAGATAACAGGTCCCTTGGGAGAAGTTAGACTCACTAAAAATGATTTGTGTGTTTTCTTTGTTTGGGTGGACATCCACTCAAATAAACCTAGGAAGAGCTTTCTATAGGGCTTTATTAGTCTGCAGCAGTAGGCAGCCTTGCATCATTGCATGTTTTTTCCAGGCTCCTACAACTTTAAAGGGGTTTGTTGTAGAGAGTGATATTCTGAGACAATTTGCTGTTGGTTTTAATTTATTTTTTATTATTTGCAGTTTTTGGGTTATTTAGCTTTTTATTCAGCAGTTCTCCAGTTTGCAGTGACAGCGGTCTGGTTGCTAGGGTCCAAATTTCCCTAGCAACCATGCCTGATTTGAATAAGAGACTGGAATTTGAATAGGAAAACACCGAATAGACGAGTAGTAAAAAGTAGCTATAACAATACATTTGTAGCCTTCTAGACCATTTGCTTCTTAAATGGGATCAGTGACCCCCCTTTGAAAGCTGGAAAGAGACAGAAGAAGGCAAATCATTTAAAAACTATGCAAAATAAATAATGAAAGACCAATTGAAAAGTTGCTTTCTATAACATACTAAAAGCTAACATAAAGGTAAAACACCCCTTTAATCGGGTTCTCTGAAAATGTTATATTGGTGATATTTTTTCGTATAAGAGTCACTCACTAATGCACACTGCTTTTTTCGTTTTCTTATGCAGGGAAAAAAAGCTGTAAGCTGCACCCATTTTGCAGAGATACAAATCAATGTGCAAATTAAGCATGGTTATCCTTTAAAACAAAAAACATATATGATGGGTTTTAGGATTTAGAAAGATCAGCAGAAGCAGGATTAACTAGTCCATTAATAAGCCATCTCCATCTCTCTAAGGCACGTTTTTTGAAGGGGGAACTATGCTCTAAATCTAAGCGATTTGCCCTGTGATTTGACTAATGCATGCCCTGTTACATGCACATTTCTCTATGTTCACAATTGTGCATCTGAGTGGGGCCTGTCATAAGGATTTTCTTCCTGTTGAAATACTGTCTGTTAAGGGGGAGAAAAGGGGCACTTCCTTTAAAAAGCATATATTTCCCTTTTACCCCCACGCAGCTGCCACTTACGTTTGTTTATTCAAGTCAGAGTCACATATTAGAATGTATTTCACGTTCAGATATAGAGCCACATAGACGGGCACATGATTAAAATAAAAGGCTGTGACCGATGCTAGAGGATTCAGTTCTGTTGTTATTGAAGCTTGTCTGGGAATTTCAGCATATTTTCAAAATTAGACATGTTTCATAGGAATTTCCTAAACTTCTGTTGCCACAATAAATACTTGCCGCACACACAAATTTGTGAATGCATTGATGTACAAGTTGGTAGAACAATAATAAAGAAGAAAGGAGTTGAAAACCAAGCAGGGAGCTAGAGTTGAACTAAATGCTGACAGTTAAGGAAAAGTGTCTGAGTATTTCAGTGTGAGCAGAGACTGCATCTAGAACACTAGAGGGCATGATGCTTGCCATTCATATCCAATCCTTTGCTTTATTCCACAGCAGGGGTCCCCAACCTTTTTTTTACCCATGAGCAACATTCAAATGTGAAAAGAGTTGGGGAGCAACACAAGCATTAAAAAAATTCCTGGGTGGTGCAAAATAAGTGTTGCGATTGGCTACTGGTAGCCCCTATCTGAACTGGCAGCCTAGAGGAGACTCTTTTTGGCAGTACACCAGATTTTTATGCAAATAAAACTTGCCTCCTAGCCAGGAATTCAAAAATAAGCTACTGTTTTGAGGCCACTGGGAGCAACATCCATGAGGTTGGAGAGCAACATGTTACCCATGAGTAGGGTTGGTATTTTACTGGCCTGGCTGGTAGTTACATAGTTAAATTGGATTGAAAAAAGACAAAGTCCATCAAGTTCAACCCCTCCAAATGAAAACCCAGCATCCATACATACACCCCTCCCTACTTTTAATTAAATTCTATATACCCATACCTATACTAACTATAGAGCTTAGTATCACAATAGCCTTTGATATTACAGTATGTCTATCCAAAAAAATCATCCAAGCCATTCTTAAAGGCATTAACTGAATCAGCATCACAACATCACCCGGCAGTGCATTCCACAACCTCACTGTCCTGACTGTGAAGAACCCCCTACGTTGCTTCAAATGAAAGTTCTTTTCTTCTAGTCTAAAGGGGAGGCCTCTGGTACAGTGATCCAACCTTGACCCTCATAATTTAAGTCTTCCGTCCCTCTAACCAATTTAGTTGCACTTAGTCTCTGCACTCTCTCCAGCTCTTAAGGACTGGAGCCCTTGGCCTGCCCCCAATTCGCTCAGAACTTATCTTTTTTTTCAGGCTTCTGTCCATCGCATGTGTTGCTCCACCCCTTTTGCATCACAGTCTGTGGCTCCACCCATTTTGCATTCCAGACCACCCTTTTGAGTCACAGACCACCTCCTTTTGTTTCCGCCCCCCACCGGCCGGTAAATTTTTTTTAGAAAAGGTGGCAACCCTACCCACGAGCCACTGGTTGGGGATCACTGCTCTACAGCAAACTGGTGTTGTGCATGGATAATGTTGACTGGTGATTCTATAGGTTGTAGTTGGACTAGAATTATTATTATTGTATTATAGTATAATCTCTGACTTCCCTGTGGTTGCTTGTTGTTCTGGTATTCACTGCTTTAAGTATGGGTCTGCAGCAGAAAACCAGCTCTGTAAAATTGGAAGCTAATTACAGTAATTTATGAATGATATATGTGTGTGGCCAGGTTAGGTCAGGAAACTTGGAGACAGTTATTCCGTTCATTTTATGTTATTAGTTTTCTTTAATTGCTGGATCTTTTGCACATGAGAAAAAAAAGAAGTAAAGCGCTTCGGGGTTGTACACAGACATGATCATCACTGCTGTGTGCGAATCATGCTTCCTCATGACCGACACCCTTGCTAGAGGCTTCTGTGTTCTTAGAAGCCTGGCTGAGGTTTGCAGCTCATAATGAAAGTGCCGAGTACAAGCGGACAGCATTGGAGCATCTCTCTTCATTAAGGAGCATTTTGCAATGTAAGAAAACCACACAACCATGTGTAATTACCATGTGATGTCATTCATTCATATTTGATGGTAGTAGTAGCAGCCATGTGGTTTCTGAGATCTTTAGAAAGTATTTCAAAGACGGCTGCCGGACCCATTATGCTACGCATTCGTTATAGTCATTAATTGCATCTCAGGGCTTATGTTAAAATACTTAATGTCTGTATGTAAGACTTCCATTGACTGACAGAGGTTTGGGAGTTGTAGTATAGCTGAAGAACCATCATTTGTCCAAACTGTAATTATTCTTTGTCATCTACAGACAGCTGTAGTGAAAGTACAGCAAGAGTTTGCCACATTCCACGGGGGAAAACACACAAAACACAGTTTACCTAATCTGTGCGGTGTCTGGTACTCAACAAACTGGTTTATCATGTCAAATTGGCAGAAGCCTAACCGTGAAGCCTAGGAGCACTGCTGACACCTGCTGGTTAAATAAAAAAGCGGTGGTAATGCTAAAAATGCAATTGCAAATCTGACAGTTTTATTATAAGAAAGACGACATGTTATTTATATCATTTTTCATATGCTTGAGGTGACAAACGA
This sequence comes from Xenopus petersii, assembly GCA_038501925.1. NCBI lineage: Eukaryota > Metazoa > Chordata > Amphibia > Anura > Pipidae > Xenopus > Xenopus petersii. Next base: position 84,764,865 of record CM076687.1, read on the forward strand.
CTTCGAGAAATAAACCCCCATATAGAGAGTTTCTTATGTCCCCGTCAGATGGCGTTAACATGAGTTAAAGTAATCTGTAGCGCAGTTTCCATTACAAGAGAAAACATTCCGTTAGCAGATTGATATTTTGTTGTTGGAAGACAGCGAAAGGCAACACATCAGATTTTATGACATAGGCCAAATTGCCGGTTTATTTTCTATCTCAGTACTGGGTACTTGTAAGTGACATTAATGGATATTATTGATCCTTTCAGTCAGACAGTTACAGGTACTCGGGTACAATGTGCAAAGCTGTTTCTCCACATGTAAAACTTCTAGGGGCAGTAAGCAAGTTGCTGTGCAGTAACATGAATACATTTTAAGGAGTTCCCTATATCTTCTTTACAAAGGCATTTTTGCTTCTGACTGCAAGGGGTTAAAGTTTTTCTTTTTCTTCTTCTTTTTATTCATCCGTAGGTTCTTAGGCTAGGGCCACACTAGGCGATAGCGCTGCGATTTGACTCGCGGCGACTTTTCGCCGCGACTTTTAATCCGCAATCGCTGGGGAAACTTTTGCGCTGGCGTCTATGGGGAATCACGGCGTAAAAACACACGCGGCAATCTTTTTTCTACTGTCGCTCGAAATTGCGCAAAAGTTTCCCCAGCGATTGCGGATTAAAAGTCGCGGCGAAAAGTCGCCGCGAGTCAAATCGCGGCGCTATCGCCTAGTGTGGCCCTAGCCTAAGAACCTACGGATGAATAAAAAGAAGAAGAAAAAGAAAAGGAAAAACTTTCGCCTAGTGTGGCCTTAGCCTTAGATGTTTCCCCTGGTGTTCTTGTCTTCTAATGGAATTTCTGAAATGATAACCATCAGGGAGGTTGCGCTGTGCTGGGATTCCTTTACAGTGCGTTGATTAATGTTGAAAATCAGTTTCATCTGCCATTCATCAGATTAAAAGACTTGTGTAGTCCTGTTCTCTCTTCATTCTTTCCAATAGCCATCACTCACCTTCCAGTGGTTGGCTAAAGCATTTGTTTTGCTAATGTTGTAAAATATAACACTTGGAAGTTCTAAAGTAAACCATTGGACACATACACATACTATGGGGCAGATTTATCAAAGGTCGAGGTGAAGTTTCAAAGTGAAAAACTTCGCATTTCGAGCTATTTTTTTGTGTACTTCTACTAGGGAATAGTCATACTTCGATTCAAATTTGGAAAAACTTTTAAAACTTTAAACTTTAAAACTTCGACTTCGACCATTCACCACCTAAAAGCTGCCGAAGTGCTGGTTTAGCTTATGGGGGACCTCCTACAACCTGTATCGAGGCAATTGGGAGATTGAAGGTCGAAGTTAAAAAAACCTCTAATCGAAGTACGATCAAAGTATGATCTTACGATTCGAAGCAGGCCGAATTCGGCCCACTTCGACCCCAAAAAAACTTCGACCTCCATTCGATTGGTCTTTTTGAATCCGAAGTTCAAAGTTTTTTTTAAAAACCTTCAACCTTTGATAAATATGCCCCATACACAAAAGAAGGGTTTGTAATGTATGTCAAACTCTAACTGCATTGGGCAGACAAAATAAAACACAAGAGGTGTAGAGTTATAAAAGTTGCACCATTCGTGCCAGGTCTAGTAACCCATAGCAACCAATCAGCAGGTACAGTCGATAAATCACCTGTAAACATCTGATTGGTCACTATGTATTACTAGAACATGACATATGTGCACCTAGTACATTGGAATTCTAGGAAAATGCCAGGGTGTAGGTAAAAATCACTGTAATTTACATAAAATTACAGTGAGCCCTCATAAGCAGAACCCGATCCCTAACAAAACCCAACTTCTTGCAGCCTGAACCTGGACTGAAATGAAGTGAGCCAATTTTATGGCCTGAAGCTATATTAAATTCGCACAAACACAAATTTGTTCGCACAGAGGAATTTTCTTTTCGCATTGCGAATATTTTTTCCATTACCGACTTTTATTACATTCCCCCAATGGTGTCCAAGACACTCAGTCACCTTCCCAACAAAAATGAACAAAAAGCACCACCTTGAACACACGGAATGGGGACCTCACAGCATTTTTGCTTGAGAGACACGAGCCCCCCTTTCACCATACTGCCTGTGCCCAAGACATCATTTTCTTGTTGTACTTCTGGTAGAAGCTAACACATACACTGTCAAACCTCACCTAAATTTTACTTTGATTAATTAGGCCCAATGATTAGGGATGAGCCTCGTTTCACAGAAACACCCATAGACTAAAATGAATAGTAAAAAAAAAAATGTTTTGTGTTAAAAAAAAAAGCCTATTGACTTCAATGCGTTTGCCAACTTTTTTTGCCATTTGCAGAATTTTTGGCTAATTGAAACGGATCAAATTTGCCCATTGCTACAGACAGCACTTGGGGGTGCCAAATGTTAGGCACCCCCAAGTGATTGAATATACTTACCTGAAACGCCAGGCCGGTGCTCCTGTCAGCCGAAAACTGCACCAGCCCGGGGTTATTCCAGTGAGCACCACAAAGTGATACTCTTCCATCTTCCTCTTTCTTTGTGCGGCTGCTCATGCGCAGTAGAGCGAAAAGCCGAACTATAACAAAAAAGTCAGCGATTTAGTTCTACTGCGCATCCGTCTGCCCCGGGAACAGCCATTAGCTGTTACTTAAACTGACCCAGAGGGATAGTAGCATTGGTCTGATATAGCATGTGATAAGGAAGAAGCAATAATGGAATGTTTGGTCTGTTGTCGATGGTGTAGGTTTATCCGACAGTGCTGTCAGTGTTTTTCTTGCTATAAATGAATTACAGGGATTAGACTGTAGCCTGCTTGGCAAACAAGCATTTTCAGTTAATTCTTACTCTATTTAATACTGTCTGAGAGCCGGCAGAGCGCCATTCCAGCTAATAACTTTAAGTTGGTATAGCAATTGGCAGAGAATCTTATAAGTCAAGTGCAGTCATGTCTTTGCATGTGCACAGTTTGATCAAGCTAGTACTGCAGTTTCCTCGGCAACAGCCATGCGGTTATACCATTAGGACGGAGAGTGAGTCGGACACATATTACGGTATATGAGAAATAATATCCTTAATAAATACAGCCAGAGTTTCCTAATGTTCACAGTTATGAATAGTTGCAGTTTTTAGTCTATTTGTTTTTACCTGGTGTTTTTGGGTTTGATTCTAACTCATTTCATTGTTATAATTTAACACAGAGTGCATGCTGGGTAATTAAAGAAGTTAAGGGTTGTCATTAATCAGTTAATTATGCATGTATCATTTTATGCAATATATATTTCATTTTATGTAAATATACACCTTTGTGTGCGTGCTGCAGTATTAGTTAATGGAAAATGTATTTTTATCAGCCTGTTTACTTAAACACCATCCGCCTTGCTAAACGCCCTGCCGAGAATGAATTGACTGTGCAAGTGAATAGAGTAAAGTGGAATTTGATTTGTCCCAGGCTGCGAAAGGAGAGAATGAAGAGTGAATTGTCTTAGTCAGTAAGCAGTGGGATGTGACTGCACAGGGAAGTGTTATCTTGAGGCTGGAGAGGTGCTGCAAATCTGGATTTACAACTAAAGCTTTCTTGGGAGCTAATGCAGCACCTGCCTATTATGCTATTATGGGATTGGAGGGGGGGTTTGACATAAGCTGTGAACTTTATCTATCCTTCTGTGACTTCTTTTACTGAGAAGCACAGCCGCCCTTGGCTGATGGAGTAGCTCTGAGCAACAGATCAAAAACAAGAGCAGGATGGAGAAGAAACAATATCTGGGACGATGAATTGTCAGAGACGAATATACAGTATGGAATCATTTGTGGGGAACCGTCCTTGGGTGCAAAAGAGATCTCAGTTGGCAGTCAGGGCAAAGGTAATAAGTGTTATTCGTGTGCCCTCCACCACAATGTGACGGGCAACGAGAAGACCTTCTGCACAGCAAGACAGAGTCATTGAGATTCAGTCCACACAGACAGATGAAACCATCACAAACAAGACAGCACGATTGAGACACAAACCTCACTGCGTTAAGAAGGATGAACTGTGACAGCCAGAATTGAGTTAGAAACCTAATCCAGTTACAGGATCTTTTTATGCAGCCTCACGTCACTGGCAATAATTGGAGCCTCACTGTCCCTGATCAGCCAGTTGCCACGTGACTCCACTGCTTTGCCTAATTCTAGTGTTTCTGAAAAAAGAAGTATGTTGCAACTTTTGGGTCTGTAAGTCCAGCCCTGGCCATGCAGAGACAGTTAAACTACAGCTCCCAGATCCCCTGACAGTCAAAGGCTGAAGTTTTGCCACCCCTGCTCAACAGTTGTCCAGAGTGCAAGTAGCATTCCTGTGAAAGGGCCAACGTATTCTGTTTAACAGTCTGAGAATGATGAGTGCGTCAATTAAACCTTTTTTTCTACAACTGTCATGTTTGAGAGCGCATCAGATGAGTCAGTCATTACTTTCACAGTTTGCATTCGTAATTGCTTTAGTATTATTACATTTGTATTTTCCCAGAGGGTGCTCACTGTATATAAATGAGTTTCCTTCTGCGAATATATCTTGCTTCCTCTAGAGCAGGGATCCCCAACCTTTTTTACCCGTGAACCACATTCAAATGTAAAAAGAGTTGGGGAGCAAAACAATCATGAAAACATTTCCTGGAGGTGCCACTTATGGGCTGTGATTGACGATCTGAAAGCCCCTATATAGACTGGCAGCTACAAGAGGCTTGGTTTAGGAGTACACCTGGTTTGTATACAACCAAAACTTGCCCCCAAGCCTAGAATTTAAAAATAAACACCTGCTTTGAGGCCACAGGGAGCAACATCCAAGGGGTTGGTGAGCAACATGTTGCCCATGAGCCACTGGTTGGGGATCAGTGCTCTAGAGTCTAGAAAACATCAATGTTTGGAGAAGGCTCAAACCCTTCACCTCTATAATACTGCATGAGATATACAGTAACAAATCTCCCTGTGATTTACCGGTGATGGTTGGTTAAATAGACAGGCTCATGTAAAAATCTTGAAAGCCGCTTATCCTTTTTTCTTGTTGATGGTTTTATTATTTTATTTTGAGATAGATACCTTAATAGTCTACAGTGATAGCTGAAATGTAGGTTATTCGTGATCGCTTCTGTCAGTGGCCTGTATTATTTTAAGAAAAAGGATAACATGATTTATTCATTTAGTGCAAGCCAAGCTATGAACAGGTCAAGAAGAACAGGGAAGAAATCCCTACTGTTTTCTAGACATGCTTAAAGGACATGTAAACCCCTCACACAAAAATGTAATCAGTGAACAACCTCTTTGAAATATTTAGATACCTGCCACTGGTTGTTCAAGCGTTAATAGTAAAGCTGCAGCATCCCCCTTAATCACGTAGGATTCCTTCTGCTTCTCTAACCCACTCTGCCCCCTCATGAATTTGTGTTGGCTGTAGGCTCACAAGCATGCTCAGTTCTTCTCAACTCAGATTAATAAACACATCCTCCCGTCTTACAGCCAATGAAGAGATGGCATTGCTGGTTCCCATAGAAACTCTGCTCTAGCTGTTTGATCCTATTTTTAAATCCTAACCCCCTCTCCTGAGCTCAGAGTAACCATTACAGTGCTCAATCCAAGCAGGACTTGTCAACATAGTGAATTCTGCCTGTGTATGCCTGCATTATTTAATTGCATGACCTTTATTTCGCATATGTGCTGTTTGCAGATATAAATGCACTGATGATGTGTCAGAGGGAAAATGGCCCACGGGTGAAAGCTGCTATTTGTTTTAGCGAAATGTAATGACGCTGGCAAACGGAGGGGATATATGCAGTGCATATAATGCCATTTGGGTGAGGGAGATGTGCCCAACTTATATACATAGTAGGAAATGTATGCTTTACATGTCCTTTAATAGCTAGGGTGCAAGGCAAGCAAACCATCCGAATTCAGTGAGAACCCTCAGGCTACAGTGTTCTCCCAACACCACATATAGTAGTAATAAAAGAAAGACCCCTGCCAGACAAACAGACAGGTGTTTGGATATGCATACAAATCTTAGGTCCCAAAATGAGTGGTAAAAGTTGATAATGATACTCCAGACTCTGGGGTTACTGGGAGTTGTAGTCATGCAGCAACTACATTAGCAAAGGTTACCAGTGGATGCTCAGGCTTATAATAATTAGGTTATCCTTGTAGGGTAGGATCATCTTAAAGAATGTTTTCAAGTTGTATGAAACAGGAATGTGAGCAATGGAATCAAATCAATTTGTCCATGTGTGTATGTATTTAATTTCTGTCAGATTACACTCACCTTTCAGGAATACAAATAACAGCCATTATGGTTTAAATGTGCATTCCTCTTTGACATATGTTACATTTCCGAGCTTCACGAGGATATATTTGGACATACTTATTTTAGCTGGTGCAAATAACGGCACGTTCCATTTTACTTTATGTGAGCGTGCCTTGCAGTTTCTTAGTGGCTTTCTGATTAACAAGCCTACAGGAGATTTTGAGAGGAGGCAGGACTGAATTAGTGACTCACCCCAGTTATCCTAGTGCTGGAAAAAGAGAGACTTTTTATTTTTAATAACCCAAATCTGAAAGGGAGATGTTTGATTGTTAGATCAAGACTTTGCTTCTGGAACTGCTTTCATCTGATCCCTCAAGACTCTTTAAAATGATGGACATTTATAGCATTGTTCAGTGTTATATTATCTGTGTTTGACCATGGCTTTTCTACTTTCTGACATTTTATTTCTATTTTTTCTACACAGGCTGTTCAGCTGGAGGTTGAAGCAGATGAGATGAGAGTTCATGTCTAACAAGATTGCTCAAAAGTCTACTGGAAGTTCAAGGAGGACACTGTCAAAACCCTTCTCATTTTCACGGAACTTTGGAAAGGCTGTTTACTTTAAAAGATTGGAAAAAGGCAAGGATTAATCAGAAGAGCAGTTTGTATGGATATGCGCAAGCCTGGCAAACAAGACTTCAGCAGCCTCACCAATGTCAGAAGACATGCCAGTGTGAAAGGATTATACTACCTTTAGCTGCTAGATATCTGTGATTGCCAGATGGCTGGACAAAAACACGTTAAATGCTGACATTTGCGCTTCATTTTCTTTCTCACCTCTATTTCTACAAAGGCCTTTTTTGTTTTGCAAACCAGAAATGGGCCTTGGGACAGTAATTTGGCCCGGAAACTGGGTATCATTTTTGAAGTCATGGCTTGTGTTTTCATTTGCACTGTCTATACAGTTATCCCAATCTTTGGCATGTCCAAGCGTGTGCCGATGCGACCGGAACTTTGTCTACTGCAATGAGCGGAGCTTGACCTCAGTGCCTCTTGGAGTACCAGAGGGTGTAACCGTGCTCTACCTCCATAATAACCAAATTAATAATGCTGGATTCCCAGCAGAACTGCACAATGTCCAGTCAGTGGACACGGTTTACCTGTATGGCAACCAGTTAGATGAGTTCCCTATGAACCTTCCCAAAAATGTCAGAGTGCTTCACCTTCAGGAGAACAATATTCAGACCATTTCAAGGGCGGCACTAGCACAGCTGTCAAAGCTGGAAGAATTGCACTTAGATGATAACTCTATATCAACAGTAGGGGTGGAGGATGGTGCATTTCGGGAAGCAATTAGTTTAAAGATGCTATTCCTATCCAAAAATCACTTGAGTAGTGTGCCAGTAGGCCTTCCATTATGTTTGCAAGAGTTACGATTGGATGAAAACCGCATAGCCACAATTTCAGATCAAGCCTTCCAAAATCTTACTAACGTAGAACGATTAATTTTGGATGGCAATCTCCTCACTAATAAAGGAATTGCAGATGGTACCTTTAGCCATCTTCCAAAACTTAAGGAATTTTCAATGGTACGCAACTCGCTCACCAGTCCTCCTACTGATCTCCAGGGCACTTATCTGGTAAAGCTTAATCTACAAGACAACCAAATTAACGACATATCAGTGTCAGCCTTTGCCAATCTGCACAAGCTTGAGAGATTGGATATTTCCAACAATCGCCTCAAGGTGTTGACTAAAGGAGTTTTTGATAACCTAACAAATCTAAAGCAGCTAACTGCAAGAAATAACCCTTGGTATTGTGACTGCAGTATTAAATGGGTTACAGAGTGGCTTAAATCTCTTCCAGCAGCTATCAATGTTCGTGCTTTCATGTGCCAGGGACCAGAGCATTTCCGAGGAATGGCTGTTAGGGAATTGAATGTGAATCTTTTATCCTGTCCAACAACCACTGCTGTTCTGCCACCAGTTACATATGCTTCTCCAACTGTTGCACCTACTACACCACTATCTACTGTCTTCATCTTAACACCCACTGAAGCACCTACAGAACCAACACCCACCCCATCACCACCCCCAATATTGCCTACTTTACCTAACCGAGTAATCATTATTGACAAGGTGACTCCCATAAGTCATGATAGTCTTCAAGTAGTCATTTATTATGTAAATGACACCTGCATCGATGTCAAGTGGATTTCATTTATTTCAGTAATATCCTTCAAACTCACTTGGGTAAAAATGGGACATAGTCTGGTTGAGGGTATTGTCCATGAACGGATAGTTAGCAGCGAAAGACAGCATTTCAGTCTTGTAAATCTGGAGCCTAAGTCCACTTATAGGATTTGCTTGGTTCCACTTGATGCTTTTAATAACTATCAAGCCGGGGAAGAGACAGTGTGTGCAGAGGCAACCACAAAGATCTCTCTTCTAAATAATGGCAGCAACAGTCCGTCCAGTCATGAACAGACAACGATTAACGGCATGGGCTCTCCATTTCTGCTGGCAGGATTGATAGGGGGGGCTGTAATTATTGTACTTGTTGTTCTCCTGAGCATCTTCTGTTGGCACATGCACAAAAAGGGTCGCTACACATCTCAGAAGTGGAAATATAACCGTGGGCGACGGAAAGACGACTATTGTGAAGCAGGCACCAAGAAAGACAACTCCATCCTGGAGATGACGGAAACTAGCTTCCAGATTGTCTCCTTAAACAATGACCAGCTCCTTAAAGGAGATTTTAGACTGCAGCCCATTTACGCCCCAAATGGGGGTATTGGATACACAGATTGTCACATCCCCAATAACTTGAGGTACTGTAACAACAGCAGTGTTCCAGACTTGGAGCACTGTCACACGTGATAGATACTTTAATGCCTTGGACTCTGGGAGATGCTAAGCTACAATTAAATACAGACCTTCCAAACCAGAACAAATACACAAAGTTACATTTGATATACATGATAGGCAGATGCGTTTATGCATCAGAATACTCCGTAATTTATACAATGTACTATATAATGGAATTTAAAAAACAAAAAAAAACAAAAAAAGCGCTATCTTTTCTATTTCCGGTTCGTCGCAAACAGTTTTGTAACTCTTTGCTTTTTAAATCTTTAAAAAAAAAAATGCTGAAGTACTGTACAGGGTTCTACAATAATAACCCCTTTGCCATGATAAGGAGGCATTGTGTGTGTGTTTTTTTTTCTCGAATATAAATCCTAAATGGCTTTAATGAAGCCATAAAGTTAATATTATAGATATAAAGCATCATGGTTGAAAGGTATGCTCTCATAGGAAAGGATCAACAACCAGCAGCTCTACAGATTTAGCATATTAAAACTTACACATCCTCTGCTCTGCTTTTGCAAGAGCTGCAGAGAGAAATGCTGCAGGCTCAAGATTCAGGATCTGAATATAATGAGATTAAGTTGCTGCTTTTTCCCCATATTGATCTTTATCTCTTTATATCCAGTTATAAAATATTGGAGCAGATAAGTATAATAACTGTGTGTTTATTTTGTTCCTCTGTTTTCTGGGGCCTTAAGTGTACATCAAACAGTGTAAAAAAAACAACTTTGGTAGAAATCAGGTTTCTTCTCTATTTGTTCTTAAGATACGATAAATTGTGTAGCTTTATTTGATGCAGTGGAATGAGAGGTGTAGCAAGTCTTCTCAATACCCTGTGGTTCCTTAATGCTATGGCACAATTCTAAATGATTATACATTCCAAATCAATTCATCCTAAAGGTGGCCATACACTGGAAGATCCGCTCGTTTGGCAATGTCGCCAAACAAGCAGATCTCTCCCCGGGATGCCCACATTGAGGTCCGCATCAACGGACAGATGCGGCCATGATCCAACGGGATTTTTTACCCTGCCAGATCGACATCGAAAGTCGGCCAGATTTCAATCGGGGACCCGCGTCGGATGGCCCCACACACGGGCCAATAAGCTGCCAACTCGGCCTGTCTGCAGCTTTTATCGGCCCCTGTATAGGGGCCTTTAAGGTACATACCAATGCAATCAATGAACACATTTTTTATTATAACGTGAAAGACATAGAAATCAAGGGTAAATAGACACGAACGTCAAAATGCCCCTTGGGTATGTGCTAGGATGGCTGGGGTCTGAAGGTTAATTTCAGCTTGGAAGTTACTGTAAATGGTTGGACCATGAGCTGTACCAATGGGAGCCAGCATCAACACTGAACACAGAAAAACAGGTCTTTAATTCTTTAAACAGCAATGTTTTCTGCATTCCATGTTGGTGTCTGTGGCCCTTGCTACTGCTGCAGTTGTTCAGCGAGTACCAAGCACCCATATCACTCAGGTAGGCCTAACCGAAAGCGAATTTCAGCTCAGAATTAAAATATAGCAGTGTTCCTAAGTTTTACATTGCCAAACAACTGCTTCCTAATTTAAAGAAATGGCTATATGAAGAATGGTGGCATGTATTTATTTTAAACAACACCTAATCATTTTTACACAGACTTAAAAGAAAAATATACCCTATACTGTATATATATATATATGTACATTTCACCTTTACTTTTTTTTCATGTACATGTACAGTGATTTTGCACAAGTGATGCTGACCAGGAAGCTGTATCTGCATATCTTTATATAGCTGCATATTTTAGTTTAGTTGGTTTAAATGAAGATGCTTATCAGAGCAACCAGTTAAAAGGCCACAGTGCCTCCATTTTTTCCCTGTAGATGCCTAAAGTAAAATGAGCTCATTGTATGTTTATTTTCCGTTTGCTTTTTAGGCCCCAAACTGTGAAGTTATTACTGGCTGAACCTGCAGTTGCTTCCAGCTTTTTTAAAATTTCTGTAATTATCCTATTTTGTTACAATCTCATAAGAAGAAGATGGGGAGTGCCCTTTTTTGGAGGCATGAATAATCCATCAATTTCTTTAAAGGCACTTTCCATATTAGAAACTCATATAGACTTTTACAATCAGATAGCAGAAATCTACATCTGCAAAAATTTCCCCCTTGTTTTAATCATTGTTCTATAGAAAAAATTGAGGTATAGTGGCCTTTAAAGGTGGCCATAGGTGTGCAGATAATATCGCACAAAAAATTTTTCGTATGATATTCGCTGCGTGTATGGTGGGAAAAGAGACGACCGATATCGGCAGAAGACTTGGATATTGGTCGGCTCGTCGATCGGGCTGGACAGAAATTTTTAATTGGGTGCCTTTGAAAGCACCCAAACATCGGCCATTGTTAAGTGCTGAATCGTCAGATACAGGTAGAATTCTATTGTTTCTACCTGTATATTTGGCGATTCAACTCTACACATGTGCATTGGAACAAACAATCTTTCTTGGAAAGATCTTTTCTAAGAAAGATTGTAATTGTTAGTCTATGGCCACCTTAAGTCTCATCCAAAGACTTTAGTCTCAAGTGGCCGACTGCAAAAATGGTAGAATGCTTGCTTAGTACCCAAGGGAACACACTCTTGTTTTACACAGCAAGTACAACTAAATAAAATTTCAGTTGTTTTTAAAACTCCCAACTGATCACTGATTTTTTCCATTTCTCCATCATGACCAATATATATTACCTGTGTTTGGTTGCTCTGGTTCTACTACACTTCTAAACAGTCCTGATAAAGGGAGATATAATTCATTTTATGAGAAAAGAGAGGTCAGTATCCCTTTAAGTTTTTTATTTTTTTTACCTTTGAAGGCTACCTGAGAGACTCAAGTGCTCATGTTAGATGTCTTCTTGACATAGCTAGAGAATGAAAGGGGAATTTAGAGCCACCTTTGCCACACAGATCAGCATCAGTGGAACATACTCATGTATTATCCAAAAAAGAACAAAAGGTTCCCCTTCTTGATAATGTATCAGCAACAAGCACTGTGAGATTTATTTCCTTGCTTTCAACTACCTTTTGTTCATTTCAGCCCCAGAATGGCCATGATGATTAGCTGGAGAACTGATATATTCCATTTAATGTGATATTGTAGTCTTTCTAGCACAACAGGCACCATTATATTTATTCTGTAGAATGCTTTACAATACCTGAGTAAAAAGCTCTAGAAGCTTCATATTTGTTTAGGATAGCAGCTGCAGTATTAGCTTGGTGTGACATCACTTCCTGCCTGAGTCTCTCTCCGCTCACTTATAGCTCTGGGCTCAGATTACAGCAGAGAAGGGGGGGGGAGCAAACTGAGCATGCTCACGCCCAGGGCAAGGAGGTTTAAGCTGAAGGCAGGAAGTCTGATACAGAAGCCCATGTGTACACTATAGAAGGAAAGAAATACAGTGTTTCTTTTGACAGAGGACTCAGAGCAGCATTACTTTGAGGGTTTACTGGTGTATTTATATAGACCTTTCTGATACAGCTTATTTAATTTTAACCTTTCCTTCTCTAATAGCAACAAACAATCGAACATTAGTTTGGATCAGCTGCAAAAAGATTGCTCTGGTGCAGTATTGTAAGCAGAAGTGGCTTCTGTACCTTGGAACACCAATAAAGATTTGCTACTCAATAAAAATGAGCCCAAACTTGTGACCTGAAAACTTATGTACATGGGACATGGTGTTTAAAGTAGTTAGTAAATATTTTATAAGGTTCCTTTTTTTGCTCATGCTAAGCACTCTTCCGATACTCTAACTCAAATATGAACCTTCACTTAATTTTGCAGAATGTTGTACATGGCCGGTACAGTGCAAAAGCTGACTTCTAATGGGTTCTAGACATACCTTGGGACCATAGAAGCAAATCAATATTCCGGATGAATAGCAATACATGCACAACAGCTCTGTGATTACAGTGCATGTATGGGATCCATTATCCGGAAACCCGTTTTCCAGAAAGCTCCGGATTAAGGAAAGGCTGTTTCTTATTTTATCCAAATAATCAAAATTCTCTGTAATACAGTACTAAACAAAGCATTGTACTTTATTCCAACTAAGATATAATTGATCCTTATTGGAAGCAAAATCAGCCTATTGGGTTTATTTAACATTTACATTTAACATTTTCTAGTAGACTTAATGTATGTAGATCCAAATTACATAAAGATCCATTATCAGGAAAACCCCAGGTCCAGAGCATTCTGGATAACGGTTCCCATACATGTACTCACATTTGAACTCTATACACTCCTTTACTAAGGCTTTAAAGAGGAAGATGGTATCCAATCCTTTTTATATAGTTGGTGACACCAGCCAGCAGTTTTCTGCTTTCATAAAAACTATATGTATGTAGGCATTGGTGTCCTGTACATCCCCACATAGCCCTAACTTCAAAGATTGAAAACAATAATCTGTAACGGCTGCAACAAAGCAACATTTATTTTGAAGTAATGAACACAAGCTGATAACAGGTATAATGAAGTTTTCAGGTCTTAAAATGTAAAACTCACCAAATGCAAGAGGTCCAGGTCCACCACCCTGAACCTTCAGCTGGGGGAGCGGATAACCATATCAAAAAAGAGCAGGCACTTCCAAAAATCAATCTTCCAGACAGACTTGTAAAATGTTTAGTATTTTATTTCGGTTACTTATAATACAGTCTTCAACCAGTTTGCGGGAAAAAATCATGAAAAACATGAATTTTTAAGAATTTCCACCAGAAAATTCGTATTTTTGCCAGAAAACCCCAAAAACTTCAGATTATTGCATGAAACCTAGCACAAATCAAAAAATCTTTGGGACTTCTTCCACTGACTTATATGCAACCTCGGCAGGTCTTTCCATCCTTAGGGTATAATAAACGCCAAAAAATTGGTGTTTTTTTTTTTTAATTCCAATTTTATACTAAAAAACACAATTTTTGCCGGATTTTTTGCATTCTGAGTTTAGTAAATAACCCCCTTAATCATGTCTGAAAAATGTGAAACGCGTAAAGGCCCCCATACACGGGCCAATAAAAGCTGTCGACAGACCGAATCGGCAGCTTATTGTGTGGGGCCATCTGACGGGCTTTCCCGATCGATATCTGGCCAGATCTTGATCGGACAGGTAAAAAATGCCGTTGGGTCGCGGGCGCATCTGTACCTGTATGCCGTCCCGCGATCCTCAGATGCATTGTGATCCGATCGTTGGGCCCTAGGTCCCACAATCGAATCAGCCCAATATCGCTCACTTCAATGTGGGCATATCGAGGAGAGATCCAGTTGTTTGGCAACATCGCCAAACAAGCAGATCTCTACGTCTATGGCCACCTTAAGTCTGTATCCTTGTGTAACAAAATAAACTACCAATTGTTTTACAAGTCTGTCTGGAAGATTACTCTTTGGAAGTGCCTGCTCTTTTTTGATACAACATTTATTTTGGTCCAATTCATCTGTAGCTCATGGAATACATCTGGTGCCATCCAAGTCTATCACTCCAGGAGGCTGCTTCAACAGCTGGGCTAAAAATATTGCTTTAATTCTTTAACAATTATGTGGTTTATGTTCACAGGACACATACAGTTGGATAATGTGCCATCTGGTATATAAAAACAGTTTTGCAGTTTACGGGTTTTCCCATTAAAATGTACTATGTATACTCTTGATAAGTACTTTGATATATTCTCTTAATACCTGTTTGATGGATGGTGTTGAAAGGGTATTATTAGCATTATTCTATAAAGAGTAACTGACTTACGCTTGTTAGATTCTTTAGCAGGTAGCAAGATTACATATTAGGTTTAAAGGAACAAAATAATTTAATCCTTATGAGAACCCATCTGCTTTTCTCAACATGGTACTGTCAGTAAAAGCTAAGACTTCATTAGTGCTTGTTTTTCTGTTTCATGCTCTGTATCTATACTTGGGTTTCTCTAATTTCTTTCTGTTAATGACTAACAGTAGCCTTTCTACCAAAAATATACAGAATTGGAAGCACATGCCAGGGCTATTTCCCTGATTACAAGTATGCTAATGATATATTCATTTAGAAGAATTACACATGAAAAATCTCTACTTCAGCACCACAATGTCACACAACATCTTGTGTAATCCACAAATGATTTGTAGTTCTACAGTCTGTTTCAGACACTGCTGCCTGGAGATTTGTTGGGTGTTGAGACTTCACAGGGAAAAGTCTGTCTTAATTATATATTCGTAAGGGGATGCTCATCTTAAAAATAACCATATAATGTAGACAGCTCTACTGGTATGGGATCCCTTATTCAGAAATGAAGGCCATGTCCCATGATAATCAAATAATTATTTTTTTTTACCTTTAATATGTGATAATAAAATCATATCTTGTACTTGACACTGACTATGCTTTATAAATATGGATTTTTGGCAAAATAACTGAATTTAATGTTCACATTTTTTGGTAGATTTGAGGTAAAGTGATCCAAATTCAAGAAAAAATCTCATCCAGAAAATCCCAGGTTCCAAACATGCAGTGTGATAGATCTTATAGCTGTGTTATAAGTCATAACTGAAAGAGACCATGAACAGAAAGATAATAGATAAAAACGTCAGTCCCCACCCAATAACATCACATACTTACTTTACCAAATACCCACAGATACACAAACATCAATCCGTTCATATTCACAGCAAACCCCTGTATGTTAACACTAGCCAAAGGCCTAGGAGATGATTGAGGAAGAAGTTCAATGTGCCTCATATTGATATTACAACACAGACATGTAATGCACCTCCTCCTCCCTTTCTGCTGGTGAAAATCTTGCCTGCTTAGTCTTCCTATCCTGCTTCAGTATCTTGCCTATCTGCTTCTTCATCGCTCTGCCTATCTGCCTCTACTGTATGTCTCCCTGATCCTTCCACCCTTTGTAAACCCTTTTGTAAATCTAGCCTTTTGTCTTCATGAATAATTTATCGTGGCCAGAAATCATGATCTTAATTATCTTGTGGGATTACCAAATAAACATATAACACTTGCCTATTTAATATTGAAAATGTTTGTGTCTAGTCCACAACGCCTAGCTATCTAGGCCTTATTATTCCAATACATGGCAAGTGCATAATTGGAAAACTATATATCTGGCTTTGCATTACATTTTCAAAGAAGTTTAAACCAGTGCCGGGCCAAGCCAACCGAACGGCCTAGGCATCCCGACTGGCAAGCTGCCCCCACTGCACATAGGCATGCACGAAAGTGAGCTTGTCTGACCACAACCTGCTCACGCATGCACAGTAGCAGGGGGTGAATGAGGGGAGAGCGTCTCATGGGCGGGAAGGGAGTGGAGAGCGTTACACAGACCAGTAAACAGGGACTAGAGGCAGAAGATGGTTTTAGAGGTACGTGCCTGGCACCCTTCTGTTGTTGCACCCTAGGCAGGTGCCTCTTCTGCCCACCCCTAGTTCCAGCCCTGGTTTATACCGGAAAATATACTTTAATGCTGAGTAGGTGTTGCAATTTTGCTGAAATGCAGTTATAGATTTAAATTCAAAAACATATAACAAACACATAATAGTTAACAAATATTTATTGACAATCAGTGTGAAATTAAAGAAGCGATTGCACCCAGCACAGGTGTTGAAGCACCTATAAGGGCTTCTGTCATGATTTGTATGGTTTACACTGCAAATAATTCACTTTACCATATACAATTTTATTCCTAAAACAACTAGTGTATTTTTATTTAGTTGTAATATGTGTAGGCAGCCATCTCAGGTCATTTTGCCTAGTCATGTGTTTTCAGAAAGAGCCAGCAGGCTGTTGTTTCTCCTAATCAATGCAACTGAAGGTGTTTCAGTGGAACTTTTTTTACTATTGAGTGCTGCTCTTGTATCTACCAGCTGTTATCTGGTTACCTTCCTGTCTTCTGATGATGGGCTACTGGGGGGGGGGGTGGTGGCAGGGGGTGATATCACCCAGGCAGGGGGGGATATCACTCCAACTAGCAGTGCAACAGTAAAGAGTGACTGAAGTTTAGCAGAGCAAAATTCACATGACTGGGGGCACCTTATATAGCCCCATGTCAGATTTCAAAATTAAATATGAAAAAAAATCTGTTTTGAAAAACAGATTTCAGTGCAGAAGTCTTCTGGAACACTAATAGCACTATTTACTGATGCTGTTGAAAAAATATGTTTTTTCCAAGACAGTTTCCCATTAAAATTGGCAAGGTGTAGTTAAGGGTGAAGGAAAGTTACCGAGACAGTTTGTTGCCAATAGATTAGCCACAATAGTGCAAGCTAGTGCAAGCTCTCTGTTTGTTTAGGATAGCAGCTGCCATATTAGTTGGTGTGGTGTGATATGACTTCCTGACTGAGTCTCTCTCTGCCCACTCATAGCTTTGGGCTCAGATTACAGCAGGGAGGGGAGGAGAGGGAAGGGAGGGAGGGAGAGAGAGAGGGGCAAACTGAGCATGCTCAAGCCCATGGAGGTTTAAGTAAAAAGAAGGAAGTCTGATACAGAAGCCCATGAGTACACAATAGAAGAAAAGAAATGCTGTGTTTCTTTTGACAGAGGACTCAGAGTAGCATTACTTTGAGAGTTTAGTTGTGTATTTACATAGACCTTTCTGATAAAGCTTACTTAGATTTAACCTTTTCTTTTCCTTTAAAGGCACAACTAATGCTTCCGTAGGGCTACAAAGCACATGTCCCCGTTGGTGCTCCTTCCTTTGTACATAGACATGACAAACAAAGCATTATGGGTATAAAAGGTGGATTGTCTGATAAATAAGCCCTTGGATGTTTAGTTCCTGTTATTTATCCCAAGTGACCCCTTAAATTAATCAAACAGTTTAATGCTCCTCTAAAATGCCCAGATTTGCTGTGAGTATTATCCTAATTTGTTCTATAGTCCAAGCCATAACTGAAATGAGATCATCCACAAATGAAAGAGCTGTAAAATTATTTCAGTTTAAGATGAGAGGAAGAATTCTTTTTTTGAGAATCGTTCTTTTCCTTTTATATTCTTTCAGATGAATTACATCCAATTAGTTGGGTGGCCCAGTCGTGTATCTCTCATTCTGCGCCTGGATTTGCTGAAAGCATTACAATTTTCCCCTTGTTTAAGTAATTGGAAAGAATAAATGTTATCGGTTTGTGGACTGAGAATGTAATTCATGCTACTTGACAGTGATTTGTAGCCAGAAGATATCTCTATCGTAAGAAAATGCTATAAACTGAATCTATTTCAAAACCTGAAAAGAGGACTCATGAGCAAATCGTCGTATTTGTACCTGAAAACAAATGTAAATACTTAAAGGGGAACTCCAGCTTCCAAACCAAAATTTGATAAAGAGACCCACATAACACAGAAATCCCTAATATACCCATCACAGTTACCTGTTTTTTCAAAAAGTATGAATAAACGCCATTTTCTATGATAAAATCCAGCTGGTGAACAGTTCTTCTCTTTCTGCATCATTTGAAATCCTGGCAGGGAAGGAGCGACTAAAACACTGGTTTTACAAATTGTAACAAGTTCTCCACAGCTTACAGACAGCATGCAGGAACTACATAACCCACAATGCATTGCACAGTGATGTTCTGCTCCTTATTGAAATCATGTGTGCAGGGAATTTGAAGGATGCAGGCTGAGTACAGCTGGCTGCTTATACAAAGTAACAGTAGTCAGCCAGCTCAGCAAAGTAGTCAGACAGATCAGCAGGAGA
The DNA here is from genome assembly GCA_038501925.1 of Xenopus petersii. NCBI lineage: Eukaryota > Metazoa > Chordata > Amphibia > Anura > Pipidae > Xenopus > Xenopus petersii. The sequence continues at coordinate 84,783,712 of CM076687.1, forward strand.
GCAGGGGGCTAGGCTTAGGGAACTGTTCCAAACCATTAAAAATCATGAAAAGTCTCCATATTTTTTAATTGATGTATTTTGCAAAGTTGCTTGAAATTTCAAAAAGCTTAAGTTATATTTTTGTGGAGTTCCCATTTAAGGTAATACTAGAAAAAAGCCAGTTCTATGTTTGAATACAGTAAAATATCATTCCTTGATTGGTGCAGCGTCAAGCTGTTCATTCAAACCTGCCCTCTTACCCCTTGAATACTACCCCTTCCTGTTACCCCATGGGACACAAGAACCACTCCAATCGGAATAAAAGCAGTCACAGCGTTTACTTACAAGTCCACAAAATCGCTCACACCAACATCAGAAGAAACTAGTATCCTGCCAATTTAACTCAGAACTACAACCCCACACTGAAATGCTTGTACATAATGAATTACCTTCCATACCAGCTTCCCTCTTCAGCCTTCAGAAAAATTAAGGAAGGGAACAGGTTAAAAAAAGGGCTTAAGAAGTAGTTCACATTAACTAATTAACTTTTAGTATGATAGTGAGAGTGCTATTCTGAAATGATTTGCAATCGGTTTTCATTTTGTTATTAATTGCTGTTTTTGAATTGTTTAGCTTTAGGTTCATCAGTTCTCCAGTTTGGACAGCTGCTAGGGTCCAATGTCACCTATCATCCAGACATTGTTCTGACAGAGAGATGGGAATATTAATAGAGGAGGGCCTAAGTAGAAAGATCAGTAACAAAGAGTAAGAATAACACGGAGGAATAGTTTTTTGGCTGCTGGGGTCAATGACTCCCCATTTGAAAGGGGCCAGAAGAAAAAGGCAAATAATTAAAAAAACTGTTGAAAATAAAAACATTCAGACCAGTTAACCTAATTAAATTATTCACACCATTTAACCTAATTAAAATTTAACCTAAAGGTAAAACAAATTTCCAATCATGCACACCTGGCTATAATATCAAAAGCCATATCAAAAGTGTTTGAGCTTCTGAGGAAGTGGCTATTTGACATTGTATGCGTTGTTATTGACCTGGTGTAGGCATATTCACATATTTTTAAGATGTACTAATAACAGATGAAACAGTGGTGCACCTCACAATGGACTAGGTTAGGTTGCAAGGGTGTTGGGAGCACTATAAGTACTTCACATGTGCAGATGGTAGGGGTGGTGCAAGCTTCTTAGATGTTTTGCCACATCACAATTGTACAACACATTGCAAATGAGGTCATAGCACTCACCACTTCTTCCTTATGCAATCTCTTGTTTGTTGCGCCAGTTTAACCACAATGAACAATGTTTCCGGGAGTCTGCACCTCCCTTCATCAGGTTACCACAAAAAAAACAATGTTTGGTGGGGTCAAACCCACCCGAAGCATTGTTTGTTGTGGTAAAACTGACTCAATATACAAGAGATAGCACAAGCAAGAAGTGGTTTTGGAATCAGTGCTCTAATTATAGATGAAGCAGACCCCACAGTTGCTGGGGGGCCCGGGGAATGGGACTGCTTCCTCTATAGCTAATAAAAAAAGCCTCCTCCCCAACCGCTGTTACTTGCAGCGAGGAAGTAGGACGCAAGTCAGAAGGGAGTGGGTGGAGTCGGGTTTTGAGTGGGTGGAGACGGGCAGTGAGTGGGTGGGCCAGAGGTGGAACATGGGCAGGGCGGAGGCGGGGCGGAAAGTGGGCAGGAGGATGGGGATCGGAGGGCACCTCTTAAGATATTTTTGCGGGGGGGGGCCAGCACACTCAAGTAACACCACTGCCTGGGATCCAGATCTGATGAAAAGTCTGATACATCACATGTGACTAACTGCTATTTATACCCCAGAATAAGCCATCAACCAATATCTCCTTCTAAAGCTTTCTTGCTTAGCATTATGATTAAGGTTTTTGGGGGCAAATTTAATAAAGAGCGAAGTCACTAATGCTGGCGAAAATTTGCCAGTGTGCCACCATTAGCCGATTTGCTAACAGGCGCAGGCGTAACTTCGGTTGCGAAAGAGACTAAAGCTGGCGCTCTTTCGCACTCAATCGCCAGGCAAAGTTGTGCTCTGGTGAAGGGACGTAACTTCGCAAATTCACTAAGATGTGGATTTTACTGAACGATACCTCTTGCGTTCGCCATCTCAGACCAGGCGAAGTGCAATAGAGTAGATGGAACTTCTCAAAAAGTTAGTTGAAAATGTTTCTATGTCCCAAAAAACGCTGGCGTCTTTTCCTTTTTTCAGGTTGACAGGCTGCAAAAGAGCGTCAATTTTTTTTGGGGTAACTGCCTTCCCCCCCTACATTTCCTAACATGTGGCACATAAACTATACACTGGGCTCATGTGTAGGGCAATATAACAACTCTATTTTCTTTTATTAAGGTTTCCCGGGCTTGTGTAATGTAATGTATTTACTTCCCGTCGTATGCAAATTAGCCAATGCTAGTGCAACTTCACTCTACTTGCCGAATTAACGACAGCGTAACTTCGCCAGCGATCGGCGCCCTGGACGCAACTTCGCATGTTAGTGAATTAGCGTTGTCTGAGCAAATTTTCGCTGGTGAAGGGTTGTGCTGCCTGCAAAGCCGTTGCTGTCAAATTTTTGACGCTTAGTAAATTTGCCCCCTGTTATTTACACAATTTAACACTTTCGGCTAGAATAGTTATTTACACAATTTAACACTGCGGTCATTCACCACTGCAAGTGCAGTGGGCTAAGTGTAATTTCTAGCACAGTCGCCATGGTTTTTTTACGAAGTAGCAATAAGAAAGAAAATCAAGCAGTATTACGTGTAATGTAAGTATTTACTACCCAATTATTGTATTAAAAAAAGTAAACAACGGTGCTGAAAGAGGCATATTATGGAATGATAGAAGAACAAGAACAGCTCTGACAGCAAAGAAAGCAAATACCCTTCTGTGATATATTTCCTATTTCTTACTGCAAAATGTCACACTGTGCAAAGTGAAGTTGCAGGAAGCATCGGAGCGTATCAGATGCAGGTGTTATTGTGCTGCAGGTTCATTCCTACCACAGTCCTTCTGCCTTGCAGGTGCTTAGAAAACCATTATATATATTTATAACACCATGGAATATGTCAGTGTGCAACATGGATGTTTTTGATTATTTACAAGATGTTCAGTGAACATCAACAGCTTGAAATAAACATTTCCTTTAACCATTGGCGCAGAGCTTTACAGTAATTTTCAGGATGCCAGTCTGATTCCTTGATGAAAAAATACAATGGCATTTCAAGGTTTCTGTCTTCTTCCTTCTATTCCTAGTGTGCATATTCTGAATGGCACTCAAGTTAGGGGTGTTCCAGGCGCTGGCAGCTCATTTTTCTTCATTCAACTGGCGGAAAGACTTGTGTCTGGCAATGCAACCTGCAATGCAGTTGGAAAGGTGGAAAGTGCCGAAAAAAAGGGATTGCCCCAATTTTTGCGAATGTATCCTACATTTTTTTCTATGGCCATTGTAAAGTTAAGTCACTTCTGGGAACTTACTCTGTATGTCTAGAATGGGATAAAATAGGCCCTGGCATTTTAAGTACACAGAGGCCCCATCAGCCAATTAAATCTATGGCAGCCTCTCTATTTGCTAGAATCTACAGACTGCCAGTCCAGACTGGACTTTTTTCTTAATTTGTAAAAGTAATGGTACATTTATATGCATTACCCCTAATTTAAGCAAGAAGGATATGGATAAAGTACGACCCACTAAAATTGTACATCTTTCTATGGAGTTGAGATCAATAGTAGTCAGTAGGACTACATTTCCCAGCATGCAGCAGAGCTGAGGTCCATGTTAACGCTCTGATATCACCAATCATTAAAGGGGTGCAAAATGTTTGTGAAAAAATAGCCCTGTCATACAGGAGAGAACTGTGGGACTGCAAAGGGGATTCTGACGGCTGTGTTGCTACTATGTCTGCTGTGGGTGGAAGAGCTGCCACAGGGAGAGAATGACAGAGATTATGTTTCAGTAGGTGTCTACTCCCCATGTGTAATAAGGGCCTTTCCCCATAAGTAATACAAATCACTGGGGCTCATTTATCAACACTGAGCAAATTTGCCCTTGGGCAGTTACCTATAGCAACCAATCAGTGATTAGCTTTTTAAAGCCAGCTGCAAGTAGAACAATGAATGCAGCAATTGGATTGGTTGCCAAGGGTTACTGCCCATGGGCAAATTTGCCCAGTGTTGATAAATGACCCCCACTGTTTGCCCAGGAGCAGTAACTCATAGCAACCAAACAGCTGACATGTCAATCCTACCTGCTGATTGGTTACTATGGTTTACTGCTTCTGTGCAAACTTAGTGCCTTTTATTACATAACCACAACAGAGACTTGAGAGAAGCTAACTCTGACATCCCAGTTTAGGACTAGTACCTGTTATTAGTGCTATCCTGATAACAACTGCAGGGACCAGGCATGAAGTTCAGTGTACTGGCCAGCTTTAGCCTCTGCTGGTCACATACCCGCAGATCCTGATTTGCAGGGCCTAGGTACATGCCTAGAGCCCTAGCTCCCCACCCCACCTTACACCCTAGACATGTGCCTACCCCCAGTTCTGGCCTTGTATTCTATTTCTGGGAAAATCATGAAGCTCCTCTCATCTTAAGAGAAATGCAAACATACTTGCAACAGGACCTGGATGACATGATAGTATAGCATTTTGGGAAATCTGCGGCAAGGAGCAGTGAGCAGACACTTTTTTAGATAACAGACTCTTCATAGCTATTTTTCAGTCAAGACTAATCATCTTCCTGATTAACCACTAAAGCATATATATATGTTTTTGTCTTTCTGAGTGATTTTATAGTGCCCTTTTAACACGATCTTGATTGCTTCTGCATAATTTGATGAATTTTCTGCATAGTTTGACACATTACTTTTTTTACTTTATGGAACAATGCTCTTTAACAAGTGGGCCAAGGGTGACAACTAACATGTAAAATAAAGCTTTAAAACACATAAATAAAATTACAATACAATACAGACATATGCTGCAAAACCCTAGTATATACCTATGTACTGAAAAGAAAAAATAAGCTAATACGTATTTCACCTGAGGAAGGGGTTGTCCCTGAAAGCTTGTGCCACATTTCTGCTGCAATAAATGTTTTAAAAGGCAGGAGACAAAGTATGGTGTGCAACAGAAGGTTCCACAAGTTGCCTGGAGTATTTTCAGATGTTATTCATGAAGAAGGAGAAAGCTCCCTTATGTGGAATGTTTTCAGATGAGAGTGAGAGGACGAAGTCCAAAGCAATACTGCTAATTCCCTGTATTTAATCAATGCAGCCAGAGTGTTATTGCCCTTAGATTTTAAAAAAAGCACAAAAGAATCAGTGATAACAGTTTGAAAAAGTCCTTACAATTCTATAGAGACAAAAGAAAGCAGTTTCAATAAGATGAACTTTGCCTAATGCCTAGTATTTACACAGGAAACAAAAAAGGTATTATTTTAACCAGAAGACTAATATTCATCTCTCCCAGGGGCAGCGGCGGATTTCCTCTTCGGCCGCCCCTAGGCCGCGCGGTCCGACCAGGCGGTCGCGCAGTCCTAGCGCCCACCTTCCCAGCGCGCCGGCGAAAAAACGCCGGCGCAGCTGATGTAGTTGAATGGGGACGCGAAGTCCCCATAATGCGGCTGGGCGGCATGCCGCCCCTATTTTTTGCCGCCCTAGACCCGGGCCTATGCGGCCTTGCCGCAAATCCGGGCCTGCCCAGGGGCAAATGTGTATAACCTCCTGCATAAAATATTTTGTTTACAAAAGTGGTACAGACCATTGAAGAGTGAACATTGTACCATTGTGATTTTCAAGCAAACATGCACTAAATTCAGACTGAAACATAGTAGCATTAGATAAGATTAGATAAGATATTTGTATGATATTCTTTGCTTAAAGGAGAAGGAAAGCTACTGAAGCCGTTTATCGCCAATAGATAAGCTACAATAGTGAAAGCTATAACATTATATTTATTCTGCAGAACACTTTAACCATACCTGAGTAAACAGCTCTAGAAGCTCTCTGTTTGTGTAGGATAGCAGCTGCCATGTTTGCTTGGTGTGACATCACTTCCTGCCTGATTCTCTCCCTGCTCATTCAGCTCTGAGCTTAGATTACAGCAGGGAGGGGGAGTGGAAGAGAAGAGCAAACTGAGCATGCTCAAGCCCTAGCTCTGGAGGTTTATGCTGAAAACGGGAAGTTTGATACAGAAGCCCATGTGTACACAATAGAAGGAAAGAAAAGCTGTGTTTCTTTTGACAGAGGACTCAGAGCAGCACTACTATAGACTATAGAGACCTTTCTGATAAAGCTTACTTAGTTTTAACCTTTCCTTCTCCTTTAATAATGGGTGTGCATGACAAAAAGTTTAAAAACAAAAGAGCTTGCGAAAGAAGAAATATTCTAGTATTAGAGTTTAATATAGGCAGAAGTAGAGTGGAGGTCTATTTGTCATGAGAGGGCAGCAGTGGTCAGGCTATTCAAAAAATGGCAAATAAAGCACCTTTGGCCAAAGACACAAACAGACTCATACCCTAACTTGGTGAGTCTATTAACCTAAATATAAGCCAGCTATATCAGATCTACTTGATTCCAATCTGATTCCAAATGGAAATCCCTAAATGCAGCTGTCAGTCAGTTAGCCAAGTTATCTGACCGAGTTTACCCATCTTAACTAAATCCCTCTGCAACAGTAACACTACTGAATCTATGGATAATGTTGAAGTGAATTTTCATTTTATTTAAACACCAGGGGAAAACATGGTGGGTGTATAGTAAATCTTTAACACAATGAACCTCTGTCTAGGGACATGCTGTGATGCAGTAAGACCTGCTATTATGATCTTATACATAAACAAAAGGCTTTTATAAGACTATATTCTGGCAGTATTTAGCAGAGTTATTTTAGTTAAATTGTCATAACTGTTTAACGTGTCACTCTTATAATAAATCACCTAAATTGGTAAATAGTACAAAATAAGTACAAAGTAAAAAGTACAAAATATTAAGTACATTTAGCTCCCACATTTTAGCAGACATATAGGAGCAGATTTACTCGAGGGCGAAGTGGCTAATGATAGCGTCAATTCACTAGCGTTACCGCCTGCAGGAACATCGCCAATTTACTAACGGAGCAGGCAAGGTCATTCGCACTCTATCGCCAGGTGACAATACCCTCTGGCGAATGGACGTTACTCCGCAAATTCAATGAAATGCAGATTTTACTGAACGTCACCTCTTTCACCAGATCAGACCAGGCGAAGTGCACTGGAGTGCAATGATCTTCCTCAATCTTCTGTTACTTACAGAATATTTTTTAGTGGAAAAAGCTTCTAAGTCCAAAAAACGCTGGCGTCTTTACCTTTTTTCAGAGTTATAACCTACAAAAGTCCTTAAAATTTTTTGGGGTAACCGGGTTTCCCACATACATTTTCTAACATATGGAACATAAACTATACAGTGGGCTCATGTGTAGGGCATTATAACAACTCTATTTTATTTATTAAGGTTCCCTGGGCTTGTGTAATGTATTTGCTGCAACATATCCGCCCATTCAACTTTAAATTTCCCGCCGTATGCAAATTCACCTGAGCGAAAGACCTCTAGGCAGAAATGAACGCTAGAGCATCTTTGCTTTCAATTGCGCACAAGCCGAAACTCCGCATTCCAGTGAATTAGCGTTGTCTGAGCGAATTTTTGCCTGGCGATGTCAAGCAATGGGTGCAAAGCGGTAGCTGGCAAATTTTCGCCCTGGAGTAAATCTGCCCCATAATGTGATGCAGATTGTATAAAGTGTCAGTCTATATCCAAGTGGAAAAAAAGACAAATATTATGGGTTTCTGTTGGAGACATATACTGTATGAAAACATAGTGTAACTGCTTTGTTCCTTTTGGAAACTTCAAGTAAACATGTTATTTTGCTGTGACTTTGAAATTTAAAATACAAACCTTTCAGTTCATAGTAAAGTAGCACTGAATGGTTGCATTTTGGATGTATTATCGCTGAAATAGGGTGAAGGTATAAATCAGAATTTAGAAGAATATCTTGTCTATAGGTGTGCTTATGCAGATCCATATTGCTGGGCTATTGATGGGATTTAACCACAGATTTCTGGGTGCTTTTAATACCACAAACTAATGAACTATGTGACTATAACCACTTATGTGACTATTACAGAGCTTGAGACAATAGTTCCAATGCCAATAAAGTTTTCATCCTCCATGTCAAAGATTTAACATGTGTAACACTAACTTGGGCTTGGTAGACCAAATGGGGTTAATGTCCAGCTAGTGCTTAGAGCATGTGTTATATGTGACTCTAACACTTAAGGCAGGGCCTTCGCTAAGTGAAAGAATAAAGATGTGTTGTAGTTTAACTACAATTCCCACAGGCTACTGTGCAATAAAAATAGAAAGAATGGACAGCAGGAGGTTCTTGCGGTGAAAACAGATGATACCAGTTTATTTGTCTGAGACAAATGACCCACAGGGTTACTTACAATGATGAGGCATATGCAGTATGAAATACCAGCAGACTAGGACAGGCAGATGAGACAGCTGAAAACGTGACTCCCATAAAGATGTAGGCAAGTAGTAAGACAAACCTCCAGGCAGATGTACCTTTAAGTGGTCTGGGTCTCACCCAGCGGAGTGGTCAGGGAGAAGGAGTCTAGCCTGACGCCCTATCCACTGTGGTCCCTTCACTAAAGGCAGTCTAGGAGCCTTGGGAAGCTACCCCTGCTACAGATCCTTGATGGAGCACAAAGCTGCTCTTTATATCTCTCCTCACTATCTTACTCTCCTAAAGAGTGCTATAACAGATCTAATCCTGTTTCTAGCTAACTTTGTTCACAGGGCCCCTGCTCTCTGACACAGACAATAGAGGTGCTGGTCCCTCTAGGGCAGAAAGGCTTTACTGGGCCTTGGTGTACCCAGGCTCAATGGGAACATCCACATGGTTAGGACACCAGAAGTGAAAGCGGAAGATCCATCCCTTTCCATGCACTAAATTAAAGTGTGGCAAGAAGTAGTCATTACACTTCTTGGCCAATAACTAAAATTTGTAGATTAACACTAGATACATGGTCTTTTTCCCAGCAACTAGGGAAAATTAGGAAAGGTAGGGATTTATCCCTACATATGCTTTTGCAATGAAATATAATAATTAAAAAGTACCACACATTATTATAGCTTCAAAAGTTTCTTGACTGTTTGAGCAAGTGGAAATGGTGGGTAGTTTAGTCATTCATTCCATGGAAGTGTTGGAGGACTTCAAGAACCAGAGATTACTTTAGGTAAAAAATTTAAAAAAATTATTTGACACAAGTTCCATGGATCCTGAACTCACAAAGAGTCAGAGCCCCGAACAAAGGAATCACAGGGTTTTATAGACATATAGATATATGAAAAAGGAATTTACAGGCGTAAAAAAGTGCGTTCGAGAAATCTCTTCACAGAACTGCTCATATACCCAATCAGATAGTTCTTACTCAAGGTCATTGTACTAACATCCAAGACTAGCTTGAGAACAGAATCCATCCAAGTCAGGGGAGCTCATAGGTAAATCTACACAGAGTTGTATTCTGTCTCAGAACAAAATCATTATCTATTTGCGGCCAAGTAAACTTAGGGAATTATCCCTGTCCCACCTCTGCTTAGTCTTTCTTATTTTTGGCCACGTTATGACCCAAATTACATCAAAATATTCATAGTAATGCCTACAAGCTGCTTGAAGGTCATACCATACCATTTTCAGGGCCGACACTAGGGGTAGGCAGAAGAGGCATCTATCTAGGGCGCAACGGAAAGAGGCATCTACCTAGGGCGCAGGTACCTGTCTCCTGCCTATCCCTAGTCCATGTTTGGTGCTCTCCCCTCCGGCGCTCTCCCCTGCCTCCCTCCCCTATGACGCACTCCCCTCTAGCGCTCTCCCCCTGCCTCCCTCCCTTTCGGCACATATGTGCTCACACTGTTATCGGGGGGGGGGGCATGCGCGCACAATCTCAGTGGGGCCGTTAATGTGCACAATGTTGGAGCGCAGTGGCTGGCCGGGTTGCCTAGGGTGCACGGCTGACTTGGCCCCTCGCTACATATTTGTAGGTCATACCTCACTTGTACATTGCTTGGATTTTCACAAATTGTAGATTAAAGGAATAGCTCAATTAGAGGTATTGAGAATTAAAGTTCCACTATACCCATCCTTAGATTATCTTGTAGAATTGTATCAGTAGACAGGAATGCCTATTGTTACTTGGTGTATGGTTTCTTTTCAAACAAGCTTTGAGAAACACAATGGCGTTTTACCTAGTATAAAGAGTTCTATTTTTCAAGGGCTGTTAGGCTAGGAGATTCAATAAGAGGACTATGAATTGTGATACAGAAGCTTTTGCCCACCTACTCTAAATGGCAATGGTAGCAAAGGTCAGTCTAAAACTACATGCTGATTATCACTTCAATAGACGTCAATAATAAATATACTATATTTACCCATGGTCTACCTTTGTGGGATGATGGAACTGAACAAGGGCAGAGCCTAGTTCTGTTGGCAAGTATAATTATAAAAAAAAATCTTAAACTTCGGAAAACCCTAGAACAAAAACATAATTAGGTATTCTTTAATATTTTCCATTCGCTAATACAAAGGAAAATAGAACAGTTAACATTAACATTCCTTTAAACAACTCGAACTCATGTACCATGTGAGGCCTTGTTTGTTGTGGTATTAACATCTAATTTTTTAAACATTTCTTTCTTTAATATTTACACAGAACTGAAGTGCTGGCAATACCCTTGTTATCTCTTTTTTCCTCTTTAAACAGTGGAGATGAAAAACATATTCTTTTACATATACTCTTACCTCCTGGGCTCTTCAGAGTCAGTGCAAGGGAGACGTTTCCCTTAATTAATCCCCTGTATAATAAACTCCTCCTCATTTAGAAGGCAGAGATGAGAGGAAGCTAGGAACTAATTATACAGCACAAATTATTTCTCTTTACATTAAAGCATTAGGTTCCAGTGGGAGGAAGTATGTATAAAAATAAGCTGTGATCAAGGTGCACTGTATTATTAAAAAAGGGCAAATTGATTTTGATTCGATTTTAAAATAACAGAACACTTTTTCAATAAAAGCCCTGTTTTTGGGCTAACAATGAACATAGGTGTATTTGGCTCCTTTAAAATTGTGCCAGACATTGTACCTTTAGATTTCACCTAACTCAGGATCAGCTTTACAAGATCTCTGCTAATTGCTATGATTAATATGTTTAAGAAATGCATTTCAAGGGATTCAGTTAGTAAAAATCGAGGCATAGGGATAAGGCCAACTGTAGATGAAAAGTAAATTCATTTAATTTGAGAACAGAGTGCGTTCTGCTGGATTCTTGTTACAGGAATCTGGATATCGAATTGGGGTTTAATGCCAATATCGTTACATGGTCACATGCTGTAATTAATATGTAATGTTTGCAACTAGTTTTGTAGGCAAAAGAACCCAGAGGAGAATGAATGTGAACAGAAACACATGCAGGACATTAATCTTGCCATCATATGCAGCAATATGGGAAATAACACGAGTGAATCTTGTCCAAAAATGGCAAGGACAATTTAGCTGTAGATTAAGATTTACAATGTCAAGATTAAAAATTAAGCAAAGAAACAAAAAATTCTTGTCTCAAGACTATTGTAAGACTAACGAGAGAACTGCATTGGACAAAGAGAAACACTCTGGATATATTTATTTCTGTAACATTTTCCCATGCTGGAAAGGAGAAGGAGAATTTAACCTATATGATTTTTTGATGCACTATATTGTATAGATTTCTTAGCACTTTGCATGTATTTGTGGCTCATCATGGTGGGCAGCAGTGTGTTTATTTGTGAGCACTGGGATCCCATGCAGTATGAATTGTGCATTGTTTGGGTGACAGTAGGGGATCAGCTTGCCTCCCTTACTAAATGAGCACCTTTGGCTCATTTGCATGTGCATGTGTTTATTTTATTGTAATGCTATTTTCTTTCTGCTTCTCAAATTCTAAAGAACTTCCTAATTTGGGTGAACAATATGCATAATGTCTATTATTTACTCTCTCTTTGGCCAGATAACATTTAGAGCTTTTAAATTCTTATAGACTGAAAGCAATCATGCAGGGCTCTCTGTTTTCTTATAATTTGTTCCTGCTTCTTGCATTGTTTATTATTATTTTCTTCTTTTATTTTGTACGGCAGTAAAGAACACACTGGCACATTTAAAATGAACTATAATATTCTGTGAAACCTCCCCGAACCATTTTAGGTCTTGCAGTTATACCTTTCCCTGTGGGGCTTTTCACTAATGCAATAACTCTGGTGTATTGTTCTTTCAGCCATTTGCACATGCTGAGTTCCCCCTCTGCCTTCTGATAAGGCTTGCTCTTTCTTTCCAAGACTTATCATAGAAACTGTAATCATTTGCCATTGCCCTTTCTTGGCCTCCCCACCCAACTACCACATTTTTCAGATCTGCTTTGTAGAACTGAGAATTGGGAATGCTTGTAGAGTTAAAATTAGATGTTGCTTGTACGAAGGAAAAGGAAAGGTATGACTGGCTACCAGGGAGCTTCCGATTCACTTGCTGAACTATATAAAATGAGCAGTCAGTTACGGCAGCAATAATGTATATTGCAGCTTGACAGCCCTTGTGAGCTGGGATCTAATTATCTTCTCACTGGCTACCAAGTAAGTTGGATATGATTCACAGCTGTACTGGTGTAAGGTTCAGGATATATTCCCTCTCAAGGGAGCACACAAAACAAGACTTTGAAGGCAAGCTAGAGTGGAAAGCGCAGTCATTTATATTCAACTGCCCCACTGAAGACAGATTTTACAACAAACCTTTTTTCTTTGTTGTCATGACGTATCACATGAGCCTTTAACATATGCAATGAGTACATGGCATGGACACACAGTTTTCCTGTTGTAGTGCAAACAGTGCATGTGTGTGGTGACCCGTTGCTTCCTAAATGCTACTCCAATGAATTCTAATAAACATTTATCTGTTTAATCAGAAACAACTAAGCAAAATGACTCTTTAATCCATTGTTACAGATGTCATTACATAAGTTCACTTCAGGGGAAACCACCCTACTTTATATGAATGCAATGCTGGCCCAATAAATTTGGCATAATACAAATATGAGGTGGCATGTAAACAGGGGCAAGGCCACAAAGTCCCAGGCCTAGGGTGGCAAGATTTTTGGGGCGGCATGTCGCCCAGCCGCATCCTTGGGAGCACTGGGGACTGAAAGCACCCCAGTACTCTGCTGTTCGAGAGCATTTCACCCTAGATTCCGGTTATAGGACCATAGGGGTGCGGGTACACTCGCGCACGAAGCGCCAGTGCAACAGCTGCCTCAAGCTGGCTCTCAAGGCTCTGATCACTAAGGAGACACTGCAAAAGTGAAAGGGAGCGGAGCCTCCGGTTCCTTCAAGCTCAACAAGAAGCAGCTGCAGGGCAAAGAGAAGACCGTCTCCAAAAAGAAGTGCCAGCGATAGCAGCAGCCAAAGCCAGGAAACCGGCGGCCAAGTCCCAGAAGAAGCCGAAGGAGGTGTTGGCTGCCGCCAAGAGCCCAAAGAAGGTCAAGAAACCAGCACAGGTTTCTCAGCCCAGGTGCCAGCGCTAGGACCATGAAGCACAGGGGTGGGGGTGCACAAGCGTGAAGCTCCGGCGCTGGGACCTGTGGCCTCTGGGTGTCTCCTCTTAAAATCTGGTATGTAAAGCTAAGATATGTTCTCATTGGCCACCTCATAACTAATGCTCAGGTGCAGCAGTTCCAGAGTTTATTTAGAGTATAATATGTTTCTCGATAACTGTATATTGTGTGATCAAGAATATTCATTAGGATATATACATGATCAGCTATGTTAAACGGATTCTGTCATGGGAAAACATGTTATTTTTACAAAATGCATGTTGATAATGTTCCTCCAGCAGAATCCTGCATTGAAATCCATTTTTTTTTAAAAGTGCAAAACAGATTTCTTTTAGTATTTAATTTTGAAATTTTATGTGGGGCTAGATATGTTCTTAGTTTCCCAGGTGCCCACAGCCATGTGACTTGTGCTCTGATAAGCTTCAGTCATTCCTTACTGCTGCACTGCAAGCTGGAGTGATATCACCACCCTCACTCAGCAGTCAAATAGAAACAGAACAATGGGAAGGTAACAAGATAACCTCTCTCTGACATCTGCATTGCTAAAAATGCTCCCATGCCTCACCTAGTGGTCTATATGAGAGTAGAACTCAATATTAAAATACCCAAGTACAGCCATGACTTCTCAGTTACACTGAGTAGGAATATATTCTTTACAGATTTTTTTTGTATGTTGAGTATGCCTGATGAATGCATTACTTTTTTAATCTCAATAACTATGTAAATATGTAAGCAAATTATTTTTTGGTTTTCATTACAAGTGACTTCGGATAAAAATAAAGAGCACTAAACAGAGCCCTTAGCAGGTACCCCAGTATTGGCTGGTGCATGTTTTGGGCAAAAAAAATATTTAGTGATCACTCAGGAAATTTCCTATTGGCAATGCAAAATGAGAAATGACTTCCCCTTTGTTGTAGTTGTCAATACTCAAACTGTTTAATGTGCTTCTTCCCTAGGGCTATCAACATGCTATTTACCGTACTTTATTGAGAAATGCAAAATGTCTCAATACCCAGAGGAGTATGCTGTTTTACAAGCACAACCTTACTTCCCCAACCCCCTATCAATTACGTGTAGTTTTTTTTTTTAACCATGACAGCCTAAGCAGTGACCTTGGGTTTGTGGCACAGTGTAAAATCCAGATAGGCTACAGCTCAGATGTAAACAACGGCTCCAGCATATGGGAAATTACAGTGGCGTAACTACCAGGGGAGCAGGGGGTGCAACTGGGCCAGGGTCCGCACCCCCGCAGGGCCCCCCCAGCAGACCGGTTGGAGTCGGCTGCAGCCGGAAAGTAAATTCACACGGACGAGGGTGGGGTGGGGTCCTGGCTGCATGGCCCGCACCAGGGCCTGTCCCCATCTAGTTCCGTTACTGGGAAATTAGAGTATTACTTAATATGTGTAGTAAGAATGGGCTACATCACTTGTCATGCAGTTTAAAAAATGGCAGACTAGATAGATCAGCTACATCATTTGAAAAAAAAACTTTTTCTACTTACATTTACTACTTGCAATAAACCTTTAATATGCTCAGTCATGTCTATGGTATCACACAATGCTACTTAACTTTTAACTAAGCTCCTCCTCTATCAGCTGCTCCAATTTTAACTGTGTTCAGCTTTTAAATGTTACAGAACCAACATCTACTTTCATACCCACACGTTAAGTAATATAATTATGGAATAAACTGGCAGCTCTAGTTTAATATCTTAGTGTAAGCCATCATAAAAAGGACTTATCTTGGTTTCCTGCAATTTGTTACATTTTAATTTTTTCCACATTTTTCATGGCATCCACCACAAGGAATGGAGAAAACGCAAGGATACACTATTCACAGAAGCACAGGTTACTGATTCTTCTGCGGTAGCATTAAGCAACAGGTGCTTTAACCAAGAGCAAAGGTATAACTTTGACTTTTGAGAACCTGCACAAAGAATGAAATGCAAAGCCTTCTGGAGTATTAATCGCTTTCATACCAAAGAAATATAAAACGCAGCTGGTGCCCATTGCCCCCTACGGCTTCTTGGGCTGGCAATAGTTCAGAAGCAAAGGAAGAGAACAATATCATTTTTCATTTAAGAATGAAGAATTGGTCTTGCCATAGCACCAAGGCTTGAAGTCAAATAAATCCGTAGGTCAAGAAAATTTATAGCTATACCTCTGAGATTTAAGGGCTCTATCCAATATTTTGTCAACCTGTGCAAATAAAAGTTTGGTGCTGCTTTCCGTTCCATCTTCCAAGGCATACATACACACCTCTACACTGCCAGGACAACACTGTGGCCATGCAAGTTTTATAGAATCAGAAATCTAAAGGGGCTTTGTGATTTAATGCATACTTTCTGTATAGAAAAACACAGTAAAATGACTTTACATGGATGTGCGCTTTCTCCTGTATATAAAGGGATTAATGATTTTATTCATATAGAAATAAATGAGTAAAAGTGTAGCAAAAGCTAATAAAAGCATAGCTAAAAGTATATCAATAGCAAACTGACACCAAATTAATTCTGCAGGTTCCCCTATGAACCTTCTGGCAATGAATGTCCCAGAACGCTACTGGTGAAGGGCTTTACATCCAACATTAAAATGTGTCTATTAATCATTTTGCATCATGGGGAGTAATTATAAGAATAAAGGACTGGGGCATTATTTATTGTTCATGTTTATAAATATATGGGGGGTGTATGAGCCAGGGAAATAGTCTCTGCTGCTCTGAGATAGACTCTAAGGGAACATCCACTGACAAAGACAGAGCTGTCAAAAGTTTGGATTTTCCACCACTCTCATTAACAATCCAAAGTTTTGCATAATGATAGGGCCGGGGGTAAAAAATCATGTTACAGAAGCGATAGGGTAGCTGCATAATGTTTGAAAAAAAGGTTTGGTGGCATCAATGTGTGATAACATCTTCATTATAAACAGTAAGGGGGTTATTTATCAAAGTCCGAATTTATCTCAATATTTTCTGCTACAAACTCCAATCAAATCCGCTCTGGTTTTTTACGCTTATTTATCATTACATTTTCCCGAAAATTTGCTTTGCGGGAAAAAATCAGATTTTCACAATTTTTCTGATTTTTTCATTCGATTTTCACAATTTTTCAGATTTTCACGATTTATGTATTGCACCCAGCGCACATAAAAAAAAATCATTGCGACTTCTCCCATTCCACACAATATTGGAGTGCTCTACCCCTGTATTCCCTCCGTTTGATAAAGAACACTGCAAGGTCCGAAACATTGCCTTGTCTACTTTATATGCGCTAATAAACAACACAACAAATATTGATTCACCTATAACAGTGTGCAGCAGCTTCTTGGACTTCATGGGACTTCTCCCATTGACTTATATGCAACCTTGACAGGTCTGAGATGCCGGATTTTGACATTCAGACTTTTCCATCCTCAAGGTTTAATAAATTCCGAAAAACCCATGATTTTATAAAAAAAAAAAAACACACATTTTTCGGGATTTTTGCATTCGGACATTAGTAAATAACCCCCTAAGTGTTCCAGAAACCACATTCAGATGGTCGTGTAGATTCCAAAAAAACGCCTTAGAGTATTATTTGGTAATAAGTGCTGCAATTGCTTGGCTTTTATTAAGTAATAGCTTTTTGTGTCTCTAATAGCTCTTCAACCAAACATATCTCAGATTACATGTACATCTGTAAATGAATATGAACGTTAGCAAATAGGTTCATGCTGTGGACACTGAAGATATAAGTATAACCTGAGGGAAAGAACCAAGCATATTTTCTCTCATTACCTTCCATGGCAAATCACCAATTGGGGAAGGAGGGTAGACATGGTTGAAAGTGCAGTCCACCATTCACTTTTGCACTTGCACTTTTGTACCCTGCCTTCCACCCTAGATGCATTGCCGCAGGACTCTGCGTTTGACAGCACCGTATTCAAGAAAGAAAACTATGTACAGTAGAATAATTTAATCAATTTAGGGTGCATCATCCTTTCATGGTGTCCATGCAATTTGGCTATATAGGCATCTAATTTCGAGATGAGATTCAGCATTTTTAATTGTAAGGTTATACACTTGATATTTAAAAATATGAAGATGACTTTTAACCTTCATGCAACAAAGTTATACAAATATCTGTTTGCTTGATCTAGAACATGCAGAGAGTTTTTATTTCTCCAGAATTCAAAAAGGACATTGCTGAAATAGAGAGAGTCCTGAGATGAGTGACTAAGCTAATAAAAGGCATGAGAACTATGCTAAACATGAAAGGGAACCATACAATATTTAGAAATAAATAAGGGGCCAAACAATGAGTTTTCTCCAAAAGTAAAGACCAAAAATTATAATTAAAAGTTCAAATTACGTTTGGGGAAAACGCACAACTTTTTGCTGTTTCAGATTTTTCCACCCATGGACTGGGGTTAAGTGTGAGTTTTTATCTCCCCTTATTATTTGCTATTTTTTTTTTTTATTTACAATGGTATGGTTATTGGCATTGTGCACCACATTTCTAATGTTTACCATACAATAAACAAACAGATTTAGTCAGGTTTTACTTGGCTATATTTTTTTTAATTTAAATTGAAAAATGCCTATATCTTTTTAAAAACAGTATTAACTATTTTGTTTGTGCTAATTTATTTACAGCTTAACTATCCACTCAAGTGTAATTAATTTTTCCAGATCATTTAATCTAAATATTTCTTAAAATGCAAATTTAATTTTGAGAATCACTGGGCTGAATTGATGCTGTTAACTGCTAAAACTACTTGTACATGAAAACAGCCTTTAAAGAAGAGTTAAAAAGATTGTATTCGTTGTGTTTTTGGTCATTGGTCATCACTAGGGATGTAGCGAACCGCCGACAATGTGTTCGCGAACGCCGTTCGCGAACACCGGCAAAAAATGCGAACAGTTCGCGAACAGTTCGCGAACTTCGAACATCCGAAAATCGTTCGATTCGAACGATCGAAGGATTTTAATCGTTCGATCGAACGATTTCCGTTCGAATCGAACGATCGAAGCCATTGGATCGAATGATTTCATTGAATCCAATGGCTTCGATCGTTCGATTCGAACGAAAATCGTTCGATTTTAGCGATCGAATGGTCGAATGGTCGAACGATTTTGATGCGAACGCCTATTGGCGAACGTCGCGCGACGTTCGCGAACTTGCGGCGGACGCGAACAGTCGAAGTTCGCGCGAACTAGTTCGCCGGCGAACAGTTCGCTACATCCCTAGTCATCACTGTATGTACACCACTTGATTACTTTAAGTACAGGGCAGGGAACATTACAAAGAGACATTTTTTTCTCTTTGGAGAAAGACACAACCCAAAAATGGTATGCCAACAGGGCTGCTTATGAATGCTTTGAATTAAACTGCTCTCCCTCATTTCGATTCCTCATTGCTGTATTCTGTTGTGTCAGGGGAAGCTTTCAAATATGCCAGCTGCAGTGCCACCCCTCCCTGTCCTCTTATAATTTCCTAAACTATATGACAGTCAAGGAAATTTTGATTTCGATATTTCCACTAACTGTAAAATGAAAGAGCAAAGAGGGAGAACTCAACTGACAAAAATGCTGGATTGCAAAGTTTTGGTGCTTGACGCAAGAAGTTTGAAAATCACTGCTTTAACCGCTTTCCACTGTTCTGCAAACATTTGTCTTATATTATCGAGATTTACTACAATAGAGTACCATTGGGAAAATGCAATAGAAAGTATTAATAATGTGCAGAAATAAGAAATTAATATTTTACAATATGTTTTTCTCATTGAAGAGTACACTGCAAACTGCACATAGTGCATTATTAAAGGAAAGTCTGAAACATTGGGGTGCAACAATTTATGCACCCCCAGCAACTATAATTTATTACCTAAAACCCTGATTCTGTGCTGCTGTTAGCTGAAAACTGCCCTTTTCAGCAAGCACAACAGAGGTAGAGAGCTTTTTGTTCTTTCTTCAATGCCCCCATGCAGAAGCAAGTGCAGTAGAGTAAAAAAGCCACTTTTAAAAAAATTTAATGGGAGATTTAAAAAAAAAAAAATGGGATCTGTTAGGGTAGGACTACATGGACGTTTTCGGTGTGATCCGATGCACTGCTACAAAACGCCGGCATCAAATCGCATGCAACGTAAATAAGGTAAGTGAATGCATTGTCGTGTCAGATTGTGTGGCAGCATTGATCCAACGCGACACGGCTGTCGGATGCAGGCGCAACGCTGTGACGTCATCCGACATTTCTGTATGGTGTCTGTCTGGTACAAATCGTTTCTCCAAATAACACTTTGTTGTATTATGTATATGCCTTGCAACACTTCAGTGCTTTAACTCCTTTACATAAAATACATATGAATAATAGAAAGTTCAGCCTTTCTCTATGCATTGAGTTATAGCTCCAATATGTTACTGTGTTTCAGAAAACTATATAGCTTGGTTAACTCAGTCCCCTAACAGCGAGTGATTCTGTAAAATAAAGTAAGAAAATGTTATTTAAGGAAAACTATACCCCTAAAATGAATACTTAAGCAAGTTTACATCACATTTAGTGGCATATTAAAGAACCTTACCAAACGGAAATATATATTTAAGTAAATATTGCCTTTTTAGATCTTGCCCCTTGAACCACCATTTTCTCTGTGCTGCCTCAGAGATCACCTGACCAGAAATACGACAACTCTAAGGGGCAGATTTATCAAAGGTCGAGGTGAATTTTCGAATGAAAAAAAAAATCGAATTTCAAGCTAGTTTTTGTGTACTTTGACTAGGGAATAGTCCTAATTCGATTTGAATTTGAAAAAAAATCAAAAATTTGAATATCGAAATTTATCATGTACTGTTTTTTTAAAAATTTGACGTCAACCGTTTGCTGTCTAAAACCTGCCAAATTGCTGTTTTAGCCTATGGGGGACCTCCTAGAACCTATTTGCAGACAATTGGTGGACTTCAATATTGGTGGACTTCAATTCATTATTATTTTGATTCGTATTATTCTAATTTGGCCAAATATGGACCTATTCAATTGAAAATGAACCTATTCGGCCAAAAAAATGTAGACTTAATTACGGTTGGTCTTTTTGAATTCAAATTTCGACGTTTAATAATTTAATTTAATAACGTTTAATTTAAAAGTAAGATACTTCTTTAACAATATTGCTTATTTTGATGTGATGACTGTGGGGGGCTAAATTTAGATTTCTAACATAAATGTGTTGAAACCGTTGTCAAGAGATTATACCTTTGTACTTGTTTCTATTGTATAAAATATTTACATCTTTCCTCTTGTATAAGAAGACATTAAGGGGCAGATTTATCAGGGGTCGAATTTAGAGTTTATAGAAGTTTATAAAAACTCCCATAAACTTGAAAAAAAAACTGATCAATCAAAATTTATTAAAAAATTAAATTTTTTTACATTAGGATCGACCTGCAAACTCGAATCGAATATGACTCAAATTTGATTTAAATTTTTTTAGCAAAAAAAAAAATTACATTTTCAAAAGCTCACGAAACGACTCCAAATTGATTGTAGGACGTCCGCGGTCCCCCATAGGCTACAACACCAATTCGCCAGGTTTTAGATGCTGAATAGTCAAATTTGAATTCTCAAAGGGACAGTACATGATAAATTTCGAAATTCGAATTTCAATTTTTTTTTAAACTCAAATCGAATTTGGACTATTCGCTAGCCGAATTACACTAACATAAACTTGAAATTCGCATTTAAAAATTCTAATTTTCAATTTGACCCTTGATAAATCTGCCCCTAAGATATCTGATGGATGCCAGGTTTTTTATGTCATATCTGGGATCTAAGAGCACCAACCAGTGGCACTAAATACACTTCACCCACAGGCTAGGCCTGGCCTTCCACATACAACATGGTCTTGCAGAATAATTCCTCCATGTTTGTCAAAGTCATCATTTAAATTATAAACATGATATTATTATTGTATATACTGCTAAGAAAGAATTATTATTATTATTCATAAAGACCAAAGGAAGAATATGACTGATTTATAGGGATACAGTATGTGCTATATTGCACCATTGCAATTGGTCATTGCAACCAATCAGATGTTTGCTTTCATCTTCTTTCAGGTACTAGATTGATCAAAAGAAATAGCCAGGTATTAGCAACTGCCCTAATTAGCGTTGCCACCTGTCCAGTTTTGGCCCGGACAGCCCGGTATTTTGAGGGGCTGCCCGGGTCTATACGTCCTGCCCGGTTTTCCAAATAAGGAAAACCGGGCAGGATTCTCTTGACTGACACAGCGATCGGCCAATCGCTGATCGCCGTGTCATAGCCCCACCCACTGATGTCAGAGCCCTGCCCGTTGATGTCACAGACACGCCCACTGATGTCACTAATTTTTACTGTTTTTCTCTGTTATAATAAAACAGTAGCTTGTACTTGATCCCAACTAAGATATAATTAATCCTTATTGGAAGCAAAAACAGCCTATTGGGTTTATTTAATGTTTAAATGAGTTTCTAGTAGACTTAAGGCATGAAGACCCAAATTACGGAAATATCCATTATCCGGGAAAACTCCATGTCCCGAGCATTCTGGATGACAGGTCCCATACCTGTACAAGCAATCGCAGAACATCATTTGACGACTGACAATGCTTTCACACTGAAGGCTTAGGGGCATATTTATCAAGGGTCAAATTTTGAATTGAAAAACCTTTGAAATTCGAATTCAAAAAGACCAACCGAAATTAAGTCTAAGTTTTTTTTGGTCGAATAGGTCCCTTTTTGATCGAATAGGGCCGTATTTGACCGAATTCGAATCGTACGAATCAAAGGAATAGTGCATTCAATCGAATTAGATTTGAAGTTTTTCCCAAAAAAACTTTGATTTTTCAAAGTCCACCAATTGACTCCAAATAGGTTCTAGGAGGTCCCCCATAGGCTAAAACAGCAATTGGGTAGGTTTTTAGATGGCGAATGGTTGAATTTTTTAAGAGACAGTATATAATAAATTTCGATATTTGAATTTTTGAATTTTTTTCAAATTCTAATTGAATTTGGACTATTCCCTAGTCCCTAGTACACAAAAAATAGCTCGAAAGCGAATTTTTTTCAGTCGAAAATTCACCTCGACCTTCGATAAATCTGCCCCTTAGTATAAATATATTCCCAGTTGTTGACACTGACATATTTATTAAATTGTACATTTAAAGTGTCATTTCTCCTTCTTGGGAAAGCTGATGTTATTTAGATTATCAAAAAATTTTTCCAGTCTCAGCATGGTAATTATAGACCTTACAAATGACAGTTTGTTAAATGATTCCATGACTTGTAGAATGGCATAATAGGGAATTTATGAAGGCTTGGGTTTATGAAGGAATGATTATACCAAGCAAATGTAATTGGTTTTATAAGAATGAAAATGAAAAGTGATGTTGCAGTTGATGTGTTGTTCAATCGATCACATATAAAGTTTGCAGTTTAAGTTACAGTCTCTCTGTTTTGCTGAAATGATATTTCAAAATGCTTGATTTGTTCTTTTTCTCAAGTGAAACCTCAAATATGACTTTTTATGATTAGTTTTATTCCTGTAGAAAGAAATTATATTTAGTAACACAAGCTCAAATGAGGAAATTCCTTTTTTCGTAGAATATTAATGTATTTAAAGGCAGAATATAGTGGTACTTTCATACACTTTCTTATTCTTTGTTCCTTCCATTAGATTGTCCTTGGACTGAGTTATTCTCCATAAGCACTACATTGTGATAGAAGAGACCTTAATTTGTCTTGATCTTCCCTTGTTTTAATTTTATAATGAATCCTAAGATGAAGAGTCCCAATAGAGGCAAAGTCAGGCTTGCAATGTGATGGCTAACCTTACTTTTCTATTGTACAAGAGGTTAAATAGGTTGTTCACTTGTATTGTAATTTTTTTACCAATTCTAGCATAACCTATCCCGTCTTTAAAACAATAATTTTCGAATAATTTACATTTAACAACAGGAAAAGAGGTATTTTGATAGGCTTGGATGTGGGACAGTGCTGAAACTGATGTTTTGAAAAAAAAATGTCATGGTAAATTTTTTGTCAAAAGTCTTATCCAAATGTTTTGGCAATACACAGATGTTTTCTTAGTATAGTTTGATGCTGTTATTGGCTTCAGTTCCAATTTTGTACAGTTTAAAGATGTCTTTCATTCTGTGCTGAGAGATTTTTTGCGATTAAAACAACAGGCAAATAGTATATTCAGCACAAAGCCCTATTCCTTGCTGTCATGTTGAGCAAGGTCATTACCACACATATTTATTATTGAAGAAACATTGCTGCTCTTGGGGAAGAACTATATGTTCTTCTTATAGATATCTTAAAGGAGAAGTAAAGCTCAACAAAGGATTAGGCTAGAAATACTACACCTTATATAGTGGACTTCTGTACCAGCCCGAGGCCACTATTACCCTTTAGCTATAAAGATCTAAACCTCTAAAGTTGCCCCCTAGTTGCTCCTCATCTTCTTTTCTGCTGATTCATAGCACATTTTCTGTACTGGTTTAATATGTTATCCAAGTTTAGGGACAAGCTCAGTATATACACTATACATACAGTATAGAATTCACTATGCAAGGCTGAAAAGTAATTAATTCAGATTTACATTACATCTAAGATGATGATTTCCTGTTTAATTTAGCATAATTATATTCTCATGTAAAGGAGCTTGGTTTCGGCACAGTTCTCATCCATGCCATCAAATGAACATTCAGTTTGACCAAGCAAAACACAAATTCAGTCTGTTCTTTCCCATTACTTGATGAATCTCAAAACTACCTTGTCTATAAGTGAATGTTATACCAGTCGTTGCTAACTATGATAAAGTATATATCCTGCTTAAATATCCACTGTGTTAAATTAAGTTACTTTTGTTCACAACATATGGTCCAGTTTACTCGAGATTGGTGTAGTTCAAAGTGCTGACTCCTTATACCTATCATTTCAGAATATTTCCATGTTAATTTGTTTAAAGGGTAAGTAAACCTTTAAAATAAGTGAATCTAAAATTGATGAGGGTGTCATTCTAAGAAATTTTGCAATTTATATTCATTATTTATTTTGTTTTTATTCCAAGATATTAAGGGATAAATGTACTGTTAATATAAATGAATTTTGTTACAACAGTGCCATCTGCTGGCCAGTTTCCAACCAGTCTGACCACTTGGTGGCACAGTTGTAACAAAATTAATTCAAATTAACAGTACATGTATCCCTCAATATCTTGGAATAATAATGAATGTGCATTACAAAATTTCTTAACAGAGCAGTTATCAATTTTACATTTACTTATTTTAAAGGTTTACTTATCCTTTAAAGAGCAAGTAAGAAATCTCTAGAACATGAAGGGTAAATGTCAGATGTATGTTTCCCTGAATCTCCATATCTATGACAATCACGTTTTTTAGTCTAGGAATTATTTTGCAGTGACTTCAAGCAGCACAAGACCTCTGTTATCCCTAGAACAAAATCAGTTCATAACTTTATACAAATGGAGAACTTGTCTCTTTAGAAGTTGGTAAAACTATTCATTTGGTGTCATGAGCAGCACTTCCTGTAAACCTTTTTACACTCATCTTAACCTAATTAAACTGTTGTTTTGACAGGTGGATTAACTAAATGAATTCAAGTGGGAGACACACTGGAAAGATCACAGTAAAATGTTATGAACATATTTCTTTAGAAGGGATAGAATAATCAACATCTTTTTTTTTTTGTGTACACTAGCTTGATGGGTGATAGAGAGATGTGACATGGTTATAGCCATAACTAATTTGCCAAGTTTGATTAAATTAATTATTTTTATAGCTATTTTCTATGTTTGTATGTCTGCCCTACACATAGGGGGTTATTTACTAAACCCCGAATGTCAAAAAACAGAAAAATCTGTTTTTTTTTTAGTATATAATCAAAATTTTTAGTGGAAAAAAAATAACGAATTGTTCGGAATTTTTGAGGATGGAAAAAGTTTGAATACGAAAAATCCGGCATCTCAGACCTGCCGAGGTTGCATATAAGTCAACGGGAAAAATCCCAAAGATTTGCACAAGGTTTGGTGCAATAATCCAAAGTTCTCAGGGTTTTCAGGCAAAAATCTGAAAAAATCAGAGTTTTCGGGTGGAAATTCAGAAAAACTCGAAAAGTTTGTATTTTTCACGATTTTTCACTTTCCAAAATGTTCAGAAAAGTGTCTTAATAAATAAGCCATAAAAACCTGTGGTCGGAGTTTTTTTCAGAAAATATTGAGATAAATTTGGACTTTAATAAACCCCCATACTATCAAACTTTCTTATTCAATCAGCATCATACTAACATGTAAATTGCTTAATATAACAGTATGTTAAAAAAATTTACATTTCTAAATATAGCATTTGTTTTTTTTAAAAAAAAAGAAAAAATTAAGGCAAATTTAACCATCCTATTACATACTAAAAATTAACTTAAAAGTGAACCACCCCTTTAAAATTCATAATTTGCAATTATGCCATATTTAAACAATATTAAAAAAAAGCTGGTAAGGACAATCACAGCATGAATAAAAATTCACAATTATGTTTGCAAATTCAGTACATCAATCTTGTCAAATTCAGTACATCAATCAATCAATCAATTCTCTGTGCAAATCATTCTGTGCTGCATATACTGAGGCTTAATACTTAATAGTTAGTTGAAAAGCACAATGCAACTTTTAATTTGTGTGTGTTTATCATCTAGTGAGATTATACAACCTTACACTGTGGCCTCTTGCTCAGAGTAGCAAACAATAACTCTTATTATATCTATTATTATTTTTTTCAGTAGCTTAGGTATTTGGGATATATTTCATGGTTAGAAACTGTTGGGCAGACTGTTAACATGCAAGATATAGCACTAGAATATTCATCATCGGCATAACAATGTGGCACCAGACTCCCCTAAAAATCTGTGAAGGGGCCCGGTGCACACTGCAACCAACCCTTCCCACATTCCTGTTCATTTGCGCATGTGTGCCTGCCCATGCAGGCAGCTAACGCCCACATTTTCTGTGGCTATAGGGAAAGCTAATCTACTACCTCTATAATTACACCAATGATATTTGTAAACTGCCTTATTTGTAAAGGAGATGCAAACGAAATGTGAGAGGGTATAATTTAAACATGCTGTTAGTTTGCCAACCTAAAACTTCTCTTCAATCAACCCATCACGATAAATAGAAAAGAATATTTAGAGCAGTGATCCCCAACCAGTAGCTTATTGTAATAAAATCTTACCCTGGTGGTCTAGTGGGGGGACGGCAGGGACGCCTGCCGCCCCCTCGGCGGGGACGCGCAACGCGCGCTTCCTTAGTGTGCACGCGCATGCGCACTTCCGTATTTAAAGGTGCATGCGTGCTGGCGTAATGACGTCAGCGCGCAATGTCGCAAAATTCAAAAGTATTAAAGGACCATTCCCACTGTTTGTCATTGCCCGTGATAGGATTTGTTCCTGGTGCTTTAGCTGTTGCTATTCTGTGTGAATCTGATCCTGATTATCTGTTTTGACCCTTGCCTGTCTGTTTGACTATTCTGATCCCTGGAACCTGACCCTTGCCTGAAACCGACCTTGACTCTGCTTAACCCCCCTGTTTGACGTTCTGGTTTGACCTCTGCCTCCGATTCTGCCTCAGCCCATCTGATTGATTACCTGGTTTGATCTTTGCCTGTCTGACAATTCTCTCGCTTGCTCCATTTGTACTGTGACCTTCGGCCTAAAGACTCTGCTAACTGCCGTGCCCCTTCGCCAGCCAGAACATCTCGCCTTGCACCCCTCGTTAAGTCCAGGTGGCACCCAAGTAAGCTGAGGGCTCCTCCCAAAGTCCAACGTTGGTCACACTACTGGTGAAGCCGAGTCGAGACCAGGGTGCTTGGCATTTGTTCTGGTATCGGGTGCCGGCCGTGACATTTATGAGTAACATGTTGCTCTCCAACCCCTTGGATGTTGCTCTCGGTGGCCTCAAAGCAGGTGCTTATTTTTGAATTCCAGGCAAGTTTTGGTTGTATAAAAACCAGGTGCACTACCAAACAGAGCCTCAATGTAGATTGACAATCCACATAGGGGCTACCAAATGCAAAGGCCAAGGGGCAAAGGCCATTCACATCACTTATTTGGCACCCCAAGAACATTTTTAATGCTAGTGTTGCTCCCCAACTCCTTTTACTTCTGAATGTTGCTCATGGGTTGAAAAGGTTGCGGATCCCTGATTTAGAGGTATGGCATATGACTCTTTTAGTAAGTGATCTTCAGAAGCATTAAACAAACTGCAAGAGTTTGAGAAAGACTGATGGGGGGATAGTTACATAATTGGATTACAGCACTACAATAACCTTGTTAATTGTTATGATGGAGAAAGATAGCAAGAGACATTGTGGTTTATAATATGTGGAAATGTATAATATGTGTCTACAAGAGAAACGGTGGTGAACTGAAGACCACCTAAATAATATGTTCCTGGGACTTGATCATTTATGATATTGACCTCACTTATGGAAATCCTAGGGACTTGCCTGTGCCATAAACATACAAAACAATACAAAATAGTGAATTTTTGTTTTCTAGTATCCTGATTAATACAACATAAGGGCAAGACAGTATGAAAGTACTGAGAGTGATGAAGGCCCTTCTGTTTGACAAGGAGAAAAGGAACTAGACTTTTTCTTTACAGATACATCACTTCTTTTTACATCACTTGGCTGCAAACACATTTGCAAGTATCTCTAATGATTTCTTCTACAGTCTTAATAAGCTGCAAGTTCATTTTTATTAATGGTGACCTTTGCCGGGAGCAATTAATTACAGATAGAGTGTACAAAGGCAGGCAGGCATCATAAAATATATGCTCGCTGCACAGGTTCACCATGCTGCCATCATTTGTATCAGAGAAGCCTGGAAAGGAAATGATGTTCTTTATGTACATATCATTTCTCTACTTCTCAGGAATACGTCCAGCTACTTTGACACCGTTCCACACTACAGTTGGCTGTTCAAGCCTTCTGGCAGCTTCTTTGCTTATCACTTGAAGACAATGATTATTTTTTTTAGAGAATATAGGATGGGATAGGTGAATTACACAGTATTCTATTTCTGTGACATACTGTTTTGTTTTTAGTATTATTTAAGGAACAAGAATTTGTTAGGATCTTGGATGGATGTCTAGGTAGACATAATTACTGGTGCATTAATTCTAAAATACTCTTGTAAAAAAAACAAGGTCAGGGTACTAAGTTACCACTTCCAAGAAGTTACCTGTAGTTATGCGAGCATTTGATAGTGAAGATGTGCTAGCATTCACTTCTGCCTTGCGAAACTTTGCTAGGGATCTTGTGCTCAAGTCAATTTGCATAGGGCCGGAAATTTAAAGTTGCATGGACTTCTTTATATTATGTTATGTTCTTAATGTTGGTCCATATACTTACAAATCACACTTTTAAAAACACATGTCCAGGGAACCTTAATAAAGACAATAGAGTTATTCTAATGCCCTACACATGTGCCCACTGTAAAATTAATGTTCCATATCTTTGCAAATGTATGGGGAAAACCGGTTATCCAAAAAACGTTTGTTAGGTCATTTGCAGGCAATCAGGCTGAAAAATGGAAAAGACACCAATGTTTTTTTGGACTTTGATCCTTTTTTGGCTCATAGAATATAATATAAGTGACAGAAGATTGAGGAAGATCAAGCTACTTTGATGCACTTCGCCTGGTCTGAGGTGGTGAAGGCAACTCTGGCGAAAGAGGTAACATTCAGTAAAATCCGCATTTTAATGAATTTGCAGAGTAGTGTCTGTTCGCCACAGCAAAAGAGTGCAAATGAATGATAGCGCCAGTCTCTTTCACTAGCGAATTGGTGCCTGTTCCCATTAGTAAATCGGCGATGTCCCTGTGGGTGGCAACGCTGGGGAAAAGTCGCTAGCATTTGCCACTTCGCCCTTTAGTAAATCTGCCCCTATGGGTGGCACATTGTTAATATATTTACCCCATTTGGCACAAAAAAGACCAGCAACACTGAGATTCCTTATGAAAAAAATCTATAGTGTATTTAAAAAAAAAAAGCATGAATAGCAAAGGTTACATTTCAATCCTTGTTTGGACTAGGATGAGCACTACATATATAAAGGTATCAGCTTGGCTGGGTTTAGGTGAAGCAAAATTCCCTGAGAAACACGTATCTCCTAACTACTCATAGACTTCTGTTGAGTTGAAATGTCCCTGAAGAACACAGTTTATGGTTGAAATGATTGAAATCTAGCTATCTGTTTATCTATCAATCAATCTATCTGATTTTGCTATTTTTGTGTCTCAGATATTTCAATATGTAGAACCAACTCTGGTGGAGATATGAAGCTAAACACTTTAAGAAAGCATGTGATCTGCCAGCAGCCATGAAGGTAGTCTCTCCAAAACTGACTCAAATGACCATTTCATCTAATCAGATCTAGTCTTTCATTTTACAAGAAGTCATTACTAGGAGACATCATTGTCTGGCTCCAGTTTTATCTAATATCTGTATCTGATAGAGTGTCATAGCTCCATTGTGTCCCTTCCTTGCTGCTGCTTTATGACTGTTCCTGGAAAATCACTCAGATCTCTTTAGTCATAAATATAAGAGCAACTGATGGCCTATTTATGTTGCTTGTTTGTTTTTAGTGCCTGTGATGGGTGAGTTGTTCAAAATTCTATTATGGTTTGCTTTTAGTGATTTTTTTTTATCAAAAAGTTGTAACTGATATATTGTAGTTTAACAAAAGGCTTTCATTTAAGAGCAATATCTGAATTGCATGAAAAGCAGACCAATGTAAGTCACTGCAATTTATGTATATATATACAGATGAACCCACTTGGATTTGTGAGTTAAATGCGTCATTTCACACTCAGGGGTAATTGAAGAAACTGTGTTATCTTAAGTCATCTTAACTCATTTAATGCATTTAACCTTTTCATTAGCATACCAAAGCTCCATTGTTCACAATGGTGAATGCTTTAATTAGATGGGATGTTGTGACGCAGTTTTCTGTGTTAAATGAGATAAATGGGATATCTGTGTTTAGTTATTCTGTGTCAAACAGACAAACCAAAGTGGCTGCATCTGTATATATATATATATATATATATATTTTTTTTTTTTTTTTCTTTAGCAATTTCTAAGATGCCTGCAATTTCAGACTTCTAACACTAGGCTGTTGGCTCACTTTGCAGCCCTAGATTTAACTGAATTCAGAAAGGGCATAAAAAGCGTAGTCAGTTTGGGTCACTGACCTTCAAAAGAAATACTAAGATGAAGTCTCAGCAGTATAAAACCATCAAAAATCGACATTATCTAAGAAACCAGCAAAAATATAAAATCATCATCATCATCATCATTTATTTATATAGCGCTCTCAAGATACACAGTGCTTTATGTATATTGCAAGAGTGCTCAGAAAATACATCAATTCATTTCATTGAAGTTTAGATCCTCTTAAGGGCAGAGACATATGCTCAGATTCAGGGAGATTACTCTCCCAGTGACAAATCTCCTCTTCTTCGGGGCAACTAATCTCCCCGAACTGTCTCTCACCAGATCGATTCATTTTCGGAAGTCACCCGAAGTTGTCTCTAGACGGCGGGAGGCAGTTCGGGGACATTAGTCACACCGAAGAAAAGGCGATTTATCGCCAGGCAACTAAATCTCCCCGAATCTGAGTGTGTGTCTCTGCCCTAAAACAATCATGTGACATTTTTGATATAATAGTATAATAGTGCAAGGATTAAAAAGAAGAAATGAGTAATTACTGGTACATTTATTTGAATTTTCTGAAGCTTAAATCAGGGACAAAACTAATAAAAAAGTATATCTACAGTGATGGAGTTTAGAATGGGTACAAAAAAGTGTACAGCATCACAGTTATTTTTTCAAGGACATTTTTCCTTTCCTCACTCACTGTACTGCATGTTCCACTGGCTATTTGCTTGACATTCATATTGTGTGAGCAACTGGGTCTGCCCCTTCTTAATTCATGCTCAAGAATCTGTAACAGAGCCAGTCCTTTTGTGTGTAACATAATTTCCTTCCACAAAACTTATAAACCTGGCAGAAAGCTATGGGCAGTGCATGTATAAGTATGGAAATTCTGAAATGCTATCCCAGAAAAGACAACCAAGACATTGATTCTGCAGATCAGACCTCTGTGTGAAGCAGTCTTTTAGTCTCGGGTCAGTTCTCGCATGATGTTAGTGAAACGCTGCCCTCAGAGATTATTTCTAAGATCTGATGGGATCAGGTAAGCGTGGGGGTATGTGCAGGAAATATCAAGGCATACTAAGAGTCAGAAGCCAAACAAACCGCACTGAACAATTAGCAATCCTCTACTTAGTGACCACCAGACTAAATTCCATGTTTGATGCGTGCATGGTTTTAATTTCTGAGGATATTTGAGAAGGCTCATTCCTATGTAAACGGAACAGCTTGGTGTAAGTAATGGGCTCTCGCTTGTGCGTGCCAACTCTGAGACAGCCTTTGTCCAAAGTTCCAGCATCTCCAAGCAGAACTGAATATTACAAGCCCTGAAGTCTTACACCGCTGTGGAATCATAACTGGACAATTTATAGAAGCTCTTGGCAAAGCCTAAAGAACAGTCTTGAATTATTGCGAACAAGATTTCAATTATGCTTAACTTCTGTTACTGCGGATTTGCATATTTTCCACTTCAGGGGGAAAACCGATTGATTACATAGATGAAATGAATTCACTATTTGTACAGATTTCTTCCATGTTAGAAGAGCTCACGGTTTCCAGCCAAAGTACATACACAAAAAAGTTGGAAAATTCAGAGGATTTTGTCTAATTTAAAAATATTGTGTGAGGGATAGTGAATAAATGTCCAAGTATGCCTGGCAAAATGACCATTTATATCCCACTGCAAAGTTTGTTTATATTAAGATACAATCTGCTCTTAATAGAGAGTATTTTGTAATATTCTTCACTTCCCCTTTCTGTTTCAATCTCTTTTTATACCAATTTAAATGGCAAAGTTGTCTTTAGGGGGCTCACTATCCCTGCAGTAGCTATGGGATGGAATACTATTGCAACGATCAGTTTTGTATTATATTCACTACTGTAGGTAGTTTGGTGTTGCCTGTAGAAGTGGAGTATCAGAGAAGGGACTATGATGACTACAGTTGCCCACTTTGTTTATGCAGTAGGTTGCTGGGAGTTCAATAATTAATGATGGGCGAATTTTTTCGCCGAGTTTCGCTGCGGAAATGACGCCCATAGACTTGTATGGCGTTATGCGACAAAAAAAAAAAGGCGCGTAAAAAAAAAAAAAAATTGCTGCGGGACAAAATTTTTTGAGGCCCATAGACTTTGATGGGCGTCAGCATCATTTCGCCAGTGGCAAATTTTTGCCGAAACGGGTCAAATTTGCCCATCCCTATCAATCATATATTTTATCTAAGAAAACCACACATTAATAATTAAAGTAAATTCCCAGGTTTATTGAAATATTCACAATTAGGCTTGGGCGAATTTGACCCGTTTTGCTTCGCCAACAATTCGCAGATGACGAAATGTCGCCGACGCCCATTAATGTCTATGGGCATCAAAAACAATTTGATGCGCGGTGAAATTTTTTTGACGTGCACCTACATACAAGTCTATGGGCATCATTTCCGCGGCGAAACAAGGCGAAAAAATTCACCCATCCCTATTCACAATATATTTTTAGGGTGATCAGTTAGCAGTACTAATTAGACATTACTAATCCATTATACACTAAACAGATTATGTGAAAGCATTTCTCTAAAAATTTGAAAAAAATAAAAACAATTGCACAATCACAGCTTTTATAATGTGGATTTCCTGCACCTAGAATTTAGTGGCATAAAAACTGTTTTTATATCTATATAGGGTCACTTACTCAGAGTTTCTCTTATAAATTCCTTACTTCGCAGTTTAAAATAGCTCTAAGAATCTCCCCTATAGATAAAACTATTTACCTATATAAAAATCTTGCCCCCCTAAGTTAACATTTAAAATGAGGGACCTCCACTTTTCTGTTCCCTGCTGTGCATAGTTTGATATCACACCACGTAAACTTTCCATCCTTTATCATCACACCTAGGGGCCCATTTACTTAGCTCGAGTGAAGGGATAGAATTAAAAAAAAACTTGAATTTCGAATGTTTTTTTTTGGCTACTTCGACCATCGAATGGGCTACTTTGACCTTCGACTTCGAATCGAACGTTTCGAACTAAAAATCGTTCGACTATTCGATCATTCGATAGTCGAAGTACTGTCTCTTTAAAAAAAAAACTTCAACCCCCTAGTTCGCCACCTAAAACCTACTGAAGTCAATGATAGCCTATGGGGAAGGTCCCCATAGGCTTTGCTATCTTTTTTAGGTCGAAGAAAAATAATTTGATCGATGGATTTAATCGCTTGATCGAACGAATTGCGGTAAATCCTTCGACTTCGATATTCAAAGTCGAAGGATTTAACTTCGACAGTCGAATATCGAGGGTTAATTAACCCTCAATATTTGACCATAAGTAAATTTGCCCCCTAATCTTAGTGCTTATCTTAGTTCCAACTAGTGCCAGGTCACTGTGCTCTGAAATGGAGTGTGAGACCAGGAGACCCTTATACCTTTCACAGACCATGATAAAATGTTGTTCAATTGTTTATAGCCAGTGATGTGACTACTCTGGTATTGAATGACGTCTCAACAGTGTTATAGAAATCAGGTAGAGGCAGTTGAAGCATAGCACTTTAATTTTAGAAAGTTTTACAGGCTTGTACTGTGTATAAGCTATTTCAGTACTAGTAGTGATGGACGAATCTGTCTCGTTTCGCTTTGCAGAAAATTTGCGATCCAGATTTTATAGTAAAAAAACCTCTAAGTTTTCAACATTCAGACTAATAAATAATCTTCCTATTTCCCACTATGGCACATGGGAATGCATCAGTTGTGATTTTTTTTCTCTGCAAACTTCAGTGATCCAGAGAGAACAAAGTGGCTCCCATTTCACTATTGGCTTGTCATTGGTTTTTGTTTTTTTTCTCCTTTGGGCAATGTCAGATGAGTTGTTTTTTGTGCACAGGAAATCTGCTCTCCCCTCATATGTCAAAGCTCCTAAAATTTTAGTTGCAGTGCACAAGACATTTAAAAAGCTTATTGATGGGAACATGTGTATTACTGTATTTACCCACAAATAAGCTGTTCAAATGTTTACATTTCCCAATTATTTCTTATGGATATTATGGACGTTCGGTGGGTGGTAAAAACAGAGAGGAACTCTAAAAATGTGAGCCTAAAGTAAAAAAAAATGCTTTCTTTAATTAAAGGTTACAGGTAGTTATTTTTTCATGGCCTGTAACACCTTCAGCATGTTCCGTCTATCTTAACAGTAATATCCATATTGCAGATTTCAGGTGGCAGAGAACACTTCATTTAAAACCATTTTATGGGTATATTAAAGAATATTTTGATTTCCGTAGTAATATAGACATAAAGCTGGCATGCAGACAAATGTCTTCCCATTTTGAATCAATACGGGAGCTTTGCACAACTTTCATTAGGACAATCCAATGTGAGAACATTATGTTAAACAAATGAATTAATATATTTGAGGGTCTTTTTCTTCCTTTTCAAAATAAAAGGCGAGTGTCTTGTTAAAGAAAATGAATAACAAAAGTAAAAAGAAATATATAAGGGGCACGGAAATTCCTGGAGCAATCCCAAAAATACCAAAATGAATACAGCTTTCGTTAAGAGTAGCAAGATTTATGCAAAGGTTGCATTCACACCTAGTTGTGGGATATTCTACATTTCTAGAAAAATAAAATTAGCACATATTTCCTTTTCTATATATGTACTTTGTAGGTGTTAATTAAAGTCATCCAGATCATGATTCTAAAAAAAAATCAAACTAATGTAATGTTAGAGAATGCATTATACATTCTCCAGATTCATTTATTTTACAGAACTTTTTTGATATCATCAGCTGTGTTTTCTATAAAATGTAATATTTTTGTATTTGTTTTTATTTTACATTTTGTACGTTCAAACACAATAATCTTCAACTCAAGTGTTGAAGACATTTTATATTACCATGATTCTCCATCCTTACCTTTTATTATGTAGAAAAAATACACTTTTTTCCAACTTATATTTTATATGTCCATATAGTGATGGGCGAATTTTTTTTGACCAGGCATGGATTTGCAACAAAAAAGTCGACAAGACAAAATTGCCACCAAGACAAAAAAGTCGGCACAAAAAAAAATACCCATTGACTTTAATGCATTTGGAATGAGAAAAAATTGGCGCCCCCGTAAAAATTTGTTGTGCGTAAAAAAAAAATTTGATGCCCATTGACTTCAATGCGTTTTGCAAATTATTTCACAATTTTGTGAATGTTTTGGGAAGCAAAATGGGACAGATTCACTTATCACTAGTTAAATATTTTAGGGGGTTGATCTTTTCTTTCTTTACATATTTTAATTCAAGCCCTGTTGGATTAGTATACATATATGGATTGTTTTTGGCGTCAAATTGGCATATATATTTATCAAAAATATTCTACCTTGAACCGTTATTTGTAAATATTGTTTGAGCTCACTCCCTGGTAATCTGAGAAGAAAAGCTGTACAATATGTTCTAATTATAATGTGAAGAAGTAAAGGAGAAATGACACAGCTCTATCCATTGGATGTAACCTTCTGTCCTTGGTTTGTTTGTGAGCACAAGCCAGAGGGCTATACATTAATATTTAAAATGGCACTTTTTAATACTGGTTTATCCAATGATCCACATTTAAATAATTGTACTGTATGCACTGTATATATAAACCCTTGTTGTATTACTGTATAATGAAATAAACAATTATAAAATAATAAAAAATGTTCTCTTTTCCTTTATAACACAAGGGTGAGAATAAAATTACAGTCAGCCCTGAAAAATTTAAAAATAAATTCCTGACCCCTGTTAAACCCATAAGTAAGTAAGTGACCTATTGATAGATACCTCCATTAAGGCTCACTGAAGGCAAAAACACTTTCACCTTTTGGAAAGCTCAGTGGGGAATCTTCTCTTGATAAAGAGTGTTTTTGGCTGTTGTCCCAGCGATACAAGGCATGCACTTAGGTCTCACACGATAAATGTATTGCACTACCTACAATACAAGGGCTGGCATGTATTATGTATGATAAATATGGTTATGTAAAATAAAGGAATATTTTAGTTAAAAAAAGCTCTATGCATGATCTGACATGGATATTGGAATGATGCACATTGCACATCATTTGAAAGCCTCTCTGAATGTACAGCAACGAGAAGAAAATGCAGCAGTGATTTCTTATTCACATAATAAATCTATTACAAACTAATTGATTGTGAAATGACAGATACTTTACTAGCAGCATGGGACCTGCTGCTTACTATGTGCAATGGTGACTTGATACTCTGTCTTTTGTACTACCATCAAATCACCAGGTGACTATCTCTTATACTTATGTAACACCTATTTGGGCTGCAAAGCACACAAATAGTTAAACTGTCCAGCTGGCAGTAGAAACATGGGTTACACTGCGACTCACACAACAGGGTCAGGGCCTTCGCAGTGTGGAAGTGTTCCCTCTATGGTGTAGTGCAACTACATCCCCCAGGCTACTGTGCATACAACAAAAGATGGGCGGCCAGGAGGTTCTTGCAGTAAAACAGAAACGGTTTACTGAACTATGCACAAGGCAAGTGACCACAGGTTTAGTAGTCACGCAGGAGCTGAGGCAATAGCACATTTCTCATACAGAGCTGCAGGCATTAGGCATTTCTCACAGAGGAAAGGTCTCCATTAGGCATTTGCAGAATTCACACTCATTCCCTCCTGGAAGTTGTCAGGCAAGCAGCTTCTACCCTACAGTCCCTATTCACTGAGGTCCCTGACTGGAGGCAACACATAAAGCCTCTGGGAAGCTCCTCCCTTACTGCAAATCCTTGTTGGAGCTTCAGCTGCTCTTTCTCTCTCACCTCTCTGCCTTTTTCTCCTAGAGAGACTATGACAAGTCTGCCCTAGTGTAACTATTCCTCATTCACGGGGTTACCTGGTCCCCGACTTCTTCTCCAAAGCACATGGGCCTTTCTGGGCCTAGCTGTACCCAGGCTCCCCTGAGCACACCCAGCTGGATCACCATCCACAGGCCAAAGAGGAAGTGGCCACTCCCTACACACACTATATAGCAGTGTAGCAGGGGAGTGTCATTCTTTCCTGGCAGATCACTCTAAGAAAAAGGTGGGGGCCCTTAAAGCTGCAGGGCAGATTAAGCCATAGGGGCCCCTACACTTACTTAAAAGCTCTCAACCTACCTATGTTCAGATAAAACAATGACACATAGGGGCCGATTTATCAAGGGTCGAATTTAGAGGGTTAATAAACCCTCGAACTAAAATCCTTCGAATATCGAATTAGAAGGATTTTAGCAAAAATACTTCGATCGATCGTGGATCGAATAAAAATCGTTTGATCGAACGATAAAATCCTTAGAACCGAACGATTCAAAGGATTTTAATTGATCGATCGAATGATTTTTATTCGATCAAAAAAACGTAGAAAAGTGCTGGGGAAGGTCCCCATAGGCTAACATTGAACCTCAGTAGGTTTAAACTACCGAATATGTAGTATATAAGTATTTTTTTAAAGAGACAGTACTTTGACTATCGAATAGTCGAATAGTCAAACGATTTTAAGTTCGAATCGAAGTCGAAGGTCGTAGTAGCCTATTCGATGGACAAAGTACCCAAAAAAATATTTTGAAATTCAAAGTTTTTTTCATTCGAACCCTTCACTCGAGCTTAGTAAATGTGCCCCATAGTGATGGGCAAATCTGTCCTGTTTCGCAGAAAAATCTGCGAAACTCCAGAAAAAATGCACGAAATGGAGAAAAATTCTCTAAACGCATTGAAGTTAATGGGCGTCAAAATTTTGCCACAATTTTGCGACGAGCGTCAATTTTTTTACTTTTGTCCAAATGCATTAAAGTCAATTTGCGATAATTTTTTATCAAGGCGAATTTTCACAAGCGTTTTGCGAAAACATTCGTGGGTGGCGAAATGCAGCAAATCCATGCCTGGTGAATAAATTCGCCCATCACTAATGACACATGTTCAATACTTTAGTCATCTGCTTTCATTTGTGTATATACCTTACATGTGTACATTTATATACAGTATTTTGCTGCTTGGACAAAATTGAGCAGGTTAAGAGACCCATGACGAAGCAGAATTAGGCCATCTGGGGCATAAATGCATTTAAACCATTATATAAACAAAGGAGCACTCAGGCACACATATATACTCTCAACACAGCAAATCAACGATCTACTTCCGAACAAACTGCGCAATCAAAATGTAAAGGAGTAAAGCTGAAACAAATTTGTCAAGGGCACGGCAAAACTTAGGTGCTTTCAAGGATAACAAGATGAGGAACATATGCACGCCAGTAGACATTATGGTATGTATACTCCTAATGCAGGTTTACATATCACATATATTGCACCAGACAATATGCCTCTCACAAAGCAAGAAAAGTAAGCATAGACCTTGGCAAACGTCAATTCTTCACATTTTAACCTTTATTAAAAATGTTGATATAAATCTTGGGTTTTCTACTCTAATTCCCATCAAGTGGGTAAAATAAGATTAATCAGATAAAGTTGTTTAAGTTGTTCTTGAATGGCTGCCTGCGTCTGATTGCTACGTTTATGAAAGATAACCAGAACTTGGAGACATTTCCCTACTCTGCTAATCTTAGGTACATATAACTTGACATGTCAAAACAATGAGAAACTCTTGAAGCAAATTTTAAAGTGCATTGAGCGATGGCTCACTTTTCCTTTACAGTGGCACTTTGAAATTGCCATCAAAGGAGATACATGCAGCTTCTATTTCAGAGACTATTATTCAGTTTTCATAAATGCTTATGTTAAAGTTTTCATGCTTTTATAGAACTATGGGGCAAATTCACTAAGCGCTGAAGCTCCTAACGCTAGCGTGAATTCGCTAGCGTTGGGCATTTTCGTTACTTCGCCGATTCACTAACGGACACTGGCGTAACTTTGCTAGTGTTACTTCGCACCCTTACGCCTGGTGAAGTTGCGCAACGGATGTAACTAGGCAAACTCACTAATGCGCACATTGTTCTGAACGCTACCATTTACGCCAGACTTCCTTGGCCACCTCAGACCAGGCAAAGTGCAATAGAGTAGATAGGGATTGCTTCAAAAAAAGTTTAAACAATTTCGAAGTCCCAAAAAACGCTAGCGTTTTTTCTTTATTATGGGTGATAGGCTGAAAAAGATTGAAAATTTTTTTGGGGCTCCCCTCCTTCCCCCCTACATTTCCTAACTCATGGCAACTTACAGTAACTATAAAGTGGGCACATGTGTAGGGCAAAATAAAAATATTATTTGCTGTTTTGAAGGTTTCCCAGGCATTTGTAGTGCTGCTACATATTCCTCCTATGAAATTTGAATTTGGCGCCATATGCAAATTAACCATCGCTAGCGTACCTTCGCTTTGCTTAGCGAATCAACCCTAGCGCAACTTCGCAACCTTACGCTACCCCTGAGCACAACTTCGGATTTTAGTGAATTTGCATAGCGCTGGCGAAACTACGCCTGGTGAAGTGCGGTGAAGTGGACGCCAGCGCAACTACGAATCTTAGTGAATGTCCCACTATAAGAGATATATCTATCATTATATGAGATATCTATCATTATATAAGAGACAGCAAAGATCCACAAACCATTGAAAGTAGCAGGGTGAGTGTTCAGACGTGTCACACAGCAGCCCATTTGTCTTTCCTATGGGAGCCTAAATTCTGCAATTATGAGTCAAATTGTGGGTTAAAAAAAAATATTTGGGCCTATGATCACATAAGAAGCATATGTAGACCCACTGGGAACTGATGGGATTTCTAGCCTTCCCAAATAATATCTTAGTGAGTCCAAATCTGATAGCATCCAAGAAAGCTATGGTTTTGACAATGTACATGGGCTAACATGTAGATTGGAATCTGCATCTCCTTACAGAAAAATCTCTTATTGTCATCATGAACACTGACTGTATAAAAAAACGCAAGCCTCTTTCATGTTAAATTGAATATATTCTTACCGTGCAATGCTTAAAATGTCATTTCTTTAGAAAGACTAGCACGGTTTATATAAATAATGTGCCGTGTTGCCATGGGGGCAGCAATTCAAGTTGCAGATAAACTGCACAGAAAACAATGGTTTTAGTTCTAATACTTGAATAAAAACCGGATGAAATGTCACCCATTGCTTTCTATGGGACTATAGATTGAAATCCATTCTCATATAAAATAAGACAGCTGTTGCCAAGAAATAATATAGGTGCTAGATAAGCAGATACAATGACATTACTTAAAATTCTAATTTCCTCCTAGACTTGTAATGAGTTTTCATTAGTGACGAGCGAAGGGGCGAAGAATTTGCGAAATGATTAAATAACTTGATTCATTGTTTTGTTGCTGCTACGAACAAAACTCTTCTATATTGGCTTTCGGAAGCTCAATTATGTTGGCAAGAAGCTTTATGGACAAAAATAACTAACCCTAAACCCTTTAAAGCGCAGATTTTTAGACAATTGGTCTCTTTTCTTTAAAAAAATTGGTCCTTGTCACGAAATTGAAATCTTAGGGATATTACAAATCTAATAGTTTATGCAAATACGATACCTATCATCCCAGCCTCTCCAAGTGTCCTGCCTTGTGCTTGGAAAAGAGGTCGGCACCTCTCTGATAATACAGTATACGAAGAATTACCAAACACTTGAAGGCTTGTGAAGCAGGGCAAACCCCTGTGTGTTTATTCACATCAGTGACGCCGGCGAATTTTCATGGTCGTTTCGCGAATTTATGCGCTGGCGGCGAATCGTGGCAAATTGCGGAAATTCGCCACTAGTGATGGGTGAAATGGGCGAATTTATTCGCCAGGCGCGAAATCGAGGTGAATAAATTCGCCCATTTCGCCCATCACTTGTGGCGAATTTCCGCAAATTGCCGCTGGCGAATTAATTTGCAAAACTGCCACGAAAATTCATCGGCATCTAAAAAAACGAGATGCCAACGTTGTTTCGCAAATTTTTCACCGTTTCACGAATTTCACTGGAAATTCGCTAATTTTTTGGCGAAGCAAAACAGGACAAATTCGCCCATCACTATCCATTGGTTCAAAGATATTTTTGATATTTGATACTGCTGTATTAGTTAATAGTTCTCTTCATTTAAATCTGTAAAACCGCTGAGTGGGGTTTTGGTTTATTTTGGTTTTTATTATTTCTTTCCCTTTTATTTTATATGCTGTGTTATCTATTTTCCTTTGGAATCTTTGATTTTAAGTATATGTACTTATTTGTTCAATTCCTTGATATGTCATGCAGTAATGTATATTATTCTTCTTCTATGTTTATCTTGACATACTTAATATGGGAATTATAATCTGTTGTGTTTATGGAAACCC
This sequence comes from Xenopus petersii, assembly GCA_038501925.1. NCBI lineage: Eukaryota > Metazoa > Chordata > Amphibia > Anura > Pipidae > Xenopus > Xenopus petersii. The sequence goes on from CM076687.1 coordinate 84,825,938, forward strand.
AATAAAACTGTTGTAAAAAAAAAAAAAATAGCGAAATGCATTGAAGTCAATGGGAGTCAAAATAATTTAGACACGCGTCAATTTCGACGCCCCGTATATTTTGTCCAAATGCATTAAAGTCAATGGGCGCCTGAATCAATGCACACGCAACAATTCTTATGTGGGCTACTATTCTGACGCATGCAAATTTTCGTCGCAGTTTTGTGAATTTATTCGCTGGTGGCGAAACGTGGAAAATTGCAGCGAATTTGCACCTGCTGAATTTATTCGACCATCACTAGTTTTCATAAGATAAACCATGATATGTTTTCACATGGAACTGAATCAGGCCTGGTATCTGTAACCAGCTTCACAATGGAAGATTCTGTTCAACAATGAGATTTTTCTCAAGGTATTGGCATTTTTTAAGTTGTTTAGGAAGGAGGAATAAACAATGGGCACATAATTCTAACCATGTTGAAGCACTCTGAGAATGAGATCTGCCTTTATTATGTAGCCAGTGATGGTGACGACAGATGGGGAAGTTTAGGCGCTGATCACTATCTTCGATGTGCTTACAGCAGCACAAACTAAAGTACATTATTTCCAGGGCTTTTGGCTCTAAGTATGTGAGAATAAAACACAACTATGCAAAAAGTTGTGATGGAAACTGGAGACTAACAGTTACTCTGCAGCAAAGGCTTTTAGAAACAGCTCAACAGTTTCAGGGTTGTTATTGAAATCACATTAATATTAGGCCCGTCTACATTGTTGTACTCTTGGGACCCCCCAAATGAGTGAATACGCGTTCAGAGTCTTCACATTAGACTCTGCAGCCATCACACTATGTTTTATTTCAAAGAGAAACTGAACACATTGCCTCCTCGGGCAAGAAAAGTAGTATGGAAATCTTTTGCTTATTCTGTAAAACATACAGTGGAGAGATTGAAGGAGACATCAGGAAATGAGAGAAAAATAGTGCTAAATCCATTAGTAAATGCATGTTTAATGCTAAATTATACAAGGTTAACAGCTAATAGGGAAATTCAGTGTGTTAACAATACATTTTTATTTCTCCCTGGATTATAGCTCTCCTTCATAGTATTAGGTTCCTATTTTCCCAGATGCAAAATGTTGACATTAATGGGAATGTTTTATTTAAATGTATTTAGCAGGTTATTCATTAGCAGAATCATCGTAATTCAGCTTTTGAAGCATATTATAAATCACGGCTTATTGTTGAGGCTTTTGCGCTTGGATTAAAATATGTGCAATTTTCTTAAATTGCTCTGGAAATGTTTCGAGGCTCTTGAAGATTGCAATTCACAAACACGTTCAATTGCTCTTTAAACGAAATAACAAACAGCTACAGATTATTTGATTTGCTGTTTCTGCTTTATGTTTTCATGGAAATTCCCTTTTATTTAAGGGACATTCCGTATTGCTAAAAAAATTTTCATTAAATATAAAAGTGAGCTGTCTTCTTTGTCAGTTTTTCTCTTTAAATAAACTGCACATTCTTTATTAGGGATGTAGCGAACGTCGGAAAAAAAGTTCGCGAACATATTCGCGAACTTGCGCAAAATTGCGAGCGGTTCGCGAACGGTTCGCGAACCCCATAGACTTCAATGGGAAGGCGAACTTTAACATCTACAAAAGACATTTCTGGCCAGAAAAATGATTTTAAAGTTGTTTAAAGGGTGCAACGACCTGGACAGTGGCATGCCAGAGGGGGATCAAGGGCAAAAATGTATCTGAAAAATCTGCCTGTGTGTGCTTGGAAGAGATAGTGTAGGGGGAGAGCTGTTAGTGATTTCAGGGACAGATGATAGTAAGTTTGCTGGCTAGTAATCTGCGTGATACTGCTCTGTATTGGAGGGACAGAAGTCTGCAGGGATTTGAGGGACATTTTAGCTTAGGTAGCTTTGCTGGCTAGTAATCTACTGTTCTCTTTAAACAACTGCCATACGTTGACCTTGTAGGCATTGTTTGCCCAGTTTTTTTGGACGCAGCCACTGAAGCACAGTTGCCAGAAAAAATATGCCATATAAATGCTGAAAATAGTCATTTTTCGCCATACGTTATTCAACCAACTGCTATCTAGCTGTGTGCCCGTGTTCACATTCTGTCTAAATATCCATAATATTACCGTCTCCAGAAAAAACACCGGAGTGACTTTTTTTCAAGCAGCATTCTTATATTTTACGTAATCCGTATCCACCGCTGTGTATACGTTGACCTTGTAGGCATTATTTGCCCTGTAGGCATTTTTTGCCCAGTGTGTTATTCAACCAACTGCTATCTAGCTGTGTGACCGTGTTCACATTCTGTCTAAATATCCATAATATTACCGTCTCCAGAAAAAACACCGGAGTGACTTTTTTTCAAGCAGCATTCTTATATTTTACGTAATCCGTATCCACCGCTGTGTATACGTTGACCTTGTAGGCATTATTTGCACAGTGTTTTCTTCAAACCGCCATCTAGCTGTGTGAGCTTGTTCACATTTTGTCTAAATATTGATAATATTATCGTCTCTAGAAAAACCACTTGAGTTACTTTTTTTCAAGCAGCATTCATATATTTTACGTAATCCGTATCCACCGCTGTAGTAGTGTATACGTTGATCTTGTAGGCATTATTTGCACACTGTTTTCTTCAAACTGCCATCTAGCTGTGTGTATTATCGTTTCCAGAAAAACCAACTGAGTTTTTGTTGTTGTTGTTTTTTTAAAAATAATGCCAGGCAAAGGCAGGCCGCCACGCAGAGGCCGTGCTAGGGACCGTGCTGCTATGCAATCCTGTGGCCCTAGCAAATTGCCCAGTTTTAAAAAGCCAATGACCCTGAACTCCCAAAATGCTGAAGAGGTAGTTGACTGGCTTACACAGCACACCCCATCCTCTACCGTTTCTAACTTTACCACAACATCCTCCTCATCCTCCACTGCTATGGCCACCCCACGTAACACTTCCTCCACCACCGGTGCCCCATCTTCACTGGAGTCAGAGGAGTTATTTTCCCATGAGTTTCTTGAACTGAGTAATGCGCAACCATTATTGGCAGAAGAAGATGAAGGAGATGAGGACGTTACACCAGATTTAATTCTGGCAGAGAACACGACAGAGATGGACATAATGATGAGTGATGAGGAGGAGGAGGAGGTCCCCGCTGCTGCTTCCTTCTGTGATGTGTCAGAAGAAATTGATGCATCTGAGGAGAATGATGATGAGGAGATTGATGTTTTGTGGGTGCCTAGTAGAAGAGAGCAAGAGGAGGGTAGTTCAGATGGAGAGACGGAGAGTCAGAGAGGCAGTAGGAGAATAAGACTTAGAAGAAGCAGGGAGGCCAGCCCGCAGGGATCAGTAGGGCAACAACATGTATCGGCACCTGTGTTCAGCCGGCCAACGCACCCGCCATTGCCGCCAATGCCGCCAACTTCTACTGTTACCGCCAGATCGCAGACTTCCAAAAAGTCAGCAGTGTGGCATTTTTTTAATGTGTGTGCCTCTGACAAAAGCATTGTAATTTGCAATGAGTGCAGTCAGAAACTGAGCCTTGGTAAGCCCAACAGCCACATAGGTACAACTTCTATGCGAAGGCACATGAGCGGCAAGCACAAAGCACTTTGGGAGCAACACCTCAAAGGCAACAGGCAAACTAAAAGTCACACTCCTTCTGGTCCAGCATCTTACTGCTCTACCTCTGCTCTCCTTGACCCATCTGAACCACCCTCCACTCCGCCTTCCACCTTGACCACCTGTTCCCATTCCCAGTCATCTGCCACCAGCCAAGTTTCTGTGAAGGCCATGTTTGAGCGTAAGAAGCCAATGTCTGACTGTCACCCCCTTGCCCGGCGTCTGACAGCTGGCTTGTCTGCACTCTTAGCCCGCCAGCTTTTACCATACCAGCTGGTGGACTCTGAGGCCTTCCGCAAATTTGTAGCAATTGGGACACCGCAGTGGAAGGTACCCAGCCGCAATTTTTTTTCTAAAAAGGGAATACCACACCTGTACCAACATGTGCAGAGCCAAGTTACCGCATCTCTGTCACTTAGTGTTGGGCCAAAGGTCCATATGACTACTGACGCATGGTCCTCCAAGCATGGTCAGGGCAGGTATGTCACCTACACTGCCCACTGGGTGAACTTGGTAATGGCTGGGAATGGGAAGCAGGGAATGGGTAGCTCAACAACAACAACAACAGTGGAGTTGGTGTCACCGCCACGGATTGCACGCGGTTCTGCCACCACCTCTACTCCTCCATCGCTCTCTACCTCGTCTTCTTCCTCTTCTTCTTCTTACTCTGCTGCTGGGTCCTCCTTCTCCTCCTCCACACCTGTGCACCCCCAGCTCCCCCTAGGCTATTCGACGTGCCAGGTACGCCGTTGTCACGCTGTCTTGGGGATGACGTGCCTGGAAAGCAAAAACCATACCGGATCTGTACTCCTGTCATCTCTGCAGTCACAGGCCGATCGGTGGCTGACCCCACACCAACTGCAGATCGGAAAAGTGGTGTGTGACAATGGAAGCAATCTGTTGGCAGCGTTGAGACTGGGAAATTTAACACATGTGCCCTGCATGGCACATGTGTTAAATTTAATAGTCCAACGTTTTGTCTCCAAGTACCCAGGATTCCAGGACGTTCTCACCCAGTCCAGAAAGGTGTCGGCCCATTTCAGACGTTCCTACACAGCCATGGCACGCCTTGCTGACATTCAGCAGCGCTACAACATGCCAGTCAGGCGTTTGATTTCTGACAGCCAGACTCGCTGGAATTCAACGCTCCTTATGTTGGAACGTCTGCTGCAACAACAAAGGGCCGTCAACGAGTACCTTTTTGAACTGGGTGGTAGGACTGGATCTGCAGAGCTGGGGATTTTTTTCCCCCGTTACTGGGTGCTTATGCGCGATGCCTGCAGGCTCATGCGACCTTTTGAAGAGGTGACAAATATGGTCAGTCGCACCGAAGGCACCATCAGCGACCTAATACCCTTCGCTTTCTTCCTGGAGCGTGCCGTGCGACGAGTGACAGATGAGGCTGTAGACCAGCGTGACGAGGAGCTGGAAGCGCACGATTTATGGTCGCAATCACCAGAACGAACCCAGGCACCTGCTGCAACGCAGGGAGAGGTGCCAGAAGTGGAGTCAGAGGAGGAAGGTGGCTTTGTGGAGGAGGAGGAGGAGGACCAACAGGAGCAGGCTTCCCAGGGGGCTAGTGGTGACCTTTTGGGGACCCCTGGTCTTGTACGTGGCTGGGGGGAGGAGACCGTGGATGATGCAGTCCTTGATAATGAGGAAGCGGAGATGGATAGCTCTGCATCCAACCTTGTGAGAATGGGGTCTGTCATGCTGGCATGCCTGTTGAAGGACCCCCGTATCAAGAGGCTTAAGGAGAAGGACCTGTACTGGGTCGCAACGCTACTAGACCCTCGGTACAAGCATAAAGTGTCAGAAATGTTACCAACATACCACAAGTCCGAAAAGATGCGGCATTTACAAACCAGCCTGCAAAACATGTTGTACAATGCTTTTAAGGGTGATGTCACTTCAGGAACTCATCAACATTCCAGGGGCAGAGGTGCCAGTAATCCTGCCACGAGCACACCTGCAAGGACAAAGCCCTTTGGCCGGTCTGTAACGTCAGACATGCAAATGTTTTTCTGTCCAAGGCAGCGCCACAACCCTTCTGGATCCACCCTCAAAGAACGCCTCGACCGGCAGGTAGCGGACTACCTGGCATTAACTGCAGATATCGACACTCTGAGGAGCGATGAACCCCTGGACTACTGGGTGCGCAGGCTTGATCTGTGGCCAGAGCTGTCACAATTTGCCATGAACCTCTTGTCTTGCCCAGCCTCAAGTGTGCTCTCAGAAAGGACCTTCAGTGCAGCAGGAGGGATTGTAACTGAGAAGAGAACTCGCCTAGGTCACAAAAGTGTCGATTACCTGACCTTTATTAAAATGAATGAGGGGTGGATCTCGGAGGGTTACTGCACGCCGGAAGACTTGTTCTGACTTCTATGCAGCTGTCCTTCTCTTCAAGCCTCATGACTCCACACACAGCTGTCCTTTAGCGTCCTCCTCCCTCCGCCACCGTTACAAACTAGGGTGCAAACCCTACTGGTTTAATTTTTTCTGGCCTCTGTGCTTCAGTGGCTGCAACCAAAAAAACTGGGCAAACAATGTCTACAAGGTCAACGTATGGCGAAAAATGACTATTTTCAGCATTTATATGGCATAATTTTTCTGGCCTCTGTGCTTCAGTGGCTGCAACCAAAAAAATTTATATTTTCAGCATTTATATGGCATATTTTTTCTGGCAACTGTGCTTCAGTGGCTGCGTCCAAAAAAACTGGGCAAACAATGTCTACAAGGTCAACACACTGGGCAAAAAATGCCTACAGGGCAAATAATGCCTAAAAGGTCAACTTATACACTACTACAGCGATGGATACGGATTACGTAAAATTTATTATGGCTGCTTGAAAAAAGTCACTCCGGTGTTTTTTCTGGAGACGGTAATATTATGGATATTTAGACAGAATGTGAACACGGGCACACAGCTAGATAGCAGTTGGTTGAATAACACACTGGGCAAAAAATGCCTACAGGGCAAATAATGCCTACAAGGTCAACTTATACACTACTACAGCGAGGGATACGGATTACGTAAAATTTATTATGGCTGCTTGAAAAAAGTCACTCCGGTGTTTTTTCTGGAGACGGTAATATTATGGATATTTAGACAGAATGTGAACACGGGCACACAGCTAGATAGCAGTTGGTTGAATAACACACTGGGCAAAAAATGCCTACAGGGCAAATAATGCCTAAAAGGTCAACTTATACACTACTACAGCGATGGATACGGATTACGTAAAATTTATTATGGCTGCTTGAAAAAAGTCACTCCGGTGTTTTTTCTGGAGACGGTAATATTATGGATATTTAGACAGAATGTGAACACGGGCACACAGCTAGATAGCAGTTGGTTGAATAACACACTGGGCAAAAAATGCCTACAGGGCAAATAATGCCTAAAAGGTCAACTTATACACTACTACAGCGGTAGTAAAATAAAAAAAAAGTTAAATAAAAAAAGAATGAATATTAAAAAAAAAAAATTAAAGTTGGTGCTGCTGAACTACTAGGAGCAGCAGATTAGCACACCAGTCCCACTCCCCAACACTGCTAGACTAATAGCACTGGGCTCTTATAGTAGTAGTAGTAGTAGTAGTAGTAGTAGTAGTAGTAGTAGTAGTAAAACAACAAAAAAATAAATAAAAGCAGTCCTTACAAGGACTATTGCTATTGCAGCAGTCAGCAGATGAGATCAGAAGCAGGACAGCTGCCCACTGCAGCTACATACAGAGCACTGCAGTAGAAGGTAGATTACTAGCCAGCAAAGCTACCTAAGCTTAAATGTCCCTCAAACCCCTGCAGACTTCTGTCCCTCCAATAACAGAGCAGTATCAAAACGATTACTAGCCAGCAAACTTTCAACTGTCCCTGAAATCACTAACAGGCAGCAGCTCTCTCCCTACACTATCTCTTCAGCACACACAGGCAGAGTGAAAAAAAGCTGCAGGGCTTCGGTTTTTATAGGGAAGGGGAGTGGTCCAAGGGAGAGCTTCCTGATTGGCTGCCATGTACCTGCTGGTCTGGGGTGAGAGGGCAAAAAAAAGCGCCAACAATGGCGAACCCAAAATGGCGAACGTCGCGCGACGTTCGCGAACTTCCGGCGAGCGCGAACACCCGATGTTCGCGCGAACAAGTTCGCCGGCGAACAGTTCGCGACATCTCTATTCTTTATACCACTGCAATAATGGGACCTTTCTGGGCAATCTTGGTGGTACTTAGGCAGCTGGGTCATTTGGTAGAAATGCAAGGGTTTTGCATAATTATGTTTTTTGTTCAGATACAGATAACAACACAAATTGTATAATAATAATAAAAAAAGAACATATCCATACCTACAGACAAATAATGTATTTATATTTTATGTATGCCACAGGTACTACATGTGACAATAACATTATTACACAGGAAAATTCTCCTGGTTTTTTTTATTATTAACTTTGCTCATTTACGAATGCAAGTCCAAAGCTTTAGTCTGAATGTTGAACTGAACATGTATAGATGCTAATCATAAAAGATACTTGCACCTATACATTCCCATTACAACTCATATTTCAGACAGCATCAATATTAGCAGTCCAGCCTGCTCTGAGGAATAGGGCGCAAATGCACACATGCATACTAGGAAACACAGAATTTAATAATGTCAGGAACTTCCTTGTCTAGAACTAGGGACCAAAGGTGTATTGGCTACTGTTTCTGGTACTTGTCTTGACACCGGGGTCCTTCAGATCCTGCTTCGTGGCGTCTCTAGCTCCTGTTCCTGATCCTGGTAGCAATATAGCTCCTGCTCCAGATCTTGATGGTTTTCCTGCTTCAGCTCCTGGCTACTCTTTAGCTCCAGCTTCTGTTCCTGGCTGCTCCTCTGCTATGGTCTCCTATTCTGTGGACCTGTCTGTCCTGGCCTCAAGTCCCAAGTTCCTATCTAGGGATGTAGCGAACTGTTCGCCGGCGAACTAGTTCGCGCGAACTTCGACTGTTCGCGTTCGCCGCAAGTTCGCGAACGTCGCGCGACGTTCGCCAATAGGCGTTCGCGTCAAAATCGTTCGACCATTCGACCATTCGATCGCTAAAATCGAACGATTTTCGTTCCAATCGAACGATCGAAGCCATTGGATTGAATGAAATCATTCGATCCAATGGCTTCGATCGTTCGATTAGAACGGAAATCGTTCGATCGAACGATTAAAATCCTTCGATCGTTCGAATCGAACGATTTTCGGATGTTCGAAGTTCGCGAACTGTTCGAATTTTTTGCCGGTGTTCACGAACGGCGTTCGCGAACACATTGTCGGCGGTTCGCTACATCCCTATTCCTATCATGAAAGTTGGTTCCTGCCTTTGTCTCCCTGGTTTCTGACTCCTGGCCTGTTATTGGATTTTCTGTTTGTCCCAACCTTGTGCCTGTTTCTCAGACTGTTACCTTGACTCAATGACAAAACTTGGATTTGTTTTCTGCCTGCTTCACATCCTCTGCTGAGGTTTGTATTGTTTTTTGTAACGTTTTTGGTTATTAAATATACTTATTAAAGCAGTAGTCAAGGCTCTGTATGCCTGTGAGTGGTAATACTGCACATAGGCTTCATACAAAAAGTACAACCAGCAGATTACGACATTAGTGACTTTATTTTTATAATTCATGAAAAATAATTATTGTGAAAAGTAAAAAATATAATAATTTTTCACAAATGAAAAAGTAAGTTATTTTATGTTCATCAACTGCGCTGACCTTACCCAGTTGTATCCAAACACATTCTAATCAGCAATAGTTTCAAGTGTAACTCACCAATTTTTGGTTCTGCAACGATAAAAAGGAAATATTGGGAAATATGAAAATAAGAGGAGCAGGGATAGTTTCTAAAGAAAAAAGACTACTAGATAAATAGAGCAGTGTAAACAGTTTTACCTATAAGAAACAGTCAAAAGTTAGATTTCACTAGTGTGCTGTAGTTAAAATAGTGAATACATTTCACTGGTTATCATATGTCATCAATCAATCAATCAAATAAACATAGCTCTGTCTAATGCATACAGTAACATCCCTTGTTGTGCAAACTGCTGAAGACGATGTGTTATGCAAGGCTTCTGTAATTGTACCATTCTGATATTATATGTATATATAAATATACATACAGTCATATGAAGATTTTTAGTGAAGCAGTATTCATTTGTATGAAATTAAATCAAACGTGAAAAACTGGCTGTGCAAATATTTGGTTACCCTTTTCATTTTGCTAATTTGAATGCATGTAACTGTTCAATACTGATTACTGGCAACACCTAGTTGGTTGGATTAGCTCACTAAGCCTTGAACTTCATAGGCAGGTGTGCTCGATCATAAGAAAAGGTATTTAAGGTGGCCAATTGCAAGTTATGCTTCTGTTTGACTCTCCTCTGAAGAGTGACAGCATGGGATCCTCAAAGCAACTCTCAAAAGATCTGAAAAAAAAGATTGTTGAGTATCATGGCTTAGGGGAAGGCTACAAAAAGCTATTTCAGAGGTTTAGACTGTCGGTTTCAACTGTAAGGAATGTAATCAGGAAATGGAAGGCCACAGGCACAGTTGCTATAAAACTCAGGTCTGGCAGGCCAAACTGCATATGTGGAGGATTGTGAAAATGGTTACAGATAACTCAAAGATCACCTCCAAAGACCTGCAAGAATATGTTGCTGCAGATGGTGTATCTGTACATCGCTCTACAATTCAGCGCAATTTGCACAAAGAACATGTGTATCGCAGGGTGATATGAAAGAAGCCCTTTATGCACGCAACAAACAGAGACGCTTGTTGTATGCAAAAGCTCATTTAGACAAGACACAGTCATTTTGGAACAAAGTGCTTTGGACTGCTAAGACAAACATTTTGTTATTTGTTCATAACAAAAAGCACTTTGCATGGCAGAAGAAGAACACTGCATTCCAAGAAAAACACCTGCTATCTACTGTCAAATTTAGTGGATGTTCCATCATGCTGTTGGGCTGTGTGGCTAGTTTAGGAACTGGGGCACTTGTTGAAGTCGAGGGTCAGATGAATTCAACCCAATTTCAAAAATTCTTCAGGATAATGTTCAAACATCAGTCACAAAGTTGAAGTTAAACAATGACCCTAAACACACTTCGAAATCTACAAAGGCATTTATGCAGAGGGAGAAGTACAATATTCTGGAATGGCCGTCACAGTCCCCCGACTTGAATATCATTGAAAATCTATGGGATGATTTGAAGCAGGTCTGTACATGCTCAGCAGCCATCAAATTTAACTGAACTGGAGAGATTTCATAAGGACGAATGATCAAAAATACCACCATCCAGAATCCAGACACTCATCAAAGGCTATAGGAGGCGTCTAGAGGTCGTTACATTTGCAAAAGCAGGTTCAACTAAGTATTGATGTAATATCTCTGTTGGGGTGCCCAAATGTATGCACCTGTCTAATTTTGTTATGATGCATATTGCATATTTTCTGTTAATCCAATAAACTTTATGTCACTGCTGAAATACTACTGTTTCCATAAAGCATGTTATATATTAAAAGGAAATTGCTACTTTGAAATATATAAATATTCTGTTTCTGTATATCTATCTATCTATCTATCTATATATATATATATATATATATATATATATATATATATAGAAAAAATATACAAAAGGCTATGACTTTTACTGATGTCTATATATAGGCTGACAAACGCAGTGATATTCAGGTGAGTAGCAAACCCCTCTGCTTTCAAGGGACTTATTTTTAGCCATTTAAAACTCAGCCAGCACCAGTTCAGAAAATGATTGGGTGATACCAAAAAATGTACACCTAATCAGTGATATACTGTTGCATTAAAGCAGTCAATATTATGTTTCCTAATCTGAGCCAACCCAAGTGAATGAGTGTACTGTTCTAAAGGTTACGCTCCTCCCATAACCCATCTGCTGGTGTGTGTGTAGAACCAGCTCTCTGAATGGGCTGATTTGTGTTATAAAGTTGTCTTTGCTCTGCTTGGGATAACCAGTATGCTTCTGTTTGCTTAGCTCTGGCCCCGCTATAATTGGCTCCTCAGAAGCATTCAGTGTTTAAGAGACTGTTAACCATTATATTTCCTTAGTGAATCCCACTTGTTTTTGGAAAAAGGGAATGTATTCTAATAATATAAATATTTGCATAAGACTGTAGAGCTGGAATATAACATTTTCAGAAACAGAACTCCTACCCACAGACTGAGGTCTGCAGCTTGGACGTTGTAGGTATAGTCAGCATAAACACACATAATAAGTACTTAATGATTTTACTAGCTAACAATGGTTCCTAACATTCTCAGTTCTCCTTTGGTTTACTCAGAATTCTTAAAATTGAAGTTCAGCAACGACTGAAAGCTTTTAATTAGCTTCATACAAATGTCAAACATAAATGGATGCCTGGGTCCCCTTGTTCTGGATCTCACTGCAGCAGGGAATAGGATTACAGTAAGGAGTGTATCGCACAATTAAAGGATATAAACACAAGTGCAGAAACAAGACTCTATGTTTTAATATACTGGCTTTCTAAATGAAGTCATCGCTGTATATATCTGCCAACCCAGGCACTACATGGATAACGTGTGAGTTTCAAAAAAATATGGTGCAATGCTGTGTACTTTCTCCCTGGGGACAATATAAATACTTATATCAGGTGAGGGCTTGATGGAAAGGTCCTTAGTGTGATGGCTTCAAGTGAAACTTATTAGACTCTATTGTCTTTCTCTTTCCGCATATTTGTTTTGGCTACACTGAACACTTCAGAGGGAATAAAGTCATGAATCACCCTTAAAATGATGCTCACTGCCAAGAGTCATACTTCTTAAATGTAAAACTGCACAGCAGGCATTCCCAAGATATGGATGGGCTTTTTATTCAGACAGAGGAGCAGCAAACAAACGTATTTTGCAAATGATATCCTGCTGCTTTCTAGTTTTAATGGAACTACCTCCCCTGGGTCCATAGCCAACCAATGAGGGATCTCTAGCCTTTGTTGAGCTACCGTTCCCAACATAGTCCACCAACCAACTGCTGTTGTATAAGGTTAAATTAAAGCACAGTTCATCAATAGCCGGGAATCCATTATCACTTGACTATGGGGCAAATTCACTAAGATTCGTAGTTGCGCCAGGCGTAACTTTGCCGCACTTTGCCACACTTCGCCAGGCATAGTTTCGCCAGTGCTCCGCAAATTCAATAAAATCCGAAAGTTGCGCTCAGGGGTAGTGTAAGGTTGCGAAGTTGTGCTAGCATTGATACGCCAAGTGAAGCGAAGTTACGCTAGCGATGGTTAATTTGCATACGGCACCAAATTCAAATTTCAATGGAGCAATACGTACAATCACTACAAATGCCTGGGAAACATTCAAAACATCAAATAATTTTTTATTTTGCCCTACACATGTGCCCACTGTATAGTTAAGTTGCCATGAGTTAGGAAATGTAGGGGGAAAGGAGGGGAGCCCCAAAAAATTTTTCGATCTTTTTCAGCCTATCACCCATAATATAGAAAAAACGCCAGCGTTTTTTGGGACTTAGAAAAAAATTGAACTTTTTTTGAAGCAATCCCTATCTACTCTATTGCGCTTCGCCTGGTCTGAGGCGGCGAAGGAAGTCTAGCATAAAAGGTAGTGTTCAGTACACTGCGCGCGTTAGTGAATTTGCGTAGTTACGTCCGTTGCGAAAATTCGCCAGGAGTAAGGGTGCGAAGTAACACTAGCGAATTTATGCCATCGTTCGTTAGTGAATTTGCGAAGTAACGAAAATGACCAACGCTAGCGAATTGACGCTAGCGTTAGGCGCTTCGGCGCTTAGTGAATTTGCCCCTATATGTGCTACAGTTTTGTACATTATCCAGATCACTTTCCAACAAAATGAAGATCACTTATAGCACTTTTAGTGTATTAACTAATTTCATGATGGCATTACGAGCAAAAGAATTGACGTAAAATCAGCTGTACCTTTTATCCAAAGTAGTAGATATTAAGTTACAAGGCACATGATCCGATGGACCTGTTACATGTAATCATTGTTTCTGCTCCACAATGTTAACATGCTGGTGAGCAGGTAAACTGATCTTCCTGTTATGTCTGGTGCTAGAGAATTAGACACAGTACCGTATATACTCGAGTATAAGCCTTCCCGAGTATAAGCCGAGGTACCTAATTTTACCTCCAAAAACTAGGAAAGCTTATTGACTCGAGTATAAGCCGAGGGTGAGAAATGCAGCAGCTTCTGGTAAGTTTCAATCTCGTTTTTGGATGACTATTCTTAGGCGCCGGCTACTATTCTAAGGTGCTGGCGAATACTCTTAGGCACCGGCTACTATTCTAAGGCACCGGCGACCGTTTTTGCGCTTGACCCGAGTATAAGCCAAGGTAGAGTTTTTCAGCATATTTTGGGGGCTGAAAAACTCGGCTTATACTCGAGTATATATGGTAAGTGGCAAGGATAAGAGCTTTCTGACTAAATGAAGTGCTCCACCAAATATTTTCTATGTGGACATTTGTGTGAAAACAGGAACAACATATACAGTATAACCTAAAGCAAGTACAAGCTTATAGAATGTTTTTGGACATTGTAATCTATTTAGTGTGCTTATACTTTTGTTGTAAAGGTATGGGATCCATTATCCGGAAACCAGTTTTCCAGAAAGCTCCAAAATATGGAAAGGCTGTCTCCCATAGACTCCATTATAATAAAATAATTCAAATTTATAAAAATGTATTCCTATTTCTCTATAATAATAAAACAGTACTTTGTACTTGACTCAAACTAAGGTATAATTAATCCTTATTGGAAGAAAAACCATCTTATTGAGTTTATTTAATGTTTACATTATTTTATAGCAGACTTAAGGTATGAAGATCCAAATTACAGAGAGATCCATTATCCAGAAACCCTTTCTGGATAACTGGTCCCATACCTGTACTGAATTTTTAGATTTTTCTCAGCACAACTTTTGAAGTATATATTTTAGGAGGCACCTTTACTGTCTGAAGGTGTTTTACTTTATTTCCAGCTTATTTTCACAGACATTATTAGAACATATTGTCCTTAACAACTGGCCAGTGCAACAGGACTGGAATCTGTCAGTTTTTGGCAGTTTTTCATGGCACTTTACAATACAGACACAGGGAACCAGAAATTTACAATCCGAATGGAATCCAAAATGTTATGTCTTTATTGTTCATTGGATCTACAAAACTTTTCAGTAAACCACTGAATAAGGCCAATAATAGATGTATCCTAAAAAATAAAATACTGTATTATTTCAATAATAATAAACAATGCATTATTTCAATAAAAATATATTTAATCCATTCATTTAGGATTTATCCAACATGTAGAAATATCCATGGTCCGTTGCATCATCATCTCAACTAATATAATGTCCCCTGTTAGTTACAGGTTGGAACCAGGGTAATTTTTCATAAGGTAAAAGTGTAGGAGGGCTAGGATGGCCATTGGACTATACTAGTATATGTTGAAACTTTAGTAGAATTAGGATGTAATCCAGAGCCTGATAAATAAACCCTGTGGATTGAGCATTATCTTGACCACAAGAATTATGCTTGCATTTGACTTAATAAAGTTGGCTAAACACCTTAAATGCCTGAACACTGATGCCTGGATAGACTGCCAGGGAACATAATGGATATTCAGAGTGCAAGTATATTAATTCAAAAGACCCTGTGGATTGAGGCCTCAGGGAGCTCCAGACAGGGCAAGAGCCTCAATTAACTAGGGCTAGAGGAGATAGGGCTAAAGGAGAGGCTGATCACAAGTTAAGCTGCTATAGAAACATAAGACTATGAGATTTACGGGCATATTTATCAAGGGTCGAATTGAAAAAAAAAGTCTAAATTTGAATTCAAAAAGACCAACCGAAATCAAGTCAAAGTTTTTTTTTTTTTGGTCGATTATGTCTGTTTTTTCTGTATTCGGCCGAATTCAAATTGTACAAATCTAAGGAATAGTGCATTCAATCTAATTCGATTCTAAGTTTTTCCCCAAAATAACTTAGATTTTTCAAAGTCCACCAATTGACTCCAAATAGGAGGTCCCGCATAGGCTAAAACAGCAGTTCGGCAGGTTTTAGATGGTGAATGGAGACAGTACATGAAAAATTTAGATATGTGAACAGAATTTTTACTATTCCCTAGTCAAAAAACACAAAAAATAGCTTGACATTCCAATTTTTTTCATTTGAAAATTTACCTCGACCTTTGATAAATCTGCCCCTTAGACTTGACTGAGAATGTAAGAATTAGTGTTTGTTCTTCAGGTGAGTTATTTACCAGCTCAGCAATCCAAGTGCAGATGTAAGGTATAGTTTCTCCAGTAGTTTTCAAAGGAGAGGGCATTTTTAGTGCCTGATTCGGTTAATAAATCAATAACAGACAGAAAGGGAATTAGTGAACTATATTCACTGAATATGAGTGGTAGCAGGTCCACTATACTTTAATTATTCTTCAGTTTCCTCATTCTTCTACTTTATCTGACCATTAAAGGAGAACTCCAAAGATGACCCAGTAGCTCTTCATCTTCATTTCTGCTGATTTACTGCACATGCCTTGTGCTGCTGTCACTTACTGAGCTTAGATAATAATAAGATACAAGATACAATATATACAAGATACAATCTAAAAGATACAATATTTTATATATATATATATCGTCCCCATAATGCGGCCGGGCGGCATGCCGCCCCTATTTTTTGCCGCCCTAGGCCCGGGCCTATGCGGCCTCGCCGCAAATCCGGGCCTGCCTTTAAAAGAGAACTAAAGCATAACAATAGAAGTAGCTAGAGATTCTGTAAATTATGTTTTGGGCTTCTGTACCAGCCCAAGGCAACCACAGCCCTTTAGCAGTAAAGATCTGTGTCTTCAAAGATGCCCCAGTAGCTCCCCATCTTCTTTTCTGCTGATTCACTGCACATGCTCTGTGCTGCTGTCACTTACTGAGCTTAGGGACCCACTCATAATATACAGTACATATAGAATATAAATGTCACAATATAAGGCTGTAGCATCAGCTTATATTACAGGCCAACCTCATTTTCTACTTGATATTTTGCGACAACCCCTAAGATTAGCTTCTCAACAGCTGCTCAGAGCCCACTGAGCATGTGACTGTCACAGACACTTTCCAAGATGGTGACCCCCTGTGACAAGTTTGAAGTCCTGGATCATTGCTGCTATTGAGGAGCTGAAACTTTACACTGGTGCAGTAATTTGAGTATATAAAATATGGCATTTTTAGCCATATAAATTTTTAGAGTTTAGTTCTCCTTTAAGAACTACTTGTACTTAAAAACCACTGGTGCCCATGCAAGTAATTTTACTTCACACTGCATAATACACTAATCTTCCAAATTAAGTAATGGCTCATTGGAGTCAGGGGCAGTCATGTAATCCAAAATCTGCCCAGAATAAATTTTAAAAAGTTACTTTGGTAACCAAAAAAAATAAGCAAATTTGATATAAATAATGAAAGTGTGTGTAACTTTAAATCTCGCTCATTCAGACTCTGGCACCTCATAAAGTAAAATTACAGGAAAACCCATAAATCAACTTTTTATTTTAGATTCTTGTAAAAATCACAGGCATTTGCCACTCAAAGGGAAACCTGGCAGGTTGCTAATTTCTAAATTTTATTTTAAACTCTTGTAAAAATCCCAGGAATTTGTCACTCAAAATGTAATTGTAGCACATTATTCTGAATTGTTTGTGTTGATTTGTACTTGTTATTTTAAAGCTCTCCATATACAAAAAGAGCAATAACAAGTGAATTAAATAATTGAGGAGGCAGAATGGATGATTCGTTTAGTAATAACACCAATAACGTTATGATTTTGCTGCCATTCTCTGAATTCTCTGAGTAGTGGCAGTGGACAAAAACTGTAAAAATACGGTTTCACTTTATATCAGCCTTGCACTGGAAGTAACAGAGCTATCCATGAATAGGGATGTAGCGAACGTCGGAAAAAAAGTTCGCGAACATATTCGCGAACTTGCGCAAAAATGCGAGCGGTTCGCGAACGGTTCGCGAACCCCATAGACTTCAATGGGAAGGCGAACTTTAACATCTAAAAAAGACATTTCTGGCCAGAAAAATGATTTTAAAGTTGTTTAAAGGGTGCAACGACCTGGACAGTGGCATGCCAGAGGGGGATCAAGGGCAAAAATGTATCTGAAAAATCTGCCTGTGTGTGCTTGGAAGAGATAGTGTAGGGGGAGAGCTGTTAGTGATGCTAGATGGCAGTTGGTTGAATAACACACTGGGCAAAAAATGCCTACAGGGCAAATAATGCCTAAAAGGTCAACTTATACACTACTACAGCGGTAGTAAAATAAAAAAAAAATGAATATTAAAAAAAAAAAAATTAAAGTTGGTGCTGCTGAACTACTAGGAGCAGCAGATTAGCACACCAGTCCCACTCCCCAACACTGCTAGACTAATAGCACTGGGCTCTTATAGTAGTAGTAGTAGTAGTAGTAGTAGTAGTAGTAGTAGTAGTAAAACAACAAAAAAATAAATAAAAGCAGTCCTTACAAGGACTACTGTTATTGCAGCAGTCAGCAGATGAGATCAGAAGCAGGACAGCTGCCCACTGCAGCTACATACAGAGCACTGCAGTAGAAGGTAGATTACTAGCCAGCAAAGCTACCTAAGCTTAAATGTCCCTCAAACCCCTGCAGACTTCTGTCCCTCCAATAACAGAGCAGTATCAACACGATTACTAGCCAGCAAACTTTCAACTGTCCCTGAAATCACTAACAGGCAGCAGCTCTCTCCCTACACTATCTCTTCAGCACACACAGGCAGAGTGAAAAAAACGCTGCAGGGCTTCGGTTTTTATAGGGAAGGGGAGTGGTCTAGGGGAGAGCTTCCTGATTGGCTGCCATGTACCTGCTGGTCTGGGGTGAGAGGGCAAAAAAAAGCGCCAACAATGGCGAACCCAAAATGGCGAACGTCGCGCGACGTTCGCGAACTTCCGGCGAGCGCGAACACCCGATGTTCGCGCAAACAAGTTCGCCGGCGAACAGTTCGCGCCATCTCTATCCATGAATTGCAACACTATAATTACCTAATTATCACTGGCTGGCAATTGCAAAGAGCCACAACTATCCCATATTTTCCTTGCAAACCACTCATGAGTATAATTGGACTTGCGCAATTGTGCTGCTTCAGTGTTCAGTGTGCTGTGTATCTGCATTAAGTACTCTGCACCCATTGGTGGTGCACAGTCAAAGACCCACAAGATTCTGTAAAAGGCATAGGACTGCCGGCTGTAGGATTTATTTGCCCTTTAAGGGATCCTGTCATGGGAAAACATGTTTTTTTTCCAAAACACGTCAGTTAATAGTGCTACTCCAGCAGAATTCTGCACTGAAATCCATTTCTCAAAAGAGCAAACAGATTTTTTTATATTCAATTTTGAAATCTGACATGGGGTTAGACATTTTGTCAATTTCCCAGCTGCCCCTGGTCATGTGACTTGTGCATGCACTTTAGGAGAGAAATGCTTTCTGGCAGGCTGCTGTTTTTCCTTCGCAATGTAATTGAAGGAGTCTCAGTGGGACATGGGTTTTTACTATTGAGTGTTGTTCTTAGATCTACCAGGCAGCTGTTATCTTGTGTTAGGGAGCTCTTATCTGGTTACCAACTTGCAGTACAGCAGTAAAGAGTGATTAAAGTTTATCAGAGCACAAGTCACATGACTTGGGGCAGCTGGGAAATTGACAATATGTCTAGCCCCATGTCAGATTTTAAAATTGAATATAAAAACATCTGTTTGCTCTTTTGAGAAATGGATTTCAGTGCAGAATTCTGCTGGAGCAGCACTATTAATTGATTCATTTTGAAAAACTTTTTCCCATGACAGTTTCCCTTTAAGTATAAATACAAAGATTCTCTTTCAATGTGCATATCATTATACTAATGATTGCATCAAAAAGTTGGGCTGTTTTATAAGCACCATAAAACTTGTTGTGTATATTTTAGCTAGTATTGTTTAAGTTGCATCCAGCATGTGGTCTTTTAATTAATACTAGAGAAATACTAGAGGATACGAAAAACATTACACATCAATTCTTATTCCATGCATCTTTGACTGACCTACAACTCCCACCAACCCCTGATAGCAAGGGCACAACTATAAAGGAAGCAGACCCAGAAGCTGCAGGGGGGTCTAGGAGGTATAGGGGCCCCATGAGACCCTAATTCATATTTACCAATATTTCAATAAATACTGATAATACAGGTAAAAATCTAGACATTTTGGTGGGCCTGAGAATAGTTAGCACATACAAATTTTCACGCATAAAAATGATTCGGATGCCCATTGACTTTAATGCATTTGGACAAAATAGGCGCTTGTATAAAATTTGTCTCGGGGCGTCTAAATTGACCCACTTCAAAATAATTTTGCCACCCATTGACTTCAATGCGTTTCGTGAATTTCTCGCCGTTTCCCGAATTTCGGGGGAAATTCGCTAATTTTTTTCACCAAAGCGAAATGGGACACATATACCCATCACTACCCGTGAATATGTTTCATTATTCAAGCAGAGAGGAGGAAATCTGCCTCTGAATTGAGCAGGTACGTTCTGATCCACGGAATGAAAAGACCTCAAAACAACAGAACAACATGTCAGCTAAGGCTGTGCCAGCATAAATACAGAATGCTGAAGGCTAAAGTACAATTTCTTAGAATTATAAATGTTTGTGACAAAAATATCTACACAGAACTGGGATGCTGAAAAAGTGCTTTGCTTCTTTAGCTGTCCTTTTACAAACCACTAGTGGCTAAATAGTCAATTACTCAAGAAATGGAAAGGCGGCACTTCGGTAAAATAAAAAAGGTGGTTTATTCCAACAGGTCACTGACCAACATCACCTGACGCGTTTCGGGAGTAACTCCCTTAATTGTTACTATTTCAGTGGGGACGCTGATGGCAGAGCACCCGGACGATTACAACTAAAACATGGAGTTACACTAATAAGAACACACAGGGGGTGAGTTTGGAGTGGCTGAAAACTTTTTTGTACTGTGTCTAAATAGTTACTTAGTCTGAGAGTCTATTGACACACATTTATGGTGGAACTAAGCTGGCAATACACTATAAGATCCATTTATTTGCAGATCTTTCCCCGAAATGCCCACCTGGGCAATATTATTGGCTAATCCAAACATTTGGACCTAGCGCCTATTTTGGCCAAATACATTAAAGACAAAGGGGGTCCAAATAATTTTGACATGCGAAACGGACGCCGGCGTCAAAAACGTTTCGTGAATTTTTCTCTGTTTTGTGGGAAATTCGCAAATTTTCCGGCGAAGTGAAACGGCGCAAATTCGCCCATCACTACTGCCAAATCAGTCTGGATGGCCCTAATCAGCATCTTAAATCTACAGTGTGTGGCCACCTTGATTTGTAAAAGAAAAAAAATATATGCATTATAAACAATTTTTCTTTTGCATACTGCCAACACCTCATCTGCCAACAGAAAAAATATTGCATCCAGCATATACCCCACCTTCAGACAGATCTTAAAAAATGTTCTATTAGCAATTACAATTTACAATGTAATAACTATGCAATTAATAACATTACATTGCGAAATGTGATTTTATTTGGAAACATTTTTTACATTTACCCACTAGAATTCTCAGAATCCTTTGATGTATGTACAGGCCTGCAAAGTTAACTATGCCTTAAGCCCTCAACAATGATTATATGTGAATTGTTTTCATAATCCACATATAAAATGTTTAATGTTCATTTCTGGGCATATGTACAGACTATGATTTTTATCTAACCCAAATTCCAGATGAACTAGGACAAGGTGGAGAAATAGTAAATGAGAATTCTGCTTCTTGCCATGAAATCAAAAGAAATTAATAAATGTCAAATGTAGTTGGCCATGGGTTTAAAAGAAAATAGTACACTGAAAAACAATAAGCCATAAGGGTTCATAGGAATAGGCTCCTCTTTACTTGCTGCTCTTCCTAAGGTTCAGGTTAAACTAAGCAAATCAATATTTATTAAAACAAATAACTTTTATTAAACAAGCGATCCATGTTTCATTTCAAGATTCCTCCGATTACTAAAGTACATGTTTTATTTCAAGTTTCCTCAGATTACTAAAGTAAACGTTAGAGACCCGGATCGAGCCGGGTACCCGTGGAATACCTTCAAGTTGGTCAGGATTTGGGCAGTGCCTGATTGTGCTAGTAGTCCGTGGGTAACCTGTTTGGGTTAGTGATGGGTGAAACTGCAGCGACAATTCGTCGGTGAAAAATCCGGCGCGTCAACAAAATTAATTGACGCGCGTCCAAATTATGCAGACGCCTACTGATTTTAATGCATTTGGATCGCGTGTATAAATTAAAATTATTTTGATGCCCATTGATTTCAATGTGTTTTGCGAATTTTTTTTTCGTGAATTTCACTGTAAATTTGCAAATTTTTAGGAGCGAAACTGCACAGATTCGCCCATCACTAGTCTGGGTACCTGGTTATTTTGCAGAACTGGTCCCTCCTACTCTCTCCTGACTTTTTGTTAAGATTTCTTTCCTTACCTAGTGGAATAGGGTCCTGTGTGATGCCACTTCTGGTTAAAAGTGACTGCACTTTCTGTTTTCGCGGGTGCCAGGCAAGATGTTTGCTGGCTTGGTTAAGTAGTGGGTCTAAGTGTGTAGTGGGTCTGGGTAGGGCATAGTGGGTGGCGGGTGCGGGTCGGCTTGCAGGTCTGCGGGTCCAGGTCTGGGCACAGGTCAGTCTGATTGGACCCGTGCAGGACTCGTGTCTCTGAACCTATTTGCAATTTACTGCATTCCCATCCAATTCTGGAAAGGAATGCTGTATTCTATGTAAAAATAAGCGATTTATATGCGTGAAAATGTTGCATTAATTCCCATTGTCATAGAATGCAAATTGCTTATAAAGTTTGACAGACTCGTGGATTTAATTCTTATTGAGACAAATGTACAAATATGGAAAATCTTAAAGATATATTGCACAGTTGCCAATTTCTTAAAACAATAAGTACTTGAAATAGTTGAATGAAGGACAAAGACTAAAAATGAGAATGTTATTTGCAAAAAACAACATTTTATACTGTATAACAACCTTTTACTGCTGCAGAACTATCCATGTATTGTCAAAAAGACGGAATGTGAACTGGGACCAAACAAAACTCATGGAATTTCCCAAATTATATGCAGCTGTAGAAGACTTTGTCTGAAATAAAACCATTTTATATCTATGGCTTACTAGACATTTGATCCACCAATGTATTTTAATTAAAAGAATGGCAACCATCTGTCACCAGCTGTGACAGGTGGATTTTGGGCCAAAAATGCATATTTAATCATTTCAATCCAATAAATAGTCTTGATTGTGTTTGACTATGTCACAGCAAGGGTATCGTTCCTGGAGATGTGTTATCTTTCCACTCAATAACCCCCCTGTGTCCCCATGGGATGGCAAAATTACAGATTTTCTAGCACAAACCATAATCTTTTTTTCATCTTTCCCGGTTTTAAAAAAAGAAG
This sequence comes from Xenopus petersii, assembly GCA_038501925.1. Classification (NCBI taxonomy): domain Eukaryota; kingdom Metazoa; phylum Chordata; class Amphibia; order Anura; family Pipidae; genus Xenopus; species Xenopus petersii. The sequence goes on from CM076687.1 coordinate 84,849,126, forward strand.
GGGTTTGGAGTATCTCTGTGAGGCTATAGTTGTAAAGTTATAATCCTATCTGCCTATTCTGACCCTCTTCTATTCATTTCCAGTCTCTCACTACACTACTGTCTGGATGCTAGGGTATGCTGGACCATAGCAACCAGATAGCACATGATATTCCAAACTTCAAAGCCGATGAACAAACATCAAACATGTGCCTTAACGTGATCCTAAAGTGTTGATTCTAAGGCAAGGTCAAAGAGACTGCTATCTGGAGTTGAAAATAAAGTAGCAAGTGAATGAATTAGCAAGTTTTGGAGATCTTTTTTACAGTCTTCATGTGGAGCTGTCATCAGCTCTTCCACTATGTTGTTCAGCATGTCATGATATGTATGATAAAGTTGACTGGAGACCTTCTCAACAGATGGCTTCCTGCAGTCTGTCAGTCGACCAATGTGGGCCACTTGCATCTCACAGTTTACAATTTAATGGTGGTCTTGTAGACCCACTGGGACTTTTCAGCTACCATATTTTAGCATATTTTAGCACATGAAACCACCTCTTATACTTAGGGGCAGATTTACATAGGGTCGAATATCGAGGGATAATTAACCCTCGATATTCAACTGTCGAATGTAACGATATTCCTACGATCGAACGATCAAAGGAATAATCATTTGATCGAACGATTCGAAGGATTTTAATCCATCGATTGAAGGATTTTCCTTCGATCAGAAAATTGTTAGGAAGCCTATGGGGACCTTCCCCATAGGCTAACATTGGCCTCGGTAGGTTTTAGGTGGCGAAGTAGGGGGTCAAAGTATTTTTTAAAGAGACAGTACTTCGACTATCGAATGGTCAAATAGTCAAATGATTTTTAGTTTGAATCGTTCGATTCGTAGTAGAAGTCATAGTCGAAGGTCGAAGTAGCCTATTCGATGGTCGAAGTAGCCATATTCGACCATTCGAAATTCAAAGTATTTTTTCTTCTATTCCTTCACTCGAGCTAAGTAAATGAGCCCCTTATTGTCGAAAGGGTAATGCATGGGATTGATAAGTATCAGTGCAGACTCAATTGTTAAAAATTGAAATTAACAATAGCTGGGACAGTTTTGACTGCTTTGCAACTGGGCGTTAGACTTATATGGGGGAATGTAATTAAATTGGCAAAGAGAAAAACAAATTTTACCAATAAGAATAAAAATTCACATCTCGCAATGTAATATTCTTCCTTTGTGCATTGTGAATTTGAATTGTGCACTTTTAAGAAGAGCTTGAAGGGGTAGTAATGTTTTGGAGCAACTTTTTCAGTAAGAAGTTTTATTACATTCACTGCGCATTGGCACAAACTATAACATTTAGGGGCCCATTTACTTAGCTCGAGTGAAGGAATAGAATAAAAAAAACTTCGAATTTTGAATGTTTTTTTGGCTACTTCGACCATCGAATGGGCTATGTCGACCTTCGACTACGACTTCGACTTCAAATCGAACGATTCAAACTAAAAATCGTTTGACTATTCGACCATTCGATAGTCGAAGTACTGTCTCTTTAAAAAAAAAACTTCGACCCCCTAGTTCACCACCTAAAACCTACCGAAGTCAATGTTAGCCTATGGGGAAGGTCCCCATAGGCTTTGCTATCTTTTTTTGGTCAAAGAAAAATCATTCGATCGATGGATTAAAATCCTTTGAATCGAACGATTCGAAGGATTTAATCGTTTGATCGAACAAATTTCGGTAAATCCTTCGACTTCAATATTCGAAGTTGAAGGATTTCAATTGGGCAGTCGAATATCGAGGGTTAATTAACCCTCGATATTCGACCATAAGTAAATTTGCCCCTTAGTGGTTGCTAAACAGTTTCTGGGTTTGCAAAAGCTATATGAAATTCACAACAAAGGAAAATTTGTTCTCATAAAGGCATAACTTTTCGCATTGTAAATAGTTTTTCTATTACCAACTTTTATTGTATTCCCCCAATAGGCTGCTAACAGAGGGAATATATATTTAGTAGGAATGCCTATAACCTAACTAAGAATTATCACTAGTGATGGGCGAAAGAAATTGTAAAAACCAGTGCAACCATGATCCCTGGCTACTATTCTTTGTTTAATTTTGGAGCGCACATTGCATCGGGCCTGAGAAGCAGCTATTTTAGATAAATTGTTTTGCGACGAATGAAGGCAAAAAAAAAAGAGATAAACAAAATGTACAGTTGAAAATATGTATTTGAATATAATGTAAAATATGATTTACTATGTCTATGATGAATTATGTATTGTTTGCTTGAGATAGCCTTATCTACTTTCAACCAAGAAGAATTTAAATAATCTACATTTTTGCCTCCAGCAGTCTACTAAACCATTAAGATGCCAACTACTGACAATGAGCAAAGTGTAAAATCAAATGAAAAATGTATTATTAAATGGCATACAATGCATCATTTTAGATTAATTAAGTGTATATTTTTGTTGGCATCTCCATTTAATACTGCTGCAGCTCTGAAAGAACTGTGATAGAAATATAGACTATAGCCTAATATATACTGGGCATTATTGGCTTTAGAAACAAATTGGATATATAAAATGTATGCCATATGGAGTAGCTTTTCATGTATTTCCCGACTGACCACTCAGAACATGGCCTAATTAAATGCTGGATAAAGACACACGCTGCACATGTACTGTTTTTTAATATATTAAAGGAAAGCAAGAAAGACTCTGTTCCATGAGAATAGGCCATTAGGCAAAATTCTGTTGGTAATACACAATCCTTCCATCAAACTCTGATGTAAATACATATTGTCATGCTGTATAAAAAAAAAAAGTAGTTATGTTCTGAAATATAAAACATGTAATGCTGCCTTATAAGGTATACTATATAAGCCTAATTTGGTTAGTCTCTTCAAATAGCAATCGAGGGGCCTTGAGTCCTTTTTGCATATGAAAAGTACTGAGAACTGGGATTTACAGCACAGTGCCTCCACCTAGGGAACACTAAGGAGCATACCTCAGAGGGGTTCCTCTGGGAAAAATAAAATACACACAGCTTGCAAATGAAACAAATATAAACTTTGTATAAACAGTAGTAAAAGAACTTGGGCAATCTAATACACAATGCACTCCTGCACTGGAGGCACATTGGACCTACCTATCTCACTATTAGGTACCTGACTGTCTCTCCAACACAGTCCTTTTTTATCATAGTCTCAATCCTCAGGAAGGGGTTGATAACCACACAGTTTAGTTCAAATGGAATGACCCTTCCCCAGGGCTCTTATACTCCAGGTAGCGCTACCTTTACCAAAAGTACCTCTCCTTTGGAACTTAGCAGCCGCTCCCACGTAGCAGGTAAATGCACAAGACCTGTCCTTGAATACGGGCCCCACACTTGTATCCTTGCCAGTATCCTCCCTTGGGTGACTCACTCAATGGGGTGCTCTCAGAGGCACTCACACTGGAGATTACAGGCAGCTGTGTAGCAGGATCAATCTCACCAGTGGCTCCTTTCAACTCCTGAGTCTGTAGCAGCCTGGCCGGGAACAGGATAGACTCTCTCTGAGTACTTCTAGAGATGCAGCAGCTTCTCTGCACTGGACAGTGTCACACTAACTGGTTTGGCCCTGTTAAGCTCTGTTGGAGACCCTGTACATTTGGCTCAGACACACCCTCTCTCTCCCACAATTTGCAACAAAGTAGAACTTGTACAGTATATATTTCATATATTTGATGTATGTGTCGAAACCGGCCAAAAAACTCAAGTGAAATCTCCAAAATACCTATACTTGACCCCATCTTCAAAACTTGTGCAATGCAGGGTTATTCATATATTAATCAAATGTTCCACAATAGTTTATTCCCTAAGACAGTGGTTTCCAACATTTAAGAAGAGAGACATATTTTCTTGGGCTCAGATCCTGGAGGCACTAACATAGTGCAAAGATTTCTGTAATTAGTCCACACCCCACTGTTTTTTATTTTAATCATTTGGAATCTCCTTTGATAAAACATTTGAATTGTGCAATTATGTCAAAATGCAGAATAAGGAAATCTGGCACAATTGTGCTATAGAGCATTATAGATTTATTGGCAGATATTCAGATTGACTACTAGGTATTTTGGTTAATAAGTCAAAGGGGGTTATTTACTAAAATCCAACTCACTGTTTTCCTGAAACCACTTTGTCTAAACTCCCATACATATTGTTACTGTATTTATCAATAAATTCACTTAAAAAAAATCTGGTGTGGGAAAAGACTTGATAAAATCATGAAAAAATCCGAATCGTACAATTTTTTTCTGACTTGTTACCCGGAAACTAAATTTTTTTCCGATTATTGGCCAAAAATTACAAATCGTTCAGATTATTGTATGTAATCCAGTGCAGATCAGGATTTCTTCTGATTGTAAACGGGACATCTACCATTGACTTCTACGTGACCTTGGCAGGTTTGAGATGGAGTACGTTTTTATTCTGTCTTTTAGCAGCATCGAGGTTTAATACATCACAAAATAAAATAAATGGTGTTTTCCCACTCCTACCAACCATTACCTTCACCCTGATAGAAAGATAGAGTGTATAGAGTGATGGACGCTTCACTGAAAAATTGCAAATTTACCATGAAATTCGCAGAACAGTGAAAAGTTTTTATATGCTCAACTATTTGGTCCAAATGCATTAAAGTCAATGGGCGTCTGAATAATTTTGACGAGCTACTTTTTTTTTGACAATTTTTATGCGCACACTAATTTTGAGGTGTCATTTTTTTTGGCACACCAGATTTCTTGTAGCCGAATTGTCACAGCAGTTTCGTGAAATAATTTGTTTGCCGCGAAACATAGAAATTCACCGCAAATTCATGTCTGACAAATTTATTCACCGAATTTATTCGCCCATCGCTATTAACAACAGATTTCAGAAAGAATCTTGAAACACTGTGAGAAAACACTTAACTATAACAAAACTGCTACTTTGTAAGAGAAAGAAATGAAGAATGGAACTTTCATTTTGATGATAAGGGCCTTTAATTATTTATTTTAAACTCTGTATTTCTTATCATGAAATACTATAAAAAATGTAATTTGTGTTTATTCAATATACATTTTACAAACCTTGAAGCATAGAACATAAAACTCTTCCTAACATATTCACACAAAAATAAAAAAATATAATGCTTATTTGTGTAATAAAAGTCATTGGGAAGGGGAAAGAATATAGTGCAGGTGCGCTTCTTTTTTGTTTGTTTTTTCTCTGTTCTGTAACCTAAGTTTAATGTTTGTAAAAAAAACAAAAAACAACTAGTACTGTTTACAAATAACCTTCACAGCTCTGTGACACTACTATTCTTTACTAGGAGTTAAAGGACACTTTGCTTTGTATTGCTTTTGGCCTATCTCTAGTACACATGCTTTTAATGCTGCTAAACATATATTTAACAAGAACAGTGGAATCTGAGTTTATTTTCCCAGCATAACATATATTTTGCCTGTCTTGAACACTTCAGTAGCCACTTTCTTCTTTCTTTCATTTAGTTTTGGAATTTATACCTTCAGTAAATTGCAAGGAGAGCCAAACCAGGAATAATTTAGTGGCCATAATTCATAAAACAACCAGTTGGTTTTCATGTATGCAAAGCCTACGTCAGAGCTTTATGAATGTTTTCTTGGCCAAGACTAACTCTTAGGATGCCTTGACATAACAGCCAGCTTGGCAGTAAATCTTAGACCACTGCATGATTCATAGGGGACATTTTTCTTCCCCGCCACTTGACAAGTTTTTAAATTCTGTTCCGATCTTCTCCACAAATTGTTTTATTTTTGCCTTGCAGTTGACAGTAACAAAGATGTATTAAACCTAACTAATCACTTCTGAGGCACAAAGCTTGTCCACTTCTTAATTAATGAAATGACTTACTGAACCTGCTGTGGGATTCTCAGCATTGCCCTTGTGCTGTTGTATATCTTGCTAAAGAAGGTAAATTTAGCTCCTATGATAGTGGAAAGAGGAAGGACAGCTGGTGACACAATGGCTTTTAACCTACTGTTGTGTCAAACAGCAAAAAGGGTATAATTGGTACCTATTGTACTAACCATAAATTAAACCTTGTGCCCCTGACCGTAACCAGATGAATCCTGTTTTACCTATTTACCAAACCCCCAGTCCATACCGCTTGCAACATTTAACACAATATATGCCTTATATATGCCTATATCCTTTTACCCCTTTCCAATGTCATGTGATCAATGATTTTACACTGGGCAGATAGCTAAAAATTATTACTTAGAACTGAAATAAATCACGACAACTATGGTAGTTTATTCACAGGCAATTAAGCAAATGAATTAATATCAAGCCATTCAACACTATAGGGTAGAGAATCTCAGGGACACAGGTGGCGCTGTTGTAACAAAATTCATTCAAATTAACATGTATCCCTCAATATCTTGGAATAAAAAACAAAATAAATAGTGAATGTGCATTTCAGAATTTCTTAGAACAGAGCACTCGTCAATTTTACATTCACTTGTTTTAAAGGTTTACTTATCCTTTTAAAGAGTATATACTTACAAAGGAAATTCTCAACATTTTGGCTGAAGTTAAATCTTAATTCTTACATTAGTACTTTTCTTATTCATACATCATGCCCTTTACTAATAATTTAGAGTTTGTGACATTAGAAATACCTTTCCTACGATAGCCAAGTAGAAAGTGAAAAATAGGCCCCAAACAGCAAACTTTCAGGCCTATGTGGGCCCTGGGTCAGTTAAGTTTGCCATTAAAATACAATTTTGTTTCAACAATATTTCCTAAATTTGCCACATTTAGCTTCTATACATTTTGGGGCATCGAATAGGCCAAAATTCAATTCGAATTAAAATGAATTAAAAAAACTTTGAATATTCGACTATTTGAAAATCGAAGTACTGTCTCTTTAAAAAACTTCGACTTTGACACTTCACCACCTTAAACCTGCCGAATTGCTATGTTAGCCTATGGGGACCTCCTAGAACCTATAGCCAGTATTTGGCTAAGTTTTTAGAAGTCAAAGTTTTTTGGTTTTTTTGAAAATCATTTGATCGATCGATTAAACTGTTCGAAACGTTCGATTCAAACGATTTCTACTTTTGATCGTTTTGAATCGACAATGGCTAAATTTAATTAAAAAAAAAACTTTAACTATCGAATTTCTACAATTCGTTGGTCGAATTTCGAAGTTTTACCACTTCAAAATTCGACCCTTAGTAAATGTGCCCCTTTGTATTTTTGAGGGGTGAAATTTAATTTTTAAAAGGTAAATGAATTGCTCTAACATTTCAATACCTCAGAACCAGCAGAAATAGTTAAGAACTGTATATTTTGTTGGTATTAACGATTTAGCGATCAGTGAGAGAGAAACCAACAATTCAAATCAACTATCCCCATATATTAGACCAGCAAACATTACACAGTGATATACAGTACCACATAAGAGCATTTTGCTAAAAGACTTTGTAGTCCCCAAGGGCAAAGTAGGTGGTTTCTAAATGCAAACCTCAAATGTCTTCCATATTTTAAACGTAAAAGTCAAAACAGTTGTGCAGATTGGCAAATATTCAGGGATTATTCCATATAGTGCCAAGCCAAATTGGATCCACTGGGCTTTTTCATTACATTTTCATTCCAAAGAACTTTTCTCTCTCTCTCTTTATATATAAATATAATCATGAGCAAAGTTTTTTCCTGTTTTTTCCAGACTACAATCAAGTCCTGCAGTATGTCTTTTTTGAGGTTAGGGTATTTGTGTTACTATATTAACTATAGTATTATAGTCATCTAGTGCACATTTCTCTTTCTTAAAATAAGTTTTTACTGCTTACAGTAAGTCAGTTTTTTTCTCTTACTCCTTTTAAGTTACATTTAAAAAATAAAATGCAAGATGTTTTGTAGAATTGCATTTTCCTCTCCAGTATTGGACTGAAAGACAGCTGACTATTGTAAAGTATATAAGATTTAAATGGCTTATTAGAGCATTCCATTATCTAACATTGTTTTCTGTTGCAAACAAGTCATTCTCACTGTTTGTCAGAAGTGCACTGGAAACTGCAGAATTGTGACGACTTTGTATGGAAGGAGCACACTTATGGCCAATGCCTTTTCAATCAGAATGCAGATGAGACAGCGCACACTCTTACAGAATCTTAGGCAGATGACGTCCGGTGCACAATGTCAGGAGTACGGCTTCTCCCCTTAATCAGTGAAACTAGAAACACATCGGCACACGAGGCGATTTAATGCAGGGTTCTCCCCTTGCAGTTTATTAGTGCAGGCATGCAACGTTTCGGGGTGTACCCCTTTGTCTTGACAAAGGGGTACGCCCCGAAACGTTGCATGCCTGCACTAATAAACTGCAAGGGGAGAACCCTGCATTAAATCGCCTCGTGTGCCGATGTGTTTCTAGTTTCAATGCCTTTTCAATCCATTTATTGTAGCAGAAAAAACAGCGCAAGCTTTCAGGGGATACCCAGTAGCGATCCTAGAGGGAGGCGGGCCCTGGTGCGTGATGCGCAGCCGGGCCCTACCCCCTCCGTACGGCCGCATTTGGCCACATTTTCAGCGGCAAACAGACTGCCGGGGGCGCTGAGGGGGTGCGGGCCCTGGCCCGCTCGCACCCCCTGCTCCCCCGGTAGTTCTGCCACTGGGGATACCCTCTTCCAATGCATCCAAACTTGCAGAGCAAGAGAAATGTGTCAGCAACTCACAGCATGAGAACAGAAAATACATTTTACATATTAAATATCTAAAATCTTTTAAAAATAATTAAAGCTATTTGTAAAACAGATTTAATAAACCCTTAGAACAGTTTACTATTTTTTTTAATAATAGCACCCACAAAAGACAGTACAAAACTAGATACCCAATCATATTTGAAACAGACATAGATGTAGTGATGGACGAATCTGTCCCATTACTTTGCTGAAAAATCAGCCAAACTGCGGAAAAACTAGCAAAACGGCAAAAAAATCTGAGAAACGCATTGAAGTCAAAGGTGCGTCAAAATAATTTTGACATGCGTCAATTTTGACGCAAGCTACAATTTTTATATACTTGACTATTTTGTCCAAATGCATCAAAGTCAATGGGCGTCCGAATAATTTTGTGCAGAACAAATTTTTTATGCGAGCGCAAATTTTTCACCAGCAAATTTCGACGTGGTTTCACAAAATTATTCACGGGTGGCGAAACACAGAAATACATGCCTGCCGAATTTATTTGCCCATCACTACATAGAAGTCTTTAAGCTAGAAAAAAAAACAAATTCAGAAAAATCTTATCTCGTGCATATATATTAAAGTAAGGTAGCAAGACACATTTTACATATGTTTTTGCCCAGGTAACCTTTTCCATGCTCAGTTACGTTTAACAATTTAATTTGTTCTGTCTCAATTTATTGCAGTACTTGCCTGTCTGTTTGGCATTGGTAAATCTATTCAACTTTTGTTGGCAAAAATCCTGGTACTTGTTCAAACCTATGAATGTTTCTATAAGTTTAATATGCCCTTGTAATATCTTCTCAATAATAATACATCAATATTGTTGATGAGATAAGCAATATAAATCTATATATTTTAATGTTTTGAGAAATAAATATCACAGAGAACTTTTAGTAAAGTAATTAGTCAGTAAAATTAGAAGTGAATGAATTTGCAAGACATATCAAAATTCATATGCTGGAGCCTCATTATTACATTCTTTAAAAACAAAATCAATATAAAACACACATAGAAAACAAATCCGTCTGGTTTTACTGAATGCCCATTTCAACATATCTCGAGTGAACCAAAAATAGCACAATACAAAACACGTTTTCCTTTTCAACTTGCTGTTCAACAGAAATGTTACCCAAATGTATTGCTTGTTAGTTCAAAAGGCCATGCAAAGTTTAGTTTTGTATTATTATATTATTTTTGTCGTCTAGTTCATTTGGAACAAGCTCAATGCAAAGGGCTTTTCCGCCTGAGATTTGCATGAGAAATAAAAAAGGAGCACTACTGGGCATTTTTCATGAAGTGATTATATGTATGTGACTAAAATGCACACACTGGAGCCTCGTGTTTCAGGAAGTTGCTGTTTTGCTTTGCTGGAACATGTCTTTAATAAGCTGTTTGTGTTAGCACTCCTCCAGTCTCTTTTCCTTTCCTACAAAAACATGAAATGTCTACACTGCTGGTTTGGCTTTTTTTTTTTTATGTTTTTGAACCAATACTCAGGTTTCTCTGGTATGCTGTGCCACAGGGATGCTTGCTTCCTGTGTTGCTGATAAAGCAAACATTCTATACTGCAGACAGGAATCTGATGCAGTGACACTGATAGGTCTAGGCAAGGCAGAGCGTTTTATATATATATATATATATATATATATATATATATATATATATATATATAAAACCCTTTCAACACCCCTTTTATGGGTGTTACACTCCATGTGTGGTGCTTACCTGATAGCAAGGGACAAACCTGAGCCACTCCACAGTGATATTGGGAGAGACTGGGTACCTGGTACTTACTAGCTCAGTGCCTCCACCTAGTGGGATCCGAGAATGCACCTACTGGTGGCCCCACTAGGAATACAGTAATAAAACACACACAGTATTTGTTAAATGGCCTAATACAAATAGCACTCCTAACCAGGTGGGAGTAAGGGCCTCACTATCTAACTTGCTTGTGCTAACTATCTGCTCAACTAAAAGAGGCAAAGTCCTTTAATGTCCTTCCACAAAACAATCTCTGTATCTTCAAGTACTTCTTTAGGGTACTGTCCCTTTAAACAGGATGCTCACTCCAAATCCTCTTCTGATTCTTTACAGAGTTCTCTTCAGGCGAGTTCATCACATTCAGAAATACAGTGCAACTACCAGCTCCTTTGGATGTTCAGATAGGAATCTCCTGCTAGTTTCTCCCTCAGACTGTATTCCTTTCACACTCTCTGTCCCTCCAGGCACAGTATCTAGCTTCCATGTGCCAGCCTGATCCAAATGTCTGCTTTTGGTGAAACCTTTCAGCTCTCTGGGTCAGCTGGCAGCTCTCTGGTCTCGCTCTCTGTACACTGCATGGTTCTTTCTGTCGGGCTTTCTCTTCTGCCAGTATATGTGACTTCCTCTTCCTGCCAGCCACTCACTAGCTGCTGTGTCACTTCCTGCTGCACTGTGATCACTGAACAGCTGGTTGCTAGGTAACAGCTTACAGCACACAGACACAGGATCTATGCCTGATCTCTTACAGGGATAAATTCTAGGGTTTTGCACTAATTTCCTACATACACACACACACACACACACACATATATATCTTTGTGCAAAGCAGAAACAGAGAAGGCCAGAGGCACAGATACAAATATATATGCTGATAATCAAATATATCATAATATAAGGAAATAAGTAGAACACATGCCCTATCTAAGGAAATCCCAAGTGTCATTTAAGGGATATTATACTAAATATATATGGATTCTGGAAACAATAAACACTTTGTATGACTTTTCTTGCCAAGTAAAACAAGAGTCTGAAAGACATTTCATTCATAACATATTGCTTCATAAAAGCAGAATTGCTGCAGAATAACATAGGCCTATATCAATTACTGAATATTTATCATGTTATAATGATAAAAAGGCCAATTTACAAAGTGAGCATATTTGATTTATACCCTACTGAGACAAAATAAAATAAGTACATTTTTATTTACCTGATCATGCAGAGAGAAAAATATTCAAGAAGTGGAGGAGTTTAGCTTTTCAGTGTGGAAGCCACTGGATAATAGTGTCCTTGGGGTTAATCGTGCATCAGTAGCACTTGACAGAGATAAGGAATGGCTGTGATTGACATTAATGCAAGTCAATGTGAGAGAAGCTTATATAGCGCAGATCACGTATTGCTTCCAGAAATATGTCAATAGCTCTGTGTTAGAAATCAATCAGCAAAATAAACCAGTAATTCTATAGAGTACCAGCAGATAGTATGGTGTATGTTATGATTTGTGTCATTGCAAAGTATCTAAAAAATGCAGAATAATCATATGTTCACTATCCATACTTATATTTGAAATTTGTAATGCTCATTAGCAATTTTCTGTCTCTTAAACTGGCAAGTGATGCACAGATATTAGTCTTTGTACAATGAATGGTCAGATAGCGATTGCTCGTTTCGGTGCATCCATCTAAAACTAACCATTCAGATTTAAATTGTAGGATTAAAGTAGGGTAAATAACATTAATTAAAAGACATCCATCATATGAGAGTTATGTCCCGGAAAAAGTAATGACAGTCACCCATGGGTATCGTCCGATAGGCAACACATGCAAATATATTATCATTACCCAACTAAAATGTTCTAACATATTTGATCGACTAAACAACTGATCACCATGGTAAGAAAATTGTCTGGATGATGCTCTGAAAATTGTACGACTATATCTGTACATCTATTGCCAGCTTTACTATGGTCATGGTCAAAGGCTGACTAATTGATGTTATTACCCTGAAATGCTAGTAGCACAGAAAGTTATTTTTACCAAATTATTACATGCCCTATGAACTTGCTTTGGATTAATATAGAGGTGTCAATGTTTTGGTAGAGTGTTAGAGCTCTTACACCCTATGGTACAAAATGCATCTTGAACGTTCAAAGCATTCCGCCACATTAGCACAGTGATCAAAGCAGTAAAAATTACAAAATCTACCGAAGAATTGGCAATCCATCCCTCCAAACCTAAAAAATGCAAATTTTCTGACATTTCCTTATACAAAAAATATACTAATGAGTTTGTCTTACTGACAAAAGTATGGAATTTGGATGCCAATAGCAATTCAATTGGCACAAGTCAGTTGTGTGTGTGGGCACAGGCCACTGTGGGGTCCCTGGCAGCTTGTGTCCATAGATACAACTGACTTGCATATGGTTCTTCCATGAACATATATCTTCCAAACATAAGCATAAATATACACTCTAACTGGGGAATATCAGAAAATATAACTATCCATCTTCGTTAAGTAGAATTACACTTGTACGAATGCCGCACGTATAAATAACACTAACTTCATGTTCACAAAACACCAAATACAATAACTGATCAGTTCTAGGAGCAGTAGTTTTATAAAACTATAAACTTGATCTTAATGTTCTAAAACCATTAGAGGAATGTGATACTTTTCAGCTTTAAAGAATGTAGGAATTTCAGAAAATGAATGGTTAGAACTGCATCTTTATAGAACAAAAGTGTTAAAAAAATAATAGAGTTGGAGAATTGATTCAGTTTAATAAAGGCAGATCAGATGAATAGTGTAATGTTGTAGCGCCCACCTTCAGAGCTACAGTCAGATGATCCCAGTGGTGGTTGCATATAAAATTTGGTCCCTGTGTAAAATGTATAATGAAGCAGTATACATTTTAATAAATCAGATGAAAGTGAGTGTAGGACCAGGAATGACTTTGATGCAGTTGGCCAGCTTGAATATATTGCAATATGTAGACAATAGACAATTAGTTTTAAAACCACTTTGAAATCATTTGAAACATTGAATCTAACACTGTTGTCAGTTAACGGGTTACATTTTATGAAAATAAAACTCAGGTTTGAGGTTTTTTTTTTGGTTGTTTTGCATTCATAACTGTTTCGTGACTTTTTGTCCCTAATGTACCCAGCTGTGTCTATATAATTGTGAACCTAGTACCCTTCCACATCTGGTCTTCCTCTTACACCTGTTACTATCATAATGATTAATAGTTTTATAAAACATATTGAGTAAGGAATGGAAAATACTTTGCAAGTATTATTTTACTGTCCTTTAAACCTAACAAAACCAAAAATGGAATTGTCTAAGACATGTATCAATATCTCCTTCGTATTTTGTTGCGTGTAAATACATAAAAACGTATTTATATTTTATTCTACTTTTCTCATGTTTTGTTGTTAGTGCAAAGTAATAACATGAGAACAACTAGAACATATCCCACCCACAGGACATAGGTTACACTTTACAAATCAAATCACTATTCCTTCTTTGTAGCATTGCCTTTTTAGCCCGCAGAGCCGTTCTTTCAGCAGCATGCAAAACCGTCAGGGCCCGTAGCAGCCTCTTCAACTTGGTCCATCTGCCTACCAATGAAAAACAAGTAGGCAGTCTTGTTTGCAGACGCCTGCTCGATGTGCGTGAGCCTTCACCATCACTACCACCATTGCTTGACGGCCTACTCATTTTTCATTGGTAGGCAAACGGGACTAGCAGAAGAGGCAGACAGGCCAAGTTGAAGAGACAGCCACAGGCCATGAAGGATTTGCGCGCTGCTGAAAGAGCAGGTAAGTGGGGGAACTGATTGCGCTCAACTCAAAACTCAAACGCAACGCAATGCCAGCTCATAAAAAATAATTAATTCCAATTTGAAAAATGCTTCTATTTGTTTCCCAAAGGCAAAGGGGATTATCATGTTTGACCATACATCCCCTTTAATATAGCATCAAAGCAGAACATTAAAATGAAATAAATGGAAGTAACTATTAAATCAGTACACAAATAACAAGCATTAAAAAATAGGTGTAGGTAATGTTTTGAATAGTCAACCAAAAATTAAAAGCTATGTTAAAGCAGTTACAGTTAGCACTTGTATCAATTCAAAATACTACCAATTTATTTCAAAACAGACTGCTTTTATCTACCTGACAATCCATTACGTTTCATATTAAGTAAAGTTTTTAAAGTAAGGTAAGCATTGAATATATAAATCCTACTATAGATAGTGTTGCATAAAAAAACATTCAATTTGCTTTTTGCAGTATGCAGCTGACTTTTTGTATTACTGCCAGTATAACAACATAAAGAAATGTAATTCTGTAAATGTCCATTCAATGTTATAATGATTATCAGATGTGAAGACATTTACTGGATAGATTTTTTTTAGCTCCAACAAGCCATGAAACACTTCATAATACAAGCAATTTAACACACAAAGACAATGACACAGTTCTAGGACTGCAGAGCCAGCCAATAACAGGATAATGTAATTAGAAATATAATTTGTGACTTAGAAATACATACTGTATTTAGTAACATGGTTATTTTACCAGTTTTTGATGTTATGTGATGTTTTCTTCAATATGAGGGTAAATTACCAGCTGATCTGTGGGGCTATTTGCTCCATATGGCTCATTAAAATATTTTTGAAAAGTGGGGGATTTAATGCTTTAAAAAAAGGCTTATCCTCTCAGGTATTCCTATTTCTAGGCACTGCATAGAAAGGTGTTAGCAAAGCCCTCTTTATATAGTATTTCATACTACAACAATGCATTTATTACATCTGGAGATATTATAAATAGTGATGGGTGAATCTGTTTGCAAATGTACAGTGAAATTCGAGAAACGGTGAAAAATTCAAAATAATTTTGACGCGAGCGTCAATTTTTATATTCCCAGCTATTTGGTCCAAATGCATTAAAGTCGACGGGAGTCTGAATAATTTTAACTTGTACCAATTTTTATGCATGTGCCAGTTTTGTAGTGTGTCGTTTTTTTTTTACACACAGGATTTTTTGCCGGGAATTATTCGCCTCCGGCGAAATATGCAAATTCACCACAAATTCAAGTCTGGCAAATTTATTCACCCATCATTAATTAGAAATGGAGTTGACAGTGTATTTATCGAGCATGTGTTCTGGGGTTACTATACTGTATGTGAATTTAACATTGTGTTAATACTACACTGTATTCCTAGGGGCATTATGTCTACAACAAACTCTTTATATAGCCTACCATGATGCATGAAATTGGGCATTGGATATATATTGTCATACCTGGGGTATTATATATAAAATGGTATTACATTTACCCTGCTATGTCTTAATGGTTATTATTCAAGGAACCCACTCTGGGATAATATGAAGGAATCTGTATTAACAATGGGGCTAATTTATCAACACTGGGCAAATTTGTCATTGGGCAGTTACCTATAGCAACCAATCAATGATTAGTTTTTTAAAGCCCGCTGCAAGTAGAACAATGAATGCTTCAATTTGATTGGTTGCCATGCATTACTGCCCAGTGTAGATAAATGACCTCTAATGTCTTTATTTAATCTTCCCAAACACACAAGATCACCCTCCACCAATCGCCCGTCTTTTCACTTTTTTTCCAGACAAAAAGGAATTATGTGAGCTTAGATAAGCCAATAGGACTGATAGCCATGATGCTGCTGCTACCTATTCAGTTACATACTGTAGTTAAATTTAGTTAAAAAAAGACCAATATCCATCAAATTTGACACCTAAAAATGAAACCCAGCGCACATAAACACACTCACACCGACCCCTCAAAACACTCAAATAAACTTTGATTTCCGTGTCACAATAGCCTTGGATATTATGCTTGGCCAAGAAATCAACCAAGCCCCTCTTAAAAACATTAACAGAATCCGCCATAACAAAATCATTCAACAGGGCATTCCCCAACCTCACTGCCCTCATTGTGAAGAACCACCTATAATGCTTCAAATGTTGTTTTCTCTGAATTTACTGCAGTTATTGCTGAAAACAAATGCAATAAGTTCAAGATGACAGCAAGCCTATGACTCGTGGCACAATCAAGCAGTTATTTCAATTGCCTTTAACAGTTTTAAAAATAAAAAAGTGTTTCATATTATAATGCAACGATTAGTTCATTATGTGGTTGCCTTGTTACAGACAAGATTTATTGCTCGGGCCAATGAGAAACAACATGGTATTGTATTTAAAATGACATTTACTGATGTCAGAAATCACCCGTTATTTCAGTGGCAGTTTTATTTAGCTGGCAAGTGTAAAAAATCTCTTATTACTTTTGCATGTGCTTTCGGAATATCAGCATTGCACAGATACATTCTCATTCCTCTTTTCATGCTTCCATACACAGTCTGCCATTTTTATGAAGTTGCCTATTGGCCATCTATTTTTGAGTGAAGCAGTATCAGCTCAGCTTTGAAATCAGGATGCCTTCATAAAAGCTTCTATAAATGTATGAATAACTCAGCAAGTGTAAATAGCACACAAAGTTAGAGAAATTTGTTCAGCTGAACAAAACCAGGCTGACGGCAGGTGTGATATGACGACCATTAAATAAATGACTACTGTATTCTTCTCATGTCATTTCTAATACTGCAGATTTTATAATGCCTAAGAGATGCGAAGATCACAGGCTGTGGCGTGTTCATTCTTTTTCTCATGCACAGGCATAAAAAAGCTTTTCCTTTGGAAAGTGGGTCAGAAGTGGATCCTATACAATAGATACTTTCTAAATAATTATGTAGAACTAGGAATTGGGAGGCTAGATATACACTTAACTAGTTGCAACAGATTTTTTTATTTTGTATATATTTTGTGAATGGCCCCTCCTGTTGTTATTTCTCTTTAGTCGTCATTTTTCCATAGGCCAAGACCACAGGACCCATTTACTAATGTAACTGCAAGTTGCAGTCCTGCTAAAATGGATGCAAATTGCTGCACATATTGATGCCATTCATTAATGGCACTTCCATCCATACATGCTCCTTACTCTGCCATATAGTTGTGCTCGGCATCAGTGTGTCCATCCCACCCACTTAATAAAATCAAGGGAAGGTGCCCTAGAACTACCATCTCCTTAAACCAAGTATTTGCAAGGATCCATAAGAAAACAGCAGAAGTGATGGCATCCACACTGTGAAAATTTTGGGGGCAGCTTGCACCCAACTAAATAAGCAAGTGCACTTGCATTTGTTTTGATGCATCAGTCACAATGACATCCAACTTCCCATGGAGACACAATGATGCTGGAATTGTGAAAAAAACACAATTAGCGATTCCAACTAAAAATGGCTCCTTGAACACTGTGGGGCAGATGTATCAAGGGTCGAATTTTGAGCGGTTAAATCCCTCGAAATTTGACTGGGGAATAGAATCGAATAGGCAATTCGGGTGAATTTATGCGCTGGCAAATAGTCGATTGGGCGAATAGTCGCACGATCGAATATTCAATCAAAGGATTTTCATTCGATCGAATGATTGATCGAATGCCTTTTTATTCGATCAAAAGCTTAGAAACAAAGCCTATGGGACTTTCCCATAGGCTTTTAAAGCAATTCAGTAGGTTTAAGGTGGCGAAGTAGGCAGTCGAAGTATTTTTAAAAGAGACAGTACTTCGACTATCGAATGGGCGAATAGTCGCAGCGTTTTTTCGCTCAATCTATTCAAATCATTCTACTCAGGTGAATTTATGACAATTCGATAGTCAAGGAGCACAAAAAACTACTCGAAATTCGAGTTTTTTCCCTCTATTCATTCACCCGAGCTTGGTGAATGTGCCCCTGTATGTGTGGTCGTAAATAACTCCATTAGTAACAGGGTGGGCAGTGAACCCAGTTCTGAATTGCTTACACACTTGATTTTTTCTGACCCTTTTTCCAACTGATGAAAAAATCATGTCTATAACAAGATAAACTAGACAAGGACGCTCCTGCCATGAGGTAAGGTGAGTTAAAGTTACCTTGGGTGGTAAAAAGTCGCCTCCTGCAACTTTAAGGAGGTTATTTATCAAAATAGGCCTATGATTAAGGGATTGTATCCCAAAACACGTAGGTCTTTCTGATCCCTGTATGAGCCTGCAATAAATTTTTGTTCGCTCCTTGAGTGGAGTGCCGTCCATTCCTTTGGCACTTATCAAAATTCCCACTGTTTTCTGAAAACCACTCCATCCAAATCCACACTGATAAAATTGTGAAAAAAATTCTGAATTGTATGATTTTTTCAGATTTGATGCCTGAAACCTGTGACTTTTTTTTGGATTTGACACCGGAAAACAAAAAGAATTTGGATTATTGAACAAATCCCAACACAGATCAGGACATGAACGGGACATCTGCCATTGACTTATACATGAACTCGGCAGGTCTGAGTTGGAGTATGTCATGCCAGGGCAGCGTTGCTCTGGCATAATAACAGTTAACATGGGAAACATTTGGTCTCAGGCTCAGACAGAAACCCTTGATTGTATATCTCACCAGGGGGGCTGTGGAAAGGTGACATCCATATTTGCCTTCTGAGACAATTTGGAGTCACACCATTTGGGCAAGGAAGCTGGGCCAGTCAGTTCTTTGATCAGTTGATCAAATAACAGAGCTGTGGACCAAGAGCAGCAGGGGGGGGGATAGTTAGTAGATGTAGGATTATAAGAAAGGATCCATATCTCCTGTGTCATAGGATTGACATCCTCATAACTTACATATTGGTTATGAGGAGGTCACATGCTTCCTAATGATACCAAACAGGGCCATCCTATACCCACCAGTCAGGAGGGATGGTTCCTGGGGGACTGGAACATGAGACCCCATTAGTGTTTGGTATCAATCGGATCGCCCACATATGGATCACAGCCTACCCATGTTTTTATTATAATATTTGGTACTGGCAAGTATCAATATTATATTGGGGAATCTTGCCTGAAAATAGCAATGACAAGTAAATGACAAGTTCCTGGGCACTCCTACCTCATGCATAAGGTAATGAAGGGAATGTCACAGAAGGCAATAAAAAGGTGATAGACCCAGTACCCAATGTCATGAAAAAGAGGCTCCATACCCAGATTGTATGTGCATTGTTTCCCAACTCTTGCCTCAGAGGACACAACAGGAAATTCTAAACTTGGGAAAGTAGGGCTTTCTTTGTGTTTTACTCCCTTTTATTTTATTTACTGTATGTTATGTCTTCTTTGTAATATGTTCTTTTATATACAAGCACTGTTACTATTAATATTAAATACATTTTAATACGTTTTGTCCTTGTGCTCCTACAAACTAATAGCTGTTATGTTTTGGGTAGCCGAGGATGAGGAGTATAACAGTGTTTTATTAGCAGAATCAGACAGCCATTACACAACAGTAAGCTTAAACTCTAACACTCTCAAGCTGTACAAGTCCTGTGCACAGTGACACCATTTCTATAAACACCACAATAGCCAATATGAATGCTTGTGCCTAAGTGTATTAACTCTTTGTATGTGTGGAAAGGGAAAGTTGCCTATTTATATGTTGAAAAACTAGTACGGCTAGCAGAAAAGTGTGCTTGGTGATAGGGAGCGAAACTACGCTAGCGACGGTCTCTTTTACTTGCGTCTTGTCCTCTATGCCTTTTAGTAAATTGACGATGTGCCTGCAGATGGGATCGTTGGCGATTTTTTGCTATCAACTGCCACTTCGCCCTTTAGTAAATCTGCCCCTTTGAGTCAGGAAGGATTTTTTTTCCCCCTCTGAGGCAAATTGGAGAGATTTCAAACAGTTTTTTTTGCCTTCCTCTGGATCAGCTATCAGTTAGGCATGTTTTTGACTTCTTAAGTATGATTTCTAACCATTATATTCATTACCGCGGTATTTGTAGATAAAAATACAGTATACAGATAAGTATTTGTAGATAAAATATTAAACAAAGATATAAAATTTGAATAACTCAGATATGACTTTACAAGGTTCTAACTAGAAAGAACGCTTTAGTTGAGAGTAAAAAACAGCAGTTTTGGATCATAAGAGGACTCATAATAAAATTGCAGTCTTCGCAAAAGCCTTTAGCTTCAAATGATGCAGCAGATGGTAATGCAATTTGCATATTTCTGAACATGAGTCTCTCAGCATGGGAGAGTAAAGGAAAATGATAAATAAAATCCAAGCAATACTGGAAATGTCACTGTAAATCTGAAGAAAATCTAGACCTTTCGTATTTTACATTCTCTATCCTTCTAATAAAAACTAATTAGAGCAGAAGGTACATTGGTGCCTCAGATTTTCAACAGATTTCCATCCAGTCTTCCGGAAAACTTTTATTTTTCCTGTGAAGCACATAAGTCATTCTGTTAGCAGGGATACTGATTAATCTATTGAGGGAGTTACGTGTTTTATTTGCTGTCCTAGAGATGATTTATTAGTTCAGTTAAAAAAAAATTGGTCTGTAATAACAGTCCTTATACTGCCACTGAACTTCTACCATGCTGTAGCATTACTTGGCTTCATGAGGATTATTTTTTTTTAATTACTTTAACACAGGTTATCAGGCCATTGGAATGGATCTGATGTTGCATCAATATTGTTCTTTTTCGCAGAAAAAGCCACCCCACAAATTTTCATGTGTCAATTATCTTTGATTCTTGTACCCCATCTTGTCCATGATTATTAGGCAGATTTCCTTGTAATCGGCTAAAGTTATCAATGTTTGTCAGGTTTGTCACCTGTGGAAACCCAGTCAGAGTTGTCAACTCAATGAGGTCCTCTGCCAATGAGATTCCACTGCAATATGATATACTGCAGATTTTATTATCAGAGGGGAAGCAAGCAGCCAGTATTTACCAATGCATAGGCACAATAACTCAACTGTATTTTGAGAGTATTTTTTAAAATATATCTTTTTGCCTTTGTACATTTTTATTTTTTTGTCCCAATTTGACATTTTCTTTGAGAAGTCATCTTTTTCCTACTGCATATTCAAACTCAACTCATGTCACAGTTTTGCCATTGCTGTTGTAACAAAGTTTTATGTAAGTCATTTCCTATGATATTTGTGCATGTATACTGTATGTTTATTAGTGTTTGTGCAACCACCAGAAGTGTGCAAGCTATGCTGTGTAAATAATTTATTTACAGACTAGGAGTTAATTTCATTTTCCATTAACTCTTGCATCTTATGTTCCCATTAATCATTGTACTTGTCACTTTTGTCCTCTTTGGTTCTTCATCCTCTCTATCGCAAGGCACCAGATACATCCAGGGTCAGACTGGGGGGGCCAGGGCCCACCAGGATTGCTGTCCCAGTGCCCCCCTCCGGCCCCCTGCTTCCCTACTGTCACGTGTGTGCCACTCGGCGTGTATGCACATCCAGCGCCACGTGCATGCGCCAATAGAGCTGTGGGGCACCAAAATTTTTTTGATAACCCCAATATTGGGAGAGGGGGTCTGGCCCGGCGGGGGCCCATGAAGGTCGGGGCCCACCAGGTTTTTTCCCGGTGTCCCACCTGGCCAGTTCGACACTGGAAACATCTGAGTAAATACTACCACCGTTTTTTGCCATCTACTGCCTGCCATCTACTGCTTGCCTGCGGCCATTCTCTGCACCACCTCGTTATTAATTAAGAACTGAGTTACATATACAGACAGTCCCCAGGTTACGTTCGAGATTGGGTCTGTAGATTTGTTCTTAATTTGAATTTGTATGTAAGTTGAAACATATACATTTACTTATTAAACAGATGTTTGTCTTAACATAGTATTTATTAAATAACCAGTCTCTAAACAAATATCATAACAAATGGTCACCATGGAATAATAGTACCTATTCACATGGTTTTCTATTTCCTTAAATTCAGAAAAGCTTTTGGACCTAATGTTTGGTTTTATTATGACTTATATCACTTATCTCTAATTTTCTTTTTTTGGTCGGTACCTAACGTTAGAGCATTGTTTTTGTTTTTTTCCGTCTCTTCTCTCCATTGATGGACGAATTTGTCCCATTTCGATCCACCACGAAATTCAGGAGTTCCCCGCAAAATTCGCATAATAGGCAAAAAATTTGCGAAACATGAATTTTGGCGTCCAAAATTTTTTTTGAATTTTCACAACAATTGTGCAAATTTATTTGCCGGTGGTGAAACCTGAAAAAATTATCCCCAAATTTGCGCCTGCCGAATAAATTCGCCCATCATTACTTCTCTCTCTTTTTGGTAATCAACCGGTATATAGTAGATTAAAATACATGCTTTAACCTATTGTATTGCTGTGAAAGTAAAATGTAAGATGTCAGAAATGATATACCTCGACAATGTAAATACAACATTTTTACTATGTTGGCTTTTTCTCTCTGTACTTGATATTCTAATTCACTAAATAAAGGAAAAATTCTA
The DNA here is from genome assembly GCA_038501925.1 of Xenopus petersii. Taxonomy (NCBI): domain Eukaryota; kingdom Metazoa; phylum Chordata; class Amphibia; order Anura; family Pipidae; genus Xenopus; species Xenopus petersii. The sequence continues at coordinate 84,872,014 of CM076687.1, forward strand.
AGTTAGAAAAAAAAACAGTATTTATGTTTACCTTTCTGTGCATATGTTTTTTTACCTTTCTGTGCTCTGTAAACAAAACATGCCAGAGGGGATTGGGGCAGGTGGTTTATTAAAGCTAAATGCTAATAAAGGCCAAACAAATCACAGTTCATTATTGTAATAGTCTCTATGAGTTATATGTAAGTTGGGTGTATGTAACTCAAGTACTCCCTATACCACTGTCACTGCCATTGTCTATACGGCACACCACTACTAACTATTTGCCATAACTTTGCTACTTTTTAAACCCTCCTGTCTCTGATGAAAACACCTCCAATTAAATCTCCAATTGATCTATCCCAACTGGCTTCCTTTCAAAGCAAGCAGGACAGAATAGAGTGATAATTGAAATGCCTGCTGCCAAGTTAATGTTTTAGGCATAAAACTTAATTTGCTGGCATCAGCTCAACAAAAACCCTTACCAGTAATTCAAGATTTGGGTGTGTTTGTAAGTATTAACCATTAAAGCCACATACCCTCAAGAAACATGCCTTGATTTCCTTTTTTCTGTATGTGGGTAGATTGTCACACTTTTGTTGCCTTAGTGCAAGGAGAAAGTATGTTGGCAATTTTACAATGAAATATTTTCATGCAATTTAAGCTATTAAATGATTTAATGATCTGTATTTTACCAAGCTACTTACATGATTTAGGAATAAATAGCTATGATCTATTTCTAAACTGTAAAATTAAAAACTGGAATATGGCCCACATGAAATTATACTGAACATTGCCCTGAGCACAAGATCTGATGTTTATTTGAAAATGTTGCCATTATTTTCTAAAAATAAATAAATAAATAAATTATATTTTATATATTTTTTATTATATATTTATTCATCCATCCACATTAGTTATAAAGTGGCTTCTGGGGGTGAAGTTGTTACAAGAAAGAGTAAAATATTTTACTTATTGATTTAGAATGCAGTATCTATTGGGATTGCATTGCTTTAAATCCTAAAGAAAGCTATATAGCTATAGTTATATAGAAATAGGAAATACTGAAGCTAGTACATGTACATTAGTATCTTTGATTTGATGCATCTACCAGTGTTTATGATGCTGTTACCTGTGGTGATAGCTGTATTGTAACGTATAGCCTGTTGTCCACAGCAGATGAATTTCCCATTGCCGCACAGCCAACTCTTCAAACACTCTTTTGTACATGGATGTGCCAATGAGAATTTTAAAATATGTGCCTGAAAAGAAGCGTGCAAAGGAAAAAAAAAACATCCTTTAATTTTTTAATTAAAAATATTAAAATTGCACTCAGAAGTACAGCTTCTTCTAATTTCTGTATACTGTATATATATATTGTACTGGGAGCAGACTTCAACTGGTTTACTATTCCATGGGAAGTGGTCAGCACACTCCAGGAAAATATAAAATTGAAGACCCTTTTTTATATGGGGATTTTAAAATTATTCATTTCTACTATTGTTTGTGGACAACCACCACATTCACTAAAATATTTAGACTAATTTGTTTTTCTGTCTTTTTGCATCTATATCTAGTAAATATCTTGTTCTGCTTTTGCACACTTTTTACCAAGCAATATAGCTTCTCAATTTTTTCTCTTTTATGCAATGCTGATGATAGTTAGGTCTGAAGATTTATGCGATTGCTTTGTTCCCTATATAGATTTCCACACGTTAATTTTAGACGAAATATGTTCAATAGAAGAATGCTCCCAATACTTTGTTTTTGGAATCAGCAAATATTGCATGAAAGCAATACATCAAAATAACAAACTGAATGCAAACCGTAGTTTGCATATACAGGTCTGAGTTAAGTCTCATTTGATTCTATAATTCTTGGGGTAGACAAAATAGAACATTGCATCAGAAAGTGATTTGTATTACAAAGTAAAATAAAGCATGCAAGTTGTGGGCTGTTTCCTGTAATTTCTTCTGCCCTTCAAATTAGTATCCCAATTGCAGTCCACTTATTAAAATGACATCATCTACAAATTGATACAGAAATGTTGTCTATCTATTTCCCTTGGGAAAATGTAATTAATTATTTACTAAACATTTCTACTCATTGATTTGAGATGATTTCCTTCTGCCCATGAAAAATTGATCTGCAAAGCATGGAGCACCACGTAGAGTATTTTATGTAAAAGTCAGTATTTATTTAATCCATTTAAAACTCAATACAAAAGAACGCCATGTGTATATAACCGTCACGCTTGACAGTTTTTTCGCTATATCGATGACTGCATTGGCATCTGGGATGGGGATATTGTATCTTTCACTAAGTTTGTGGAATACTGTAACCAGGCAGTGGAGGGTATTACTTTTAGCTACGAGTTCAATAAGTTGGAGATCCCTTTTTTGGATGTGGTTTTTTTGTTGTTGTAGAGAATCGGATACAAACCACAATGTACCGCAAACCAATAACTCGAAACACGCTATTACACGCCAGCAGTGGACATCCTAAATCATGTACATGGAGTATTCCCATGGGTCAGTTTATTTGTCTCAGATGGATCTGTTCCACATGGGATGATTTTCAGTGTAAGGCTATGGCTTTATGGGATAGATTTTTGGAACGAGGGTATGATAGGATGGTTATAAAGGAAGCCTTTGAAAGGGCAGTAGCCTCGGATAAAAATGTATTGTTACAGGACAAAGGGGTGGTGGTTGAACCTCATGGAGAAAGAGAAAGCCCTCATACCATAGTTGGAAATAGTTTAACTCAAGGGGCTGGAATGAGTGGAGCAGTCACCAATCCGAAAAGAAGAAGGAAGACCCAGGTATCCAATACACGGTTTTGTACTATGTTTTCTAAACAAGCACATCAGATAAAACGGATAGGGTCCCACAATTTGTTTTTCGCAGGGCCCGGAATGTGGCCTCTTGGATTCTAAGAGTCTTTATAGGTCGAAGGATGAGAGTCAAGGTGCAGCCTGGCTTAAATATAAGGGAACCTATAGATGTGGTCATAACAGATGTAAAGCCTGTATGGATCGCTAAGGAATTTAATAGTACTTATACTAATAAAAAGTACAAGATTCCCTGTTATTTTAACTGCCTGTCAAAAGGGGTGGTTTATTTGGCGACATGCCAGTGTGGAGCCCAGTATGTGGGGCAGACTGTATACTCTACGTGGTGCTCCATGCTTTGCAGATGAACTTTGACCCATGCTATCCGGAGCAGCTTTCATGTGTAGCACACTTTGAGTAGTTTTACCGGTGGTCCCTATAAACTGTTTTGCTTTGCACATGAAAAATTTACCTTGACTTAATGCTATTTAAAGGAGACAAATGTAGCCTTTTTCAGTGGAGCAAATCAAATGAAGATTCTTATTAATGGAAGTGAAGTCTACAATAAACATATGTAACTTGGCTATTATGTATTTGACATCTGAAGGACACAAATCTCGACTGGAAAGGAACAGAATGTAAAATGCTTTGGGATTACCCAACAACATCATTAGTCATACAGTATATTTTCCTCTTTAGAGCCTCAACTTTCTGTTTCTTAATTTATCATATGGATTTTGCAGGAGACCAGATGCTTTTAAACAGATAACATTTGATGAGCATCACACAAACATGAGCTGCTAATACCAGCATATGTGAATATATTCCACTTCATATCCCCATATCATGGGCTGGAATCAATTTGAATGTAGTTTATTATTTAAACACCCAGTGTAGAAAGCTAATTCCTGAAGGATGAAGACTTTTCTGGAAGAAATATTCTGTAACGCACCATTACTTTACTTAATGTATAAGTATCTGTTATTGTTCACAAACTCTAATGATCTTGAGGGCCATCAGTGGTCACCAGATAATTGAAATAATCTAACAGAGTTTAATCCATGTCATTGAAAAGCTTCAATAACCTTACTGGAGTCCAAGGGAGTAATAGACAAACATGTGTTACCTTACATTTATGTTTTTAAACTCAAGAGGGGAAAAAAAAAAGTCTTGAAAGTGATTTCAATCTCTTTCTTTCCATGCCATTTAACAACTAGACATTGCTATCTCATAAGAGATGCATTAAATTTCTACGGTTAATGAATAAATTAACTCAGAAGAAGGTTAATCTGCTTACATGTGTATGAAACCTTATGCAAATCACTTGCAAATAGGCCTGTTGGTAATTAGCGGTAATTCCAAAGCATGGTCCATTTCACATTTGCCTTTAAGAATACACCTATAGTGTCTAAGTCTGCAATGACAGATGCACCAAGGAATGAAGCAGATGCAAACAGCAAATAGCATTTCTCTCTATTGTTGTGTTTCGTGTATAATGAATTCTAAGGAATCTTTTAAAGTGCTATTCAACCTAAGATAAACATTGGAAAGAACTAGAAAACACATTAATCAATTTCAAGATTGTATCTTCAAAAACATGTCCAAAAATGAAAAAATATTTAAAATTTTTTAAGGTTGTTTGCAAACTTGAAATCGATAAACAATCTTGTACTACAATAACCTGTTAGCACCCATTTTAAGCTTAAAAATGTTCATTACAATATAAAATATTACTATATATTAGGAATACTTATATAAATAGGGTCATATGGCTTCTTGGTCCTAACTTTTAATCATATGAGGCTTTTCTCCTGTTTCACTCTGCATTGCTGTTATATATCAACCACCAGGACCAACTGCACAATTTCTTGACAACTTTGCTGCCTGGCATCCTTACTTTCTTTCATCTAACATCCCATCCATCATATTAGGTGACTTTAATATACCCTTTAACAACATTAACAACTCTTCTGCCTCTAAACTTCTTTCACTAACCTCCTCCCTAGGCTTATCTTTGTGCTCAGACTCCCCCTCTCACTCCAATGGTAATGTTCTGGATCTCATATTTACCAGACTCTGTTCAACCACCAATTTTACTAACTCACCATTTCCCCTCTCTGATCACAATATGCTCACATTTCAACTCTCACTAACTCCCTCCTCCCCCCTGCTATTCCCCAAACACGTACTTACCGTGACTTGCAAGCTGTAGACGTGTCACATCTCTCTTCTTCCTTTGACTCTCTTCAATCTAATATCTCAGCCATCTCATGTCCTAATGTGGCTACCTCTGTCTACTATAGTACTCTCACCACTGCCCTAAATGAGCTTGCTCCTATAAAAACGAAACATTCTAGACCCAAACCACTTCAACCTTGGCATACTGCTCATACAAAAGCACTCCAAAGACACTCATGTGCACTTGAGCATCGCTGGCGCGAATCCCGTACAGAATCAGACTTATGGAGCTACAAATCTGCCCTGCACTCCTTTAACACCAGCCTCTTCCAAGCCAAACAAACATACTTTACTTCACTCATTAACTCCCTTTCTAAAAAAACAGCACAACTTTTCTCCACCTTTAACACTCTCCTTTCCCCTTCTCCACCCTCTCCATGCACATCTGTCTCTGCTCAAGATATTGCTGAGCACTTCAAAAACAAAATTGACACTATCAGAAGGGACATCACACTACTCAACCCCCCTAGACCTCCACCACCCTCCCTCCACACTCCCCAGTCTCTCCAGTGCTCCTTCAGCCCTGTCACTGATGAGGAAGTCTCAAAGCTTCTGGCCTCTTCTCACCTTACCACCTGCCCGCTTGATCCAATTCCCTCAAAACTTCTCCGCAATACCAATCCTTGTCTAATCAAAGCCTTAACTCACCTATTTAATCTTTCACTCTCAACTGGACTGTTTCCTTCTCAACTAAAACATGCACTTGTCACCCCCATTCTGAAAAAAACCTCTCTTGATCCCTCCAATCTTGACAACCTCCAACCTATCTCTCTGCTACCATTCATCTCTAAACTGTCAGGGAGCCGGGAGCTCCCTCCAGGGAGGTTGTCAGGATCAAGGAGGAAGCCCTCTTGAGGGAACAAGGTCGCGGTGTCCAAGGGGTTAATCCAAGAGAGTGGTCAGAATCCAGGCAAGAGTTCAAGGCAGGCGGATAACAACAAGTTCAAAGTCCAGGCAAAGGGTCCAAGGGGTCAGGATACAAGGCAGGAACAGGATTAGGGTAATAAGGCACACAGGGAACCCAGGATAAGCTTAGGGGAAGTTATCCTATACTTGGGCGCCATTCTGGCGTCTAAACTGGCTTTTTATTCAAATTTGGCGCCATAGTGACGTCATTGACGCCCTTGCGCCGACGTCGGCGCACTGACGTCATCGCGCCGGCGCCGCTTACCCACGTGGCGGCCATGGGCGCCGCCATTTTGGGAGCGACGCCGGCAGAAGAGGACGCGCCGCCCGGAGCTCCTGGACCTGCTCCGGGCGGCGATCGCGACAGTACCCCCCCCTCACGGGGGGCCTCCGGACCACCAGGATTTGGTTTCTGGGGAAATTTGGAGTGGAACTCCCTCACCAGACGAGGAGCATGGACATCAGAGTGTCCCTCCCAGGAACATTCTTCAGGGCCAAAGCCCTTCCACTTGATGAGGTACTGAAGAGATCCCCTGGAGATTCTGGAGTCAAGGATCTTCTCCACTTCATATTCTTGTTGACCATCCACAGAGATAGTAGGAGGAGGAGGCTGGACAACAGAAAAGCGGTTGGAGGTAGCGGGTTTCACCAAGGAGACATGAAACACGTTGGGAATTCGCATCTCAGGGGGAAGCTGAAGTCTGACAGCCACAGGATTAATCACCTCCAAGATGGAAAAAGGACCTACAAACCTTGGACCCAACTTGGGAGATGGTATCTTCAGCCGAATGTTCCTGGAAGACAACCAGACTTTATCACCGACCTTGTAGGGAGGAGAGGGTCTACGTCTACGATCAGCAAACGTCTTATGAACCAGAGCACTCTTCTCCAAGTTGGACTTGGTTGCAGCCCAGATAGCAGACATGTGGGCTGCATGGTCATCAGCGGCCGGAACATCGGACAACACAAAGTCTTGTGGGAAGGCTTGAGGATGTTGGCCATACACCGACATAAATGGGGACCTTCCAGTGGAAGTGTGGCAGGCGTTGTTATGAGCAAATTCCGCCCACGGGAGGAGATCAGACCAGTCATCCTGGCAGAGGGATACGTGGTTCCTCAGGAACTGTTCCAGGGCTTGGTTGACACGTTCAGCTGCCCCATTCGTCTGCGGGTGGTATGCAGAAGAAAACTGAAGAACAATTCCCAGGTCTTTGCATAGGGAACGCCAGAACTTAGCGGTAAACTGGGTGCCTCTATCGGAGACGATCTCCACCGGGAAACCATGCAGGCGGAAGATGTACTGGATAAATAGTTGGGATAACTCCACCGCAGAGGGCAATTTCTTCAGAGGGATGAAATGGGCCATTTTGGAGAAACGATCAATAACAACCCAGATCACAGTGTTCCCACAGGAGGGAGGAAGTTCGACAATGAAGTCCATGGACAGGTGGGTCCAGGGACGAGAAGGAACCGGCAAGGGCTGTAGTAACCCACTGGGGCGGGAGTGGCTTGACTTGGATGTGGCACAAACATTACAAGCAGCAACAAAGTCCTTCACATCTTTGCGGATATCAGGCCACCAGACCAGGCGTCGTAAGAGTTCAAGCGTCTTAGCTGGGCCAGGATGTCCGGCTTGCCTGGAGCAATGGGTCTGTTGCAGGATAGGCAGACGCAGCTCAGGAGGAACAAATGCCATTCCAATGGGAGTATCTGAAGGAGCAGAAGACTGACCAGCCAGGATTTGGTCGGCAAACTGTGGATACAGGGAGGCAATAATCTTGACTGGAGGGATGATTGGCTCTTGTCTCTCAGGAGAGCGGTCCACCGGAGTGAAGCTGCGAGACAAGGCATCGGCCTTCCGATTCTTGGAGCCTGGGCGATAAGTCAAGATAAAATTAAATCGAGAGAAGAAGAGAGCCCACCTTGCTTGTCTGGGGTTTAGCCTCTTGAGGGACTGGATGAACTCGAGATTCTTATGATCGGTGTAAATCTGAACAGGAATCAGAGAACCCTCCAGGAGGTGACGCCACTCTTCAAGGGCAAGTTTAACAGCCAAGAGTTCTCGGTTCCCGACATCGTAGTTCTGCTCTGCGGACGAGAACTTCTTGGAAAAATAAGCACAGGGGTGCAACTTCCCATCAGCGGGGTGTTTCTGAGACAGGATGGCTCCGGCTCCGACTTCAGAAGCATCAACTTCGATGCAGAAGGGTAGTTCAGGATTGGGGTGTCGGAGAACAGAAGCAGACGTGAAGGCCTCTTTCAAGGATTGAAAAGCTTCAATGGCAGATGGAGGCCACAAGCTGGGTTTACCCCCTTTCCGGATGAGGGCCAGGATAGGTGCAATGCGGGAAGAGAACCCCCGGATGAACTGCCGATAGTAGTTAGCAAATCCGATAAATCTCTGGATTGCCTTGGTACTCAGCGGGAGAGGCCACTCCTGGATGGCAGACACTTTCACGGGGTCCATCTCAAATCCCTCAGGAGAGATAATGTATCCTAGGAAGGGGATCTTAGACACCTCGAAGACGCACTTCTCCAACTTGGCGAAGAGAGAGTTCTTCCTCAGACGAGAGAGTACCTCCTTCACCTGGGAGCGATGGCTTTCTAGGTCTTTAGAAAAGATCAGGATGTCGTCCAGGTACACGACTACGAACCTTCCTAGGAGATCCCGGAACACATCGTTAACAAACTCCTGGAAGACGGCAGGGGCATTGCAAAGGCCGAAGGGCATAACGAGATATTCATAGTGCCCGTCACGAGTGTTGAATGCCGTCTTCCATTCGTCACCCTCACGGATGCGAATGAGGTTGTACGCCCCCCGGAGATCTAACTTAGAGAAAATCTTCGCCCCCTTCAGCTGGTCGAAGAGCTCTGCAATCAAGGGTAGTGGGTACCTGTTTTTGACAGTGATTTTGTTCAGGCCCCGATAGTCTATACATGGCGAAGGCCTCCGTCCTTCTTCTCCACGAAGAAGAACCCAGCCCCTGCAGGAGAGGTAGAAGGGCGGATAAACCCCCGCTGGAGATTTTCTTGGATGTATTCCTTCATTGCGGTAGTCTCTGCAGGAGAGAGAGGGTAAGTGCGGCCTCTGGGGGGCATGGCTCCTGGCAGGAGTTCGACAGGACAGTCGTAGGAGCGATGTGGAGGAAGGAATTCCGCAGACTTCTTACAGAACACATCAGCGAATTCCTTGTAAAAGGGAGGTAGAGACTTCAGATCCGACAAAGAGATATTCACCCTCCGGAGGGGTTCAGCAGGAAGACAGTGTTGCTGGCAAAATGGACTCCAACGGGTAATCTGTCCTGCGGTCCAATCAATGGAGGGATTATGCAGGCGTAGCCAAGGGAGACCCAACACAACTGGAACGGATGGGCAGGAAATAATTAGGAACGAAAGTCTTTCTTTATGCAGCGTCCCAACCTGCACAGGCAATTCCCCAGTCGTCATGGAGACAACTTCAACCTCCAGGGGTCTGTCGTCAATGGCAATGACACGGAGAGGAGTAGACAATGGGAATAAGGGAACTTCCATGTGTTTGGCGAATTGAGCATCCATGAAGTTCCCAGCAGCTCCAGAGTCAATGAAAGCAGAGCCAACGATAGTCTTAGAGGCTAGGCGGATCTGTAAAGGAAGGAGAAACCTGTGAGAGTTCTCTTGAGACTTTGGAGTAGTGCCCCCTACATGCGTTACCCTAGATATACCTCGGGGGACAGAACTCGTGGGCTTCACCGGACAAGAGTTCGCAAAATGAGACTGTCCGCCACAATACAGACATAAGCCGGCCATTCGTCTACGAAGTCTTTCTTGTTCGGAAAGACGAGCCCTTCCAACTTGCATTGGTTCCTCCGGAGGAGAAGGAGAGGCTAGAGCAGCCGGAGTCTGCAGGAGAGGTCTCTGGAAGTGAGGAGCCAACAAGGGTTGAAATCTTTTACAGCGCTCCCTCTCTACTTGATGCTCTCTGAGCCGAGTGTCCACCTTGATAGAAAGTGCGATCAGATCCTCCAGCAGGTCAGGGTACTCCCTGGAGACAAGATCATCCTTAATACGAATAGACAGACCTTGATAGAATACGGCCTTATAGGCATCATCATTCCAGGAAGTCTCAGCCATCAAAGTTCTAAAGTCAATAGCATAGTCACTGACACTGCGGTTTCCCTGCCGGAGTTGCAGAAGACGAGAAGGAGCATTAGTGACCCGACCCGGGGCGTCAAACACAGTACGAAATGCTTGAAGAAAGGCCTTGGCATCAAAAGTCAGTGGAGAATTCTTCTCCCAAAGAGATGTTGCCCACTCAAGCGGTTTGCCCACCAATCGAGACATCACATACCCCACCTTGGAACGTTCATTGGGGAAGTGCGAGGGTTGGAATTCGAACTGGATCTGGCACTGTGTAGCGAAACCTCTGCAGGCTTGTGGGTCCCCACTGAAGCGAGGAGGAGGCGGAATGCGAGGCTCACTTGACGAGGACCCTGCGGTGGAAGAAGCGGCCGCCAAGGAAGGATTTACCGCAGCTTGGGGTGCAGGGGGTGCTGGAGGCATCCGAGAGAGGAGGGTATCAAGTGCCTGCCCAATGCGGTACTGCTGGGCTTCATAATCCTCCATGCGGGATGCCAGTCCGCGGAGCGCTCGTCCGACATCAGGCGTAGCTTCCTCAGTTGGATCCATGGCCCAAGTATAATGTCAGGGAGCCGGGAGCTCCCTCCAGGGAGGTTGTCAGGATCAAGGAGGAAGCCCTCTTGAGGGAACAAGGTCGCGGTGTCCAAGGGGTTAATCCAAGAGAGTGGTCAGAATCCAGGCAAGAGTTCAAGGCAGGCGGATAACAACAAGTTCAAAGTCCAGGCAAAGGGTCCAAGGGGTCAGGATACAAGGCAGGAACAGGATTAGGGTAATAAGGCACACAGGGAACCCAGGATAAGCTTAGGGGAAGTTATCCTATACTTGGGCGCCATTCTGGCGTCTAAACTGGCTTTTTATTCAAATTTGGCGCCATAGTGACGTCATTGACGCCCTTGCGCCGACGTCGGCGCACTGACGTCATCGCGCCGGCGCCACTTACCCACGTGGCGGCCATGGGCGCCGCCATTTTGGGAGCGACGCCGGCAGAAGAGGACGCGCCGCCCGGAGCTCCTGGACCTGCTCCGGGCGGCGATCGCGACATAAACTACTTGAGCTCTCTCTGACAATAACCTGCTGGACCCCCTACAATCTGGTTTTAAGCCACAACACTCCACTGAAACTGCCATGACTCGACTAACTAATGACTTTTTAACCACTAAAGCCAACAATCATTTCACACTACTAATACTGCTTGCTCTCTCAGCCGCATTTGACACTGTAGATCACCCTCTCCTCCTCCAGTCCCTCCAGTCGCTTGGCCTTCGTGACACAGCCCTGTCCTGGTTCTCTTCTTACATCACCAATCGTTCCTTCAGTGTCTCCTACAATGGAGTATCATCCTCTCCCCTACCTCTTTCTGTTGGAGTTCCTCAAGGCTCTGTCCTGGGACCATTACTATTCTCCCTCTATACTTCCTCCCTCGGCAAATTAATAAATTCATATGGTTTCCACTACCACCTCTATGCTGACGATACTCAGATCTATCTCTCATCTCAACCCAGAACTCCTAACTCGCGTCTCCTCCTGCCTGTCCGCTATCTCTACCTGGATGTCGCAACGCTTCCTTAAATTAAACCTCTCTAAAACTGAAATGGTTCTCTTTCCTCCAACTAACACCAGTAAGTTCCACTAACATCCCGGAAGTATCCATCATAGTTAACAATTCCACTATCACCCCCTCTCCCCAGGCCCGGTGCCTTGGGGTTATCCTAGATTCTGCCCTGTCATTCACTCCTCATATTCTCTCCCAGTAGACAGCACTCCAGTTTCAATAAAACCGTCTTTATTGTGTATGGGACAGCAGCATGAAAATACATTTTCATGCTGCTGTCCCATACACAATAAAGACGGTTTTATTGAAACTGGAGTGCTGTCTACTGGGAGAGAATTAACGTAATAGTGGAGCCTTGATGAACAGGCCACATGACGTTCATCCGAGTATACACTGGCCTATTCAGTAAGTGCGGTCTAATTGGAATTGTTTATTCACTCCTCATATCCAGTCGCTTATTAAATCATGTCACTTCAACCTAAGGAACATATCCAAAATACGATCATTTATCACCCAAGACGCTGCCAAAATTCTTATTCACTCTCTCTCATCATATCGCGTCTAGACTACTGTAACTCTCTTTTAATTGGCCTCCCCCTCCAGAGACTGTCACCTCTCCAGTCCGTAATGAACACTGCTACGAGGCTCATACACCTAAGCAACCGCTGCTCCTCTGCCTCGCCATTCTGTCAATCCCTGCACTGACTTCCGTTACCTTTCAGAATCAAATTCAAATTAATGACACTGACTTTCAAAGCACTTCATAACTCTGCCCCACCCTACTTCTCTGAACTCATCTCTCTATACTCACCCAATCGCTTACTACGCTCCTCTACTGACCTGCTACTCAACTCTGCTCTCATTACCTCCTCACATGCTCGCATTCAAGACTTTGCAAGGGCTGCACCCCTCCTCTGGAACTCTCTCCCACGATCTGTCCGACTTTCTCCCAACCTTTCTGCTTTCAAGAAATCTCTGAAAACGCACTTCTTTTGAGAAGCCTACCCTCACCTCTGCTTAACTACCAAACACAACACCACATACAGTACCACATTTCTCACCCACTTAATTCGATCTTGCCCACTCCCACACCTTGTGTATTACTCCCTTCCCTTTAGACTGTATGCCTATGCATAGGGCCTTCCTCACCTTTTTATATCTGTATTGATTGTGATGTTTGTTACTCCATATATATGTAATTCATGTGATTTAGTTGTATGATCACATTTACTTTACAGTGCTACGCAATATGTTGGCGCTATATAAATACATGTTAATAATAATAAAATAATAATAATAATAATATGAATTTATTTGTGTTGCTTTAATTTTTTTTTATCTATTTGCTATATATGCATCTATTGGATTTGTTTCATCATGGTTTAAAATAACGGGGGAAATTTATTAAAGGGCGAAGTGGCTAACGTCATTTCGGCACTTCGCCAGTTTACTAACAGTTGCTGGCGTAATTTTGCTGGCGTAATTTCACCAATTTTGCACTCTAATGCCAGACGAATTTGCGGTCTGGCGAAAGAGCGTTACTACACAAATTCACTAAGTTTTTGATTTTACAGACCATTACCTCTATCGCCAGAATTGCCTTCGCCACCTCAGACCAGGCGAAGGGCAATAGAGTAGATAGGACTTCCTCAAAACGCTGGCGTTTTTTTTTCCTATTTAAAGGGTGATAGACTGAAAAAGATTGTAACATATTTTTTGGGGTACCCTCCTTCCCCCCTAAATTTGCTAACATATGGCACCTATACTATACTATACAGTGGGCACATGTGTAGGGCATAACAACAACTTTATATAATTTTATTAAGGTTCCCTGGCCTTGTGTAGTGTAATGTGTTTGCTGCAGCATATACGGCCATTGTACTTTAACTGCACGCTGTACTTTAGCCAACACTAGCGTAACTTCGAACTGCTGAGCGTAATTTTGCTGGCGTAATTTCACCAGCGTTCGGTACCTTGTGCGCAACTTCAGATCTTCGTGAATTAGCGTTGTCCAGGCGAATTTACGCCTGGTGAAATGTTGCGATGTGCGCAAAGCCATCGCTGGCAAATTTTCTCCGGTTAGTGAATTTGCCCCAAAGTGTTCAAATTTGTACACTAAACATAGTTAATGTACTAATGTACTAATGTGCCGAGAACAATATGTACCCACTACCCAGCATCTGTAAAGTAACCAATTGTAATAAAATGTATAGGGTTCTTAAGCCTTCAGTTTTCATTGTGCCTATGGATTTGATATATTTGATAATTGAGTATATTTCTATTTGTATTACTGCCTTAATCACAGTTTTAAACTTGCATAAAGCTGGCCATAGATGTTGAGATTTTTAAAAGATCAGATCCTGATCGTGATACCACGATCTTCTCAGAATGATCGTACAATCGTACGAATTTACCATCAACTAAAAAGACCAATTTGCCAGGAAAACAAAGAGGAGCTGCCTGCTTGACCCTGCAAACATAGATAGATTGCACTGGGACCGACCTGGCCGATCAATTTCCTGACAGATGTCTGCCGAAAAATCGTAAGATGTACGATCATTCGAATCCCACTAACCGCACGATAATTTCGAAGGATTGGATGTGCTTCCCTAAAATCGGTCGTTCGGCATCGCGTCTATGGGGAGCTTAAGTAATGTAGGCTGGTTACCCTTCCACAGGACTCCTATTATGTTGTTAATTCCATCAAAAGAAGCCATAATTTGGTATGGTCAGTATGCAAGGGGTTATGGCATGATATCACTGAGTGTGAGGCCAGACAAAAAGCAATGGCACTTCTGTAGCAGGGTCAATTACCTACTGTAGGTTTTATCATGAGCTGTATTAAGAGAAACTATAACTCTTTGCCAACATTAAGTTTCCCTCTGTGCTAAGCACAATTCCGCTGGGGAATGGGAAGGTATAGAAGCATTGAAATGCTACCATTGTCACTTGGTCACTATTCTTCATCTTTCCATTTAAAGTATCTTAAAGCATTATATCACAAATCTCCATCAAAGCAAGAAGGCTTAGCAAAGAGGACTTTCGTTGCTGATGGATTCTCTGTGTCCCTCTCAAGTGCATCAAATACTTGGCAAAGTATCATTCAGAAATGAATTAACAAGCAATTCCATTGTGCAAAGGCAGAAGGACTCGTGTTTGGATGTTGTACACGTTGTCAGCTGTCAGCCTGATATGAAACCAGCTAATTGATCATAGTGGGAATTTGATGAAGTTGTTTCTGGTTTGAATGAGTTTATTGCTTCTACCCTGCAAATCTCCATGATATTGAGGTCAAAGGTTGTTTTGCTAAACGTATGCACATGAATCGATTGGGATTGATCAAATTATGTCATTTATAGTGCGGGGAGGAGGACATTGATTTTATGTTTCCAGCAAGTGCCTTGTGGTGAATATATTTAGCAATTTAACCCTTAAGGCCTTTGTAATATGTTGTAGCATTACTGTTAACAAAAACTCATTATAATTTATGATGTGGCCCGATTAACTAGCAATGGAATTTTCAGTTAGCCACATGCCATTCAATTTTCCATTTTAATATCATATAACCATGGCATGACATTACACAGACCCACTAGGTAATGGTAATGATAATACATAAAACTGACCCAGTCATAATTGTAAACAATATAATTATTCTAATATGCTACACTCATGTTGTTATGCATTCTTATAAAAGTCTGAGTACAGCATTTCTATTCAAAGGCTGGATTTATCACATGGTCTGTTTGTTTTTAATGAAACTGACCACAGCAATCAGAAACCATAATAATGGTCTCCTATTCCTTTTACAATTTGCTATTCACTGCCTGGTTGCTTAGGTACATGGACTAATAGAAACAAGATTACATGGAGAGCATAATATATTTTGTAAAAGGATTAAAAACTAATATAAAATGAAGAATAACCTAATATTGGACCTTTTCAGCCCCAAAATGGTGAGTGTTTTCAGTCAGTTGCCATTCAAGTAAATAGCAGGTGGCAGTTTCAGGCACTTCCACTAGCTTTACGATTCACTCTTTTACTAGTTACTCCACTAGTCAGAGGGATTCATGTATATTGTCTCGGTAAATAAAATAATATATTCTTTATCTATAAAATACCTAAAATACCTAAAAATATTAGGGGCAGATTTATCAAAGGTCGAAGTGAATTCGAGGGAATTTTCGAAGTAAAAAAATTTGAAATTCAAAGTAATTTTTTGGATACTACGACTTTGACTTCAATTTGAAGTAAAATACTTGGAATATTCGACCATTTGATAATCAATGTACTGTCTCTTTAAAAAAACTTCGATTTCAATACTTCGCCAAATTAAACCAAATTAAAGTGCTATGTTAGCCTATGGGGACCATCTAGAGCATTTTTCTATGTTTATTGAAGTCGAAGTAAAAATCATTCGATTGATCGCTGAAACGATTTTACTTCGACCGCAGGATACCCAAATTCGATGAAAAAAACTTCGACTTCAATATTCGAAGTCGAAGGGGCACATTTACTTAGGGTCGAATATCGAGGGTTAATTAACCCTCGATATTCGACTGTTGAAGTTAAATCCTTCGACTTCGAATATCGAAGTTGAAGGATTTAGCGCTATTCGTTTGAATGTCATTCGAATGGTCGAGTAGTTGAACGATTTTTAGTTCGAATCGTTCGATACGAAGTCGTAGCCAATTCGATGGTCGAAGTAGCCAAAAAAAACTTTGAAATTCGAAGTATTTTTTATTCTATTCCTTCACTCAAGCTAAGTAAATGTGCCCCGAAGTATTTCAATTCGATGGTCGAATTTCGAAGTATTTTTAACTTCGAACTTTGACCCTTGATAAATCTGCCCCCTAATGTTATATGCCAAAACCCTTTATCTGCATAGGGAGACATATCAACCACATTATTCCTGTGAATGGAATCAGCTATTCCATCTTGTCTTTCCATAAGGCCAATGTTTCACATAATGGATGATGGACCATAAACCATCAGGTGAAACACTGGCCTTTGATAGCCTGATAGAAGACTGCTTGTTAGGGGTTACCATCCACAAACTGTTAAACAGAATAGCCTTCAGGAATGGAAAAACCATCAATTTGCTCATTAGGAACAGATTACAGAGCTCAATGCATTTATAGCAACTTTGCACCTTCAGTGTAAAGTTATAGCAGGACGTTGTATCATATTTTTGTTTTTGAACGTTATTTTCTGCTCTAAGGCTGCTTTTTTTTCTGTAAAAAACAGATCCTAGATCTCAACCTTAAAGTATTAAAACTCTAAGCTTATCACTTTACAAATATAACAAGTAGAAATGTAGACACACAAAAACTATTATTATCTATATTTTTTTACACATCTGGCAGGAACAAAGATGGCCAATTTGTTTTTTTTTTAAAGAATTTCCAATATAAAAAAAGGTGATTTGCATTTGTTATTCTTGTTCTGGTTGAATTTGGTTGCCAGATGGGTTGCTGTAGTTTTGAGGTCTTCCATCCCCCAGGGGTCAAATGTTGTAATTGTTAAACTATATAATTAATTAACAAATTCAAGGTTTGTGAATTATTTATCCCAATGAAATATGACTGGTCTAAAGTTCAGTCACTAGACATTCTTAGAAACAGTCTTTAAAGGTTATGAGGACATACCCTAGCAAATCACGTGCTATGCTCATTATTTGTGATATATGAAAGCCATATGTCCTGTAATGTCATCCCAATAAATCAAAATAGCATCTGTTCGCTAAAAATAAAAACAAGTGATTTCAATTAAGAACATGAGGACATGCAGGTGCAATACAGATTTAAAACATTGAGAAATTTGCTTTCTTCTCTTCGTATCTAATCTGGCTAAAATTATGGTTTATGCCAGGGAAGATAAGCATTTGACTCTTTAGCTGCTGCTGAGCTACAAGTTCCCCCGCAAATGAAGGTTTCTGGGGTAAGAGGTGAGTTGATGTTCTGCAGCTACTCTTGGGACAACTTTGGATTGCCATGATGTATGCATTAGAGGTTTGAATTCACAATGAAGAACTTCAACTGTCATTTGAAAATTGCTAGAATAGAACCGCTATTAAATAAGTGATGGTGCATTTACAAATCAATGTATTCAAATACCACATTCACGTAATTCACATTCACATTCAAACATCACATACCACAACACGTAATCACACATTTAGGGGCAGATTTAACAAGGGACGAAGTGGATTCGAGTGAATTTTCGAAGTTCAAAAAGTTCGAATTTCGAAGTAAATTTTTGGGTACTTCGACCATCGAATAGGCTACTACGACTTTGATTTTGACGTCGATTCGAAGTAAAATCGTTCTAATATTCGACCATTCCATAATCAAAGTACTGTCTCTGTAAAAGAACTTCGACTTTAATAGTTCGCCAAATTAAATCTGCCGAAGTGCTATGTTAGCCTACGGGGACCTTCTAATGCATTTTTCTACGTTTTTGGTAGTCAAAGTAAAATTTTTGATCGATCGCTGAAATCGTTCAAATCGTTCGATTCGTTATGATTTTACTTTGACCGCAAAACTGTCAAATTCGGTAACTTTGATATTCGAAGTATAGCCATTCGATGGTCGAATTTCGAAGTATATTTCACTTCGAAATTCGACCTTTGATAAATCTGACCCTTAATGTTTTAAAATAACTGATTGATCACTAGGTCAGCCTGTGTGTTTGCCTCTAACTCGTATCTTAACCATTCATCTGCATTTATATTAGATTGGCCCAGAGAGCTATAATATGGATGGGGTTTTTTATTAAATAATTTGTCTTTTTAATGCTGCAGGTGACAAGGCTATAATTAAAATATATCATAGATAGACAAAAACTATTGCCATTGAGTCTCCTATATTTACAGTAATATAACAAAAAAAAAATTGATGCTGCTGACCCCCTTCTAGGCACAATAAAAAAATCTGAATTGTACTTGTATGCAACCTAGATGAATAACAGGATGATCTGTCCTGAATAGGGATGTAGCGAACCGCCGACGATGTGTTCGCGAACGCCGTTCGCGAACACCGGCAAAAAATGCGGACAGTTCGTGAACAGTTCGCGATCTTCGAACATCCGAAAATCGTTCGATTCGAACTATCGAAGGATTTTAATCGTTCGATCGAAGGATTTTCGTTCGACTCGAACGATCGAAGCCATTCGATCGAATGATTTCATTCGATCCAATGGCTTAGATCGTTCGATTCGAACGAAAATCCTTCGATTTTAGCGGTCGAAGGAATCGAATGGTCGAATGGTCGAACGATTTTTGTTCGAATCGAACGCGAACTCGTATTGGCGAACGTCGCGCGACATTCGCGAACATTCGGCGGACGCGAACAGTCGAAGTTCAAGCGAACTAGTTCGCCGGCGAACTGTTCGCTACATCCCTAGTCCTGAATATTTTGCCTGAACAAAGATCTAACAGTGAGTAAACATGAGACAGTGTTATACTTTCACTTTGAGACAGTCGGGAGCTGGTGATCCAAACCCCTATTTCATTAAAAATATATATGTACCAGGAATTACAACCTACATTATTTCTTGTCTATCCTACCACAGCTGCTGCAGCCCATATATTCCTTTAAATATAAATAGACATATGGAATCTATTACCTAAAAATCTGTTATCAGACGAGCTGTTAATTGCAGGGATGCAATTTAATGTTGCATTTAAACTAACAATCCTTCATTTTATATTTTGTACTACAGGTACAGGATCCCTTATCCGGAAACCCGATATCCAGAAAGCTCCGAATTACGGAATGGCTGTCTCCCATAGACTCCATTTTATCCAAATAATCCAAATTTTTAAAAAAGATTTCCTTTTTCTCTGTAATAATAAAACAGTAGCTTGTACTTGATTCCAACAAAGATATAATTAATTTAATGTTTAAATGAATTTCTAGTAGACTTAAGGCATGAAGACCCAAATTAGGGGAAAGATCCGTTATCTGGAAAACCCCAGGTCCCGAGCATTCCGGATAACTGGTCCGATACCTGTATAATAAGATATTTTATACCTAAGCTTGCTTACATACTGATCAATTGATCCTTTCATGCTTTTATTATTTTATGCTTGATATTTTTTGTATACTTAATTGGTACTCAGATTTACATACCTAATACACATAACGTTGCATAAAAACCTGGCAGTTTGTGCCTATTTTCAAAGGGCCATTAAAATGTTCTAGATAAATAACTAGGGATTCAGTGTTGATATCAGTCTACTATTCTGCACGCATTTGTTTCAGTTATTCCTCTCTGTAACATAATATCTGCACACCAATATACAGCATGGAACCGGAAAATGCTATAGATATAAACAATGAGCTGGCACAGATACAGTACAGGTATGGGACCTGTTATCCAGAATGCTCGGGACCTGGGGTTTTCCGGAAAATTGAACTTTCCGTAATCAGGTATGGGACCTGTTATCCAGAATGCTCTTCACCTGGGGTTTTCCGGAAAATGGATCTTTCCGTAAATTTGGGTCTTCATGCCTTAAGTCTACTAGAAATTCATTTAAACATTAAATAAACCCAATAGGCTGGTTTTGCTTCTAATAAGGATTAATTATATCTTAGTTGGGATCAAGTACAAGCTACTGTTTTATTATTACAAAGAAAAAGGAAATCATTTTTAAAAATTTGGATTATTTGGATAAAATGGAGTCTATGGGACTATGGGATTCTGTAATAAGGAGCTTTCTGGATATCAGGTTTCCAGATAAAGAATCCTATACCTGTATTTAGAAAACATACATTTCTCTATTTAATGGGCATGGATTTGTGACTTTCATTATCATTTAAATCAAATTTCAGAGACCTACCTATAGTATATCTGAAATGGATTTGGTTTAGTTTGTTTTTTTAGCAATTCCCAGGACATTACATTTTCTTTACAATCTATAAATGTATAAATGGCCACTTTGTTCCATTACTAAAACTATTAAAGAAACTAATTGACCTTTTATTTGAACAAACAATCTTGAAGAAAGGGCTCTCTTTTTTTCCTTGAATTTTTTTTTATACTATTTTCTTCCTGCAGAGTCTAAATCAAATCTCATTTCATGACATTTTGCATGCGATACATGAAGTGTTATGGGAGTTTAAAAAGCAATCACTGAGCTATTATCTAACTGTTAATATAGGTTTAGCAGCTGCCATTGTTTCGCAGAAGCTAATTCTTCTGCTCTGGCTGAACTTAGGCATTGATGCCATTTTCAATTTGTATCTGAGTCCAGATTCAATTTTGTCACTGATGAATAATCTAGATATTTTAAAAGCATTCCAGTAAGAAACTCCCTTCTAATAACCTCTCTCATCTCAAACAATGGTGCTGTTTATATTCAACAGAACATAAAGTCCTGATTTTGTCACTATCCTATCTGATCTATTAAGCTGTGTCTTCTTGAAGGAGGCTATGGATGTAGCATTTCACACAGACAAAGAAGCACACTCACATACACATGTAGTGATCTCTATGCTGTGACACTTATCTCTGGCTTCACCACACAACCATGCAGTTACAACTATGGACGATGTCAGTCCACGCAGTGATACAAAAATAAACTGAGCTGAAAGTGAGGCTACATATGTCACATAAACTCCCATCAACTCGAAATTTGAATTAAAAAAAGAATCAAAAAGAATTTTAAAAAGACCAACCAGGATTTCTAAAAAAATTCTTTAAGAAGTAAAGGCAAAACATAAATAGCCTTGTATCCGAAGTCTGGTGGACATAGGACATAATGACCGTTTTTAAAGTTTTCTTCCTGGTCTTCTGCAGTAGCAACTACGCTCTCGGAAAACTGCAGCGTGTGACTCGGGTGACGTCACGCTTTTTGCAGTCATCTTCCTCCCTGCTGCCCGAGGCAGCCTTGAGGCGCATTAGGCAGACTTTCTGTTTAATGCGCATGTCTTCGGGAGCTGCCTTTCTCACAATCATCATTAATCCTTATGTCCACGCCCCCCATCCTTTCAGATTACACGTCTGGGGACTAAGGAGACGCACTGGTATTTTCATTTAATTATAGTGGGGACAGCAAATACTTATCTTCAAGCGCATGTAGTGCGCAGCGCTCCTGGGTCAAGTTTTTTTTTTTTCGCGCATGTGCAATAAGCGGATAAAGGAAAAGCAAGTGTTCTCTACCTTACCAACATGGCGCCTGCGTGCCAGAAAATGCGAGCCGAACAGGGACAGGGATTCTACGCGATTGGATTGCGATATGTGAGTTACAACTACAGCAATTTAGGATGTCTTTGGGAGTGCATTACAGGGAGATAGGTAACGATTTTTGCCTTTCCTTCTCCTTTAAGTTCGAGTGAATAGGCTGTATTCGATCGTTCCAATTGAATTTGGATTGTATTCCATCAAATTCAATTTGAAGTATTTAAAAAAACTTTCCACCAAATGACTCCAAATATATTCTAGGAGGTCCCCCCATAAGCTAAAACAGCAAGGTTTCAGATGGCGAATAGTCAAAATCAAATTTTGAAAGAGACAGTACATGATAAATTTCGATATTCAAATTTTTGAATTTTTTTTCAAATTTGAATCGAATTCAGGGCTATTCCATAGTCGAAGTACGCTAAGGGGCTGATTCACTAAGAGTCGAATATCGAGGGTTAATTAACCCTCGATATTCGACTAGGAACTAAAATCCTTCGACTTCGAATATCAAAGTCGAAGGATTTAGCGCAGATAGTACGAACGATCAAAGGATTATTCCTTCGGTCGAACGATTAAACCCTTCGATTCGAAGGATTTAAATCCAACGATCGAAGGAATATCCTTCGTTCAAAAAAAGTTAGCCAAGCCTATGGGGACAATCCCCATAGGCTAACATTGACTTCGGTAGCTTTTAGATGCCGAACTAGGGGTCAAAGTTTTTTTTAAAGAGACAGTACTTCGACTATCGAATGGTCGAATAGTCGAACGATTTTTAGTTCGAATCCTTCACTCGAAGTTAGTGAATCGGCCCCTAAAATTATCTTCAAATTTAAGAATTCAATTTTTCAATTCGACCCTTGATAAATCTGCCCCTAAGTGTAAGAAAGTGTAATAGATATGCTATTATACCTTAAGTTGGCCACATTGTACCTCTAAAAGAAATCTATAAATCATTTTCAAGTGTTCATCTTTTTAATAATATGAAATGCATATTTCAGTAGCCGTGGAGCTCTTACTGAGGATTACAGGTGGACCGGTGGCAAGGGAGAGAAATAATTGTACAGTTTCTTTGTAATATAAAATATGTAATCATATGGTGTAAGTTCTTGCTTGCTCGAGGCTATAGAATTTCATTGAAATGCGACTCAGGCATTGTAGGGGTTCAATTTATGTTCGCCTGCTGCCAGTTTTAAAAGAAAAATAACTCCTGGCATCCTCCATGTGACCTTTCAATAATACATGTGAAAGGGACTCCGTTCCACAGATGATCTGATGAGATTTCTTAGGCGTCAAAAAGACTGATTGAATTTCCCTGGAAGTTTTCAGCCTTAAACCAATACCGATTTCATTGCAGGATGTTGCCTTCCAGGTTTTCTTAGAATATTGCTCTAGGATTGAATAGCTGGCTTCTTACATTTGTGTATTAATACTACCATCATATATACCAACAACCTCTGGGCTCCTACAGAAACATAAAATATATTGTGCCTGCAGCATCTCCGAAGAGTTTCAAACATCGCTTTCTGCTAAGAGAGTTTCATTGGCAACTCGCTATACATTTCTGAGCAGACAATATAGTCCTTGAGACTCAAAACCCCAAAAATATTATTTTGTAATTTATATAAAAACAGCAAATGAATCCTTTAAATCAAGTACATTTAGTGAGCAGGATTTTGCTCAGCTTTCATTGTAATGTAAATTGGAGGTTAATGAGACCACCCAAATTCCCGCAACTAAATTAGTATATCCCTTTTCACACACATTATCATCATCATTTCATCATCATCATTTATTTATATAGCGCTGTCAAGATACGCAGTGCTTTACATTATGAAAATAAAGTGTTACAAAGTGAGGAAGTAATCACTGGGAGCCATTAGAAGGAGATTCTGAACATAGAGATAACTATCTCCAGAAGGTAAACATTTTCAGGTTCTGCAGGATTTCGAGTTAAGTTTCATTTTCAGCAGAAATACTGCACTAACTAAACCAAGATGTGTGGCAAAGAAATTGCAATTAATTACAATTGAAAGTAGGACATTCAGGCAGATATTAAGGTAAGGTGAACCTCCTGGAGGGGAAAGATGCACTTTGAACATGATCTATAAGGGGATCCAATACTTACATTGGCTGATGGAGTTGACTATAATGTAGCTGCATCTTACACACTGTATAAACATCTGACACATTCAAACTCACCTTAAAGCATCTCATTGAGTGAGACAGAGGTACAGCTATGGGGGTTGTAATCCTGAAACCAGAAATCCAGAAAGTTCTGAATTACAAAAAGGCCATCTCCCATAGACCCCATTTTAAGTTTTTCACTGTAATAATAAAAGGGCACCATGAACTTGATCCCAACTAAGGTATACTTATTCCTTACTGGAGGCAGAACAATCCTATTGGGTTTAATTAATGTTTAAATTATTTTTATGTATGTATGGATAACTTTATTGGTAAAGTGCTTTTAAGGAGCCATAATGCCGTACAATGCATAAAAGTATAATATAAATAAGAGTAAAATATATCACACACAGGGAGGACAAGTCACACAATAAATATACACAGTACACAGAGCTCATATAGTCATTTGAAAAAGTTTAGGAACCCGCTAAATTCTGTGGAGTTTTGTTATTTGCTGAGTAGCAACTTCCTTTTAATATATAACATGCCATATGGAAACAGTAGTATTTCAGCAGTGACATAAAGTTTATTGGATTAACAGAAAATGTGCAATATGCATCATAACAAAATTAGACGGGTGCATAAATTTGGGCACACCAACAGAGAATCACATCAATACCTAGATGAGCCTTATTTTGCAAATGTTACAGCCTCTAGACGCCTCCTATAGCCTTTGATGAGTGTCTGGATTCTGGATGGTGGTACTTTTGACCATTCGTCCATACAAAATCTCTCCAGTTTAGTTAAATGTAATGGCTGCCTGCGTCAAATCATCCCATAGATTTTCCATGATATTCAAGTTGGGGGACCAATTGACTCCAAATAGGTTCTAGAAGGTCCCCCATAGGCTAAAACAGCAATTTGGCAGGTTTTAGATGGTGAATGGTCCAAGTCCAAGACAGTGCATGGTAAATTTCGATATTCGAATTTTCCAATTTTTTGCAAATTCTAATCTAATTTGGACTATTCCCTAGTCAAAGTACACAAAAAATAGCTCGAAATTCGAATTTTTTTCATTCGAAAATTCACCTTGACCTTTGATAAATCTGCCCCTAAGTGTATCCAGATTACAGAGAAACCAATTTATCTGGAAAACCACATGTCCCGAGCATTCTGGATATCAGGTCCCACACCTGCAGGGAAACATGCAGTAGCTTTTGGTTTAGTGCCCTTACCATTTTTACCATTATGCTTTTCACATTTTCTACTTATTCTAGTGACAACCAGTATTTGTGTAATCACCATAGATTGGTTTTCATTGATATAGAGAACATCAGTTGTAATGCATTGATAAATGATGTCATATATGCCTTGCAATGTACATTAGATAATGATGTTGCCTTTACAGTGCAACGTTCATTGTTTTCCATTCATGCAAAAAAAAAAAATACTTCCTGACTATCCTTGCAAGGTCCAAAACTTTTTGTACCATTATCTGTAGAAGGAGTGAACATTTCTGCTAGGAGTAGAGTGAATACTGCTACTGACTGTTTCATCAATAGAGGATTGCAGCCATTTCCTTTTGATATAAAAATTTGTTGCTTGAAATAAAGAAATATTTCTCAACACAGTTTTTGCTTCTTGCTGTAATGCTACAAGTACTCTGTTTATCTTCCTGTGAAAAGCCCTACATACATGACATTTTCAGCACAGTACAAACAGCAAAGCAGTGCACATGATTCAAACAAAACAAGTTCTGGTTTTAAATGTTTTTTTTTCTTTATAGCAAAGACCTTCCTCTTAGAGGCAGATTTATCAAGGGTCGAAGTGAATTTGAGGGAATTTTCTAAGTAAAAAAAAAAAAAATCGAAATTTGAAGTAATTTTTTTGGATACTTCGCCCATCGAATAGGCTACTACGACTTCGAATTTACTTCGAATTCAATTTGAAGTAAAAATTGTTTGAATATTCGACCATTCGATAATCTAAGTACTGTCTCTTTAAAAAAACTTTGACTTCAATACTTTGCCAACTTAAACCTGCCGAAGTGCTATGTTAGCCTATGGGGACCTTCTACAGCAAGTTTTTGGAAGTCGGAGTAAAATCGTTTGATCGTACGATAAAATCGTTTGAATCATTCGATAAAGGATTTAATCATTCGATCGAATGGTTTTACTTCGACCTCAGAATACCCAAATTCGATGAAAAAAGTTCGAATTCGATATTTGAAGTATTTTAATTTGATGGTCGAATTTCGAAGTATTTTTTACTTCGAAATTCGACCTTTGATAAATCTGCCCCATAATGTGATCTTTTTTTTAGATCACATATAAAAAAGGACCAATTTGTCAATAACAAGGAAACAAAATCAAAAGTAGTAAATGGAAAACATTCACATACAGTATATACTGTAAGAACAAAAGTTAACTTTGCAATATCCTTCATTAGACAGTTTTTACATTGCGATTTCTAAGAGGACTTTTAAGACCTGCTTGACAGTGTCATATTTTAGGTTATAATATAAAGACTGTAGCTTTATTACATGCACTATACACTCACACAAACTACAACATTTACATATAAAAATTATTTGCACAAAGGAATGAGTTTTTTGTAATGCACGCTGTGCAATAAAGTATTAAAAAAAACATAATCTTGATAGAATCTCTTCAAGGGTTCAAAAATCTGAAACATATAGAAAGTGGGGGGAAAACTATAATTTCTGTATGCTTTGTTTCAGATGTATTCCTATAATATTTCAAAGTATACCCTTACAGAATTAGTGCAAGATGGAAAGTAATACAATAGCTTACCAAATGAAAGTTATCCCATCTGGATGAATTTCTGAAACCAAATTTCCAAAACATTACACAAAGAGGAATAACACAGAGCACAAATGATTTTTATATCTGGGCTGGAATTAACACCTATTTTTGTTAACCTAGAATCTTTGCTGCAAAAGACTGTAGCCCTTCGGAGAGATAAATAGCCGACAGTGGCATGTAAGAGAAGGAGAAAGGAGGGTGACTTTTCTGTGAATAGCAGCAGGGCGCCTTCCATGAACTTTAAATAATGAATACAATGTTAAAGGTTGGACTCTGACTACTCATCAATTTGCAGCTACAGAAATAAAAACATCCACACTTGATATGTAAATATATACAGGAGCACACCCATTTTCCATGACCTTTGAAAATAAAAGTAGCTGAATATAACAAGGGTAATAATTAGAGATCTCTGCAATATTTCCATGACTTTAGTTTAGAAGCATTTATCAAAGTCCAAAGGCAAAGAAAACAATGACGTGTCTGTTTAAAAAAAAAAAAAAAGTTTTAACGAGAAGAAAGCATGAGGTCAGGGTGTATACATATTTATGAAAGCATCATATTCATAATTATTAAACACTGACAGATGCTTATGAGTCTGCAAACAAATACTAGAAGATGGCTGGACAACCAATGGCACATCATCTGGCTACAGACTGCAAATTACACTCCTGTAACAACTGGTAAAATAGTTATACACGGTCAGCAGCTTATTGGAATGAGGTCGAAACAGCAGCTTACCAAAATGATATAATCAGTTATAATCATTAAGGGATATGGTAGATATGGCTGCTCCCAGTCATGTTACTTGTGCCTGCACTTTAGGAGAGAAATGCTTTCTGGCAGGCTGCTGTTTTTCCTTCTCAATGTAACTGAATGTGTCTCAGTGGGACATGGGTTTTTACTATTGAGTGTTGTTCTTAGATCTACCAGGCAGCTGTTATCTTGTGTTAGGGAGCTGCTATCTGGTTACCTTCAAATTGTTCTTTTGTTTGGCTGCTGGGGGGAAAAGGAAGGGGGGTGATATCACACTAACTTGCAGTACAGCAGTAAAGAGTGATTGAAGTTTATCAGAGCACAAGTCACATGACTTGGGGCAGCTGGGAAATTGACAATATGTCTAGCCCCATGTCAGATTTCAAAACTGAATATAAAAAAATCTGTTTGCTCTTTTGAGAAATGGATTTCAGTGCACAATTCTGCTGGAGCAGCACTATTAACTGATTCATTTTGAAAAAAGAATTTTTTCCCATGACAGTATCCCTTTAATAAATCTGACCTTTAGGGGCAGATTTATCAAGGGTCGAAGTGAATTTGAGGGAATTTTCGAAGAAAAAAAAAAATCTAAATTCAAAGTAATTTTTTGGATACTTCGACCATCGAATAGCATACTACGACTTCGAATTCGATTAGAAGTACAATAGTTTGAATATTCGACCATTCGATAATCGAAGTACTGTCTCTTTAAAAAAACTTCAACTTCAATACTTCACCAATTTAAACCTGCCGAAGGGCTATGTTAGCCTACGGGGACCTTCTAGAGCAGTTTTCTACATTTTTGAAGTTGAAGAAAAATCTTTTGATCAATCGCTGAAATCCTTTGATTTAATCGTTCGATTGAATGATTTTACTTTGACCACAAAACGGTCAAATTCGGTAAAAAAACCTTCGACTTCGATATTCGAAGTCTAGTAGCAATCCTAGAGGGGGCAGGCCCTGGTGCGTGATCTGCAGCCGGGCCCCGCCCCCTCCGTACGGCCGCGTTTGTTAGTGGCGCCCGGACTGCCGGGGGGCCCTGACGGGGTGCAGGCCCTGGCCCCCTCGCACCCCCTACTCCCCCGGTAGTTCCGCCACTGTCAAAGTATTCAAATTCAATGGTCGGAATTCAAAGTATTTTTACCTTCGAAATTCGACCCTAGATAAATCTGCCCCTTAGTGTGTCATGTAATATGATCAAAACACAACACTTTGCAATACTTTACACAATGAGTAATACCATGTGTGAAGTTACTTCCAGGGTTGGTAGTGTAGAACCTGGTCTGTTTTTAATCCATTGCTTTTTAATTTGTTGAGAAATTATCTTGAGGTTGCTCATATTTACTAATGAGGCATGCAGGATGTTTCTATCCTGTGGAGAATGAGAATAAATTGGGTGAACAGAAAATAAATTAGCAAATTAGTTTCAGTGTTAATAACTGGAAGGTTATGTATCTGGGTAGAATTACTTGCTAGTTAAATACTAAGTGGAATTGAGTTTGGACCTCCTAAATTGGGACAGATTTGGAATTATTGTTGCTAAAAGGCTTTGCAACTTGAGGCAATGTCAGCCAGTGTCTTCTAAAAGAAATTATGTACTATTTTCTATTAATAGGACATTAGTAGTTGAGGGACAAAAATATTAAAAAACATATTGCTCTTTTACAGATCCATAAAACATCACTCTGTGTATTACTTGGGCAGAGTCCATTGAAAGCACATTCATTAGATTGAAAAAGTCCAGAGACTTGCAATTAAATATGTGAGGAAACAAACAGTTGACTTGGAGAAGGTGTTTGCAAGAAGACAAGATGGGCTGTTAAAGGTAACTTGTGGCATATATTTTCAGTATAGATGACAATAGACAACCCATTTAGGCAGGAAAACAATTTTTGTCTGTAGCAATGCAAGCAGCTAACATTTGCCACTGATATAACTAATTGAGTAGCTTTGATGAACTAGGTCTTTCAAAACTGTGATGTCCAACATCTTTTATGATACTGGTGGAGGTTGGGCACCAATGCGGATGGTTATATAATTTTGTCTGACTTGTTAACTTGTTTTCATAGAAAATGTAATGACAAAATTATACTGTTTTACGGTTTTTCTTCAATCTGGATGAAGAAATAATAGAATTCCTTTCTAGCTGATTCTAATGCAGACCAGAGTATTCTACTTTATAATTAATGGGGATTCTCGGACTTAGAAGCTGTACATGAGCTTTAAAATACCCTCACACAAACCCCTATTGTAAAGCAAAACCTGTGTTTAATTGAAATTATTACCGGTAGTATTGATTGTAAAAGCGAACCTTCAACGTGGCTGAAGAAGTAGACACAACATTAATCTCAGTTAAAAATGTGAGCGAAATTCTGATTAGAAGAGCCAAAGGCAGTAAAATAGGAATAGCTTTTTAACACTGCTGATAATTATTAGACCGAGTAATAGCCCTAAACAGCAAGCATTTGTTCATGAAAAAGAACAGCATTAGGGAAAAGATCACACACAGAACAGATGGCACAAAACCTGGGAAGCATTTGGAATCAGACATTAATTGTTACACTATGAGCAGATCTGTGCTGGGAAAAGGAAGGATACTGAACAAACAAATCCGTCTACTTCTGTACACTGTATCTTCACTGATCTCATCAGTGTCTGTGTACATTTTATACTACAATCCTGTAGGTAAATGGCATACTTTTATAAAGCTTTTTAAAAACTGAAGCACAGCTCAAGAAGTGATATACGTGCTCTAGCAAACCAGGGGGCGTGATTAACCAAAAGTAGATGAAGAGGGCACTTTTTGGAAAAACAAACTAGGTTTTCTCAGAACCTGTACTGAAAGATACCATAAAGCTATACAGTACAGACATTTCCCCTTTCTTGTAAATTTGAGGTATAGTTGCCCTTTAAAATAGTTGCCCTTATTGCTTTACTATAGCTCATATACTGTAGTAATTATATATTATTCTTCTGACAAATGAGAAAAGGTCACACACACAAGGTTTCCCTCAACAGAAATACTTATTTTCCATATAATAGGACATTACCTAGGCCTTCAGGCATAGGGGATTATTATTATTTTGACATTCTGCAGCATTTGTCAGAGATTATACATTATTTATAATAGTCCCTTACTTACAATCCAAGTCCCTATGCACAGTTTTAAAAAACAAAATTGTGGGGCTGTCAGCATAGTGGGACGCAAAACAGTAGCTGGAAGGGCAGCCCAAAGGCCATTTAAGTTAATATTTGGAGAAAAATAATATTTGCTCTTTTAGATATTCCTAGAAGCCAAACTTGGAGGGTGCAATAACATTTAGATTTGTGATTCCTTATTTGCTGTCTAAATTATCCTTAAAACCCTTGCTTAATATCAATACCATAATATTTTCATATGCCTGTAACTGTAGCTGCTTAAAGGGGGCCTTGAAATGAGTTCTAGCATCAAAAAAATCTGAAAACTATTAATATCACTTACATTTTCTGATCATAAGGGGTGTTGGCTGCTATTTGAATGTCAAAATGCAACCGCTGCACTCAAACTGCTAAATTGCTTTGCTGCCAGAAATATTAAACTCTTTGCACATAGATGTTTCACGTAGTGGAGCAATTATATGTAATCTCCAATGTTTGTGAAACAAATTATATTATAATAATTTAATAATAATGTGAAACATACAACATGCTCCAATCTATCTCAACACATGGTATCACAAGTATTCATTCAAGTTGCCACACATTTATTCCTTTGGGTCTGTATCCACTGAGATGAATACCAACCATGGAATCTATATATGAAGATAACACCAATTTTCTGCCTATTTCAAAAGCCTTTATTGAACACACACTAGCCAAAACCAGTTGCTAAAGTGCAATTTTATAGGTATTCTGTAGCCGTTTATCAACATTACATTCCTGGTTTGACCCATAAAGGTTTTTGTAAACGGAAGAATATTGTTGCTGTCTTCAAGTATATATTTATATATCTCAATATTTTCTGCTACAAACTCTGAGCAAATCTGCTCAGGTTGTTTACATTTATTTATTATTAAATTTTCCGGAAAATTTGCTTTTTCACGTTTTTTTTTTATTTTTCCATCCACATTTCCCAAATTTCATGATTTTTTTTGATTTTTCACCCGAAAACTCAGAAAACTCAGGGTATTGCAAGAAACCAAGGACACATCAAAAAATCATTGGGACTTCTCCCAATGCAACCTCGACAGGTCTGAGATGCCAGGTTTTCAGATTCAGACTTTTCCATCCACAGGGTTTAATAAATTGCAAAAAATTTGTGATTTTTTAAAAGTCTAATTTTATTTTTAATAAATCACAAATTTTTTCGTGATTTTTGCATTCAGAGTTTAGTAAATAACCCCCCTAAGTGTTAAAAAGGGGATCACTGACTTCAAGGTTGCAGTTTAGCATGAACCATGAACCCTATGCTCTTGCAATGCAATGTATAAGTATGTAAGACTAACAAACAGAACAAGTGAAATTTTGTGACAATTAGGGGCAGGTTTATCAAGGGTCAAAAATACTTCGAAATTCGACCACCGAATTCAAATACTTTGACTTTAATATCGAAGTTGAAGTTTTTTTCAGCGAATTTGGGTATCCTGCGGTCTAATGTAAAAAATTGAACTATTCGAAGGATTTCAGCGATCGATCGAATGATTTTAATTTGACTTCCAAAAATGTAGAAAAATGCTCTAGAAGGTCCCCATAGGCTAATATAACACTTCGGCAGGTTTAATTTTGGTGAAATTTCCTATTAAAAGCCCATGCACTTGCACACAAAATGTGGCATACCAGAAGAAGAATAAAATAGGAACTGCATTGATGAAACTGAATTACACTCAAAGCAGAATAAGGGTATGCATCTATCAATGATAAAAAAAAACTAAATTAAAACTGTCGGCAAGCATTCTGAGCTAAAATTTGGAAAGATCTATATATGTATAGAAAAAGGGTTTATACATGGTATGTGGACCCTCACATTGGAAAGCAAAGAACCAAATTAAGCTATTTCTTTCTGTTATGTAAAAAAAAGTAAGATTGTGATAATTTTTCTTATGAAATATACCTAACAAAGAGCTCTATAGGTTTCAGCAAGTCTGTACTCTTTAAAAGGGATCATTGCCATATATTTGGGCATATTGACATATATTGTGGCACCTTTAAGTTAACTTAAAGGGGTGACCCACCTTCAGATTAACTATTAGTATGTTATAGAATGGCTAATTCTAATCAACTTTCAATTGGCCTTCATTTTTTCTACTTCTTCCAGCTTTCACATGGGGCTTACAAACCCCATCTTAAAAACAAATGCACTGTAAGGCAACTTTAACTACTCATCTTACTATTCTGCCTTTGTCCTATTCATAGTCCAGTCTCTTATTCAACCTGCACATGGTTGTTTTGACCCGAGCAACCAGGATACTGAAACTGGAAAGCTGCTGAATAAAATGCTAAATAACTCAAAAAACACATAAAAAAATGGAAACCAAAAACAAATTATCTCACAATATCATACTCAACATTAATTAAAAGTTAATTAAAGGTAAACAGCCCCTTTAAAGGTGAACCACCCAATAATGTAGTTCTGTTCTCTCTGCAACTGTAGTTTCAAGATGTAGCAGATTCCCTAAATGATTCACAATTGGTGGTGGTGCTGGTTTCATAATGGAAGATAGAATGCAATGCATTTTATCTTGTACCTTATAAGTAAGAAGCAAAAAGCCTTGCAATTGCCACGTATATCAAAACAAGTACATGTTACAATATGCCCTATGATTTAACATTTGCATACTAACTGTGACAAATTTGGCAATGTGGATTGTCAATACATTGAGGCTCTGTTTGGCAGTGCACCTGGTTTTTATGCAACTAAAACTCACCTCCAAGCCAGGAATTTAAAAATAAGCTCCTGCTTTGAGGCCACTGGGAGCAACATCCAAGGGGTTGGAGAGCAATATGTTGCTCACGAGCTACTGGTTGGGTATCACTGATTTAAATGAACTATATATATATATATATATATATATCTTACATATAAGCTGTTTTATACAACATATTTTTATAGAGACCTACATTGTTTGGGGGTATAGTTTTCCTTTACATATTTTTGTCAGTTCGCCATCTGCACATAGGACAATGTAATGAGTGGGGATAAGGTCATTATTTAATCAGTTGTTAGTGTTTCTTGGACAGCTGTGCATAACTGTTTTTAGTCCTACCAATTCCTCCAGGCATGGGTGAGAGAACTGCAGTTTAAGGTATACCAGACATGAGTAAAATATGACCTATAGAAAAAATCCAGTCTCATCACTGCAGCAAACAGAAAGGGCTATCCTATTTATTTATTTGTTTCTTAATAAAGAAATATTGAAAGAATATTTTCAACCTCCCTGCGTTGGCATGCGTTGGTTAAAACACCACCTTCAGTATTGTATTTATTTCTATATCTTTGTAACCCCACTATTCCCTGCTGTGAGTGGAGTGTGTTTTGTCTGCAACTATTGCTGGAAGCCAAGCCTGTCCTTCTATCTTTAACTAATGTACTTCATAGAGACGTGGATGCTGTCACTTACTATTAGAATCATATATTACACACTGATCCATAATTTGAAAATCTATAAAATGCTGGTCACCTCTATCTGCCAGGGCATTCATTGATATTAATATTCTCAGTAAATCCAAATACATAGAAACACAGAGTAGTCCCAGCCATACATATTAAATAATTAAATTTCCTATATTGCAAATTATATGAATATTTATCATTATCATGCATTATACAATGGTTTAGCTGCTCACTGTTTCGAATGTAGGGATATTATGACATTGTTTTGTAGATAATATATTATTGCGATCAGATAATTGTTTGCTGTAGTAATGGGTAATGTCTGCCACACAGTCTCTGATGTCAAATCAGAGAAATTGCTAGTAAAAGTTTAGCTAGTAAAAGGTTATTTTATACCCAAAACTATTTCAGAGGGAGTAATGCATCTGAATCCTAGTTTCTGAAATAATGGGTGCAGTAAATGTGAATAATTATTCACCCAGTAATGCTTCTATATTTTTCAGATCAAATTTGATTTTTATGGAAGTTTGTTTTCTTTTATAAATTGATTTGTCTTACTGTCTAGTTACTGGTTCTGGTTAGTTACTAGTTACTATTCTTGGGAATAGAAGGGGACAGCAAAAAGACAGATACATTTGGCATGAACTGTGTTTATACATTCCATGATCAAGAAGTTATTTCAGCAGCACTCCGATTTTGGGGAAAAAGT
Source organism: Xenopus petersii (assembly GCA_038501925.1). Taxonomy (NCBI): domain Eukaryota; kingdom Metazoa; phylum Chordata; class Amphibia; order Anura; family Pipidae; genus Xenopus; species Xenopus petersii. The sequence goes on from CM076687.1 coordinate 84,906,820, forward strand.
GTAATTTTATTTGTGCCTCAAGCTAAGCGATGTTCCAAGCTTATCCAGCCCTTTATTAAGCTTGAACAATTTCGGAATGCTGCTGAAATATCTTCTTGTATATGGATTAGACCTGGGCAGTCACAGTCACGGTCGGCACCCGACGCTACAAAAAGCTGTGAGTGTGTTTGTGTAGCACTACTTTGTCTTTGTGGGATTATATATTCCATGATATTATGTGCATTCCATTTTCCATTATACTATTTAGATTGTAGACCCTGATGGCCGTGGACCATTTTCTAAATAGATAGACAGAAGGATAGGTAGAGCAAACAATTAAGCTTTCCATATATTTAATCATTTTAAAATATGTTCTCTATTGACAAGATATACTTAAAACTACCCTTGTGTGCTCCATTCCTTGCTGCAATGTTTTTTTTTCTTGTAACTTATAGCCATGCATTCTCCCACAGCCTCTCTAGATCTGTAAACATTTATTCCCAGATCTATAACACCCTCTCAAATGTTTCAATCATTTCCAAACTCAGCAGACTGCATTCCCATCTAGTGATGCTGTTCTAGCCCCAAAAGGTCTGTGATGTAATGGCAAGCAATTTGTTGAGAAATAGTTTGTGAATAGAGTGTCTTTACACTCTGTTCCGATACTGGCATTCAGGGTAAATCTGGATACCCTTCTAGTTATTTACACACATAAAGCCTGAGAATGCCCATCTTAAAAAACCTAATGAATGATTGCTGTGCTGTTAATCTTGGTTCTCCCAAGGCTTGTGGATTTTAGGATATAATTAGCAGGACCTTTTCTATAATTTATATCAATGTTTGCCTCAATATCATATCCTTATTTGTCCACTGGAAGAAAGCATAATTGATGTTATATTGTAAAACTATAATAAAGGATCTCCATGAATTTAAATTAAGACCCACTTTTTCTTTCAAGCCTATAACCTAAGCCCTCTACTCTTAGGGGCATGTTTACTAACATTGGAGATAAATATTTGGAGAGATTTCTGGAGATGTTGCCCATAGCAACCAATCAGATCTTTGCTGGCTGTTTAAATCTAATTGCTGATTGGTTGCCATGGGCAACATCTCCAGAAATCTCTCCAGATATTTATCTCCAATGTTAGTAAACATGCCCCTTAGTGCCCATACTATTTACTCACACCCACACACTAACTACTGTGATCCATTTTTTACTATGCACTTACAATGCACTCTTCTTATAAAATAAATAAAACATTGTGGCTAAAAAAGCAACTTGCACTCAAAATCGATCTTTACACACGGCACTTATAATAAAATGACTGCACTAATCATAAATGATTCATATGAAGCAAAATAAAAATATCCCCATCACTCAATTACGCATTTTCTTATCCCTGGTCCTTAATCTTTTGTTATCCTTGAAATTATATAAATGAGTTTCTCTTTACATAAATGACCTGGTTAAAGTTCGACATGGCAAACACATAACTTTACATTCATTCACAGTTTTATTTTTACATCTATTTATTAAACATCAGCTGGAAACTTTACTGAATTTATAATAGCTTTTAATGTCTTTGGATAATATGCAGAGAATTAAAGGTCCCTCAAGAAGATGGGAGGTCGTTGACGAGATCTTTGCTTGTAGACAGCTTGTCTGGCCTTTGTACATCATAACCGTAATTATGAATATGATAATATGATTTCATTGGATATTTCAGTTAAAAAGTTTTTCAAAGCTTGACCAACATTTTTTTTCTATTAACTGATAACTAAAATGTATGTGATTTCTTTGGTAACAATTATTCACAGTTATGTTGATAAGGTGAGTGACAAAACTGTTATTAACCTTTTCTGGTTTACTTATCTTGTAGGATTGGTTCATTCATAACTCTGGAATTTGAAATAAAAAGCAATTAACTTAGTTTTTAGGAAAGTATTTTCATTATTTTCGACCAAATGTCAACACTTAGAGGCCGATTCACTATGGGTCGAATATCGAGGGTTAATTAACCCTCGATATTCGACTGTGAACTAAAATCGTACGACTTCGAATATCGAAGTCGAAGCGATTTTGAGCAAATCCTGCGATCGAGCGATCAAAGGATTTTTTGTTCGATCGAACGATTAAATCCTTCGAATCGAACGATTCGAAAGATTTTAATCCAACGATCGAAGGAAAATCCTTCGATCAAAAAATCACAGGCAAGCCTATGGGGACCTTCCCCATAGGCTAACATTGACTTCGGTAGCTTTTAGCTGCCGAAGTAGGGGGTCGAAGTTTTTTTTAAAGGGACAGTACTTCGACTATCGAATGGTCGAATAGTCGAACGATTTTTAGTTCAAAACGTTCGATTCGAAGTCGAAGGTCGTAGTCGAAGGTCGAAGTAGCCCATTCGATGGTCGAAGTAGCCCAAAAAAACTTCGAAATTCGAAGTTTTTTTTATTCTAACCCTTCACCCGAATTTAGTGAATCAGCCCCTTAATCATTTATTATTTATCAAGAATCAAATTTGTGAGTTGTGTGAGGGGTTTTTCTACCCCGAATAAACTCGAATTTCAAATGCTTGAGTATTTATGAAAAAACAAGAATGTCAACTGGAATGTAAAATGATGGGAAAAATGAGTTCATGTCCAGAAAAAACTTGAATTGCTTGAATTGGTCGCGTTTATGTCCCGAAAACTCGTATAAAAACCCTCAAATCAAATTTTCAAGGTTTTTTTTTGCTTAATAAATACCAGACTTTTGAGTTTTCAAAAATATAACTCAAATGTGTGAATTTGGGTGCAAAAAAATTTTAATCGTGGAAAAAATTAAATAACATTTTTATTTTTAATTAAGAAGTTTGGTTGTTGTTAAAATAACAGAAACAAGGCAAGTATCGAAAATAAGTCAGACACATGTCAAGTGTCAGGGAATAAACAAATGCACAAATCCCTTGAAAACCCTGAAAACATTGAATAGTCTGGATATTGCATAGTCACCAGAAAAATCTTGGCAGGTTAAAACTGGCAAGGTTCTATAGAAGTCAGTGGGAATAGTCTCAAGCAATTCTATTTATGTTGCCAGTTCATTAAAACATTTTAGATTTTTTGCCCTATTGAAAATAATGAAAAATTAGAAAAATGTGTGAATTTTTTTGCAAAGAAATTAAGCTAGCATTTGAGGACACAAATGCAAAATAAATCTCACATTTTTTTCCGCTTAATTTTACTTTTTTCTTAACCTAGATTTTTGAAAAAAAAACAGCCTACTAATTCACATCATTACACTAGAGCTTGCGATAAATATGTAAATAATAGCCATGATTTGGGTACACATCCTTTTACTGCTTTATAAGATACAATGGAAGCCAGATGGACAAGACAGAGGGGTAGTGAATCAGAATAAAAGACTTCCTACAAAATGAAAACACACTCTTGCTTGAGATATATATATATATATATATATAGATCAAAATGTTTAAGGACCAGTCAGGACTTGAACTCTTGGGACTGTTTCTGGACATTTGGTGTACAGACAGTGCACTTACCAAGTGATCCACTGGAGGCTCTTGGAGCTGGTACTGATCTTGTCTTATTGTTGTTCTGTATTTCTGTCTGTTTCCAGTTTGTCTTCTCCCTGGTCTCTTCCCTTCTTGTTACCCTCATGTGTTTTTTATTTCCTAATCACCTGCCCTTTATAAAACACACCCTGAGCTTGGCTCAGGGCTGAGTCATTGGGGCAAATTCACTAAGATGCGAAGTTGCGCCAGGCGCAACTTCGCCGCACTTCGCCGCACTTCGCCGCACTTCGCCAGGCATAGTTTCGCCAGTGCTCCGCAAATTCACTAGGATCCGAAGTTGTGCATAGGGGTAGTGTAAGGTTGCGAAGTTGCGCTAGTGTTGATTCGCTATATAAAGCGAAGTTACGCTAGCGAAGGCTAATTTGCATACGGCGCGAAATTCAAATTTCAATGGAGGAACATGTATCAGCACTACAAATGCCTAGAAAACCTTCAAATCTGCAAATAAAAATTTTATTTTGCCCTACACATGTGCCCACTGTCTAGGTAAGTTGCCATGAGTCAGGAAATGTAGGGGGAAGGAGGGGAGCCCCAAAAAAATTTTAGATCTTTTTCAGCCTATCACCCATCATGTAGAAAACACGCCAGCGTTTTTTGGGACTTAGAAAAAATTTAGACTTTTTTGGAAACAATCCCTATCTACTCTATTGCGCTTCGCCAGGTCTGAGGTGGCGAAGGCAGTGAAAATTCGCCTGGCGTAAGGTTACAAAGTAACACTAGCGAAACTACGCCAGTGTTCGTTAGTGAATTTGCGCAGTAGCGAAAATGCCAAACGCTAGAGAATTAACGCTAGCGTTCGGCACTTCGCGGCTTAGTGAATTTGCCCCATTGAGTTTGTGTTTGAATTTGTCTGTTCCTGGATAATCTTTGTTCCTTGTTCTTGTGATTCCTAGTTCCAGCATTCTTGTTCCTGTGATTTTGTTTCAGCTTTCCTTGCCTGCCTGGTAAAGACTATTGTTTTGACTTTGTATCTGATTTTGACCTGTACCTGTGTTTATCTTCAGTTCCATTAAAACCTGCAAATTCACCATGCTTGCTCCGGTTGTTTGTGGCTGTTTCCCTGTGCTTCCGCCACACCCACTACCAAGTGTGGGACTTGCTCACGTTGCAGCGGCTTCCCGCTGTGAACGTGACAAAATTATAAAAACACAAATGACCAAACTGAGCTACACCAGAATTAGTGACCCCCCATTTGAAAGCTTGAAAGAGTCAGAAGAAGAAGGTAAATAATTCAAAAATTATAAAAAATAAATAATTAGGACCAATTAAAAAGTAGCTTGGAATGGCCCCAATTCTATAACATACTAAAAGGTATCTTACAGGTGACCACACCTTTAAAAACACAATCACGTCTTCCTTCTCACCTTCTCAATATATTCAGATAAACGTTGGTCAAAAAGCTACAAAACAGTTTAATATTGTGCAGCTGGGTCATCACTCATTCATTTATGCACTTTTTGTCTACTAACTATTAAAAAATTCAATAAACATGAATTTGAAATTCACATTTTGTTTGCTTGGGACAACTTCCATGATTTTATTATGATTATATAGAGTGTAATTTTGTTTTGGGACCAGCACTTTTTAACTATGTTTAGCAGTTTTAGCCTTTATGTTGCATCAACTGAATCTGGTATTTCGTTTGCAACTTTCTTTAGCACTACTGCAGTATAGAGCTTTGTCTCTCAGACATAAAACTATTGGAATGTAAGTGTTTTTTTTGAATCACACAGTGAAAAACCTGGGAATTCAAATGAAAATTTTTGACAATTGAAAATTTTGTCAATTTTTGACAATACTAAGCATGTGTATTCACATCTTTTATGACTTTTAATAAAAAAATGTACAGCTATTCTGAGCCATCACCCTGCTCTGGCTAATTAAAATTCCAATTAAAATGGCTAGAGACCTTTAACACATTTTTATCTGAATGACATACCAGAACACCTTATTTGATCCTATACTCAGAACTGGCTTACAATACATGACTCTGTCTGCTGTATTTATATTTCTTGTTTTGCAATGAATAAACAACAGATATGTAGAACTGACTATGTCAATATATATATTTTTAGGGGCATATTTATTATGCTGTGTAAAAGGAAATTTTCCAATGTTAAAAGGTGTGTAAAATATCCCTTTACTACCCTTGTTTTGCTTCTTCAACTGCATGAAATAGTTTTTCCAAAGAATTAAGAGAAAATGAGAAAATATGTTTTAAGCAGAGTACCCTGTTCATTTGGGATTGTATCAGTTGGGTTTAAAGTAATTCATTAATGTCAAGAAACAGAAGCAACAGAAAACTGATATGTGAAGCTTGGGCAATAATGTGAAGGCCAGTTCTTGATCGATGAACACAATGGACTTACAGCTTAACAACACTTTGCAACTCGTGTGGAAAAATTCATGTGCTGACCTTAAAAAGTGAGCAAAACTTCATGGCTGCAAAACACAAACTTTCTGCTCTCAGCAAAGCAATATTTTTTTCCAGTTTCCAAAAGCCAAAGAAGAGAATGGCATTTAAAAACTACAAGTCTTTTGGGACAATGAATGTTAACACTATAATAAATATTGTAAAACTGCAATCCAGAAGGCAAAGATAGAAAATGAGTAGTGCATTGTGGCAGAGGCTAAGTCTAACTCCAGACAGTTTTTAAGTATATTTATAGTAAAAATATGTGAGTTGAGATTGTGGCTCCTTTAAATAATGGTACCAGCATAGTTGTAACAGATACTGAAAAGACAAATGTGCTAAATCAGTTCTTTTCATTCTATACAACAGAGGAGTTAGAGTTCCATAGCTGCACTGTTGGCTTACCTCAAACTGGTCAGTGGCTGACTCAGGATATGGTTCATAAAGCTTTACTAAAATTTGTCAAAATTTCCAGGTCCAGATGGAATGGGTACTAAGAAAGCTTATTTCAATTTTAGACTGGCCTCTATTTCTAATTTTCTCAGACTCTCTTCTGGTATAGTACCTATGGATTGGAGGAAAGCTGATATAATTCCTATATTTAAAAATGATTACGATCTCAGCATGGCAATTATAAGCCAGTAAATTGGACATCCATGGTGGGCAAATTATTTGAAGGCTTGTTAAGGGATCGCATTCAAAACTTTGCCTTGGTGAATGGCATTATGAGCAGCAATGAGCATGGATTTCTGAAGGATAGGACATGTCAGACAAATTTGATAGCTTTTTATGATGCAGTAAATAAGATGCTGGACAGTGGGGGAGCAGTAGATGTGATCTATTTGGATTTTGCTAAAGCGTTTTTGGGACTTAGAAAAATGTTCAACTTTTTTTTTGAGGAACTTTTATCTACTCTATTGCACTTCGCCTGGTCTGAGGTGGCGAAGGCAAGTCTGCCGCAAGAGGTAACGTTTAGGAAAATCCACATCTTAGTGAATTTGCGTATTTTTGTCCATTCGCCAGAGTGAAAATTTGCGTGGTTTTGAGTGCAAAGTAGCGCTAGAGTCTCCTTCGCTACAGAATTTACTTCAGCGCCTGTTAATAAATCCACGAATTTTCACTTCGCCCTTTAGTAAATTTGCCCCATAGGATGGTTGGTGCATTCTCAACTTGAAGTAAGGTCCCTCAGGGCTCTGTATTGGCAAAAAAAAGCATAGCAAAAACTGCACTGCAATTCAAATCAAATCAAATGCAAATATATGTATATAAGGGCAGGACTGATATATATTACTATCACTTGGATGCAGTTGGTGATCATAATACACAGAAGTGCAGTATATATAAGTAAGGTGATATTTATAAAAGGTCATAGTATACAGAACTGTTGAGAGGAATGTAATAACAACTGTAACAAATAAAAATCTGTAAATGTAAGGAAAAAAAACATATTTTGCTCTGTAGGATTATCCATTAGCTAATGATTGCACTGCAATTTTTAGAAACACTTTGGGCTTTGTTAGGGCTCATTTGAAAATGGCTTGTTATTCTTGTCACAAAATAATGCCTTTTCCCTAAAGTTTTATAATGCTCACTGAGCATTGATGCAGAAAAATACAAACTTATATTAAGCAATGAATAAAAGGTGAGAAATACATTTGTTAACTTGCACAATTGATTAAATTAAACTGATATTAAATAAACACTTATATGTGCAAAGTAAAAAATGTTCACAGTGTGCTTATTTTTCCCATTGAAAAAAAAATTCTATCACCCAATTATAGATTTCCAAAAGGTTGTTTGATAGGATGGAGTGTACAGTACCAATTAGTTTGTTATTTTTACCATATCTTTTACCAAAAATTTAGCTGACTGCTTTGATCATTCAAATACATCCATTTTCAGTTGGGTGAGAACCCTGTGCACAGGCACCCACCTGAATGTTTCATCACTGATCACAGGGGTGGGGTTAACAATATGGACAATTGGAATGATTTGGTAAATAATAATACTGCCACTTACATTTTAGATGACAACAATAAATAACTAAACAAATTATATACATATCGTTCTACACATCGTAGGCCTCAACATTAGAGAAATTACAAAACAATTTTTAAGAGCAACAATGTTTATTCCACTCACAGACCTTCTACCTGTGTTCTGATTTGTTGGGTCCATTTTTTGGACTGAAGGGCTCTTACTAAACAATAAAAATGTTGTCATTCTTTTTTCTGTAAAGGTCCCACCCCAAGAATTGGTAGTCTAATAATAACTGCAGAGAGTACAGGAAGCCAACTTAGAAATCATAGCACCACATGGTCAAACCAACCTACTTTGCCTTATGGCATACAAATACTACTTACATTTTAATGGTTTTTCTTGTAAAAGCTCGTAAAAGCTCAGAGGGCAAGATTAATGATTTTGTATTCAACATTCAATGCTTTTGTATTCTACCATTAAAATAAGGCCAAAAAAAAGGAACAGAAGCCACATGATTATCTTGTTTGCTAGTTTACAAAAACAGGTGTACGCATGATATTTTGAAGACGTGTATCAGAATAATTTGATTTCTGATTAATTTCTGAGCAAACACTGTCATTATTTAAAACTTTGTTTAAATAACTTAGAGGGGCGTAATGACCCCTTAGCTCAGCTTTCGGACAAGCAAGAAAATTTGGTCCCTTCAGTAACATAATAATGCTTAAAGAGATATTGTCATGGTTTTTTTTTTTCAAATTGCATCAGTTAATAGTGCTGCTCCAGCTGAACTCTGCACTGAAATCTGTCTCTCAAAAGAGCAAACAGATTTTTTATTTTGAAATCTGACATGGGGCTAGACATACTGTATTGTCAGTTTACCAGATGCCCCAGTCATGTGACTTGTACTCTGATAAACTTCAGTCATTCTTTACTGCTGTACTGCAAGTTGGAGTGATATCCCACCCTCCCTTTCTTGCCCAGCAGCCTAATAACAAAACAATGGGGAGGTAACCAGATAGCATCTCCATAATACTAGATAACAGCTCCCTGATAGATGTAAGAACAGCACTCAATAGTAAAATCCATGTCAAACTGCAACACATTGTTACATTGAGTAGGAGAAACAATATCCTGCCAGAAAGCCATCCTAAAGTGCTGGCTCTTTCTGAAAGCACATAACCAGGCAAAATGACCTGAGATGGCTGCCTACACACCAATATTATCAATTAAAAAAAAATACACTTGCTGGTTCAGGAATTAAATTGTATATGATAGAGTGACGTATTTGCACTGTAAACAGCTTAGTTTAGAAATAAAAACTACATTATCTTCTACAGATGAGGATGCTCACATTGCTCACATTGTGTTATTTTTACCCAGGCTTAGCTCTGGTCATGCAGCTTATTCCGGGATAAGCAGAGCTACAAGCTAGTGATGGGCGAATTTGCGCCGTTTCGCTTAGCCAAAAAATTTGCGCGAAATGGCTAAAAATTCACGAAACAGCACCGGCGTCACGTTTTTGACTCTGGCACCCGTTTTTTTCTGGCAAATTTTCGCTGGCATTTCGCAAATTTATTCGCTGACAGCGAATCGCGCAAATTCGCCGCAAATTCGCGCCTGCCGAATAAATTCGCCCATCACTACTACTAGCTTCAAATCTTACAGATTGTCAGGGTTTGATACACTGTGTGCTGAATCCTTGTGACTAAGCGCGTATGGGCTCTTACACAGGCATTTTATGTGGTTTTCAAAAGCATGCTGACGAGAAATAATACATATGTAACCCTTCAACACCCCTTTGTCGGTGTTACACTCCATTGTGGCACTTACCTGATGGCACGGGACAAACCTGAGCCTCTCCACAGTGGTATTGGGAGAGACTGGGTACCTGGTACTTACTAGTGCAGTGCCTCCACCTAGTGGGATCCAGGAATGCACCTACGGGTGGTCCCACTAGGAACACAGTAATAATGCACACACAGGGGCAGATTTACATATGGTCGAATATCGAGGGTTAACTAACCCTCGATATTCGACTGCCGAATGTAAATCCTTCGACTTCGAATATCGAAGTCAAAGGATTTACCGCAAATAGTCTGATCGAACGAAAAACTTAAATCCTTAGAATCGTTCGATTCGAAGGATTTTAATCCATCGATCTAACGATTTTTCTTTGAGCAAAAAAAATCAGAAAGCCTATGGGGACCTTACCCATAGGCTAACATTGTACCTCGGTAGGTTTTAGGTGGCGAAGTAGAGGGTCGAAGTTTTTTTTTTAAAGAGACAGTACTTCTCTTCTTCTTCTTATATATAGATATATATAAGGGCACCATTCATTAAATTCTCAAATGCTTTATTCACTAGTAGAGACGTTCAGCAGATATGAGGGCACCCAATTAGAACAAATTAGAGGTCTGAGGTGTTTTACAATGAGAGCTGCAAAATATTTTCCCTGAAACTGTTGTATTTTCAAATACATTAGATAGTTGTCTGCCTTTTTAGCAAGGAGGAAATACAAAGTTACCTAATTAAACTTTAGACTGGTTGTGTTGGTGTGTCTTTTCAGCATAAACTACTACGTTAGTATGTAGTTCAATATAACAATATTTGATAAAAGTTTAATTTTAATATATTAAAGAGAAAATTAAGTCCCCAGGGCTGAGACCCTGGTTGGAAGAAGGCTGCATGGTCCAGGATTCAAGACACTAAATACCTTTGTTATTTATATAGTATAAAATTGAAGTAAAATGGCATTCATATATACCTAACTAATACTGCAAACTACTACTTTACATAGTTACATAGTTAAATCGGGTTGAAAAAAGACAAAGTCCATCAAGTTCAACCCCTCTGAATGAAAACCCAGCATCCATACACACACCCTTCCATATTTCACATAAATTCTATATACCCATACCTATACTAACTATAGAGTTTAGTATCACAATAGCCTTTGATATTACGTCTGTCCAAAAAATCATCCAAGCCACTCTTAAAGGCATTAACTGAATCAGCATCACAACATCACCCGGCAGTGCATTCCACAACCTCACTGTCCTGACTGTGAAGAACCCCCTACGTCGCTTCAAATGAAAGTTCTTTTCTTCTAGTCTAAAGGGGTGGCCTCTGGTACGGTGATCCACTTTATGGGTAAAAAGGTCCCCTGCTATTTGTCTATAATGACCTCTAATGTACTTGTAAAGTGTAATCATGTCCCCTCGCAAGCGCCTTTTTTCCAGAGAAAACAACCCCAACCTTGACAGTCTACCCTCATAATTTAAGTCTTCCACCCCTCCAACCAGTTTAGTTGCACGTCTCTGCACTCTCTCCAGCTCATTTATATCCCTCTTAAGGACTGGAGTCCAAAACTGCACTGCATACTCCAGACGAGGCCTCACCACGGACCTATAAAGAGGCATAATTATGTTTTCATCCCTAGAGTTTATGCCCTAATTTATGCAAGACAGAACTTTATTTGCTTTAGTAGCCACAGAATGACACTGCCCAGAATTAGACAACTTGTTATCTACAAAAAAACCCTAGACCCTTCTCATTTAAGGAAACTCCCAACACACTGCCATTTAGTGTTTAACTTGCATTGATATTATTTTTGCCAAAGTGCATAACTTTGCATTTATCAACATTGAACCACATTTTCCAGTTTGCTGCCCAGTTTCGCAACTTAGACAAATCACTCTGCCAAGTGCCAGCATCCTGCATGGAACCTATACCTACCTAATACCTACAGTATTAGTCAAGCATATTACTACTACTTTCTAAGTAGATAATACATTTTTAATAATAATAATAATAATAATAATATTTCAAGAAAATAACATCAATATACAATATTCCACTTGTTCTGTGCAGTTCTGCCACTGTATCTGTATCTTGAGATATATGAGTCAAGTTGCCTAACCAAAACATGAGGGTACATTTGTGTTGGTAAAGTAGAATAAGTCACACACTCTTACACCAGAGAGTAACAGATGTATGGACGTATTTCAAAAGCTGTTTCCATGAAACTGTGTGAGCTTGCATATTTAACAGGTGGGTCTTTTCCTCCATCAAATATTTTCATCGGATGTTCTTAAATTACTACAGTAATTGACATACTTCTACTAGTTAAACTAGTTTAAGTGCCACTTTGGCATTTGATCAGTAATGCATTCTGTTTAGTCACGTTGGCCTGGGATTGGATTTATAGTAGATGGTTGATTTGATGTTGCGTTTGGACTCTTACTGAAATCTTTCATGTTCACTAATAGGCAATGTTATAATATCTTCAATGGCCAAGTTCTGTTCCAGTGGTTTATTCTGAGCTCTGACGTGTGCTTCCATTTTATGCTTGAAGTGATCTGTTTTACCAATCAGTGTTTGAGTTTTGTCTGCTGCTTTGTCAGCATTAATTTTATACCTACAGTATTTTAAAGTCTAGAAGTGTGGACGAGCACGCTTCCACTTAGCAAGGGGATATGTTAGGAAATATATATATATATCTATATATATATATATATATTTATTTATTTGTCTGTCTGTATGTATGTTATGTATATAGGTTATGTATGACTTTTTCTTCTCTATTGCTGGCCTGCAAGCCTCTCTTTATGTTTTCAGTTTTTTCTCTTTGTAGACAAAATAATCAACGAGGGGACATGATTACACTTTACAAGTACATTAGAGGACATTATAGACAAATAGCAGGGGACCTCTTTACCCATAAAGTGGATCACTGTACCAGAGGCCTCCCCTTCAGACTAGAAGAAAAGAACTTTCATTTGAAGCAACGTAGGGGGTACTTCACAGTCAGGACGGTGAGGTTGTGGAATGCACTGCCGGGTGAGGTTGTGATGCTGATTCAGTTAATGCCTTTAAGAATGGCTTGGATGATTTTTTGGACAGACATAATATCAAAGGCTATTGTGATACTAAGCTCTATAGTTAGTATAGGTATGGGTATATAGAATTTAATTAAAAGTAGAGAGGGGTGTGTGTATGGATGCTGGGTTTTCATTTGGAGGGGTTGAACTTGATGGACTTTGTCTTTTTCAACCCAATTTAACTATGTAACTATACGGTCCATGTTTTGCCTACAATCATGCAAGAAATCTCAGAGATAATGATTAACTGTCTGTCTTATCATGTATAGCATTAGCAGAAGCACAGAGTGTGAGTAGCATACATATCCTGAGATTAATTAGCAATTAGTAAAACCTGGAAAAGCTGTGGAAAACTTTCCTTTCAAATACTATTGTTACTTTTTTGATTTTAGAGATATTTACCTTTTGAGAATAATTTGTAGATATGGATGCCTTTCAGGACATGGACTCTCATCAGACATCAGACTCTCTGATGTGAATTTGGGACTATTCCCACAGAGAACATTTCACAAATATATAAAGTGTGTGTATGTGTGTGTGTGTATATATATATATATATATATATATATAATTGGCTTAAAAATGTAAATTCCAACTAGTGAAGTAGAGCATGGGCTACACTAGACCCCATTTTCAGCATGATGGCCTTTCCCTAAGTGGAAAAAACATGTGAGGGTCTTGTTGCACTACTAGTGAAGGGTTAATTTGGGGAGTTTCGTTTGGCCGAAAAAAAAATTCTGGTGAATTTAAACAGCATTTTCCTGGTGAATTTAAACAGCATTTTCGCGAATTTATTCTCCAGGCGTGAATCGCTGGAATTCTCCGCAAATCCGTGCCTGGCCAATAAATTCGCCCATCATTATGCACTACACCTCTTTCCTGTCAAAAATGTAAAATAGGAAAAGTACGCCAGGGGTTCTTTGCAAACAAAATAACAACAGGCTTTATTCAATTTAAAGTGAAACGGGGTTGCTAATACTCACACACATGAGGTAGTTCAGATAAATGCCAGGTACAATCACAGGTGTAGCAGATACAAAGAGAATGGCACCCCTGAAGGAATAGCAGGGGGAGTTGAAGTATACACCTTCCAGGTTGTCAGTAGCTTATGTGATCCAGATTCCAACAACAGACGTGGAAGTGGAATAGAACAATAACCTGTTTCCCTTGTCAGTGCTCCGGTCGCTTCACTACAGGCAAGCAGAGTTTGGGGGAGAGCTACTCCCTTCTATCCTCCTTGTTGGAGCTGAAATGCTGCTCTTGCTAATTAATGCTATAAAAATATCTCCTGCACACAAGCTAACCACATTCTCCGGTGTTTCTCTGTGAAATTCTCAGGCGAATTTATTCAGCAAATTTGGGGTCAATTCCCACGATTTGCCGCCAGTGCAAATGGCACAAAATTTTTTTAAAAAATAGACGCCTGCTTCAAAAATGAGACGCCATCGACGTTGCGTGGATTTTTCGCTGTTTTGCGAATTTCTCGGGAAATTCGCAAATTTTTAGGTGAAGCAAAACGCCCCAAATTTCGCCCATCAATAAGTTCCATAGATGTAAATACACTCAGTTCAGTAACCAAAGGTGGTTCTTGATTGATGTCTAGTTGGTTTACATGGAACCATTTAAGTATATGAGGGTTAAGTTATACCTGTGCACAACTGCTAAACTAAAATATTATTGTAAGCCATTAAGCTAGTTAAAGGCTTATGATATTTTTTCTTGTACATGCAATGCTGCATAAAAACAGTGCTGGTATAAATGTAAATTACATATGTTATCTTATAAATGACAGTATGTGCTGTTTCAGTAGGTCATATGATTCTTTATGTATACCTCATTGGAAGGAGAGCTTAGGAAAATGTGCAGGTGGGATCCTCAGGTTTTATTTGAAACCATTGAATTTGCAGCATCTTCAAACCTGCTTTGAAAATTGACCTTCTAGTTGATTCCAGATGTTAGGGCAAGTCAGCTGCACAAGCAATGTCTGAAATCAGATACAGTCGTTTTAAAGACAGACTTTTACAATGCATCTGAGAAAAGTGTTAGGAAAGCAAGTGTTCCATTTAAACAGAAATATTAGACAATAAGTACTAAATGAAGCTGGGGGTTCAGTTACAAATAGGCAATATTCTATTATTTGTTCTGTCTTGGGACCATCTTTCCCATCATTTGTGATGGTTTACAGACTTTGTGAAACTTTCTCAACTCTAAATTGTTTTTTTTTTTACTGAAATTGTGGGAAAATTACACCGGGAATGACTGGAAACCGTATTTAAATCTATTTACTAATAAAGACTCTAAATCAGGGCTATTGCTATGTGATACTAAAAGCAAAGGAGTTATTTCTATTTCCTTGTTTATATTTTTCTGCACATAGTAAGTTACACAGTTCTGTAAGAACCTTGCAACAAACAAAGGGTCAAAGATAAAAAAAATTCTAATGTGTAATTGTGCAAAGTAAAGGAGAAATCTTGGTTAAGACTTGGGGGCCAATTCACTAACTTTGAATTTCAACGTTTTTTTTTTTGGGCTACTTCGACCATCGAATGGGCTACTTCGACCTTCGACTACGACTTCGAATCGAAGGATTCGTAGTAAAAATTGTTCGACTATTCGACCATTCGATAGTCGAAGTACTGTCTCTTTAAAAAAAAACTTCGACCCCCTAGTTCGGCATCTAAAAGCTACCAAAGTCAATGTTAGCCTATGGGGAAGGTCCCCATAGGCTTGGCTAACTTTTTTTGATCGAAGAATATTCCTTCGATCGTTGGATTTAAATCCTTCGAATCGTTTGATTCGAAGGATTTAATCGTTCGATCGAAGGAATAATCCTTCGATCGTACTATCTGCGCTAAATCCATCGACTTCGATATTCGAAGTCGAAGGATTTCAATTCCTAGTCGAATATCGAGGGTTAATTAACCCTCGATATTCGACCCTTAGTGAATCAGCCCCTTGGAGTCTTCCAAACATCTTATTGACTTTTACAAGTTGCTGCACGGTAGAGTCTTGCAGCAGGTTAAAAAGTGGATACCCTGCGGGATGAGGGTACAATTTTCAGGTGTAGGTATAGATGCAGGTCTGTGGGTCGGGTTGCGGGTCTCATCTGAATTTCTTATCTTGTTACATTGTCTATATATTTTACTCCTTTTAAAATTTTACAAAACTTTTTTCTGTCCACTTTTGATGATGTCACTTCTGGTTTACAGCAACAGCACTTCCTGTTTAATGGTGGTTGGTGGGTTGTGGTGATGGTTGCGGATAAGGCAGTTGCAGGTCGGGATCAAAGTGGGTAAATATGCTAGTTGCGGTTTGGGATGCAGGTTGCGGGTTTTGGTTCCGGGTCTTATACAGTCATATGAAAAAGTTTTGGAATCCCTTTCTGCATAATAATTTACTCCACATTTTCAACAAAAAAAGATAAACGTGGTATATCTTTCATTTCCCAGGAACATCTGAGTCCTGGGGTGTTTTCGGAACAAAGATTTTTAGTGAAGCAGTATTAAGTTATATGAAATTAAATCAAATGTGAAAAACTGGCTGTGCATAAATGTGGGTACCCTTGTCATTTTGCTAATTTGAATGCATGTAACTGCTCAATACTGATTAGTGGCAACACCAAATTGGTTGGATTAGCTCATTAAGACTTGAACTTCATAGCCAGGTGTGTCCAATCATGAGAAAAGAAAAGGTTTAAGGTGGCCAATTGCAAGTTGTGCTTCTGTTTTACTCTCTTCTGAAGAGTGACAGCATGGGATCCTCAAAGCAACTCTCAAAAGATCTGAAAACAAAGATTGTTCAGTAACATGGTTTAGGGGAAGGCTAGAAAAAGCTATCTCAGAGGTTTAAACTGAGGAATGTAATCAGGAAATGGAAAGCCACAGGCAGAGTTGCTGTAAAACCCAGGTCTGGCAGGCCAAGAAAAATACAGGAGCAACATATGCGGAGGATTGTGAGAATAGTTACAGACAACCCAAAGATCACCTCTAAAGACCAACAAGAACATCTTGCTGCAGGTGGTGTACATCGTTCTACAATTCAGCGCAATTTGCACAAAGAACATCTGTATGGCAGGGTGATGATAAAGAAGCCCTTTCTGCACTCACGCCACAAACAGAGTCGCTTGTTTTATGCAAAAGCTCATTTCGATAAGCCACAGTCATTTTGGAATAAAGTGCTGTGGACTGACTGACACCGCATTCCAAGAGAAACTCCTGCTACCTACTGTCAAATTTGGTGGAGGTTCCATCATGCTGTGGGACTGTAGGGCTAGTTCAGGGACTGGGGCCCTTGTTAAAGTTGAGGTTTGATGAATTCAACCCAATATCAACAAATTCTTCAGGATAATGTTCAAGCATCAGTCGCAAAGTTGAAGTTACGCAGGGGTTGGATATTCCAACAAGACAATGACCCTAAACACACTTCAAAATCTACAGAGCTTAAAATCTTCACAGTTCCTGATGTTCCAATCATTTGGATGGTTGAGCTGAACAATCAGAGAAATAGAAAGGTGACTATATGTATAGTAGGTTAGACATTCATCTGTGCAGCCCATAGGCTGATCAGTCAGATACCATATGTGGTCTTACAGTGTATGGCAGCCTTAAGGCTTAGCTAAACTGCATTGCTTCTGCTTTAATTTACAAACACTGTAAAAAGTTATTAATATTAGGTTTTTGTTTAAATATATTTTAAACTGACAGTGTCCTTTTAATGTTAAAAGTTTGAAATGTTAATTTAAAGGAAATAGGGAGCCACTGAATGCATTTGCTTAGTGGGTACAACCGAGTGCTAGGGTTAATGGATATCACGCGGCATCATTTAAGAGGAATGGCATGGATAAAAGGCGATTCATTTTCAATTTTTGGTATAGACTAAACTGAACAAAGGCTGGTTAATTCACTCGGGAACATTACTGCACACTTTATTCCATGCATTTAATTGTTTATTTACCAAGTAAATTGGACATGAGCAAAGCCAACCCTTTAGCAGTCAAGTCAAGGACACAGTAACAGCTTGCCTAATAGAATTGCACAAAACTATTAATAGATGTACACATCAGATATGCACACAACAAACTGAACCGCTTTTTATACATAAATCAAGATGTGCAATCAGATTTGCAAATAGGGAACCTAGTTGTAATTTTCATCAAATGAAGAAGACCCAACCTTCGTAATGGAAGATTTTGACCGTAGTGTCATTTTCCAAATAACATTTGGAAGGCTATGAGCTGCAGGTTAAGTGAGGTGGTTCAGCTATCAAAAATGTTATTGCATCATTGTGTACAAACCATTATTCCATTTGTTTTAGTAAATTATCATAGAACAGCAAACTGGTACTTTTACCTGTCATATGAGAGGAGCAGGGGCATCAAATGCTTAGGCTGAACTATGACATGTTGTGGAAACAGCAAACACTTTCCAGCTGGAGATTAATGGGAAATGCTATTATTGTTCAGGCCACCATATGGTATGTTGCAAATACAATGCAGGTATATGCTTTAGTTGAGACTGTTGTTGGCATAGTTCAATTACATGAAAAACATATGACAGACATATAGCTGAATAACACTCAGTTCATGGGGAGAGCAAATGTGTGGATTATACTCGTATTGCAAACATATACTATTTAAAAAAATACTTTATAGTATAATCTCTTTTTTGCTATAGGTTAGGTTAGGGTACACAGAACAAAATAAAATATTATACAGCCCAACCCATATGCCTTGTCTACAATAACTATTAATTTATTCATTCTTACCAAATCTTCTTTGTCTACTGACAGCATTGGTTAGGTATAGTGATGGGCAAATTTATTTGCCAGACATGAAATTGTGGCGAATTTGCCAGTTTCGCCGCCAGTAAACAAATCTGCAAATTTGCTCTGAAACTTCACCGGCATTGAAAAAATGTTGACAGCGGTGACGGTTCCGACTTTGACGCTGGCGTCGGTTCCGCCACCAGCAGCAATTCTGATGCCAGCGACGGTAAACGGACGCCCATTGACTTTAATGGGCGCCAGCGTCAACTTTGACACTGGCGCCCATTTTGACATCATCGGCAAAATCTGCGTTTTGCAAATTTTCTGACAGTTTCGCAAATTGCGAAATTGAGGTGAAGCAAAACGGGACAAATTCCCCCATCACGAGTTAGGTGTAATAATCCTAAACAATATATCCGCTCAGGGGCATTATAAATCTGATTGTATGTAGTCTGGCATCAATGGAGATGCAACCTGGCTTAAAGGAACTGCACATGTTATATAGCAGTATCAGTAAAAGTTCAAAACCACTAGCAGGTTTGTTTGTGAGCCATAATACTTTAGGAGGCAGTATACGCTTGTTCAACATAAGTAGGGCTTGTGCTGAACACACTGCCTATTGTTTCAATCATAAACATTTATGTTGTATGTGCTTATTTCTTGAACTAAACAGGCCAATCAGGGAAATGATCTGCCTCACAAAGACAAAACATGGTGTAACTTCAATTTCCCTGTTTTTCCCTGATATTTTATATTAAAACAAACAATGTATTTATTAATTGAACTCATATTGAATTTTCATTATTGTCTCTTTAATATATTAAATTGCCCTTTTAATTCTATATCTTATAGATGTATTCCCTCACAATAAGAAAAATTCAACAATTACATTATAAGGTTAGCTTTCCTTAAAGTAACATGGCTTTAAATGCCCAGATATGGATGGGGCGCATTGTTCTTACCGTGATTTTCTTGGACAACTTCATGTCATACTTACCAGGATAACCCCACCCATAAGTGCTCCCATCAGAAGGACCCTTCCTAAAGTATTAAAAGCCCAACCCCATCCCCAATCCGGTGTCTAGTGATAAACTTCTAGAAACTACTGATGGAAAACTATGACATGGCGTTGTCCAGGAAAGGAAAATAACAGTAAGTACAGTATGATACTATTTTTCCTTATCCCTGGCCAACTCCATGTCATATTTACCGAGACATAGCAATCTAATATCCCCAAATGAGAGGGTAATAGTTCCACATTATGAAATCTGGACATCAGAATGTAATTTATTCCAAGAAGAATGAAAGAGTGAACCAAGAAGAATGAAACCTCCACAGGTGAACATAAAGAGAAACCTGACCAGAAAAGAGTAATAGCTCAAAAGCTTGGGAACTTTAAAAGTCAACTTAGTAGAGGAAAGCAACATACTGTACTATCACTAGCATTCTACATGCCCAAGATCTGTATACACATTGCAGATACATAGCATCACCTAGTATAGATCCCAGTGTCTTCAGTACTAAAATCTACAGTGCACATAAGGAATCTGTACATGTCCTGGACCATAAACCAATGCACCATGCCAGAAATCCCTTGGAGTAAGCCAATAGCCAAGAATTAAATGCTAGTCCATAACTCCCTAATGCCCCTTACTCAGGATTCTCCACACGAATATTAGGGATTGGCGTATTTTTGCACCTTGTTTGGCCATGGAAATGACGCCCATAGACTTGTATGGCATCACGTGTCAAAAAAAATGCACATCAAAAATTTTCTTTTTTTTACTAATTGGATTGTCCCTGGCCAGTTTATCTTGACTACACTTCTGGTTCCTGATTTTGTACCACTCAGACTTTGGCCTGTGACCCAGACTACTCTTCTGGCTCTCCTGACTTCGCACAGCTCTGCTCGTCTGGTACTGACCCGGCCTGTTCCATGACTACGATTCCTGTTCCCTGTCCCTTCAGTGCACATTCGGCTCCCTTGTCTGCCCAGTGCTATCCCTTTGGTCCTCTCATATTAAGACCTGGCAGCATCCCAGTAGTGGAGAGCTCCTCCTGATGAGAAATGCGGTTGTATGAGCCATGAGCAGGACCTTGGTGTTAGTTCTGGGTTTAGGGATACCTTTCGTTACATTGATAAACAGGACAGACAAAGGAAGTACCCTATCTCTACCGATATCTACCCACTCATGCTGCATCTGAGATGGTACCCTGCACACACATTATGCATGGTTTGATAAGCACCAATCCCTATCAATAAAAGGTTCATAGAACTGACTGCAGCCACCATAGGTATACAGGAACTGCCCTGTGAGGTATCCAGGAGCATACTGCAGCCTAGGCAAATTTTCCGATGCCTTTGCAAGAATACAGTCCTTCTGAGCCTTCAAGGATGTGACCTAGACAGAATCAAGTTATCATACCCTTAGTTTGGGCCTAGTACCAAAATCTGTTTGGCATGCTCCAACATGAGTCTACCAAATAGGAAGGGAAAACAGTGATGCCAAGAAGTATAACTAATCCATGTTATACTGCTAGAGAGGAACTCTTCTATGACTGTGAATTACTTTCTTATACTAGGGCTCTCGTCTGGAACATCAAAGAGTTCACTAAGACTATTCTTAAGCATCCAAGATAAGTAAGAATTAATCTAGGTATGGGGATATAGTTATGGAATGGAACATTTCTGATAATGTTATAACAAGATTGAATATTAACCTGAATGAAAATGGGGGGGGGGATTTTGACAATCAGCCCCTGAACGGACAGACACATAATGTTTGCCTAATCTACAGCCTGCTCTGTATGGAAACCAGTAATATAACATGGCCCCTGAGAATACGCTCAGTGAGCTGATTGACCCTATATTGTACAGGAGACAAACTGGATAGGCCTGTGCTATAGTCTACTTCAAAGCAAGTACAACAATGAGGTAGTTATGACCCAGTGCCTACAAAAATAAATACATTTGCACTGACATATCTATATTAAAGATGATTTAAACCAAGGCTGGACTAAAGCTGGCCATAGATGTTGAGATTTTTAAAAGATTGGATCATCATCATGAGACCACGATTGTCTTTGAACGATCGTACGATTGTATGAATTGTCCATCAACTAAACAGACCAATTTGCCAGGAAAACAAAGGGTAGCTGCCTGCTTGGCCCTACAAACATAGATAGATTGCACTGGGACGACAAAGATTTTTTTAACCTGGCCGATCAATTTCCTGACAGATGTCGGCCAAAAAAAATGATGTTTGCTTGTTAGAATCCCACTAACTGCATGATAATTTCGAAGGATTGGTCGGACTTTGCTAAAATCGATCGTTCGGCAAGAGAAATATTTGCATCTATGGGGACCTTAAGGTTGAATAATGAATTGAACCCCAGTAGCCAAGGTAAGAGACTATGATGAATATCATTACCAGTGATATTAATAAACCCTAGTTTTATCTGCAGAACATAGGGAGCTACTGAGCCTTTACCACTGCTGCTCCCAACAAAAAGTAAGTAACTGTCAGAGGCTCAGGTCATGGCAATATTTAGAATCCTTGCTGAATCTATATCTGTATATTTAGCCCAAGACCTACCATACCACAATACAGTATACAACTTAGGGTAGGACTACATGGACGTTTTTGGAGCGATCCGACGTGCTGCAACAAAACGCCAGCATCAAATCGAATGTGATGGAAATAAGGTAAGTAATGGAAATGTCAGATAAAGTCGCAGCGTTGATCCAAAGAGACATGACTATCGAATGCAGATGCAGTGTGCAGCATCTACATCCGACAGTCATGCTGCGTCGGATCAACTCTGCGACACCATCCGACAATGCATTCACTTATCTTATTTCCATTGCATGCGATTTGATGCCGGCGTTTTGTTGCAGCGTGTCGGATCACGCCCAAAACATGCATGTAGTCCTACCTTTATTTTCAAAATAATCAGGCACAGAACCCAAGTTGTAATTGATGAATTCCCTATGTCTGATTACTGAATCAATTACTGATTACTGAATGACTGATTGTGAGAAGTATAAACCACATACTGTATAGCAACTGTATAATACCTATCTGCAGCTTGACTGCTGCATTAGCACACATGTTCAGCATAGCCATATGCATTTAAACAAGAATTGACCACTACTCTCAGACCACATCCTGGCTGCCTATATTGACCTCTGTATTACACAAGTGTATTACACCCTTATACTGAATAGCCTTTCTATAAATTCAGAATTAGCCTTAGCCATTCCATTTATACAAGATCTATACAACAGCTACCACATTTAAATGCACATGTAATTTATATAAAGGTTGTGGCATTAAGCATTATGGACTACTGTATTTATACCAGTATACTACTTAAACCCAGCATAGCTGCTACATTGAAATAAGTTTAAAATACCTGATATCCGACTTGGCTCTTGTATTTAAGCCAGTCTTAGCTGCTACATTAAGCAAGCGTATGATACATACACACATAGCACGTTTGCAAGAGTAATCCATGCTTATAACTTGATTTGAATGTGAACAGTGACGTATATCACCTATGTATAAGAAGTACAGTACATGCTGACGTATATCACCTATGCAAAATGAGGTTGAAAACGAACAAACCTGTACAGCAACAGGACAGCATTGGGACACAGAAAATCCTTCCTGATGCTTCTTAGCTTCAATCTGAGCTGCTAGGGACGGGAGTGGGAGGGAACCTACCTGTTCATAACCTGCACCTGAACACTGATTTAGCCAATCATGAGCCACCACATCACTGATCAGCCCCCTACATGTCACTGGCCCGCCACTCCGCATCACAGCCCCGCCCCTCCACATCACCAGCCTGCCCCTTCATGTCACTGACCCGCCCCCTTACATCATCAACCCTACCTCTGTCATTACTTGCGCTGCCCCCCATCCGGATTCAAAGCAAGGAAGGTATTAATGAAGGTATTCTGCAAGTAAATAGCAGAAGTTTTATGTCAGAAACAAGCAATTATTATTTCCCTGGCAGATGGGTTGATACTAACCAATACTAAATATATTTTAAGGAAAACTGTTTGCAATTTGTATATTATTTATTTTCTATAAAAGTGTACCCTGACAATGTAGATTTAATGGTAGGGCTCTGACAGGCTATGCTATAAAATTCTACTATATGGAATTAGTTAAATATGCAACAAATAGAAATCACTTACAATAAAAAAATGTATTCCACTAAAGTTTTCATTGTGTAACCTCTGCCAAAGGTGATTTGTACCCTCACAATTATACCAGTTTATGTAAATGCTTTTTCAACCGTTAGCTTTACGTACCATTTTTGTAGGGCTGATTAAGAGCCCAAGGGGCCTGGAGCAGAAACGTAAAATGGGTCAGTGATCCCGCTAGAATATAAATGCATTTAAGATGATGCACTAGATTAGCTCTGCATATTATACTTGACACCTAATTTAGCTCTGAATATCATATGTGGCAGATTCTTATTACAAATGGCACTGGATTACACACTGCATATTATACAAAATGTTGAGAAAAGGCTACATATTATGGATGACACTATATTAAGCTCTACATATGATGCATAATGCTCTGCATATGACGATGGATTCCAAATTGAGCTCTGCATTTTTTACATGGCATATTACAATGTTCTTAACATATCCTTGATAATATTCTCAATACAACCTGATAATGTTTTGCATATTGCTGCATATTACAAACAAGTTATTTGAAATAACACCCAATGATATATGCACATTATAAATTACTTTAGATTAAGTCCTACATATTATACATGATGCAAAAAAATGCCCTTTATATTACAAATACAACCAAAATAAGTGTTGCATATACATAATGATGTGTTAGGCATGTCTGGTTTGGTGTAGCTGCATATAAAGGGCAAGCTCCTTGTTACATTGATTTGCTGGTTCATATGTCTATGTGCACAATCGTTGTGGTCAAGTGCACCATAATGCTTGAAATGCTTGCTTAAATAGCCAATGGAATGATTAGCTGTAGAAGGTGATTGTTCTTCTCCCAACAATGTTTTCTGGATTACTTTAGCACTGCTCTCCCTTTGCAGGACTTGCAATCCAACCCTGACCTCTGCTTGTTTTCAAACTCAAGTTGTGCCTGCCGATTTTGCTCTACAACTTAGCAGTGTACTCCAGTCCATAAGCAGAATTATGCTATTTATCCATAGGGCCTGCTCTGTACTCATCTTTTGGGCTGTGGGAAGTGGGAAATAGGAGAAGGTATGACTTGTCTTCTGAGTTGTGAGTCTCTGAGTGGCAGCCATCTTTTCTTAACAAAAATGTCAGCCTTCCTATCTTTAAAAATATTAAATAATTAAATAATATTGTCATCAAGCACAATTTTAACCAGAAGTTTATTAAAATGCTTTCTAGGTGGCAACCCTGAGTATAAACTATAGCTTAACTCACAGGTTTCCACTTATGTTTTAACATTGCTCCTTGCTCTTTATTTTGCCCTGGTTTCTTTATTTTTTCCTTTTCTTTTTATTATGAATTCTTATCTTGCTTATCATTTTTTTCTCTCATATGTCCACAATTTCCCCTTGTCTATACTCGAATATATGTACCTTTCTCTTTCCTGGTATGATTATTCATTAATTTCTTACAACTTTCCTTTCATTCCTCCCAATGTAACCTTTTTCTGCTTTCTTCATCAACCTTTTCTGTAGTCTGCTGCACCCTTTGCTCTTGCTCCTCCTTCCAGCTCTCTTATCACCACCATTATATTTAATAGGTAACGGTGGTGATAAGAGATCACTCTCCTCTCTCTACAATGCACTCACTCACTGACAACATAGAAATATGGTATCCTGGAACAAGAATGAAATAATTGATACTTTTTATTTTCTTTGTTCAATTATTAGCTTATATCCTTGAGCACCTATGCCTGAAACAAACTTATAATACAGTAATAGGAAAGCTGTTATTATTTCTGCACATTTTGACCTAAAAAATTTAAGTTACATTATCCATCAGTTTTGTACAAGCACAAGCAAAACAAATCAGAAGTCCACTGAGATGCCTGTTTTCAGATAAGGAGCTGGTCATTTAACAGAGGGATTTTCAGTGGACTGCTGAATTGTTTTAATTGTGCTTGTACGAACTTGAAGTAGACTTTACTTTCAATTACATATATTGCCTGTTTAAGGGCCAGGGCACAAGCTGCTATTTCAGGACAAATTGCTTCTTCTTTGGGCGACTAATCTCCCCGATCTGCCTTCCCGTCGGCAAGAATGTAAATCGCCAGTAGGATGGCAGTTTGGCTTTCCAAAGTCGCCCCCGAAGTTTCCTTGTGAGGCAACTTCGGGCGACTTCGGAAAACAAATCGCTCTGAGTGCCATCCCACTGGCAATTTTGATTCTAGTCGGCGGGAAGGCAGTTCAGGGAGTTTAGTTACCTGAAGTACAAACGATTTGTCGCTGGGTGACTAATCTCCTAAAATAGCAGCGTGTGCCCTTACCCTAAATTCAAAAATAACATAGAAACATACCTATTTCCTAATTAAAACAAGAGGGAAAAAATTAAGTTCAGTACAAGCTAATTTTGGAAAAGGGGGGTATGCTACACCTTTAAGAAGGGCTCAAGGTGCTGATCTGCCCAGTTATTACTCTAGTGCTTTGTTTTTGCATCTGCTGTGAAAAAATATCCTCTTTAACATTTAAATAGTGTATTATTTATCTCCTTCTATTAAATAACTAGGATTTCATAACAATATAACCTACTATGTATAAAAACTATTCCCTCTTTCGTATATGTATTTACTGTATACTTACCCAAAATCATCATAAACATATATTAATACTAAAAGAAATATAAGTCATTCTCTCAGAAAGAAAAATAAAGAGGATGTTTTCTTGTTTAATGAGTATCTCAACTTTAGTTGTCATAAAAACGGATGCTTTACATGGGCTTCTGCTGCAAACACAACAATTTTGTAAGAGTTTCTCTTTTTTATTTTTGCTTTATATATGAGCAGTGCTATAAAGCTAAGAAGGAGGATCATATTTTGTTTCTGTGCATTATGCGTAAATATTGAGTAATAACACCGCTCTTAAAACCATTGCAGATGGAGCAAACAACTTCCAGCATCATTAAATATTTATCAGCACGATAGTACAAGATTCTGGTGATACATACTTCAAGCTCTATAAATGTAACAGTATCAAATCAGAAAAAAAATTGCAGAGCTTTGAGGTTGTGGGACTAAACTTAACATATAAATTGTTCATGATGTGCCAGAGGAAAATATCCAATAAGATTAACCACATCCTCGTTCAAAACAGGTAACATTTAGCATTGTTTTTACAAGTGTCTTTTTCTTCACACTCAACTTCAATACATTAATGTTAAACAGCTGTATTTTATAAACCAGGCATCTTTTTGGACGAATGTGGGGAAAAATGAATATTAGTATGACAATCACGATTTTGTTAACATTGTTTAAATATAGGGACTTTATCCTCTAATAGGAAAAGTAAAGGGTTGCCACACTTACTAAAAATACTTTTGACATTCTTTATGCCCTCATGCACTAGTAACAACATACTGTATCAGATGCAGTTCAGGTTTTAAAGTGGACCTGGCACACAGACATAAAAAGCTGTATAATAAAAGTCCTTTTCAAATTAAACATGAAATCCAAAATATTTTTTTTAAAGCGTTCATAGCTGTTGTAAACTCATTTAAAAATCTCAGCTGTCAGTCTAATATTGCCTGCCCCTCCTCTATGCCTTAGGCATAAAGGCGGAGCAAGCAGTTACTTTCACTTTCCATTCAGCACTTCCTAGATGTCACTGCTCTCCACACATTCCCCCAGTTCTCTTCACCATTTAATTGTGTAGCCAGGGCATGAGGATGGACATCAGGTCCCCCATTCTGGTGCACAAACAAGATTCTAAGATAATGCAAAGCTTGCCTTAATAACAGTGTCCACAACAAGATGGAAACATGATTCAAATAATTTATACAGTGTAATTAAAGTTCATTTTGCTTGACTAACATGATAAAATAGTTTATGGAATAATTATTTTGGGTGACGGGTCCCCTTTAAGATGGTTCAGGTTATGTCTTTGGTATTGAGGTTGTAGAACGAAATGGTGGTTAACAGAAAGGTGACGAAAAGAAAGGTGAGCTTCCAGTGCTCATGGCAATGCCACTGTCATAATTGTGCAGTTTGAAGCCAATGCATAAATGTTTTCAGAGTTGAATTGCAGTGCTTGCTCAAATCAGATATAGGGGTCCTATAGTCAGAAAAAA
Source organism: Xenopus petersii (assembly GCA_038501925.1). Taxonomy (NCBI): domain Eukaryota; kingdom Metazoa; phylum Chordata; class Amphibia; order Anura; family Pipidae; genus Xenopus; species Xenopus petersii. The sequence goes on from CM076687.1 coordinate 84,934,708, forward strand.
TGTGTACTGGTTTTACAAAAGAACAAAACAAGGCACAATAAAAAAAAACTTTATTGAACACTGGCAATTTTTGGTTTCAGAACCCCCAATGAGTACTCATTTTAATATTCTTTGGTTTATAGAATAAGGGGCAGATTTATCAAGGCTCGAAGTGAAAAGTGAAAAAAACATCGAAATTCGACCATTGAATTGGCTAGTCCGGCATTCAAAGTCGAAAGATTTTTAAGATTGTACAATCGTTCTACGATTGTACTTCGAATCGAACGATTTAATCAATTTTACAAAAAAATCCTTTGACTTCTCAAAACTTAGCCAAATACTGGCTATAGGTTCTAGGAGGTCCCCATAGGCTAACATAGCAATTCGGCAGGTTTAATGTGGTGAAGTGTCAATGTTTTTTAAAGAGACAGAACTTAGATTATCTAATGGTCCAATAGTCAAAGCATTTTCACTTTGAATCAAAGTCGAATTTGGCCTATTCGATGGTCGAAGTACCAAAAAATTACTTTGAAATTCGAAGTTTTTGAATTCGAAAATTCACTTAGAATTCACTTCGACCCTTAGTAAATGTGCCCCTTAGTGTGAGACTTCTGAAGATGTGAAAGGTGAAAGTTGGAGCACTCTGTATATTATACAGTATGCTCATATTATTTGAACTCCAAGTTGCATTTTGTTGTGTAGGGACTTTATGCAAGAAAGGTCACTGCTCTGTGGATGCAGAGGAGAGTTTAAAAAATCCAAACCGCAAACCATAGCAGAGTGAATGCAGATTTCAGACTTAACATCTTCTATTTTTACTAGTTATTGAACTCACAAAAACAAAATCTGGGCTTCTTTCCCTCCGCTGAGAGAGCACTGCTGAGCCATGTGTAAGAAACTCTAGCAGGGTTGAACTAAGGGCTAATGCTTGTTGTTAACTTCTCCTTATTTGTTTTTTTATCATATCTGACAATAGATGATTTCTTGAAGTTATGGACCATAAAAAACAGCATTTTGTTTATTGGCATTTGATGCTTTTTAATTTACTTTAGTCTCCATCGTAAGGTGCCAGAATGATTTAGCTAAAGGGCAAAACCATGCTAAGTGAGAACCAAGCATGCTTGAGAACACCAAACTGAGTTTGTTATTGCCTAGGTGTATGTCTGTGCTGATTACATTACATTAATGCAAGTTCTCTGCCTGCATGAAGTCATATTTACCCTAGTATGCTGGGATACTATGTCACCACAAACTTAACAAAAGTGAAGTGTCTCTTAGTATAAGTTATATAGCATTTGTTCGGGAATAGTTGTCTGGGAGTGGCAATTTAGCGTCTGTAGTGGACAATGTGGTTACCCAGTTGTGGGTACCAGCACTGATCATGGGGGACATACTGACCTAAGGTACATGCAGGCACTATGTCAGCATTCCATCATAAAACTCTGACAACCACACAACAGGAGCTTTTAGATGGTGCCAACTAATCTGGTACTGAGCACCTACTCAACTTGCCTGATTCCTTTCCTGCACACTTTACCCCAGTTAAGGGAGCTCCTGGGGTTTCTACAGGGCATAGGCAGCTTCTCATATTATTCAATCTGAGTTAATTACCATTTAACGGTTAACACAACTGCATGATAAGCTTACAGGAATCATTACAGATTCGATCCACATGGTTTCATAGACATACAAACAGATAGTACTAATTTAGGATTTTTTATTGTTTTTAATTATGTTTTTATTAAAATTTTCATAACATATAAAGTATTATATACAAACAAAAGGAGGGTTTCCTAATTTAGGAATTTAATGGGGGTGGTTTAAATTATTGAGAATTCTTTTTATTGTGTAAGTAAATAAACTTTACTTACACTATTTAAATTATTTACATTTTGTTTTCTTTAGTCTGGCAATTCACAATTACAGCAAGCAGGCAGCTGCCATTTTGTGAATATTGTTATTAAAGCAACCTTTGCATCATACCAAAATCTTGTTTATATGCCTGAAAGGGGGATCTGATACCCATGCCCACAAACATAGGTTATTTGTTATAGGGAAGGGGAATGTGAGGAGTGCAGTCAAGGCATAGACATAGAGGCAGGGTAGGCAATATATGATTGACAGCTGATATTTTTGAAAACATTTATAATAGGTATGGCTTTAATAAAAAAAAGAATTTGGGTTTCATGTTTAATTTGAAAAGGACTTTTATTATACAGCTTTTTATGTTTGGATGGCAGGTCCCCTTTAATGTCCAATGAAACTAGCATCAACATCAGTTACACTGGAGGAAATATTTATTTTACATTTTTAACAGAATACAAACATTGATTACTTGACCCTGCTTGTTTGCACAGGGAGACTATTGGAACTGGGATTTTGACCTATTTTTCATAGTATTGTTATTATTGATTTTGTTTTATTATACTTGTACTGAAATATACATTGTTGTACATGACACATACTTAGGTAATCCTATATAAATTGGGTGTGCAGGAGAGTTTCGGACCCTTAAGCGACTCTGAGGCAGGTCCTTTCTCTCCTCACACTAAAGCTAGTAGCTGTCAGGGCCCAAAGGCTCCGGTTGGAAATTACTGACGCCGGTGCTCATTAAAGTGAATGGGCGTCCGTCATTTGTCGCCGGCATCTATAATTGTCACCAGCATCGATTCCGTCACCAGCAGCATAAAAAAACAACTTTGACGCTGGCAAATTTTCGTGGCAAATTCGCGACTTTATTTGCCGGTGGCAAAATGCACAAATTCCATTATTTCGCACCTGGTGAATAAATTCACCCATCACTAGCAGGCACCAAACACAGTTCGAGGTATCCAAGGGGTTAAGAAGTTCAACATAGTCAAATCCAGGTAAAAGGTCAGTTCAGGCAACAAGAGTTTAATAAACGGTGAAACAGGCCCAGTTCAAAATCAGGAATTAGTAGTAAATAGTAATTTTACGCACCCAGGAACACACAAGGTAGAACCTATAATCGGGCAATGGCTGTAGGGCTCTGGCATCTTTTAAAGGCCAATATTCATGCCAAAACGATCATGATGATGTCACGTGTCATGCGTTGATGCTGCTAGTTTTAACGCACAGGCATCATAACGCCGTACACGTTTTGACGCATTTGCGTCAAAACATCACAATGTGCTACCTGGGCACCACCATCTTGCCGGTGGTGCTGAAGATGCAAGGAGCGACAGCAGGCACCCCTTACAATAGCCTACTAACAAGCTAATTGTCCAAAATGTGAAAGAATTTGTGAATCAATACAAGTAATAAAATAGGGGTGGAACCTGGGTCAAATGATCACTTTGTAAATATATATATATAAAGGGATCATATAATAAACAATATAGCATTTATTATGTAAAAGTAGATACAGAGGATTTGAAAGCACCACTTGAGATTAATAGAAAGGAGGTTTTATCTACATTGAGATCTGTAAAGTTGTGAAATTCTCTCCCTAAAGGGCTTGTAATGGCAGATACTGTTCATTAAATAGTTTTAAGAAAGAAAACCTATTTGTTAGAAAATACAAAACCTCTGGTCATACTTTTCTAAGACTTACTGGAGGCAAAAAATATCATGGAAATATGTATTTGTTACATTTCAGCTACCATGTGACTAACTTTGATCAGACTAGCTCAGATCTCAGGTCTGCAAGGTATTTTCATTATTTGTAACCCAGTAAATAATTTCATTAACCTCAATAATACTAGCACAAGGAGAATGAAACTCACTAAGTTTAACATTAGGTCTGCATGCATATGACCCAAACCTTCAGCAGGGGGTAAGGCTTTACATGCATTCAGAAGTATTCAGGCTGGCACTCAGAATGGACTGTTATGTAGATAAAAAACATACTGTACAAGCAGACATTTCTTCACAGTGGACTTCCAGAACTGGAACCAGAAGCCAGGATAGCATGAACGCATGTACACTCTGCTCTGGAGCCTGCATATTGCCAGATCTCCCTATGTTTCCCCTATACAACTGTAGGAGACATATGGTAAAATATTGTTCAAACAACAATTATAATAACGATTAGTGACAAGTGAATTTTTTTGCCAGGCATGGATTAACTGCAAAATTCTGCATTTTACCATTAAATGTTTTTGCAAAAATTTGCAGAGAAAAATTTGCTGTGACAAAAAAGTCACAAAGACAAGATTGTTACTGAGACAAAAACATCACCATAAGAAAAAATGGCAATTACATTTTTTATAACCTTTTTTATTGCTTTTAACATAAAACAAAATAAAAAAAAATTAGGTGGGTGCACATGATAAAGTGTCTTTGTTTGTTGATTAGAGTCTTTTTACATATACAGTCCATTGCAAAGTTACAGAGGCAAAACAGGTATTTCCTTAAGATACCAGCAATAAAAAGTCTAGCCAAGGTTGCCATACCAAGTAAAATGTATCAGGTTTAGCCCTTTGCATGTAAACCAAACAAGCAAGCATCATGTGTTCCCGAAATATTGTTTTCCACATGCCAGTAGTGGGTAGATCCCCTGAGAGCCATTTCAAAGCAATACATGCTAGAAACAATGATGCTCCCAAAGATGTAAATGTATAGTGAGATTTGGTAAGATGTGTTATAATAGCCATCAAACTTGCCTTAGGGGAGGTGGTGACCTGCAAGGTAGTAATTCGGGTAAATACTTCACAGACTGCTGTCCAAAATGTAGGCACTATGGGACAGGTCCACATTAAATGAAAAAAATCTGCATCGGGCATTTGACATTTAGGGTAACATTAATTAAGCAGTATTTTAGCCTTGTGCATGCGAACAGAGTTAATGTAGGCTTGGTGAAACATAAGCGTCTGTGAAAATCTACTCACATTAAAGGACACTCGAGTAGGGCTTCCAGGGCTTACTCCAATAGCTGCGTTCCACACCCTAAAAAGGGTTCCAATGATAAGAAGCGATGATGCAATTTCTATGGCTTCTAAAATTACCAGCGGAGGTACAGCCTCTCTGCCCCAACAGGTACTAAGGATATTATAAAAATGATAAAACCTCCAACATACCCTACTTTAAATCCATCATCCCAGCTTGAGTTCATCTTAAATGGATCCTTAGCTAGAAAACCTTTAGTTATCCCGTCGACAATCCTTGGATATTCCAGAGACCTTATAGCTGAAAAAGTGATCATCTTAAACAAATAAAATGTCACGGTACCTAGAAACATGTCACTCCCTAGTACAAGCTGTGCTCTCAGTAAATAGAAAAGAACATTTTAACAAGGAGTAAAATCCATCACGGGAGAAAAAGTATGTAAAAAGTGCCCAAACAAATCTGTGATAAACTTCGAACTTTACTTTCTATCCTCCATCGAGAAATCTGGGTAGAGCGCGACAGTGCTATTTTAAGAGTGCAGTTCTTTAGAGCATGCCTCCCGCAGAGCAGTGTTGCGGTCTTGATAGTTCAGCAGACACGCTATCAATGGCCTCTGTCCAGCCCCTGATGGAAGTTATTTGGCTGGGACCCGGTGGACCTGCTCCACCAAGAACATTGTAGTAAAAACTTCCCTCAGCACCTTCCGGTACTCCCACCAGCTGTATATTATTCAACCTTAGGCAATTTTCAAGGTCATCCATCTTGGCTTCCAGTGAGTGTATTTGATTTGTAGCATTTCTAACACTGGTCCACAGCACAAGTTTCTCAAGCACACCAGTTCTGCGTTCTGCCTCTCTCCTGTGTTCACGCAGTTTAAAAAAAATGTCTTGTTTCCATCTACTTTGTCAACCAGGGTCATACAGTTCTGCTTCATAATATGCACAATTAGGGGCACATTTACTTAGCTTGAGTGAAGGATTAGAATAAAAAATACTTCGAATTTTGAAGTTTTTTTTTTGGCTACTTCGACCATCAAATTGGCTACTTCGACCTTTGACTACGACTTCGAATCGAACGATTTGAACTAAAAATCTTTCGACTAGTCGAAGTACTGTCTCTTTAAAAAAAACTTCAACCACCTACTTTGCCACTTAAAATCTACCGAGCACCAATGTTAGCCTAAGGGGAAGATCCCCATAAACTTTCCTAGCTTTTTTTGATCGAAGGAAAATCGTTCGATCGATGGATTAAAATCCTTCGAATCGTTCGATTCGAAGGATTTAATCGTTCGATCGAACAATTTTTCCTTTGATCGTTCGATCGAAGGAATTGCGGTAAATCCTTTGACTTTGATATTCGAAGGATTTAACTTCGAGGGCTAATTAACCCTTGATATTCGACCAATAGTAAATGACTCCGCTTCTGCATCAAGACCTACATCAGAGATTTGCGATGTGGTTGACGAGGGGGGCTGTCGGGATCAAGTTCACTTGTGTCTGTGGGTGAGCAGTCTATTGCTTCTGCGACTGGTCGTTGTGAGAAGGCACCCAGTCTTTTGGCTGTCGAGGTGACTGTTGCAGATTTATCACCACTCACCTTGCCAGGTTAGCAAAGTGAAAAAAAGGACAGATTTACTCATCACTAATAAAGATGTTTTAGGATTATGTTGTTAATGACATGTTTTTGTGTTGCTGTTCCCTTTAGCTATATTAGAATTTTCAATGTACTTTTTTGATAAAAAGTAAACATTTTATCAGTACTTTATTCACCAACTTGTTTCACAGAATCATGAGTAGAATGTTGTCACTTTTTTCTGATAAGTTATATTCCAAATGAAATAAGGCTAACATTTTACGCTGCAGAAAACATTATAAGCATATTTGTAATATTCTTTGTTCATAAATATATAGCAGTCAACGTGATATACTGTATCGTTTATATTGCTTTTTTCGGAATAAATATGGAATCCCATTTTAATATTTCTGTAAAAGAATCTGAGAATAATATTCATTAACTACATACAGGTTTTTAAACATTTAGGGGCAGCCCCTCTTATTTGGTAAAATGTTGTGTTTCTACTAGAGAAGCCACAGAAGCATAATAAATTGGACTTTATATTTCCCACATAGCTGACCAGGAAGCAATGTGTGTTTGCAGTTTCAGTCCTTCCTCTTCTTCTTTTGGTACTGCTTCAAGGAATTGCACAATTCTCCAAAGCAGGGTTCATTAGGCTTTGCAGTGTATCATTACAGCAAAAGCCTTCCACAGAAAACACAGCAGCCTTAAACTAATGAAGCACCATGGGAAGCCTAAACACAGGGAAAGTTTCCAGCTATATTTGTTTAAAAAGTTCAACCCAGATGCCCTTCTGAAATACATTTTGTAATTTCCGAAAGATAACTGACAAAACCGTCTGTTTCGTTGCTGCCTGCTGCAGATTATTTTTTAAGACTCCCTGCTGAGGAAACAACTGCATCAAGCATAATGGGGAATTTCTTCCATTTTTTTACTGCATAGCCTTAATTAAAGCTCATTCTGAGTTTTTCCATGAAACACCACTTTATTTTGGGATTTGTTGTGTAGCTTTAATCAGCATGTTCAATCACTGGTTAAACAACTAACAACTGTTTGTGTTTGTCATTTGTCAAGTTATGCACTATTAATAAAGATTCCTGCATGTGTTTCTTCAAGGCCTTTAGTTGAAGATGCAAACTTTTGCAGTGAAAATAAGGGGAGGATTTTCGCTAATCTCGATTTGTTAGTCCACAGATTTGCTAATAAATTTGAAGGCAATGTCTAACTTCAAGCAGTAATAATGTATGCACTGTGTCTTAAAGTTATACTGGTGTGCGGGGGTCTGCTATATTAATAATACCCCTGACCGTAGGTGAAGGTGCATTATTTCCCTAAAATATCTGAATTTTAATGGTACAGATGTTTCAGGAGCAGAACTTCCACCAACATGTTTTACTTAGCCTTCCTGCTTTCCACTAGTGATGGACGAATTTGGGGCGTTTCGCTTCGCCAAAAAATTTGTGAATTTCCCGTGAAATTAGCGAAATGGTGAAAAATTTTTGAAATGGCACCTGTGTCTCATTTTTGATGCCAGCCTCCAAATTTTTTTATGCCAGTGAATTTTTGCTGCAGTTTCGCAAATTTATTCGCCAGCGGTGAATCGCGGGAATTCACAGCAAATTTGCGCCTGGCGAATAAATTCGCCCATCACTACTTTCTATTAAGCCCATGACTTTTCTGTCCTGTAGCCTGATGGACTGAATAATAGTCTTTGCCTTTTGGCTCACCATTAAAGGAGAAGGAAAGGCTAAAATTAAGTAAGCTTTATCAGAAAGGTCTATATAAATACACCAGTAAACCCTCAAAGTAATGCTGCTTTGAGTCCTCTGTCAAAAGAAACACAGCATTTCTTTCCTTCTATTGTGTACACATGGGCTTCTGTATCAGACTTCCTGTTTTCAGCTTAAACCTCCAGGGCATGGCCTTGAGCATGCTCAGTTTGTTCCTCTCCCCCTCCCTCCTCCCATCCCTGCTGTAATCTGAGCTCAGAGCTGTTAGTGAGCAGGGAGAGACTCGGGCAGGAAGTGATGTCACGCCAAGCTTATATGGCAGCTTCTATCCTTAACAAACAGAGACAGTGTCATGAGCTGTTTACTCAGGTATGGTAAAGCATTCTGCGGAATAAATATAGCATTCTAGCTTGCACTATTATTGCTAATCTGTTGGCAATAAACTGTCTTGGAGCTTTCCTTCTCCTTTAACTGGTCCAAGTTGTATCTTGCACTTCTGTACAAACGACATGCTCCTGGGTTAAGCATATACAGTACGTAGCTACTATATATGAAAACATATAATTTAGGGGTGAAAAACACATTAGTATCCTTGGTGTAAACAACCTGATGCATATAAACTGCAACAGGGCCCGATGGGAATGATGAGTATTCTTTATAAATTGATGCGGAATATATTGGAGCAATAAAAATAGATAGTTATAGCAACATAAGTTTTCTTATTGGAAGAGAAGAAAGTAGTAAAACCCCCACCCTCTCAGATACAATTCAAAGTGAAAATTATGTTAATGAACTTAATTAATTTAGTGTTAACGATTATATTCAACAAACAAGGATTTTACTGGGTGATATGCTCAAATTCATTATTTGAATAAAGTGCCAGTGCTTATGTAATACAGTAGATGTCCGTGATAGTAAGGGTAATAATTGATTGCTTACCCTACAATTCGATCAATTAATAAAAGAGTGTATACAAATATTTATTATAATCAGCATGGTTTTATGAATGATAGGTCATGTTGGACAAATTTGATTGCTTTTTATGATGAGGTAAGTAAAATGCTGGGCAGAGGGGGAGCAGTAGATGTGATCTATTTGGGTTTTGCCAAAGTGTTTGATACAGTTCTCTACAAACAACTGCTTTCTAAACTTAGGGCTTTGGGTTTAATGAAGAAGTTCGCACATAGATAGGAAACTGGCTACAGGATCGAATAGCGAGGGTGGTTGTTTATGGTACATTATCTACTTGTAGTAAGGTTCTTAGTTGGGTCCCACAGGGCTCTGTATTGGGTCCACTTTTTTAACTTATTCATTAATGACTTAGGGGAGGGTATTGTAAGTAATATAACAGTGTTTGCAGAAAACACAAAACTGTCCAGCCCAATAAATTCCATCCAGGATGTGGCATCCTTGCAGCAGGATCTTGACATACTGGCAATCTGGGCAGCTAAGGGGCAGATGAGATTCAATGTCAATAAATGTAAAGTCATGCACCTGGAATGTAAACATATTCAAGCCACTTATACCCTTAATGGGACTGCACTAGGCAAAACCAAAATGTAAAAGGACATTGGAGTCCTTGTAGATAATAAGCTTGGCTGTAGCAAGCAATGCCAGTCAGCAGCTGTAAGGGCAAACAAGGTCATGAGCTGTATTAAAAGGGGCATAGATCCAAAGGAGGAGGGGGTCATTCTTCCACTGTACAGAGCACTAATAAGGCCCCATCTAGAATACATCATACAATTTTGGTCTCCAGTGTTCAAAGGGACACTATTGACTTAGGTAGGGTGCGGAGAACAGCAAACTAAGCTGGTAAAAGGTATGGAAAACCAGGAAAGACTGGCTAAGTTGGGGTTTTCACGCTGGAGAATAGGCACTTGAGGGGTTATATGATAACTTTTTATATCTGTATATCAGTTTGGATGGAAATTGTATTTGGAATGTATGCTTAAGCTGTAAATATCTAGAAGGAACTCCTGCCAAAGGACCAGAAAGGCTTGCAGTCACCATCTTTGACTATATCATTTAATGTTTGGATGTCATCGGAAGAGTTTTTTTTACATGATGACTGATACATTAGATAACTTTAAGAAGGGGTTGGATAGCTTTTTAGCAAGTAAGGGAATACAGGGTTAAGAAAAAAGATAACTTGTACAAGTTGATCCAGGGACTAGTCTAATCGCCATCTTGGAGTCAGGAAGAAGTATTTTCCCCCTCTGGGACAAATTGGAGAGGCCTTTTAGAATATTTTATAGAATATTTTATTTAGAATATTTTCTTTGAATATTGTATACCAAGATACCATAGAAAACTATAAAAAAAACGATTGTAGTAATTATTATTATTTTTTTATTTTAAAGTTTTTATTTTTGTAGTAATTATTTTACCTTTGTTTTACCTGCAGGTGTTTATTAGCCTTCGCAAAGATGGCTGCTCATCACTGTCTGGCACAATTATGTAAGTCATCATTGTACTGCTCCTGTTGAGAACTGTGGAAAAAGACTCCTCTCAAGGTTATCAGAGAGGAAGAAGGAAGTGAGAACAGGAAGAAGGTGGATGCCATGGTGTGAGTGAAATCTCAGACACCTGTGAAATATACTTTATTGAGTGCTGCCTGCATTACGCAGTGCTCAGTTTAAGAGGGAGGAACAGGGGTAGGCACATAGGCACCCTCCATCTGCCTTGTGTCTTGTGCATCATTCAGAGGTGCTAGGTATGATGGGGCAGGAGACTCAGGCAGCATCAGGGCACTGACCATACCGCTAGTCATTACCCTGCAGAGTGCAACGCATCCCTGGACACAAACCGGGGCTTTTGTAAATTACCCTTATGGGATCCAGGTGCACCTTACTGAACCAAAAGCAACGTGACCAGATAAAATTCCCTATATGTAATTTCATGACAAAGAATGAATTAATTCTACTTGGAATGCATGGGCTATGTGCTTACCATTTATAGTTAGCCTTGTGGTGCGTTTCTGCAAAGATGCACTCCTATTGAATGGACAGTATATATATTTTAAAAAATACATACGTTTTGGGGAGTAAACTTATTAAAATGGCCCCAATTATACATTATAACTTGTATTAGTTTATAGGCATGTTTAATGAATAACGACAAAGTATTTTTATTATAACAATTAATTTGGTTAAACTAATTGCTGTTGAATAGCTCTATGTAAAACTATATTTTTAAATCTAAGAGCTCAAAGATTAACCTGAGAAGTAAAAGAAAAAAATTCTACACACTGGGCTTCACCACACATAAGAATTTGTTTGGTCAGTGTTTGGTCAGTGTTTCATCCCCCTAGTGAGACCTTCCTAGGAATATATAATTACACATCCCACACAGTTCCCACAGAATGCTTATAAAGCTAAAAATGGAGTCAAAATGTATAATAACAAGCCTGAACAAAAGTAAAGATCACAGTCTAGGCTAACTGGGCACAATTTACATTAATCCCAACAAAATAATCTTAACGCCTAAAATAAGTCACTAAACCTATGAAGAACAATTGACTAGACACACAGATTTACTAAAAATATACTATACTATACACGTATATCTAATTTATGATAAACGTCCAATGTAAAGCACCACCTAATCAAAACAATGGGGGGGTCTAGACCCACCAGAGATGCCGCATCGGGCCCTCCTCCCTAGCAGAATTTCCCCATTTTCTAGATGTCAGGAGCACAGACTGCATGGAGAGGGTCTGGGCCCAGTCTGACCCTGCTTATAACTAGTAATGCATCTTCAAAAATAAACACTTGTTTAAACTGTGCTCTATTTTAGTATTAATTATGGTAGATGGAGTTTCAGTGAATGTAAAAGGGGAGCACATCCATACAAAGCTTTGTCGCTAACCCCTCAACAAATAGCAGCGATTAATAACAAGGCAAGCCTACTGTAGCCTATAGAGATACATCATATTGACAGGCATCATACTCACAAAAGTGTTCTAGATGTCACATAGTTCTTAAAGGTTATAGCAGCTGTGTCTCTTTTGGATCAACGTAACAAAGAAACTTTAAACTAGGTAGATTACATTAATATAAATGTCACTTATATATATATATATTCCGTTCGTGGAGCGCACACCATGAAATGTATAATTGCCTGGGTGCCATAAAGGTTTATTGTGATCCTACGTTTTGGTTCCTTCTTCGAACCTTCGTCAGGGAAAGAAAACAGGACGAACGTAGGATCACAATAAACCTTCATGGTTTCACTCTATTGGACTGCTGCAATTTTTCCTGTGAGTGCTGTCACTTCTGGATTTTACATGGAAAATCTGTGGATTAAGGATTAAGAACACTAATTACGCACAAAAATCTTTATCTCAAAGCCTGAAAGGTGAGATTCTTTAAAAACAGATGAAACTCTTTGTTGATGGAAATTAGTCACATTTTTGTTGATGGGTGGGTATTTAGATGGTACAAGATCTAATCAGTAAATGCTTCAAATATTTTCTCTAAAAGTTGTTACTCAATCAGATGTACTGTTCACAACACCCAGATATATCATTGCCTGGCTTGGTGAACAATCTGTAATGCTAGGTGAAGCTCATAGAAGTTCCAGACTCCAAGGTTCTCTCTATCCCCAAGTCTAACCACTTGAGTCCCTATACTGGCAGCCCTGATGTTGCATCCACTAACTCTTACTAGCCACCTTGTTGGAGCTTCTAGCTGATATACCAACTACCCTAATCAGGCTGTTCACTCTTGGGGCAAATTCACTAACCTCCGAAAATTTGCCAGCGACGGTTTCACTCACAGCGCAACACTTCACCAGGCATAGATTCGCCAAGACAATGCTAATCCGAAGTTGCGTCCAGGGCGCCGAACGCTGGCGAAGTTGTGCTAGCATTACTGCGCAAAGCGAAGCAAGGTTGCGCTAGCATTGCCTAATTTGCCTACGGCGGGAAGTTAAAGTTCAATAGATGTATCTGTTGCAGCAAATACATAACACTACACAAGCTCTGGAAACCTTAATAAAATAAAATAAAGTTGTTATAATGCCCTACACATGAGCCCAGTGTATAGTTTATGTTCCATATGTTAAGAAATGTAGGGGGGAAGCAGGTTACCCCCAAATAAATGTATGCTCTTTTTCAGCCTATCACCCTAAAAAAGGAAAAGACGCTAGTGTTTTTTTCAACTATTTTTTTAGGAACTCCTATCTACTCTATTGCACTTCGCCTGGTCTGAGGTGGTGAAGGCAAGTCTGGCGCAAGAGGTAACGTTCAGTAAAATCCGCATCTTAATGAATTTGCATAGTTACATCCATTCGCCAGAGCGCAAATTCCATAAGCGCTAGGGAGCAAAGTACTGCTAGAGTCTATCTCCTTTGCTAGCGAAGTTACACCAGCTTTAATAAATCGGCAAAGTACCAAAATGACATCACGCTGGCTAATTTTCGCCCACTTCAGTGTGAACTAATACAGGCACTTACTTCTCCCACTGGAACCTACCTCTGTTCCAGGCCCTATGACACACACCACACCTCCTCCAGCAAATGGAGAAACCAACGAGACCAAGCACATACTGTATGTGATCCATGTTTATAACCTAGGAGAAACCTGACACCTTACACTAATAAAATATCTATTCCCTCTCCCAACTGTAATAAAGGAGCCAATCGAGCTGGCTAAGACCCTTCCTGGGAAGCTAAGAAACTAAAGTTAGGCAAAACTTTTACCCCCCTACACTCATAATGTATTGTTTATGGTCTAGCTCTATTTTAAAGTGTAACACCTGTCATTATGATATTATCTCTGTTGGATTAGTGTTTAGCCTTGTGGTTATAGCAAGGAAATTTAAACACTGATCAAAAAAACCTTTTGTGTTGTCATGCCCTGTAAGAGCCTTATTTTCTCTGACCTTGAAATTAGTTTTCTGAAAATATGCAATAAATATCATATATGATTGTTTTTTTTATATATACTAAATTTCATATAAGAAAAATGTCATGTTTTTTCAGGCAAGCTTTTCTGTGAATATTGTGTTAGAGGTTTCATTGGCAGCATAGATAATTCAAAATACAGCTTTTCAAGATGTGCATATAACCATGTTTTTCAGTGCTGAATCTTGCTTCCTGGTAATAAATATAAAACCTGAAAGAGCCAAAATAAGCATTTTCTGAACATAGGCCCAGTAAAACATTTAGTTCCTGCTTCAGTCAGCGTTTTACAATAAATTGGGAAGATATAGGTTGTATATTTAAGGATCAGACCCTTTCAGAACAGCTGAAGTATTGTCACAATCAAATAAAAAGGAAATGCATTGCAATACCTGTTACCTGGGTTTGTATTGTCAGAATATCTAGAAAAGTGGAGGAAAGATTGTGCGTCAACAACACAAAAACGTTTAGATATTTTTGTATTTGGAATCATTTTGCATATATTGATATTAGCTTGTCTGGGGTTGATTCTGTCTGAATCAAACTTTCAAACTTTCTCAAAGTGCTTTATTCCATAAATTACAACAATGTTTTGGCTCCTGCTTGATGCCTTTTTTAAGGTTAGATAATACAAAGTGAAACCAACTTCATTGTATGTATTAAACTTTTTTTGATTCTGGGCACCCAGCTCTAAGGGTGTGCAGTTTCACACTATTTGTATACTGGTTTATTGGATTAACAGAAAATATGCAATATGCATCATAACAAAATTAGACAGTTGCATAAATTTGGGCACCCCAACAGAGATATTACATCAGTACTTAGTTGAGCCTCCTTTTGCAAATGTAACAGCCTCTAGACGCCTCCTATAGCCTTTGATGAGTGTCTGGATTCTGGATGGTGGTATTTTTGACCATTTGTCAATACAAAATCTATCCAGTTCAGTAAATGGACAGCCTGCTTCAAATCATACCATAAATATTTGATGATATTCATGTCGGGGGACTGTAATGGCCATTCAAGAATATTGTACTTCTCCCTCTGCATAAATGCCTTTGTAGATTTTAAAGTGTGTTTAGGGTCATTGTCTTGTTGGAATATCCAACCTCTCTGCATACTTTCAACTTTGTGACTGATGCTTGAACATTATCCTGCAGAAGTTGTTGATATTGGGTTGAATTCATCCGACCCTCGACTTTAACAAGGGCCCCAGTCTTGAACTAGCCACACAGCCCCACAGCATGATGGAACCTCCACCAAATTACAGTAGGTAGCAGGTGTTTTTCTTGGAATTTGGTGTTCTCCTTCTGCCATGCAAAGTGCTTTTTGTTATGACCAAATAACTCAATTTTTGTCTCCAAAATTTTGTCTAAATGAGCTTTTGCCTACAAAAAGAGACTCTGTTTGTGGCGTTAGTGCAGAAAGGGCTTCTTTCTCACCCTGTCATACAGATGTGCAAATTGTACTGAATTGTAGAACGATTTACATATACACCATCTGTAGCAAGATGTTCTTGCAGGTCTTTGGAGGTGATCTTTTGGTTGTCTATAACCATTCTCATAATCCTCCGCATATGCCGCTCCTGTATTTATCTTGGCCTGCCAGACCAGGGTTTTACAGCAACTGTGCCTGTGGCCTTCCATTTCCTGAGAAAAGCTTTTTGTAGCCTTCCCCTAAACCATAATACTGAATAATCTTTGTTTTCAGATCTTTTGAGAGTTGCTTTGAGGATCCCATGCTGTCACTCAGAGGAGAGTCAAACAGAAGCACAACGTACAAATGGCCTCCTTAAATACCTTTTCTTATGATTGGACACACCTGTCTATGAAGGTTAAGGCTTAATGAGCTAATACATCCAATTTGGTGTTGCCAGTAATCAGTAGTGAGCAGTTACATGCATTCAAATTAGCATTTTATTTAATTTCATACAACTGAATACTGCTTCACTAAAAATCTTTTGCTCAGAAAACGCCCCAGAACTCAGATGTTCCCGGGAAATGAAAGACATACCACTGTTATCTTTTTTGTTGAAAGTGGAGTAAATTATTATGCAGGCTGAGAGGGGTTCCCAAACGTTTTCATATGACTATATTTGTAAGTGCAATACTTTTTTATAAATATTTACCACTGATCTTACACTATGGGAGTGTACAGTACATGTACCTCATTTTAATTGTACATAGTATTTAATAACTGTTTAATAATCTCTGGTACTTCGTGCAGCACAATTAATTTCTACCTTAGCATTGAATCATGTTTACAATTAGAACCACCTGACGTAGAACTTAAAATTCATAATTTTTTTTTTGAAAGATTACTTTTCTAGCAATCTAATTGTCTTTAAAAAAACTTGTTTTGCTGTAAATGTGAATAAATATAGCACAAATACATTACTGGTTTGTGATGTTACAGATCCTAGCTTTTGGGAAACTCTGCTTGAAAGCTGGAAGATGCCGAGACTGCAGATACACAAACCTTGTTAGCTATCATGAACAATAACTGCAATCAGGACACATCGTTAGTAAATGATTTATACAAAAATTGCTAACTGTTCTTCACAATTAACCTTGACATTCATTAGTAACAGTATATTTCTTACATATTTAATCTTTAAGAAAAGTAGGTTGTTTCTCAGTAAATGCAACTGCAATCCATTTCACCAAGGAAGGAACTGGTGGAAAGTACTTTAAATACATCTATTAATATATTTCAGGAGCTGTGCTCCCTTAAGATGAGTGCTAAATACCAAATTAAAAATGCATATTATAAACTTGATAAACTAGGTCTGCAATGTAGACTTTATTCTGTTTGTACCAGCACCAATGTTTTTGTTCATGTTTGGGCACAGAGCCAAAAGATAAACAGCAATTTAGCAATTTCACGAAAACATCCGCTGATGGCGAAATGTAGAATTTCAGCACAAATCCATGCGTGGTGAAAAAATCTCGCTCATCACTAGTGTCTACTATGTAGTGTCTACTATGAAGAACAGCCATAAACAGGACCACCATCAGGGGGGCACAGGGGGTACTTCTGTACCGGGCCCGGGCCTGCAGGGGGGCCAGCGTGTGTACATTCATAGCATCTCTGTATATGTACTCGCTCCGCCCTCTACATGTCATTGCTAAAGCTTCGCTGTAAAAACAATTCAAGGTCATGCACAGGCAACTGCCCACATGTACCATGGATGGCACCACTGTCCCTAGTCCCAGCATTGCTCTTATAAAAACAAAATATCCATGGTGATATTCTCGCTCCGCTGGAATGACGTTGGGTTATCGAGCCGCCAATGAGCAGCTTGTGTGTAGATGGTGCCTTTTGCACAAGTGTGCTAGGCGCCCAGCTTGGGGCGGGGAAAGTTGGCCACGGAGGCCAGCGGGGTACCGGCATGAAGAGGAGGAGGAGGCTCGGGGGTGGTTGGCGTTGCCGACAGTTCACGTATCCCTGCGCTGACATGTCCTCCTCCGGCGCAATGCCCGCTGTTTCTTCAGCCTCTTCCTCCGCGGCAGTGGAGATCTTGTCGGCCGCTACAGCTAAAACCAAGACCAAATAGAAGCACTTCGTGCAGCAGAACGTGAAGGTGTTCCGGGCCAGCGACCCGCTCATCAGCTGTGCTGCACTTTTCAAAATAGCCAGTCCCCTATTGGCAGTGCCGAAGCCATGCTGCCCTCCTAAAGTCCCGAACAGCTGAAGTGTCAAACAGCCGAAGTCCCGAAGCGGCGAAAAGACCCGAAGTCACGAAAGGAGGTGAAATTGAAGTCCTGAAGCCACATGTTCAATTCTACTGAACACCAATGTGTGTTTTTATTTTTTTAATCCCCTGGCCACCAATGTATTATTTTAAAACTCTATATATAGGCCCATGCCACCATTGTTTTTAAAAAAATATTCTCTGGGGCCCCAATTTTTTTTAAACATGTAAGGGGGGCCCTGCCGCCAATGTTTTTTTTCAAAAAAATATTCTCTGGGGCCCCAATTTTTTTAACATGTAAGGGGGGCCCTGGCACCAATGTTTTATTTTTTTTAAAACAATTTTTTTTCCTTTAACTTATAAGGGGCCCTGGCCACCAATTATTTTTATTAACTTGTAGGGGGTCCCTGACCACCATTTAAAAAAAAAAAAAAACTTTTATGGGGAACCCTGGCGCCATAGTTTTTTTTAACTTATAAGGGGCCCTAACCATCAATAGCTTTTTATAACTTGTGTGTGGGGGGGGTTACCTTTTTAGCGCTGATGCTTGTGTGGTCTTTCAACTGTGGTGTGGAGTGGGCAGGATCTGGGGTGGGCAGGATCTGGGGTGGGCAGGATCTGGGGTGGGCAGGATCTGGGGTGGGCGGGCCCCCAGGAGGCCCTGGCCATACATTGACATGTATACATCTGTATAGAATATATTTATTTTGTTTATTATTAGCTGAGCCAGTGCCTTTCTTTATTAGCTCACCTTCAGTTTGATTTTATTCCTTACTGATTAGCTACTTTGCCTTTCATTTCATTATGTTAACTCTAATTTCACATGAAGCTCTAACATAAAGGTTTAAATGTTTAAATATGTATTAAATATAGTAAATTACTGTGTAATATTTTGTAAGGGGGTTGTTACAATCACTAAAAGGCACTATTTAAATTCTTCCCTGTGCCCATACTGCCTAATAGCTGTACATAATTGGTTTCAAAGTAAAGTGCTTTTGTAAGCTGAGTTCATTTAAAAGGCCTACATCAGGTGTTCTTTCTTGTAATGTTTTGTTCTTTGGAATAGACAAGAGCAGTGAATTTAAAAGTCCATTTTCCTGGGACAGGAGCATCCAGCAGAGAACACTGCCGTTCTGTAGGATTCACTCCCCCACACAACCATTCAGACCATACTATTTATTCATCAGCATGGAAAATTTGTCAAACCTGTCCACTGCTTTTTTTTGAATAAATTAGCTGGCCTACATCTTTGAGATATTTAGCAGCTCCTTGCATGACATCTTTGCAGCTAAGTGCCGACTGACAGAAGTAATTTGGATTGAAAAAGAAAGAGAGAGAATTCAAAAAGCTTATGCCCTTAGATTCAGAACCCTCAGAATAACACAGACATAAGGCAAAACACCTTGGAAGTCATTTATCAACAATGGGCAAAGCTATTTATCCCTCTATCATCTTTCACAAATCTGTCTCTCTCTCTGTCTGTCATTGCAGTGTCTATACTTCCATTATTAAGCCCACCGGGATACCAGGAAAACTCCCGGCGGGCCCAGGTGTCAGTGGGTCCTCTTGCTTCTAACGATTTGGCCTATTTCATGGTCATTCCCTATTCCTTTATGATAAAAAAGAGGCTTAATAATGGAAGTATAGTATAGTAATAATAATAATAATAATAAAGTATAGTAAGTAGATATAAAAGACTAGGATAATAAAGAGGTTGACTTCAGAGAGGAGGAATATTAGTTTGGACAGTGGGCCCATGGTCACAGTTTACAGGTGGGCCCACCATCTAAAGTTTTCTGGTGGGCTTCTGGCATTCCAGTCTGACACGGTGTCATTGTAAGACACTTATTGATTTGCAATATGAACATGGTTAAGCTTTTAAGGCAACTTATATTTTGAATCTCAAATTTGCTTTGTATGACAATGTCACATACTGTATCAATTTCTTTCTTTTCACTGGTATACAGCCTTTTTTTCTATAAATTCTCATTAAATATTCTGTTGGGGTGTATTTATTAAAATAAGTTCCCAAAATATGCACTGTAATGGATCTTCACTTTGAGAACGCTTACATTTTGAAATCTCTGAACCCCATTAAAACAATAAAAAGTTGCACAATGCAGGGTATTTTATAGAGTCAGATGCAATCAAGACTACAAGCATAATAATCATCTATTTAAATGGAATGGCATGGTAGAACATGATAAGCCATTTTAACTTGTTGTTACTGTACATATTGGACATTCAGTTCTCAGCCTTTTTTCTAGAAACAAAACAATATGATGCCCACCACTACCACAGATTTGTATTGGAATAGTAGTATATCTGATGCGAATGTAGTATTGGTATATATGTGTAAGACTATAGCAAAATGAGGGGCACCATAACTAGCAGCTTTACACCAATATTTGCTCCGGGACCTATTATTCTCGGGAGGTGAACCCTTGCAATGATGTGGAGACAGGGTACAATATACTGTAATTACTTAATATATAATATAATCAAAGTGTTTTTTGAGCATTAAGCAGAACTGACTTGTTAGAACAATCCAAAAGTTGAATAGCAATGGTACAGATCCCAATCATTGAGTAGTAAGTAGATAGTTACAATGAAGAACCTTCCATCATGTTACACTTGAGAGGGGAATATCAATCAGACCACCAAGAGCTTCTCATCTTCCTCTGGGGACACCTCTTATGGGGAACCCATATGAGAGTCTATCTTGTCCCTATTCCCTATCCCTGGTTCCCTGACTGGGCCACAATGACCATGGGGATAATAATCCCTTCTAACACTCCTCAGTGGAACCAAGAGCTGCTCAGTATAGGTAGCCCTAAACATGACTGGCTTTCCTAGAGAGACTTCCTCCCTAGTAAGACTACCCCTCACTAGTCATACACTTATCATGGCTCCACAGCTGACTCTCTCCTCTTAGGAGAGTCCTTGGTAAAAGCCTCAAAAATCCCTAAGAAGCACAGGTCTTTACCTTTTATATTATAATACACTGCCATCTTTTGGTCAAACCTGGGAAAGCTAGGGGTCATACTGTGACCTAGGAAGTGAGGAAGTAATCTGTTTCATAGACCAAGGGTCCTGTTTGTGACCAGTACTTAGGGGAATGCACTATAATGGGGGATACATTTCTCAGTCCCCTACATATGTATGTATGTATGTATGTATGGTAAACATATACTGAAACAATTAGACTTATGCCTAACATGGGGACCTATAGACTGTTCCTTTTCAGTTCACCATACATTGCTCTTCATTAGGAAAACTTGAATTTGGAAATTAGAATATCAGTTAATGGAATCATTACAATTACATGCCCTTTTTTTTGCAAAATTCAAATGTAAATTTTAGGGATGCAGATTCGGCCAGGATTCGACCATTTTCAAAAGGATTCAGATTCGGCCGAATCCTTCTGCCCGGGCCGAACCTAATCCGAATCCTAATTTGCATATGCAAATTAGGGGTGGGGAGGGAAATCGCGTGACTTTTCGTCACAAAACAAGGAAGTAAAAACAATGTTCCCCTTCCCACCCCTAATTTGCATATGCAAATTAGGGTTTGGATTCGGTACGGTATTCGGCCGAATCTTTCACAAAGGATTCGGGGGTTAGACGGAATCCAAAATAGTGGATTTGGTGCATCCCTACTAAATTTGGAACATAAGCATTTTGAGTAGCATTTCAGCATAATAGCCTCAAACCACATGGTTCCTATATACAAACATAATTTCATATTAAAAGCTATGCATATCCCAGGATGTAATATCACATTTTAAAACTGTATTTTAGCTTGATCACACAGGCATTTCATTTTCAGTCTTTCAACAATCTTATCCTCATTTCTGTTGGAGCAGACCCTGAACAACTATATTAATTTCAGCAGAACAGTCTCAGGAAGTTATGAGACGGGGACCAATGTGACTGGGTTGCTGACACATAGATCATCATGTATTTGATGCATCATGGGCAATTTTCATTAGAAGATGTAATTCACAGTGAACTGGTTCTTGAGGGAAAGATTGCTGTAGTTAATGTTACGTCAGTACAGAAACAAGGCCTATAAAACACAAAGTGGAAGCAATGTTAGGTACATAATACATTCTGTGGACAGCAAGCAATACTCTCAAATATTGAACAATGCATTGTAGATTTTTTAATTGTAAGTTCTTTTTTTGCAAAGTCCTATTACCACTTTTGAAGGACTTTGCAATAGGTGAACATCTCCTTTAAATACATACAAAAATGCAGCAGAAGTAACCTCAATTAAACCGGTAGTTTATAAAATAGTACTTTATAGGTTAATACAGTATAATATCATAGCAATACAATAATACTAATAAACATAATAGTGGCTTCTTACAATGTGCTTTATATGTCAGCTTGTATTCATTATAGCTTGTAATTGGAACTCAAGTACAGCACAAGGAACAATGATAAATAAATACCAAATGCAATGTATTACTTACTCTTTTTATGGCACTCTGGAAGGACACAGACTTAAGGGATCATTTCCAACTAAGAAAAGCTGCTTGATGTTCTAGAAAAAGACAGGGTGCATCAGTCACCCATGTAATCCAAAGCAACAGATTGTAGGTTTCATGGATAATTAATCACACCTCCTCTTAACCCAGTGGTGCCATATTTATTTGCTCACATTGGGTCTGTTGTACTTGGACCAGAATGTGAACACAGAGTAGCTTCTTCATCTTGCTTGTCAAAATACAGAGCAAAGGAAACAGCTGTTCTCTTGTGCTACAAGCAAAAATCTGGGCTCTGACATATAAACCCAGAATTTACAGTAATTAAGGAATAGTTTAATGGAACATACAAATGGGATGAGTGGATCAATAGGCATAGGACAATAAGCAGCTTCATTTTTTAAAAAAATAAAAACAATAACTTTATAATGCTCTGTAAAGCTGTAGCTGAATGCACTTTGAAATAATAATTGAACAGCTTTTGTGCAATATTGCTGCCAACATTGGATTTTCACTTGGAAACATACTATGCTCTTTTGGCTGACCATAAACAAATTAAAAATACAGAGAATCATGCCCTCTCTTCAGAAAATAGGTATTTCATGTACAGGCATTGGACCTGCTACCCAGAAATCTATTATTATTAAGCACTTAAATATAGTACTGCCATTACAATCCTATTTAAATAAACCATTCTTTATTATTCTCAAAGATTTGCATTCTCTCTGTAATAATTAGCCAGTATCTTGTATATGATAAAAACTAAAATAGAATAAAGCCATACTGATTGCACAAAAGCTATTTTTTCAATATTTCAATGTGTTTTTAGAAGCCAGATGAAGCCACTTGGATTTGTGTGTTAAATGTGTCATGATTAGTATTAACTGAAGAAACTGTGTTATCTAAAGTCATCTTAACTCATTTAAAGCATTTCACCTTTTCATTAGCATACCAAAGCACCATTGTTAACAATTCTTTAATTAGATGGAATACTGTGATGCAGTTTTTTTAAAATTTTAAATACACAAACCAAGCTGGCTTTAAGTCTATTAATTATAAAAAAATATAATTAATTATTAATATAATACTAATATTATTATATTATTATTTATAATGCTGTGTACATTGCAATTTACCTAAAAAAAACTGTATAAAATAAATGGTGAGTTTATCAAGGTGTGTGTAATTTTACACCATGCGAACACCAGAGTTGAGGTCGTTATTTTACATTGCTTCTGGCGGAAGTCACTCCAAGTAAAAATGTGTAAAAGTTTTATTCCATTTTTTACTACTTTTTTTACACGGTGAAGCCTGGCGATTTGTGGTATATGAACCAGACATTTTTTACACAGCATATAAAATACGCCCCTTAGTATGGATGAAGTAAAAGGTACTGTTTTATTATTACAGAGAAAAAGGAAATAATTTTTAAAAATTTGCATTATTTGGATAAAATGGAGTCTATGGGAGGTGACCTTTCTGTAATTTGGAGCATTCTGGATAATGTGTTTCCAGATAACGGATCCCATACCTGTACCATAAATTGCAAGCATTCTGCATTATATATTCCATGTAAGTATGGAGAATAAAATTAAACAACTTGAACGTGGTGGAAGTGCATCACTTTTGAACCTTACTATGTAATTATACATAACTATGTAGTTGCTTGTCCAAGATGGCTCCATGGTCAAGTGCATATTTATTGACCACTCCTCTATCTCCCTAGATCTAAATGGAGGTGCCCTTTGTCACCCATACTTGTATGGTTGTAACAACACCAACCTGACACTCCATCTGAGTCCATCACTGCCAGGCCCTGAGTAAACACCACAAACTGTCTCTCCAGAACTTAGCTAAATTATTTACTCAGCAACCTAAATACTGAATTTGCTGCACCAAGATCTCCAAGCCATTAGAGAGAGAACTTCAGCAGTATCCACTCTGGAGTATCAGGTAACCCCACTTCAAAACTCAATCCACACCATGAAAAATCAACTCTAGTTGGACCTGAGAGAACTGAAGTGGATAATATTAGGATACAGGGATTGCAATAACAGGTGGAACAACAACACTCTGAACACTTTATTGAAAGTTGATTGAAAGATACCTTGAGCCCAGATATTTATTTAATCTGTTTTAATAGTTGAGTGCAATCCCCAGAAGGGCTCTTCGCAGTGGTGCATCAATTCACCCTTTATTAATTACATTTTTAAACTACAGGGAAAGCATCCTAAGGGTGGCTCAATGAAAATACCCCCCCCCACACACACATTCAGTGGTGCCATTATACTGTGATTTTCCAATTACTCTACAGAAACAAAGAACCACTATCCAAGGGATCCATCACAAGCTATGGGAAGAATACTTATTCCAGCATGCCATAATATCTCAAGAAATGTGCACCTTCAAATGTAATGCTTCCAGAAACACACTCAACTAGGGACGATCAAATAAAACTAGGAACCATCATTAAAAGACCATTCAGTCCTTTCTCTTTCAATAAATTTTTATTCTTTTAAACCACATTTGTATACAGAATGCTTTTTACACAGGATCATTTATATTTCCCATATCCATCTTACATAATAAACATAGAAACAAATCCAGAGAAAATTTTAACCTGATGGCCTGAGGCTAAGAGGGAAACCCCAACAGCCCGGGACAAAAATTTGGGTTACATATATCACCCCCCCCTAAAAAAAAAAAAAAAAAAAAAAAGTTCTTTCTCATGCCAGAGGGGTATCAGTTATTTTTAAAAATATACCTCCCTTTATTGTGACCCAAATTATCACTGACTGCAATGGTACCCTACCCTAGTCAATCACTATATTCCTCTACCTTTACAACCTCACTATTTGGGACAATCATGATAAGTATGGCAGATCCCCCAGTGCGCGTATTTGTATCATGATGGATTTTAATTCCCCCATGGACTACAGCTTAGATAGGGACAGGTCCCACCAAACTAGATCATTGGGCTAAAGCACTTATTCTGGAAGTCTTAAAGTTGAAACACGCCACTGACAGCGAATGCTACCATCACTCTCAGACAAATCAGTACCTCTCCAGTATTGACTTAGCACTTCTTTCCCCAGATATCCTCTCCAGTAGTGACTCTACTGAGTTCCTACCTTTTATCTTCCAAGACCGCTATCTATTATTACTGTCTCTGCCGTGGCTGTCCACAGCCACATCCAAATTATGGAAATTTAGTCCTCTGTGGCTTCCCAATATGGTAGTTCAGGTGCTGAACAAGAAATTCATGTACATCTTTGCAGTAATGTGGGACACTATTACTTCTACTAGTTATAAAACTAGACAGGACTCAATCAAACAAGCAGAAAATTTGGAAATATATAAAAACAATCCAAATCCAGGCACCCACTCACAACTAATAAAGAATGTCCTTAAAAGGGAAAGTGCAGAATTCAATAATAAGGCAATTGTTAGCCATGCACACAATAACTTTGGGCAGGGAGACTAGAAATAGCCCTTCCCAATCCTCTGCTATACCCTAACAAAGGCCTTGGCCTAGATGGGTTACCTGCAGAATGGTACAAGTTCAGAACTAAACATACTGGGCCAGAATTAGTTCCATGTAAAAACATACTTTTAATATAACTTTATAACATACTTGTTATATATATAGAAATATTATATTTATGTATATGACATAGATGACTGAGTGATCACTTTACCCAAGTAAGAATTAACTGCTAGTTTTTCAGAGTTTATTTGTTAGCTTCTTAAGGAAAGGGTTTTGTATAGCTGAATTTGATGGAATTTTCTTGAAGTAAGCTTTCAGTTGCTACAGATCAGTACATCAAATTGCTAATGCTTTAACGCCTAATGCTTTAAAATACACTAGTGATCCTTTACAACTCATAAGTACAGTTGAGTGTGCAGAAAAAATGGCATTTATTAAAGGTACTCTAAAGCTGCTGCATAGTTGCTCTTAGTTCCCAAAAAATGTGTGCCAATGTGACTACTGATGCAGGAGGTGGTAGCTCCCACAGTACTCTGCATCAATTCCCACAGTGAACCTGCACCAAATGCAGTCATGGGATAATGATTTCTTGAAAGCAGACCTCCTGGATTTTTTTGCAGTGTGTCTGCAGTTTATCTGCACTGAGTTGCATGTTTCGCCTACCATGTGTCTCATAACACATAACTGCCCGGAGACACATAGTAGGCAATCCCATATGTAGCTGGGGTGTCGGAGAAACTCAGGAGGAATTTCAGCAAACACCACCTTCCTGTGGTTTTCAAACCTAGCAACACACTGAGACAAAAACTGGTACACCCAAAGGATCCAATGCCTAAAGAAAAACAAAGCAATGTGGTATACACAGTCCAGTGTAGCGAGGAGTGCATTGATCTACATTGGGGAGACAAAACAACTGCTCGCCAAGCGAATGGCTCACCATAGGAGGGCGAAATCTGCAGGGCAAGACTCGGCTGTCTTTCTACACCTAAAAGGCAAGGGACACTCCTTTGAAAAAAAGCAATATCCAAATCTTGTATAAAGAAGACCGCGATTAATGTCAATGTGGAGAGACCATCCCTGAACAGAGGCACATCAATGCATATCAAACAGTCAAAAAAGGCAATCTTCTCTTGTGAACTTGATGTTATTGTCCACTGAGTTAATGTATTCTGTAAAGGCCACCACTTAATTGTATCTGATTTTAACCCAAGTGTCATCCACATACCTGAACCAGAGACTCGGTGGAGAAACCATCCCTGGACTGAGGCGGGTGCCTTCCACACCGCCTGTCTGCTACATACAATGCTGTTCTAACATTTGTATCCCGGCGGATTTAGAACACTTCAAACATCCATTCATGCAACACCTCACAATTAACACCTTTTTGTAGGAGTTGCAGGACACATTGAATAATCCTTTCACAGTAAATACACAGAATCGACACCTCTGTAAATTTAAGATGTCACCTCTTGAAAGAGTTAAATTGTGCCATTGTGATTGGATAGTGGAATATGACGAGAACTTCCCACACCAGTCAGTTGAACTGAAGAAGCTGCTCAGATGAGTACTGAAACATCTTCAATAATTACTCAGCAAGTTGTTTTTAGATGTACCTATACTAGATATCATTCACAAATAATTGTTTTAATACATGTATCTAAATATAGTTAGAATATTAACACAGTGTCTGACCAGTGACCCTGAATATTGTTGAACTGTTCATAAAATTGATAAATGCTTACCAATGGCTGGTCAGCTGGTAAGTCCAAGGAGATCCCCCCATCTTCAGTATTGGCAATGTCAAGACACACAAATAATAGAGCAGCCACATTGGAAATATTTTAAGGAAATATTTTAAGCAGCACCTTGTTCCAAAGTGATCAGTCCTTTATGGTGCTTATGCAGCAAATATATGTGTTCTGACCTTGGTGTACAAGTGAATTGCTAAGAAGTGAATATGTGCTGGTGTGTATTATGTGTATTGGTGTCTCTGTGTGGCTCTTGTCTATGACATTCCAAAAACAATTTACTTGAATCCAAGACTCAGAACTTTCCAGAGAATTTTTAATTGACATTGGGGACAATTTGTGCAGTTGGTTTGCCCTGTATTTGAACTTTCAGGGAAAAAAAACAATAAAGTTACACATTCAGCCTGCAGTGACCAGGAGTGAGTTTACATTGCAATAAATTTTGCTTATAGAATGTTTTATCTTAAGTACAAGACCGCAAAGATGTAAATGTTCATAAAATAAACATAAAACAACTTTTGGTGAAATATCTAAACATAAAGCTGTATTTCTTTAGGCAACTGACTACCTGCTTGCAATTAGTCACTTTTTACAATGTACAATTTAACTTATATAATGGCACTCACTAAAATAGCACAATTTTTTTTTCATGGTTTACATCAAACTTTCAACTCCTTAATGGCTTGTATTGAAAAGAGGAAATGGTAAAAATGTTACATTTAATTAGAGAAAAATAGCGAATTTGTTTTTTATGGCTTATATTCCTTAACTGATGAACATCTCCCATTGTTCATTTGACCAGTGTTTACAAGACAAATCTACCTTTGCAAGATCATTCTTGAGTTCTGGCTGCTACAAAGAATGTCAAAAATTATCAAAAATTAATATGTCTTGAAATTATATGACTGAGTATATTCCAGGAGATGCAACACTTACTGTAGATTTGATGAAAATGTAAAAAGACCTTAAAATCACTTTTGCCACAATACAGCTGTAGGAGGAGTAAGGATTAATCTTGTCGTGACTGTTATTAATCAAATAGTGTTACCATGTCCCTGAGTATTGGGGTGACATTGATAGTAAAAAGAAAAAATCAAAAGTAGAAACTCGGCAGTAAATGCTCCTCAAAAACCTTTACCTGCATGTCCCAAAATTGTTTAACCATAGTAAACCACTGAAATGTATGACCTTTTAAATCTTGTTAAACTTAAAAAAACCTTAGTATTTTATTCCATCAGTCAGTTTATATCAATGAAGTTGACATATGCGCTTGATCTTTTTGATGTTATGTACCTTATAAATAAAAGGTACATACATTTATTAACTACAAATTACTAAACAGTGATGCTCTTAACTTTTATTTTTCATAATAGTAGAAAATGTTAAGTAAACAAAATATTTTTTACTTACACACACACTGTAATAAAATAAAATATACATATACATATTCTGTATAATTAAGAAATACTGAGATATGCTGAGATGACCCATAAGCTGATACATTATTTGATTTAGCTGGCAGCCAAGTGCTTTTCAATTCACACAACATTTGTGCATATGAAAGTTACAGCTAAAAACAAACTGTAAATCTTAGTAGGCTCCAAAATCTTAACTGAACTGAAGAATATGTATCCTTTGTAACGCTGGACAGTCCTAGCAGTTTATCTATCCCTCTGTTGCAAAAGTATTTTAGCATGATAATACAAAGGTGTAAGGTTTAATACAAACATCTACTGGGATCCAAATGCATTTGATACTAGTTCTATGTTAAAATATTTTCTATAGTTAAAAAGAGGCCACATTGCATTGTCAATTATGACTTTCAGATCTATTTGAGATATTCTTTGACATTTCTGGAAAGGAAATAATGAAATATTCTATGTTACTGACATGCTTTGCAATTTTCAAAATGCCTGTTTTACAAAATATACCTTATGCTTAATTTTATGGGCATCATAGGCAATTGAAATAATTCATATACACTATGGAAAATGTGAATAAACTCTGGAGCATTTTGGTTTTATATTTGTGAGTTATTTTGTGGCTATTAGACTACTGCATTTCACTCATCTGGAAACCTCAAAATAGTCACAATGACACAATAAATTGACATATTTCAAAAAGGGCCAGAACATATAATTTGCTGGTATTTATCAAACTTCATCATATGTTGGCAGTTTTTTTCCCCCATATTTTATTTCATGTACAACCTGGACAGTAAAGGTTTATGCATGGCTCAGAAACAATTTTGGATTGGCTATGTAGGTATATATATATATATATATATATATATATATATATATATATATATATATATATATATATATATAATATACACAGCCACATACACCTAGAATATATAAACTGTCCCTAACTTTGTAGCTTAATTTCCTTACAAAAAATAGCTATTTGGAAATAAGTTGAAAAATGTTGAACATTTCCAGGCAATATAGTGTAGGGTAAGTTTAAGTAAATACAAAACCCAATTCACTGGGTAAAGGATTTATAATAACACAGGTACTGTAAATGCACATTCTGCATAAAGTTAAAATTAACTAGACATTAAAATAACCAGTCAGCCTGCTCTGCTCAGATGTCTAAACAATTTGTGCTCATTGCATGCCAGAATTCTGTTCAAATACTCACACAAAGCTTTTCTTGTTATCGTACCT
The DNA here is from genome assembly GCA_038501925.1 of Xenopus petersii. Classification (NCBI taxonomy): domain Eukaryota; kingdom Metazoa; phylum Chordata; class Amphibia; order Anura; family Pipidae; genus Xenopus; species Xenopus petersii. Next base: position 84,964,828 of record CM076687.1, read on the forward strand.
GCTGTTGCTTTGAATCAGAAACCCCGTAAGATTTATAAAAGTGATTGAAGTTCTGTTCTCTGTTTTGGTCTGTGGCTACAGAGGAATTTTTGTAGAACCCAATGGGTGACAGTAAATCAGTTTCCGCACAGTAAATCTGAGTTTTGGGGCATAAAATAGCATTGGTTTTAGAAAACATAATTGAAAGCAATTTGATATTTTCCTATTGTAAACCGTTATGTTGCACTAATTTTGGTTAAGCATATGACCGCATGTACGTTTGTTTTTAAAAGCCTCAAGTGTGGTGGAATATACGGTTTGTTAGTAGACTTGTAACATGGAAAATACAGTGTATATATATATATATATATTTCTTCAACTTTTAAACACTGTATTTAAGTTTGTAAGTTCTACTCTGCATTTCTGAGATACGAATTGCACATTGATTATAATAAATGTACAGTATATACTGAGGCAGACTGTAAAACCATTGTAGAGAAATAATACTATTTTGGAAAAGTTCTGCTCTTTTTTCCTAATTTTAAAGGTTTCCATTTCAAGCTATGCGATGAAATGCATTTGGGGGTACAGAATAATGCTCTAGTATTTAACTAGGGATGATTCATTTAAAGTATAATCTCGACAGTCTAGAGAAAACTACGAAGAACAAGATTTTAGATATTAGTTGCTTTAAAGACCAAGAAAATCAAGGAACCATTAGCTAGAACAAATTTTAATTCAAATGTTTCCTTTGTTTTTGAAATGTTTGGGAATAAAAGATAAATGATGAGAATTTTAGTTCAATTAACAATATAGATATACAGATGGATGATTTTATGAACCAATTAGTCCAGGCAAGCATGCACATATGCACATTACATAAAGATTAGCATTCTGTTTGGCTTATGAAATAATTAGGAACGTTAAAAATAACAAAATAAACAAAAATTACCATGTATTCATTCCAAAATCTGCTATATAGTTCCACTATTGACTAGATGACTCCTAAGCTTATTTCCAGATTCCCCCAATTTGATCTTTGGTTTACTTGATGATCTGCATTCCTTACATATGAATCATGTAACCACAGCCTGGCTTTGCTTGCACATTTTACCATTCCCTAATTGCATCTATGAGGACCTTCCTTGAGATCCAATAATTTATTGCTACATAGAATATATAATTTGAAGAATTGTGAATTGAACGGTTAAAAGTTAAATGAATAGAGATGCAAATAGGTTAATATTTCTAAAAGTGTAAAAAAGCAGCATAGAAACATATTTTCAGCACCACTTTTAACATAGCCCATCACTCAGGGGTGCTTCGCCAATGAGGCGACTTGAGACTGTTGCCTCAGGCGACATCGCCCCACTAGGTACCAGGGGCGGCAAAAATGCTGCTCCTGGTACTTTAAGAGCCGAATTTCTGGTTTTCAAACTGGAAATTCGGCTCTTCTAGTGCAGAGAGCGCAGATAGGCTCTCTGCGCTAATTCACTGGCCCTCTCTGCCACCCTTGTGGACCCCCCGGTCCCCCTCAGGCGCAAAAAGGTAAGCGCACGGGGGAGGGCAGAGGGGCCAGGATCGCCCCTGCCATCACCATGTAAAAATCTATGTAAAACATTCTTACTTGTCATTCCTAAACTTTGTACCCTACTGGAAATTTTCTGATTGTGGGAAAGCATAGTTTTTTTTTTTTTTAAATGACCTCCCATACCAGGAGGGATGTGGATGACCATGTTGTGATGCACATTAATAGCAAAAGCTGGGGCCCAAAATCTCTGTGATACAAATGGCCGTCCAAACAGACCCTCCCTCCTGTTGCAGTTGGCCTAGCACTTGCCAGGCCCTTTAAAAAAACAAACAAACTATTGTTTCCCGCAACCAGAGTGCTCTATTAGCCTGCACCTCTGCTGGGGGAAACATCTTGGGGGTGACAGGTGACCTTTAAGATGAGTAGAGATGAGTTATGTAGAAACCAACACAAACCCAGAACATTCTGGCTTATTTCTAGTGTATGTTTATATGTTATTTTCTCCTTTATACTAACCCCCATATGTAATAAATTAGTCACTATGGGTTACTGCTCCTGTGCAAACTAAGTGCTTTTTATTACATAACCCCTTAAAAGTCTACTGCAACTTTAATGGGCCTATTTATTAAACCTTAATTTTTTCTGGTTGAGTTTTTTAAGTGGAAAATCTAGAATTTTTAGAGGAAAAAAATAAACTCGAATTTTCCAAATTTATTATGCTCTGAAGCTGCTAAAAATTTGAATCCAAAAAAACTCCAAATAAAACCTGTCGAAATCAGGTAGAAGTCAATGGCAGATGGTTCCTTTACCAATCTGTTTATTTATTTTTTTACCTTTAGGATTCTCGATAGTTTCGGCCTGTTTGTGCTGGTTAGTTGCCATGGCGACAACGTAAAAAAGTGTCAAATCGAAAGTGTTGCACAATTTGAATTGTTGCATCTTTTTGTCACAAATTTTACTTGCAACTATTTTTTCGACAGTTTTATATTGGTGAATTAAGAGGATTCGAGTCTGTGCAAATTTTTTTTACAACAAAGTCAGAAAAAGTCAAGTTTTAGTAAACAGGCATCTTGGGGGCAGATTTATCAAGGGTCAAAGTGAATTGGAGGGAATTTTCAAAGTAAAAAAAAAATCAAAATTCGAAGTAATTTTTGGATACTTCGACCATTGAATAGGATACTACGACTTCGAATTTACTTCGAATTCGATTAGAAGTAAAACTTGTTCGAATATTCACCCATTGTATAATCGAAGTATTGTCTCTTTAAAAAAACGGCGACTTCAATACTTCGCCAAATTAAGCCTGCCGAAGTGCAGCATTTTTCTATGTTTTTGAAGTCGAAGTAAAAATCGTTCGATCGTGCAATGAAATCGTTCGAATCGTTCGATGGCCAAATTAGATGAAAAAATGTTTGAATTCTGTATTAGAATTCTAAGTATTTTAATTCAATGGTCGAATTTCGAAGTGTTTTTAACTTCGAAATTCGACCTTTGATAAATCTGCCCCTTAGTGTATTTTACTTTTATAAAATTGTACATTTTTTTGGTATAATAAATTTGCCCTACAATTTTATACAAAACTGGGAGCAATATTATGTACCGCTACAGTTGAAAAACATATTGATCAATCTGCCTATTGTCTTGAAGGATATATCCCTTTCTGAGCATAAGGAATTCCACAATTATATGTAAAGTACATAGCTTTGACTACAGTACTGCAAATAGTCATTTGAATGGGATGTATTACTATTTTTGTAAGAAAAAAAACACGTTTCATTTGAAGTTCTTATTTGTGGCAATAGCACACATAAGCAAACTAAAAAATATAACTTTTGCTTTTTCTCTTTTGTCGGCAGCTCGTTTATCTAAGCTTATATATATAAACTATTGTAGTGTTTCTGAAGCAAACACACCAGTTTTACCAGTGCAGGGGAAAACAACATGATCTTTTATTCTTTTGTTGTTTTGGTGTTACTTTTCCTGTACAGCTTTTGGTGTTTCCATTCCTGCAGAACAAAATCAGGTAATATCAAACTTTGGCTAAGTGACCCTATCCATGCTGTACACTGAAAAATAACAAATATATTTCAGAATTAAATGACACTTATCCTTATTGGCTCCTCTAACATTTTAGTTTATAGCTGATTTCCCAAAGTGATAATAAAAGAGCTTCCCGAGGCTCCGTATCAGAAAACATAAACGTTCTTCTCACTGGAAGATCATTCTGAAACATCTTTCAAGCTGAAGCTTCTGGACATAATGTGACATTTCAGAAATATTGTTTTTAACAAGCAGCTTTAGAAAAACCATGAAAATGGTAGTAAACAAAAACTTAATAAGTCTGGTTTTTATCTCATTAAAATATACTTTATGTTTATCATTTACTGATCACAAACATGTAACCAAATAGGAGCATTTATATGTGTATAATATGCATTAAATTACTAATTCATATAGCGAGCCATACAAACGCACAAGCATGTACATAGAAACTCCCACATTTCAGTCTGAGTAAGCAAAGTGAAACCCAAGACTTTGAAACAACATTTATGACAGAGAGACAAACTTTTTATTCCAGGGAGATCTGGTTGCTCATGTTTTGAAATCATCTTTTTTTCTGTGGCATTCAGTGTCTTTGAGTCACATAAAGTGAACTGACTGGCAGCTTGAGAACAGAATTAGTTGCAAGTTCTCTGCAAAAATCCATTTGCAGCCATTTCTAGCATTGATTATCTGCAGATGTCAACACAGATGAAAAAGCAAATCTTTGTGGAATTGCTTAAAAATATCTTGGTAAATGTGTTCAGCTGTGCCGATGAGCATTTCTTTCCCTCGTCTTGAAAGAAGAGAAAGCAAAACAATTTGTTCTTGATTGGGACACTTAGGACGTATTTCCCGTAGGTCATCCTTTTTCCCGACTCACAACGTAGTTTTTAGTGAATATAAACTTGCGTGATTGGGAGGAAGCCATTGTCTGATGTTGCATCCATAGTTATACACTGAAAATGTGATCAGAAATGTTTTGTACAGCAATATGTAGAATTTATTTCTGTTTCATTCCGTAAGAAGTTAGGTCTCACATACTGATATTACTATAAATACTATTATCTAAAAAGTCTGATGTGTGTCTTATAACAGGCTTTACATTGACTTGTTTTCTGTATTTGTTTCCACATATCCTAAAACATGTTGACTCTACACATAGGGGCAGATTTACATAGGGTCGAATATCGAGGGTTAATTAACCCTCGATATTCGACTGCTGAATGTAAATCCTTCGACTTCGAATATCGAAGTCAAATTATTTACCGCAAATAGTTCGAACGTTCGATCGAACGATTAAATCCTTTGAATCGTTCCATTCGAAGGATTTTAATCCATCAATCAAATGATTTTTCTTCAACCAAAAAAACATAGGAAAGCCTATGGGGACCTTCTCCATAGGCTAACATTGCACCTCAGTAGGTTTTAGGTGGCGAAGTAGGGGGTCGAAGTTTTTTTTAAAGAGACAGTACTTCGACTATCGAATGGTCGAATATTCAAACAATTTTTATTTCGAATCGTAGTCGTTGTCGAAGGTCGAAGAAGCCAATTCGATGGTCGAAGTAGCCAAAAAAACATTCGAAATTCGAAGTTTTTTTTATTCTATTCCTTCACTCAAGCTAAGTAAACTGGCCCCATAATGTTAAAGGCACAACTGAAAAAGAAGGAAAGAATATCAGAGTTGGTGACCATGGTCCATTATGCACTATAATCAAAGCACTGTTAATTAAAGACATTAAGCCGCATTCAGCAGCACTGGATAGTGGAGGGGTAGGGATGGCTGATATGTTGTCTATGGAAGGATATTTTCTGGGGTTTTCTAGCCATGGCAAGTATCTGCCACGAAACGCTTTAAGCTATGGTTCCTTTATGTGATGGAGTGCCTATTTTAATGAATGACTCAAATATGAACTTTTAAAGTGACATTCAAGTTCAAGCTTCTCCCTCCAAGTGCTCCTTCCGTGCTTGCTACATAGTTCTACAAGCTCTAATAAGCCAGTACTTGCACCTAACCTTCATAACAATATGCCATTATAAGGTCTTATATAATGCCATATTCTTTTTCCATTTGGCACAATGAGGCTGATCACCAGCTGTCTGTTGTAGTAATTCTAATAGAATGACATTCAGCAAAACACTTTTACAGTGCAAATATTAAAGTATTAATGGTTGACAATGAGTTTAACATACGGTATGTGAAATAATTATTCATTGTTTTTTTCCTTTTTTTGTATATTATTTTATTTTCCAGTAAATTCAGATGTAGAGTCTTTATTTTTCCATTGTCCCATAACTGCTACTGGGATCAGCTTTTCCTCAAATGTAACTGTCATTCTGTTAAGTGGCAGCTGCAAATGGGGTAATGGACAATGTGCGAAAATAAGGACAATACTAAAAAAATGCAAAAGAAAGATAAAGAAAACCAACTGAAAATATACTGTCAGTTGTGATATGTGCAATGGCGAACATTCCATTTTTTTTAAACCTGTGTCTTATGCATAACACATGTCCTATTGACTATCCATCCTAAATCTTAGGTCAAAATACAGTAGATTTTGTGTTCTCATCTTGAACTAGAAAATGGCAGTTCCCTTTCCTACAGAATAATGTGTATAAATGCACAAATATATTATACTGTACCCACTTACTGCCATATTGCACTTGTTGTTTTCAGGGTAAATAAATATACAGAATTCTTATTTTTAAACAGAACACATCTGAAGTGAGTGAAAATGCTACAATTATATTCCCTTCCCACTGTTAATGTAAAACCAGCTGAACTACAGTAAGTCATTTATTCTGTTTTCTGTATTCTGTGGTGGTGTTAAGAAATAATTTTCTTCCTTGACATCTCAATAAATTTGTGTTCACCAGTTCTGATGCTACTCTTGTGGGAGAGAAAAAAATCAAAAAAAAAATAAATCTATTTTTACAGCAAGAAAGAACATGTTCGGGTCAAGATGGAAAGAAAAATACACTCAATGGTTTTGAGTTACAAAGCTCTGTACTTTTATTATTTTGTATGGCTTAATGTTAAGCATTCTGCTAGTGGTTTAAAATTATATAACATAGCATATTCAGCTGCAATAATTATAACAGAATGCTGCTGTAGGAGGAGGATTCTGAAGACTATAGTGCTCATAGTTTTACCCTTTCATTGCTGTCATCATTTTCATAGGCTTAAAGGTGTAAAACGCATCTTGATAGACTAGTGTCATCATTTACCCAGAAATAGATTCTTCATTGTTAGCAGGCTGTCACTTTGCATATACAGTAGATGCAATGAAATCATTGTTGACAGGTAAAGGGTTAACATCCACATGTATTAAAGCATACAACTTACATCTACAGGAGATATCTCATGCTGTCTCTGCCATGAGGCAGTTGAGATACTTTTTTCAGGTGGCACTTTTCCAGGGACAGCTGTTTTAGGGGCAGATTTACTAAGGGTCGAATTTAGAGGGTTAAAAAACCCTCGAATTCGACCCTCAAAGTAAAATCCTTCTAATTCGAATATCGAATTTGAAGGATTTTAGCGTAAAAGGTTTGATTGAACGATCAAATAAAAATCGTTCGATCGAAAAATCGTTCGATTTGAATGATTCGAACGATTTTAATCGATCGATCAAATGATTTTATCATAAAAGTGCCCAAAACCTACAATGTCCCCAAAATCTACAATGTCCCCAACTCGGTAGCTTTTATTTGGCGAAGTATTAAGTCGAAGGATTTTTTAAAGAGACAGTACTTTGATTATCGAATGGTCGAACAATTTTTACTTTGAATCGTTTGAATCATTCGTTTCTGATGGTCGAAGTACCCAAAAAATAACTTTGAAATTCAAATATTTTTTGATTCGAACTATTCACTTGAGCTTAGTAAATCTGCCCCCAAGTGTTGATAGCACCCAAGCCTGTAGTCTACAGGTAAGGACCGGTAGGAGTTGTTGGTCAGTGGGGTGGCTGTAAACCTAGAAATATCCCTGAAAAGAATTGCCCTTTATCTGGGAAATACCCAAATAGCTACCAAACCATGTAAAATTGTCAGCCCTTCAGGACTTTTGAGAAGAAATGGTTAAATAAATGTTAATAGGGGTAGTTATACTGATTCCAAAAAAGCTCCAGGAAAGCTATTTATCATTTGTCAATCTTAAAAATAACCTGTCAAAGAGTTTTGGTAATAGACTGTAAACCAATATACTAGAGGATGGCATATATATGTGTGTCCCTGCTTGTGTGTGATCAAGTAGATATTGAGGGGAATTTACAAAATTGTCAGTAAAGAAAAATATCATATTCACAGACCAATTTTCAGTACATTTTCCAGCTCTACTGACCTTTTTTTTTTTTTAAATACCATTTTTTACAGATATTTTTCCACCAAAATGTCTACACCTTAATAAAAATGTTTATGAAAAATTTTGACAGGTTCATTTGTACAAAATATCTTTTAGCACACAAACATTGATTACTGAACCTTGGCGCAATAGGTGCCTTATGATATAGATGGCACACATGTAATGGTGTAAAGTGCTGTGAAAAAGTTGTGACTGTAATGTATGGTGTCCCAAAACCAAGAACAAGTGCCAAGGTTCCTGTCCTGACGCTTCTGTCTATAACAGCTGCCTTTCACTTCGGGGGGACCCTCTGCTATTCGGATATAGCTAGGTCATAAAGTGAGAGAACCAAGGCAACAGTTCTGGGCAGACAAGGGAACATTAATGTGGGACTGGAAGGACGGGGAGATAGTAAGGGGCAGATTTATCAAAGTGTGAGAATCAAACTCACCATAATAAAACTCACTCACTTTCTATTCATTCGTATGGGATTTTTAGAATCATATTTATCAATGGAGTTCACCATTAAACAGCATAAACATGCTTTTAAAAATCCTGTGGGAATGAATAGAAAGTGAGTGACATTTTCTATTCTCACATTTTGATAAATCTACCCCTATGTGTATTTGTGGGACAGACCCGGATTAGTACCAATCAGTAACACTGTACAAAGTCAGGATCTGGAAGAATGGTCAGAAATATGCAAAGGTCAGTACAGGTAGTGAAAAGCAGAGGTCAGGGACAGGCAAGGGTTAAGAAACGATAACCAGACAATCTAAGAATAGACTGTCTTTGGGCAATGGGGATAAGGTCTTGGCACCTTAAATATTTGCATTTCAGTCCAAGCACGACAACGTCACATGGTGCAACAGAATATGCCGTACAGTTTTGGTCTCCATCACTAGGGATGTAGCGAACGTCGGAAAAAAAGTTCGCGAACATATTCGCGAACTTGCGCAAAAATGCGAGCGGTTCGCGAACGGTTCGCGAACCCCATAGACTTCAATGGGAAGGCGAACTTTAACATCTAAAAAAGACATTTCTGGCCAGAAAAATGATTTTAAAGTTGTTTAAAGGGTGCAACGACCTGGACAGTGGCATGCCAGAGGGGGATCAAGGGCAAAAATGTATCTGAAAAATCTGCCTGTGTGTGCTTGGAAGAGATAGTGTAGGGGGAGAGCTGTTAGTGATTTCAGGGACAGATGATAGTAAGTTTGCTGGCTAGTAATCTGCTTGATACTGCTCTGTATTGGAGGGACAGAAGTCTGCAGGGATTTGAGGGACATTTTAGCTTAGGTAGCTTTGCTGGCTAGTAATCTACTGTTCTCTTTAAACAACTGCCATACGTTGACCTTGTAGGCATTGTTTGCCCAGTTTTTTTGGACGCAGCCACTGAAGCACAGTTGCCAGAAAAAATATGCCATATAAATGCTGAAAATAGTCATTTTTCGCCATACGTTGACCTTGTAGACATTGTTTGCCCAGTTTTTTTTGGACGCAGCCACTGAAGCACAGTTGCCAGAAAAAATATGCCATATAAATGCTGAAAATAGTCATTTTTCGCCATACGTTGACCTTGTAGACATTGTTTGCCCAGTTTTTTTTGGACGCAGCCACTGAAGCACAGTTGCCAGAAAAAATATGCCATATAAATGCTGAAAATAGTAATTTTTCGCCATACGTTGACCTTGTAGACATTGTTTGCCCAGTTTTTTTGGACGCAGCCACTGAAGCACAGTTGCCAGAAAAAATATGCCATATAAATGCTGAAAATAGTCATTTTTTGCCATATACGTTGAGTCAACGTATGGCAAAAAATGACTATTTTCAGCATTTATGTGGCATATTTTTTCTGGCCTCTGTGCTTCAGTGGCTGCGGCCAAAAAAACTGGGCAAACAATGCCTACAAGGTCAACGTCGTTGACCTTGTAGGCATTGTTTGCCCAGTTTTTTTGGCCGCAGCCACTGAAGCACAGAGGCCAGAAAAAATATGCCATATAAATGCTGAAAATAGTCATTTTTTTGGTCGCAGCCACTGAAGCACAGTTGCCAGAAAAATTATGCCATATAAATGCTGAAAATATAAATTTTTTTGGTTGCAGCCACTGAAGCACAGAGGCCAGAAAAATTATGCCATATAAATGGAGAAAATATGCATTTTTTTGGTTGCAGCCACTGAAGCACAGAGGCTAGAAAAATTATGCCATATAAATGGAGAAAATATGAATTTTTTTGGTTGCAGCCACTGAAGCACAGAGGCTAGAAAAATTATGCCATATAAATGGACAAAATATGCATTTTTTTGGTTGCAGCCACTGAAGCACAGAGGCCAGAACAATTATGCCATATAAATGCAGAAAATATGCATTTTTTTGGTTGCAGCCACTGAAGCACAGAGGCCAGAAAAATTATGCCATATAAATGCAGAAAATATGCATTTTTTTGGACGCAGCCACTGAAGCACAGTTGCCAGAAAAAATATGCCATATAAATGCTGAAAATAGTAATTTTTCGCCATACGTTGACCTTGTAGACATTGTTTGCCCCGTTTTTTTGGACGCAGCCACTGAAGCACAGAGGCCAGAAAAAATTAAACCAGTAGGGTTTGCACCCTAGTTTGTAACGGTGGCGGAGGGAGGAGGACGCTAAAGGACAGCTGTGTGTGGAGTCATGAGGCTTGAAGAGAAGGACAGCTGCATAGAAGTCAGAACAAGTCTTCCGGCGTGCAGTAACCCTCCGAGATCCACCCCTCATTCATTTTAATAAAGGTCAGGTAATCGACACTTTTGTGACCTAGGCGAGTTCTCTTCTCAGTTACAATCCCTCCTGCTGCACTGAAGGTCCTTTCTGAGAGCACACTTGAGGCTGGGCAAGACAAGAGGTTCATGGCAAATTGTGACAGCTCTGGCCACAGATCAAGCCTGCGCACCCAGTAGTCCAGGGGTTCATCGCTCCTCAGAGTGTCGATATCTGCAGTTAATGCCAGGTAGTCCGCTACCTGCCGGTCGAGGCGTTCTTTGAGGGTGGATCCAGAAGGGTTGTGGCGCTGCCTTGGACAGAAAAACATTTGCATGTCTGATGTTACAGACCGGCCAAAGGGCTTTGTCCTTGCAGGTGTGCTCGTGGCAGGATTACTGGCACCTCTGCCCCTGGAATGTTGATGAGTTCCTGAAGTGACATCACCCTTAAAAGCATTGTACAACATGTTTTGCAGGCTGGTTTGTAAATGCCGCATCTTTTCGGACTTGTGGTATGTTGGTAACATTTCTGCCACTTTATGCTTGTACCGAGGGTCTAGTAGCGTTGCGACCCAGTACAGGTCCTTCTCCTTAAGCCTCTTGATACGGGGGTCCTTCAACAGGCATGACAGCATGAAAGACCCCATTCTCACAAGGTTGGATGCAGAGCTATCCATCTAAGCTTCCTCATTATCAAGGACTGCATCATCCACGGTCTCCTCCCCCCAGCCACGTACAAGACCAGGGGTCCCCAAAAGGTCACCACTAGCCCCCTGGGAAGCCTGCTCCTGTTGGTCCTCCTCCTCCTCCTCCACAAAGCCACCTTCCTCCTCTGACTCCACTTCTGGCACCTCTCCCTGCGTTGCAGCAGGTGCCTGGGTTCGTTCTGGTGATTCCGACCATAAATCGTGCGCTTCCAGCTCCTCGTCACGCTGGTCTACAGCCTCATCTGTCACTCGTCGCACGGCACGCTCCAGGAAGAAAGCGAAGGGTATTAGGTCGCTGATGGCGCCTTCGGTGCGACTGACCATATTTGTCACCTCTTCAAAAGGTCGCATGAGCCTGCAGGCATCGCGCATAAGCACCCAGTAACGGGGGAAAAAAATCCCCAGCTCTGCAGATCCAGTCCTACCACCCAGTTCAAAAAGGTACTCGTTGACGGCCCTTTGTTGTTGCAGCAGACGTTCCAACATAAGGAGCGTTGAATTCCAGCGAGTCTGGCTGTCAGAAATCAAACGCCTGACTGGCATGTTGTAGCGCTGCTGAATGTCAGCAAGGCGTGCCATGGCTGTGTAGGAACGTCTGAAATGGGCCGACACCTTTCTGGACTGGGTGAGAACGTCCTGGAATCCTGGGTACTTGGAGACAAAACGTTGGACTATTAAATTTAACACGTGCCATGCAGGGCACATGTGTTAAATTTCCCAGTCTCAACGCTGCCAACAGATTGCTTCCATTGTCACACACCACTTTTCCGATCTGCAGTTGGTGTGGGGTCAGCCACCGATCGGCCTGTGACTGCAGAGATGACAGGAGTACAGATCCGGTATGGTTTTTGCTTTCCAGGCACGTCATCCCCAAGACAGCGTGACAACGGCGTACCTGGCACGTCGAATAGCCTAGGGGGAGCTGGGGGTGCACAGGTGTGGAGGAGGAGAAGGAGGACCCAGCAGCAGAGTAAGAAGAAGAAGAGGAAGAAGACGAGGTAGAGAGCGATGGATGAGTAGAGGTGGTGGCAGAACCGCGTGCAATCCGTGGCGGTGACACCAACTCCACTGTTGTTGTTGTTGTTGAGCTACCCATTCCCTGCTTCCCATTCCCAGCCATTACCAAGTTCACCCAGTGGGCAGTGTAGGTGACATACCTGCCCTGACCATGCTTGGAGGACCATGCGTCAGTAGTCATATGGACCTTTGGCCCAACACTAAGTGACAGAGATGCGGTAACTTGGCTCTGCACATGTTGGTACAGGTGTGGTATTCCCTTTTTAGAAAAAAAATTGCGGCTGGGTACCTTCCACTGCGGTGTCCCAATTGCTACAAATTTGCGGAAGGCCTCAGAGTCCACCAGCTGGTATGGTAAAAGCTGGCGGGCTAAGAGTGCAGACAAGCCAGCTGTCAGACGCCGGGCAAGGGGGTGACAGTCAAACATTGGCTTCTTACGCTCAAACATGGCCTTCACAGAAACTTGGCTGGTGGCAGATGACTGGGAATGGGAACAGGTGGTCAAGGTGGAAGGCGGAGTGGAGGGTGGTTCAGATGGGTCAAGGAGAGCAGAGGTAGAGCAGTAAGATGCTGGACCAGAAGGAGTGTGGCTTTTAGTTTGCCTGTTGCCTTTGAGGTGTTGCTCCCAAAGTGCTTTGTGCTTGCCGCTCATGTGCCTTCGCATAGAAGTTGTACCTATGTGGCTGTTGGGCTTACCAAGGCTCAGTTTCTGACTGCACTCATTGCAAATTACAATGCTTTTGTCAGAGGCACACACATTAAAAAAATCCCACACTGCTGACTTTTTGGAAGTGTGCGATCTGGCGGTAACAGTAGAAGTTGGCGGCATTGGCGGCAATGGCGGGTGCGTTGGCCGGCTGAACACAGGTGCCGATACATGTTGTTGCCCTACTGATCCCTGCGGGCTGTCCTCCCTGCTTCTTCTAAGTCTTATTCTCCTACTGCCTCTCTGACTCTCCGTCTCTCCATCTGAACTACCCTCCTCTTGCTCTCTTCTACTAGGCACCCACAAAACATCAATCTCCTCATCATCATTCTCCTCAGATGCATCAATTTCTTCTGACACATCACAGAAGGAAGCAGCAGCGGGGACCTCCTCCTCATCACTCATCATTATGTCCATCTCTGTCGTGTTCTCTGCCAGAATTAAATCTGGTGTAACGTCCTCATCTCCTTCATCTTCTTCTGCCAATAATGGTTGCGCATTACTCAGTTCAAGAAACTCATGGGAAAATAACTCCTCTGACTCCAGTGAAGAAGGGGCACCGGTGGTGGAGGAAGTGTTACGTGGGGTGGCCATAGCAGTGGAGGATGAGGAGGATGTTGTGGTAAAGTTAGAAACGGTAGAGGATGGGGTGTGCTGTGTAAGCCAGTCAACTACCTCTTCAGCATTTTGGGAGTTCAGGGTCATTGGCTTTTTAAAACTGGGCAATTTGCTAGGGCCACAGGATTGCATAGCAGCACGGCCCCTAGCACGGCCTCTGCGTGGCGGCCTGCCTTTGCCTGGCATTATTTTTAAAAAAACAACAACAACAAAAACTCAGTTGGTTTTTCTGGAAACGATAATACACACAGCTAGATGGCGGTTTGAAGAAAACACTGTGCAAATAATGCCTACAAGGTCAACGTATACACAGCGGTGGATACGGATTACGTAAAATATAAGAATGCTGCTTGAAAAAAAGTAACTCAAGTGGTTTTTCTAGAGACGATAATATTATCAATATTTAGACAAAATGTGAACAAGCTCACACAGCTAGATGGCGGTTTGAAGAAAACACTGTGCAAATAATGCCTACAAGGTCAACGTATACACAGCGGTGGATACGGATTACGTAAAATATCAGAATGCTGCTTGAAAAAACAGTAACTCAAGTGGTTTTTCTAGAGACGATAATATTATCAATATTTAGACAAAATGTGAACAAGCTCACACAGCTAGATGGCGGTTTGAAGAAAACACTGTGCAAATAATGCCCACAAGGTCAACGTATACACAGCGGTGGATACGGATTACGTAAAATATCAGAATGCTGCTTGAAAAAACAGTAACTCAAGTGGTTTTTCTAGAGACGATAATATTATCAATATTTAGACAAAATGTGAACAAGCTCACACAGCTAGATGGCGGTTTGAAGAAAACACTGTGCAAATAATGCCCACAAGGTCAACGTATACACAGCGGTGGATACGGATTACGTAAAATATAAGAATGCTGCTTGAAAAAAAGTAACTCAAGTGGTTTTTCTAGAGACGATAATATTATCAATATTTAGACAAAATGTGAACAAGCTCACACAGCTAGATGGCGGTTTGAAGAAAACACTGTGCAAATAATGCCTACAAGGTCAACGTATACACAGCGGTGGATACGGATTACGTAAAATATCAGAATGCTGCTTGAAAAAAAGTAACTCAAGTGGTTTTTCTAGAGACGATAATATTATCAATATTTAGACAAAATGTGAACAAGCTCACACAGCTAGATGGCGGTTTGAAGAAAACACTGTGCAAATAATGCCCACAAGGTCAACGTATACACAGTGGTGGATACGGATTACGTAAAATATCAGAATGCTGCTTAAAAAAAAGTAACTCAAGTGGTTTTTCTAGAGACGATAATATTATCAATATTTAGACAAAATGTGAACAAGCTCACACAGCTAGATGGCGGTTTGAAGAAAACACTGTGCAAATAATGCCCACAAGGTCAACGTATACACAGCGGTGGATACGGATTACGTAAAATATAAGAATGCTGCTTGAAAAAAAGTAACTCAAGTGGTTTTTCTAGAGACGATAATATTATCAATATTTAGACAAAATGTGAACAAGCTCACACAGCTAGATGGCGGTTTGAAGAAAACACTGTGCAAATAATGCCCACAAGATCAACGTATACACTACTACAGCGGTGGATACGGATTACGTAAAATATATTATGGCTGCTTGAAAAAAGTCACTCCGGTGTTTTTTCTGGAGACGGTAATATTATGGATATTTAGACAGAATGTGAACAAGGTCACACAGCTAGATGGCTGTTGGTTGAATAACACACTGGGCAAAAAATGCCTACAGGGCAAATAATGCCTAAAAGGTCAACTTATACACTACTACAGCGATGGATACGGATTACGTAAAATTTATTATGGCTGCTTGAAAAAAGTCACTCCGGTGTTTTTTCTGGAGACGGTAATATTATGGATATTTAGACAGAATGTGAACAAGGTCACACAGCTAGATGGCTGTTGGTTGAATAACACACTGGGCAAAAAATGCCTACAGGGCAAATAATGCCTAAAAGGTCAACTTATACACTACTACAGCGATGGATACGGATTACGTAAAATTTATTATGGCTGCTTGAAAAGTCACTCCGGTGTTTTTTCTGGAGACGGTAATATTATGGATATTTAGACAGAATGTGAACAAGGTCATACAGCTAGATGGCTGTTGGTTGAATAACACACTGGGCAAAAAATGCCTACAGGGCAAATAATGCCTAAAAGGTCAACTTATACACTACTACAGCGATGGATACGGATTACGTAAAATTTATTATGGCTGCTTGAAAAAAGTCACTCCAGTGTTTTTTCTGGAGACGGTAATATTATGGATATTTAGACAGAATGTGAACAAGGTCACACAGCTAGATGGCTGTTGGTTGAATAACACACTGGGCAAAAAATGCCTACAGGGCAAATAATGCCTAAAAGGTCAACTTATACACTACTACAGCGATGGATACGGATTACGTAAAATTTATTATGGCTGCTTGAAAAAAGTCACTCCGGTGTTTTTTCTGGAGACGGTAATATTATGGATATTTAGACAGAATGTGAACAAGGTCACACAGCTAGATGGCTGTTGGTTGAATAACACACTGGGCAAAAAATGCCTACAGGGCAAATAATGCCTAAAAGGTCAACTTATACACTACTACAGCGATAGTAAAATAAAAAAAAGTAAAATAAAAAAAAAATGAATATTAAAAAAAAAAAATTACAGTTGGTGCTGCTGAACTACTAGGAGCAGCAGATTAGCACACCAGTCCCACTCCCCAACACTGCTAGACTAATAGCACTGGGCTCTTATAGTAGTAGTAGTAGTAGTAGTAGTAGTAGTAGTAGTAGTAGTAAAACAACAAAAAAATAAATAAAAGCAGTCCTTACAAGGACTACTGTTATTGCAGCAGTCAGCAGATGAGATCAGAAGCAGGACAGCTGCCCACTGCAGCTACATACAGAGCACTGCAGTAGAAGGTAGATTACTAGCCAGCAAAGCTACCTAAGCTTAAATGTCCCTCAAACCCCTGCAGACTTCTGTCCCTCCAATAACAGAGCAGTATCAACACGATTACTAGCCAGCAAACTTTCAACTGTCCCTGAAATCACTAACAGGCAGCAGCTCTCTCCCTACACTATCTCTTCAGCACACACAGGCAGAGTGAAAAAAACGCTGCAGGGCTTTGGTTTTTATAGGGAAGGGGAGTGGTCCAGGGGAGAGCTTCCTGATTGGCTGCCATGTACCTGCTGGTCTGGGGTGAGAGGGCAAAAAAAAGCGCCAACAATGGCGAACCCAAAATGGCGAACGTCGCGCGACGTTCGCGAACTTCCGGCGAGCGCGAACACCCGATGTTCGCGCGAACAAGTTCGCCGGCGAACAGTTCGCGCCATCTCTATCCATCACTCAAACAGGACATTATTGTATTAGAGAGGGTACAGAGAAGAACAACTAAGCTGGTGAAAAGTATGGAAAATCTTAGCTATGAGGAAATACTGGCCAAATTGGGGATGTTCATGCAGGAGAAGAGGCGCTTAAGGGGAGATATGATAACTATGTATAAATATATAAGGGGATCATATAATAATCTCTCTAATGCTTTATTTACCAGTAGGTCTTTCCAGCTGACACGAGGTCACCCATTCCGATTAGAAGAAAACAGGTTCCGCCTAAATATTCGGAAGGGGTTTTTTACAGTGAGAGCTGTGAAGATGTGGAATTCTCTCCCTGAATCAGAAGGGGTTGGATGGCTTTTTAGCAAGTGAGGGAATACAGGGTTAGGGGAGATAGCTCATAGTACAAGTTGATCCAGGAACTAGTCCGATTGCCATGTTGGAGTCAGGAAGGATTTTTTTCCCCCTCTGAGGCAAATTGGAGAGGCTTCAGAAGGGTTTTTTTTTTGCCTTCCTCTGGATCAACTGGCAGTTAGGCAGATATAAAAAAAAAAAAAGTTTGAACTTGTGTCTTTTTTCAACCTTACTTACTATGTTACTATGTAAGTGCATGCAGTGGGCTTCCAGACCCATTTCAGAGGCTTCTATTGTGCAACTATTGCAGAGGATAATGAGTTTTGAACCCCACTTAGAAAAGTGTTCAAACAAAGAGTTGACAGCAGAAACATCTGAGGAATGATTGGAAAATGAAAAAGCTCTAGGATAATATCCAAAAACAGTAAAAACAGTAAAAAAAAAGGTTCCTCAGTGGACGAGCAAGTAGCTTTAACGTATGCATACTCAGCCCACAGAAGAAAATCTGCCAAAAATGATTGATTACTGGAGACATAACAACTGAGATATTGCTCCAAAGATTCATTTGTCATTTGCGTCTGGTCATTAGTTTGCAGATGATGCGCAGAGGCAAAAGACAAATTAAGTGAACAAAAGGCCTTTAAACAAATTGAACTGCCCTATTAGAGACGATATTCAATGGAGCCCCATAAAGATTCATTATATTAGATAGGAAGAGTTCAGCAAGAGACTTAGCAGAGGGGAGTTTGGGAAGGGGAATAAAATTAGACATTTTGCTAAATCAGTCCACTACCACCCAAATAATAGTATTCCCTTTAGAGGGGCATAATTCCACAATGGGTCCATGGCCTTTCAAAAATAGGAAGCCACTGTAGCAGACCCTGAGGTAAGGACCTAGATGTTTTTGAATATTGACAAACCAGACAAGAATCAATATAATTACTAGTGATGGATGAATTTGGGGCGTTTCGCTTTGCAGAAAAATGTGCAAATCTCCTGTGAAATTCGCGAAAGGGAGAAAAATTCACGAAACAACGCCGGCATCTTTTTTTTTTTTTTTTTTTTTTTTAACACCAGCGAATTTTCGCTGTGGTTTTGTGAATTTATACGCCGGCGGCGAATCGCGGGAATTCACTGCGAATTAGCGCCCATCACTAATAATTACAAACATCCTTGTCTTAATGTTGGCCACCAGAGCCTGCACGACAGAAGAGAGCAGGTTTTACTGCGGCCCGGATGACCAGTTACTTTAGAATTGTGACGCTTTCTCAATCAGAACTGCATCACAAAGGTTTTCTAGACCAAAGAGTTTGCCCAGAAGTAAATTAGGAGGTAAATGAACCCGGGCTTTAGACAAAGAGGAATATAGATCTGAACTCAGTGCTTCTTCAATCGCTTATTTAGAAACAATAGAATCGGGTTCCGATTTTTCTCAAGGATTGGAGACAAAACTTCTAGAAAGGGCATCTACCTAAGCATTTCTTCCCCCAGTCCTATATGTCTTTATAAAATTTAAAGTAAAGAATAATGCCCACCTGGCCTGTCTAGGATTTAAGCACGTAGCAGACTCAATATACAAAATATTTTTATGGTCTTTACTGTAACCACATGTTTAGTGTCCTGCAATAGATGTATCCACTCTTTAAACAGCCATTCAATGGCCAGCAATTCTGTGTTAACAATGTCACAATTTATCTCCGTAGGAGAAAACTTCCTGAAAAGGAAAGCACATGAAAACATTTTACCGGTAACAGGAAATTGTTGTGACAAAACTGCTCCTGCAATATCCAGGCACTGGTTTCTACCAGGAAAGGAAGCGTAGGATCTGGATGCTGGAGCACTGGAGTAGAAATGAAAGGTTTTTTTCAACAGCTTAAAGGCCTTTACAGCATCTACATTCCAAATACTAGTATCTGCTTCTTTCTTGGTTAGCACAGTGATCAAAACCACAAGGGTTGAAAAGTTTTTTTTATAAATTGCCTGTAATAATTGGTGAACCCTAAAACTCGCAAATAATGGGGTTGTGCTCAATCTAAAACAGCCTGAACCTAGGCTGGCACCATTTCTAAGCCCTTTTGTGAAATTACTGAGAAAGTGACTAGAGGGTACTTCAATAACACTTTTTTTTCTATATAATTTCATAAATATTACCCCCCTTAGCGCTTACATTATTAAGTTAGAAACAATAGGGTTATATGCAAAACATTTTCAGTAATTTCACTCACAGCCATGAGTTTGCAGCTCTCTCAAATTCAGTATCTATTCCCAGGAGAAAGAACGAGCTGAGTTAATTTCTTACCTGTATTAGGATGCAACCTGTGTAGCTTACAAATCTGTTGCCAATAGGCAGAAACTGTTTTGTAGTGTGATAGAATGCTTCCTTACCATAACTTTCAAGCATTCTGCCAAAGGGACTTATATACAGAAAAGTAAGGAGCATTTTATTATTACCAAAATGCATTTTCCTTGTGGAAAACACACATACAAAAGGAAATTTGAAGCCACATATTTTTGCATATTTCTATTTTAGAAAATATCCTGTTATCTTACAAAATGATTATATAGATGGTGTTAGAAAGCACATTTCTTTTTAAGATTTTTGACTAACTGTGTTTTACCTGTGTCAGAAACATTATATACATATAACTATCCTATACTGAAATAAATGATATTACATTTAAAACATTAAAATATAGTCCTGTTATGCACCAGTGATTTGGGAGTCATTTTTAAACACTGGGCAAATTTGTTTCTGGGCAGTAGCCCATGGCAACTATTCATTAACTGGCTTTTGTGCACAGTGCATCTGAAAGATGAACTTTCTTCGAAGATTTTTTCCTGCCCATGAAAACAGACCCCAAAATTGCTATTCATGCAAAATGCTCAACAAATGGTCAAAAAATACAATCTTTTTTTTTTCATAAAACAATGCCACATGTTGGGGTAGATTTATTAAGGTTTGAGTGAATTTTTGAAGTTAAAAAAGTTCAAATTTCTAAGTAATTTTTTGGATACTTTGACCATTGAATAGGCCACTACGACTTCGACTTAGTTTTGAAGTAAAATCGTTCGAATATTTGACCATTCGAAGTTCTGTCTCTTTAAAAAAAACTTTGACTTCAATTCTTCGCCAAATTAAACCTGCTGAAGTGCTATGTTAGCCTATGGGGACCTTCTAGACCATTTTTCTAAGTCTTTACACATCAAAATAAAATAGTTTGATCGTATGCTAAAATTGTTAGAATTGTCCGATTCGAGTGATTTAATCGTTCGATCGAACGATTTTACTTCGATCGTACGCTGGCCGAATTTGGTGAAAAATACTTCGACTTCGATATTCGAAGTCAAAGTATTTCAATTCGAGGGGCGAATTTAGAAGTATTTATCTCTTTGAAATTCGACCCTTGATAAATCTACCCCTTGAGTTTTAAAGTTTTAAAATAAAAATATCAGAGAGAACATAATTTCAGTGTTGGATTTGTTATACAGAAACTTAATACTTTTTCAAATGAACCGTATGTAAAATTTTCTCTTAATAAAATATTGACTTCACTAATTGTGACTGACTTGCCCCATTGACTTTGTTAGGGGGTTTGTTCATAAAGGTGGATTAAGTAAAATTGTACTAAGTATAATGGAGTGAAAGTATTGGATAATGCATGCACAACAAAAGCCTTACTCTAGTTGTGCGAAAAAGGCAGTTTTTGTTTACTTTTGGCTTCAATATTTAGTTCTTGATGCCACAATATTTTTGCGTGAGCAACTTTCAATAATGTAAATTTTTCTGCGTTATCTTATTTTTCTTGCATTCTTGTAAGAAAGTTGGACTTTAGTTGTTACATTTTGACAGAAAAAAGTTAAGGTTTTGAAATTGAAAAAAAAACTTTTTGGCACAGGGTGGTTATAAAAAAATCTAAAACTGTAGTTAATGTTTGAAAATTTGGTGTTAGATAATTTGCTGGAGTAAGCACACATTTAATTTCAACATCGATTTGTACAATGTAACACAATTGCATATTCATTCAAAACAGTTTTTAATGATCGTGCATTTTAAAAATTCTAGTCAAAACTGTTGCATAACATGTGACATTAATTATTCAATTCAGTTAAAAATATTTCTGTTCCTTCAACTCTTTGGTTGTCAGATATGTCTTCTGCTCTTTGGAGACCACCCGGCAACTAATGGTTGAACAGAGCTTTTTAATCCCTTTACTGCCAGTGGGGTATATAGCTGATTACTCTGGAAACCTCTGTTTATATGTGATATACTTTTTATTGTTGCCAGAGCATTTGCTTTGATCAGAAAAATGTGCAATTTAACATTTCTAGAAAAAACAGAGATTATTCTTTTGACAAATCTGTCATGCATTACTATTTTCTGATTTTTAGAGGGTCTGCTGCGGAAAGCTTGTTAAGTTAGAACTGTGGTAAATTTTACGAAGGATTCTGAATTATAAGATCACAAAATTTTTACTGTTTTCCTTTTTAGCTTTTTTAAGTGAAAGGAGTCATGCTGTTGATCCAGTTGGTCAGGATACAGCCATATAATCTGCCATGTTTGGGTAGATACAATTACACTTATTCCTTGCCAAGGTTTGTCTTATAACCAGGCGTCTCTAATTCACATTTTCTCTAAATTTCGGCTTTACGGTTTCAAAGAAATCAAAAGGTTTCACTGTTAAATTGTACGGGGAAACTACTTGTGGATAAACTAATGGGACATTATACAATACTATACAATATTGGAATATGAAATACAATAAGGGGCAGATTTATCAAAGGTCGAATTTCGAAGAGAAATATACTTCGAAATTCGACCATCGAATGGCTATACTTCGACTTCGAATATCGAAGTCAAAGTTTCTTTACAGATTCAGTGATCGAACGAACGATTTTACTTTGTCTACAAAAAAACTTAGAAAAATGCATTAGAAGGTCCCCATAGGCTAACATAGCACTTCGGCAGGTTTAATTTTGCGAACTATTGAAGTCAAAGTTTTTTTAAAGAGACAGTACTTCGAAGTCGAAGTCGTAGTAGCCTATTTGATGGTCGAGGTACCCAAAAATTTACTTTGAAATTCAAACTTTTTCAACTTCAAAAATTCACTCTAATCCACTTCGACCCTTGATAAATCTGCCCCTAAATATGTGTATGGTTTTCTTCTTGATTAAATCAGGGATGTTGTTGTAGCCAAGGGATGTTGATAGTGTTTCCCTTTTCCTTTCAAAGTAAATATCGTCAACTACCAACTTAAAAGCGAAAGCATTTAAAAACAGGATAGTAAGCAATTTGTTTAGTACTATACATGTTGATGTGAAACCAGACTCTTGTTTATACATTAGAGGGTCATGGGTCTGAAATCGTTGAAAAAGAAAAATCCAAGGCCCTAATGCCCATATGCTTAAGTGAAATTCAGTTCTCGGTATTAACAAAATCCATTGTGATTTCTTACAATAAAAGGATTCCTTGTCTCCATTTCCCCTATTCCCCACCATGTATGTATTTATAATGACATCCCCCTGGCAGTGCTGCACTTTCCTATCTAGTGCACATCAATTATTTAATTTCTAATGTCCGTAATCGCTTCATTTAGCTCACCAAGTGAAATAATGGGTATTATAATACACTGTGCAAGTTTAGGAGTAATTTTTTTGGCTTCTAATCCAGGATTCCAATTACATTTCCAGTATCTTCAAAGGTGCCGTCCATCTTAGCTGACATTTTCCCAGCTTAGAAGAACAATCCACTGACCTGAGCACAGAGCAAGAATTACAGAAAGAGCATTTAATGCATAATCCACAGAATCTCCTGTATGAGGAATACATGCTGTCATTTTATTTTGTCGATTTAACAATATTTCTGGATTTCCATTTTTTAAAAGTGGACAGTTTAGTTATTTATGGTTGAATATGTTACTATAAAAAAGTTTGATATAAAAGTTAAGTATACTCTTAAAAGTGTGTGTTTGGCCCACAACTGCTTGAACCTCTATCACATCAGAGGACTGCAAACAGCGTGCATCCTGAACATACAGACAATGTCACATCTATCATATACCTTACTCGTTAGGGAGGTATAATTAGCATAATAAATGGGATTCGTGAATAACAAGGGCACCTCCTGAAATGTAGGCATGCTTCTTAAATGAATATAACGTTGGGAATATTCTTCATCTCACTTGTTTAAAGTCTTGGGGTACAAGGTCATTTATTACTCTTTTTTTAACCCTATTCTAAATTTACTATGGTTACATTGTAGCTTTGTGCTGCATTTATTAGGTACATTCCTGCCATGATAACATGGCAGGACAACAGTTACAGGTTGTATTTTCAGCTATTAAATTATTAAGCAAGAAAACAAAGAAACATCTTTGACCATGTTTTCTTTGTGCTATGCTAACTAGTGGTGTGCGGGCTAGCCTGATACCCGTGGGTCGGCGGGTTCAGGCCAACTTCGCCCCCCTCATCGCGGATGGTGGGCACCCACCACCACCAACACTGCCGGCTTCTGACTTCTAGGTTCCGGTTTTATAGCCACGCCCCTGCACACCCCACGCGAGTCTATAACAGGAATCCGGAAGTCGGGCTCGAGTGGAGGGAGGGCGTATGTCGGGCAGGTGTGGGTCGGGTAAAACCCGACCCACACATCACTAATGCTAACCCCTTAAGATCCCTTCTAGTGAAAAACGGCAAGCAATGTAACCAATTAACCTTGCCTGAAACAAATTAATGTCAGATATTTGTTACTGCAGAGCTTAGTTGAAAGGGTTAGCAATGATACTGGCCAGCATGCATTTTAATGTGAAAAACAGATATGTGTCAGGCCAATAACATTGGAGGCAGATTGGTGATGTTGGGGGGAGGGGGTTGGGTGACATATGGAGATGGAGTCATGACATGCAGGCATGTGTTCCTGCTTTGTGGGGTTTGTCTGTGAAATCAAAGGTCGATATTGGCCAAATTTCTGTTGAAGTTTCACAGTACATGTATCGACCCTAGATGTATTCACAGTGTTCATTGATAAGCTGAACTGTTAACCCCTTTAAACAAAAATACTTATACAAATATTACTGCTGCAAGAATACTTTCAAGTCATAGTTACCAAATAAGACATACTTTTTATAAGTATTCTAATTGAAACAGTGGTGCTTTTATATTATATTATGAAGACGAATAAGTCCTTGAATACCACCCACTGCTCCATTTAAAGTTAGGGCATACAAATAATCTCACCACTTCTTCAGAAGAATTAGCCTTAGAATAAATAAGTCACATATTCATCATAAAAATAAAGGAGACAGACACACAAAAATGTGCTTTGTCTGACAATTTTAATAAACTCATCAGCTAAACTCTGCTAGGTAAAAGTTTTTGAAAAGTCTTGAAAATACTTTAATGAAGATCTGGTAAGCTTTAAGAAAACATATAGCATATAACTGAACACCTCCACCCCCCAAATCTGATAATAAATAGTATATGGTGCTGGTTTTATTTATTCTAAAAATGATAATTATCTTTAGATCTGGAGCCCCCGTAGATCTGCTGCAGTGCCTGTGTTTCAACTGACATGTCCTAATGGTCCTTGCCAGAAGCACAATAGGATGGGGTAGCCAATCACAACCTTGCACAGAAGTTAAATATCAGGTCCACATAGCAGCTGGTTTCTAGTACCGCCAGCAGCCATGCACACCTGAAAAAGGAGGCAGCAGGAAGTGGAACAAATCAGCTGTAAATCAGGCTGAAAAATAACATTCCTTCTATATTTAAAAGAGTGCACTGTCACATTCCTATTTTTCACATAATATGTCTCCTTTAAAATATATCCCCCCTAAACCAGACCTCACAAAAATAATGTATCTATATCAAGTGCCTACCACATTGCAATAGTAACACTAATATTACCTTCTTGTATTTTATATAAATGTCCTGCAAATGCTTGCATTGTTAACAGCAATTGGGTATCATTTTCTCAAAAAGGTCTTATTCGCTTTAGAAATTACACACCGTTTTTAACTTGTCCTTGTTTGTTGCAGACCATTGCCAGAGGGGAAAATTGACGAAAATTGAAGCTGTTAATGTTGGTTTTATGACAAAATAGAGAAAAACACATGCTTCTCTACTTGCTTGTTATGTGATTGTGAATACAATGTTCTTTTTTTGACAGTTTAGTCATTCATTTTTCTTTTGTCTACTTTCACAATACTTTTATGGACATCCTGGTAAACGACATAAAATAGAAAGGGAAAAAAACATTTACGAACATATTTTTGTCTTTTTATTTTATATTTCACCAGGATGCAAAGGAAAACACATTTCATCAGCTTGCATTAAATTGGTAGTTTCAATAATTAATATGTTTATCCTGTGGCAAAATCAAAATGATATATTCCCTTGACAGACCACTGGCATTTGGCTATAGCACATATATATTAACAGATGCTAGCATCCCTGCTGAATACCAAAGCTTAGTTACAGCTCTCCAGGTATCAGGTCCCTGTATCTACTAATACAGAAAGCATTTATTTCTGGGCTTTGGATTGCAATCTAGTCATTTTGATTGTTGCTGATTTCTTGCACAGAGGCATAAAAAATACATTGTCCCATTAAATGCAACCAACTTGAATTTGTTGCCAAAGCCTTGTATGCGTTTTTATATCATTTTATAGAAGGAGTCGTAAAAAATTACTAAAAGAAACACATATATTCTTGAGGTTTATACTACCATCTAGTGAGTTTTATTCAGGAATGTCAGAATTACATAAGAAGAAATCAATACTTATGGAACTATTTCTATAATGAAAATAAAACATTTTTCTTACTGAATTTCAAATTATCTGATATATAAATAATGTAAAGATAAAAACAGCCAATACTATAGATAAATATATTGTTGTTTCCTGACTTAGAAAAATATTCTGCATATTATTAGCAATTGAGGCATATGTATTACTGGACAGTAGGGGGCAGATTTATCAAGGGTCGAATTTCGAAGTAAAAAATACTTCAAAATTCTACCATCGAATTTAAATACTTCAAATTTGAATATCGAATTCGAAGTACCCAAAAAAATACTTTGAAATTCGAATGTTTTTTTTACTTTGAATCCTTCACTTGAGCTTAGTAAATGTGCCCGCTAGTATCTTATTTGATGGTCAAAGTATCCAAAAAATGACTTCGAATTTCAAATTTTTTTACTTTGACCCTTTATAAATCTGCCTCCAGATGTCACAGGAACTATTTTGTCAATGATTTTTTAGGTTTAGGCTTTCTCTGTAAAACCTCAGATTACAAAATTCCCAAGAAACTGCACACCGATAAATTATGCAGTTTTATACTGAAATATAATGATCTCATATTAGGTGAATTTAATAAATCTTAATCTTTTAGGGTAGTTGCTTGAAAGACGCTAACTCTTCATCAAAGTGAACAGTCTACTCATCCCCATATGTAATAAATGGCACTAAGTTTTCCCAGGAGCGGGGGGCGTGGCTTGGCGCCGAGAGTAATGGCCGCATGTTAGGAGGGCTCTGCTAGCCTACCGTCGGTTGTGGCCTGAAAAGCACAGCATACTATGGGGAAATCCGGCAAAACCAGAGCGGAGAAGGAGCAGACACCAATGCGGAGACAAACCTCAGCACAACAGGATCTGGCCCCGCTATTTGTGAAGAAAAAGCCGGACCGCGCGGCTTCCAAAATGGCGCCGATGGCGGCGGCCAGAGAAGCGTACGCGGAGGCAGAAAGAGATACCACAGAACCGGAGAGCGATGCGGATGAGGAGTCAAATATCCGCTCTTACCTGGCTAACCTCCCATCTCGATCGGAGCTTAAGACCATGCTACAGGAGGTCACTGCTTCATTAAAGGAGGAGCTGCAGGAAATAAAACGGGACATGGTGAGCATTGTATCTCGTACTGACGACATTGAAACTAATCAAAACAAACTGCTCCATAATGAAAAGCTATTCCATACCCAATTGGCGGCCCAAGCTCGTATCATTTCTGATATGCAGAGACAATTGGAAGATGGCGAGAATAGAAGCAGGCGCAATAATATAAGGGTTCGGGGCCTTCCTGAAACAGTACTTATTGATGAGATCCAGCCTGCACTACTGCAAATATTTAACGGCATCTTGTTAAGGGATGCTGGTGCGGACATTGCGATAGAAAGGGCCCATAGGGTCCAAAAGCCGAAGGCTGCCCCATTAAACGCCCCAAGAGATGTACTGTGCTGCTTGAACAGTTTCAAACTTAAAGAGGAAATCATCCAAAAGGCAAAGGATGTTGACAGTTTGACCTATGAGGACAATGCAATTAAGCTATTCCAAGACGTATCTCGCTCTACGTTAATGAAACGAAAAGCTTTACGACCACTCACAGATGTTCTCAGAGAAAAGAACATTGCTTATAGATGGGGGTTCCCATTTGCCTTGATGGTATCGAAAGATGGCGCCCAATCTGCTCTACGGGTCCCAGAGGATACCCCTCACTTCTTGAGAAAGCTGCAACTTCCCCTGATACAGCTACCGGGCTGGTCCACGGACACCACGGAGGCCCAAGTACCTGATTTTGAGTTAGAGGGGAGATGGTCGGTTCAACGTACCCCCAGACAGACCCCGAGGACACCGAGGAACATGTCTTCCAGAGAAAGATTCGCCTCTCCCACAGCACCCCCCCACTGAGGGAAGGCCTCTATTGTTTTTGATTCAGGGTCTTTATGCCTATCCAGAGGAGTGTCGATGGCCCATTGTTGTTGAGGCCGCTCTCTTCATTGGACTTCAGATGACATTTCTGTGGATCCCCTGGTTGATAAGTTATTGTTTTGTTTTCTATTTTTGATATTATTGACGAGTTTTTGATTTCCATGATTATTTGCCTTAAGTGTATAGGCCATCAGGCCCGCCGACGGGTAGACCTACCATATGTTCTCTTGACCGTCTGACCTAATACCCTCTCGACTGCCAAGTTCTCCCCCCAAGTTACAATGGCCAACAGAATTGATAACCAGACTGGGGTTATTTTCATACCCACCTCTGGTTCGGCCAGTTGGGAACGGTTTGTTCCCCAAAATGTTCACCCACTTTCTTTTCCCCCCTCTTTTGTCCTATCTCCAGGGATTAGGGTAATAGTGAGTAATACACTTAGCTCTATGTTTGTTTGGACCATGTGCATGTTCGATAAGATCGATCCAATAACTTATGCCTTCTAGCATGGAATGTAAAATTATTAGTTACAATGTTAACGGTATGAACGAGCCCATTAAACGTTCCCAAATTTTGCATGAATGTAAGAGATTAGGTGCTCAGATCGCTCTGATTCAGGAAACCCATTTTAAGGATACTAAAGTCCCTAAGTTTTCCTCCAAATACTATACTAGAATGTTTACTAGCAACAATCCGGTGAAGAAAAGCACGGGCGTGCTGACAATGATTCACAAGGATTTGCCGTTTGTTTTTATTGATCAGAAAAAAGATTCTGAAGGCAGGTACTTGCTGTTAAAGGGTAGATTGGCTAACTCAACAATTACAATAGCTAACGTTTATGCTCCCAACTCAGATCAGGTGCACTTTTTATGTCATTTTCTTTCCACCTTATCCTCATTTGCGGAAGGTACTATTTATTTAGGAGGTGATTTAAATGTTCCTCTCAATCCTTTAACTGATACATCCAACAAAAGATGTCATATCTCTTATAAAGGCCTTAAAAAAGTGAAAAAAGCCTTAATGGACCTACAATTAGTGGACGTCTGGAGATGCCTTAATGCTCACAGTATAGATTTTTCTCATTATTCGAAAACATATGCATGCTACTCTAGGATTGATTATGTCTTTATCTCTCATAAGTGGCTCCAGTTTTGTCAGGTTGCCACTATAGCTCAGGGAACTCTCTCTGACCACTCGCCTGTAGTGGTGCATATGTCTATTCCAAATTCCACTAAAACTGAGTTTCATTGGAGATTTAATAGTACAATGCTGTTAAATGACGCCACAAAGAAGCAGATACGATCTATGATAGAGAATTTCTTTTTGGATAATGATGTCTCGGGAACGAATCCTGCCATATTGTGGGAAACTCATAAATGTGTGTTGAGGGGTCATCTTATAGCATTGTGTTCGAAACTTAAGAAGGAGAGAGAGAAAGCTATACATACTTTATTGAAAGAGATTGCCATCTTGGAACAAGCTCACAAGCAGACCATTGCGGTTGACACATTGAAGGCTTTAGAAAGTAAAAGGCTATTATTAAAATCTACTCTAGACCAATATTCCTATAGGGCCTATCTTAGATGTAAGCAAAGGACATATGATTTAGGAGATAAGAGCACTAAACACTTTGCCAATATTTTAAAGAGATTGGAACCGACCACCTTTATCTCTTCCGTTAAAGGGAAAGACCAACATACCTACTTCTCTACGCCCCAGATAGCCCAGTGCTTCCATCAGTTTTATCAGTCCCTTTATAAATTGCAGGATTCCAGCCCATCAACCTCTCTGAAATGCGAAATAGAGAAATTTATTCGGGAGGCCAATCTCCCACAGTTAACGCAGCTCCAATGCCACCGTATGGACGCACCCTTTACTGTTGCAGAAATAGAAGAGACTTTAAAAACAATACCAACAAACAAAAGCCCCGGTCCGGATGGTTATAATTCTTTCTACTACAAAGTTTTCTCTACAGAATTGCTTCCCTATATGCATAGATATTTTAACGCGATAGACAGTGGCAGCCAATTTCCAGCGCAAGCGAAAGAAGCTCACATAACAGTAATACATAAACAGGGGAAAGACCCGCTGAGTTGTGGGAGTTATAGACCTATTTCAGACCTAAAAATATTCGCTAAAATTATAGCTAATAGACTAAAGACAGAGTTAGCGCACTTGATCCACCCGGACCAATCGGGTTTTGTCCCTAAAAGGGAGGGAAAGGATAACACCTATAAAATGTTCTCCCTCATACATTATGCCAAAATGAAACAGATTCCTGCCCTGCTTTTAACGATTGACGCCGAAAAGGCATTTGATAGGATCTCCTGGGAGTTTCTGTATCAGACATTAATAGGATTTGGATTTAGTATTACCACAATTACTAGAATATTTGCGTTATATTCTGAACCCACTGCCAGAGTACGCATTAATGGCACTCTCTCTCCCACTATAAGCATCCATAATGGCACACGACAAGGTTGCCCTCTCTCCCCTGTGTTATTTGTGCTGGTTATGGAAACTTTGTTGGCCACGGTAAGGAACAAGAAGGATATCTCGGGACTGATTGTGGGAACCGCAGAACATAAATTGTCTGCTTTTGCAGACGATCTTCTGTTATTCATAACTAGGCCTGTTATTTCTCTCCCAAATCTTATGGTTTTATTTTCACGGTTCGGGAAACTTTCAAATTTTAAAGTAAATGCCAGTAAATCCGAAGCTCTGGATATTAACTTACCCAGCACCTGTAAAACATTACTTGAACACAAGTTTCCCTTCCATTGGCCAAAGGGTGGAATAAAATACTTGGGTGTGCAGATAACTTCAGATCTTTCCTTATTATACCAGATCAATTTCCCTCCCTTACTTGCTAAACTAACCAAACAGTTACATACCTGGCAGACGCTAGGACTTACCTGGTTTGGGAAAATTCAGGCTATCAAAATGTCTATCATGCCGCAAATTTTGTACTACTTCCAAACCTTACCGATTAAAATACCCCAACAATTTTTTTCTAAATTGAGAGGGCTGTTTAATAAGTTTATTTGGGACAATAAGCCTTCGAGAATTAAATTAGACACCCTTACACTGCCTAAGGACAAGGGCGGAGTGGCACTACCAGACCCATACTTATATTATGTCTCAGTGCATCTGACCAGAACGCTTCATTGGTGTCTGAAACCTAATATGAAGAAATGGGCTGAGGTGGAACAAGCTATGACAGACATTCCCCTAGGTAATATACTATGGGCCCAGAAAGCTAATATACCCAAGGCCCTCATTTCGCATCCAACCATATCGGCAACTGTGGAGGTATGGTTTAAAGAGAGGCGGTCGTCTAACCTTATGTCTCAGTTGCCTAAACAACAACCTCTCCTACTTAATCCTGATTTCCCCCCTAGCTTGGATCCTCAAGCATTTGGTAGATGGGGCTTACTGGATGGTAGGGAAACCAAGCTGATTGATTTTTACAAGGATGGTAGGATAGTCCCCCTAGCTTTGATACAGAGAATATGGGGTAATCACCCTAGGGACCAATGGTGCTACACTCAACTACATCATTACTTGGACACTCTAGCAATCCACTCAATTACTGATCACCCTACCATGTGGGAAAATTTATTGGACACTAACAAACTCCCATCTCGTCCGTTATCTTTTTCATACCGGATTCTGCAACAGGGTAAAACCTTACCACATCCTAACTTCTTTGATTCCTGGGAAAAGGAACTGGAGGTCGTACTACCTCAGCCAGTGAGAAGACAGATTTTATTGAGGTTGCATAAATCTTCCAGGGCAGTCAGGGTCCGAGAGATGCTGTATAAGCTTGTTACCCGATGGTACTATGTGCCGATGAAATTGCACAGGCTTTTCCCAGGTACTTCTCAACTATGTTGGAGGTGTGGTTCAGATTCAGGTTCTTTCAAACACATCTGGTTTACCTGCCCTTCCATCATCCCCTTTTGGGAAGCGGTGTGTTCAAAGATTTATTCAATCACGGGGACGAAATTAGATCATTTAGATATTCCCCTCTTACTGTTTGGTATTGATCTTCCTAACCAAACCTGGGTGACCGACAAGCTCACACGATATCTGGTCCATGCACTTATCAGAAGAAACCAGGAAGATGGAGGAAATAACTAGCTTACTTAACTACACCACTGACCACTACGCAAAGGTATGGGAGCCTTGGGTGACACATTTGAGGGGACATAGATTGTGAGTTCCCGGTTAGGCTTCTCTGGGAACATTTCGTGGCTTGTTCTGTGGGGATAAATGAATGTGCAGTGCATATTTTGGTTTATATAAGGTCTAATGCGATTGTCTTATGAGTACTGAGAACACTAGGTCCTAATATTGTGATATTGAGATGTAACTCACTGTTAACCCTGTACTGATTGTATTGGATACGTGAATAATGTTTTACCCTTCCCTGGTCCCTCTCCCTTTCTTTTTCTTTCTGTATCCTTTCCCCCCCCTACTTTTTGAAAATCAATAAATAAAGATTTATAAAAAAAAAAAAAGTTTTCCCAGGAGCAGTATACCATAGTAACCAATAAGATGTTTGCTTTTACACAAGTGACCAGTAAATGTTACCTGCTGATTGGTTGCTGACCCATGGCAAACTTAGTACCTTTTATTACTAAGGTACTAAGTTTGGATGGCTTATTGTATGTATTGTTTATTAATAATTCTGTATATGCATTTACGTAAATGTGTGTTGGCAGTGTCGGACTGGGATACCAGGGGCCCACCCAAAAACCTTTGACCAGGGGCCCACCAATTATTCTTATACCAGGGGCCCACTCTCAGTACAATTATTATTCAGCTCCTCATTTAACCTCTATTCTCCTAGTCTCTTTTCTTAACATACTATAATCTATTTAGCCTCTTTGTTCTTATAGAAATAGGGAATGGCCATGAAATAGGCCAAAATGGTTAGAAGCAAGAAGCCCACTGACACCTGGGCCCACCGGGACTTTTCCTGGTCTCCCGGTGGGCCAGTCCAACACCAGGGGGCACATATACTAAGCTCGAGTGAAGGATGAGAATGAAAAAAACTTTGAATTTCGAAGGTTTCAAAGGTTTTCTTTTGGCTACTTCGACCATTGAATTGGCTACTTCGACTACGACTTTGACTTTGAATCGAACGATTCAAATTAAAAATCTTCGACTATTCGACCATACGATAGTCAAAGTACTGTCTCTTTAAAAAAAACTTTGACTACCTACTTTGCCACCTAAAACCTACCGAGCACCAATCTTAGCCTATGGGGACCTTCCCCATAAGCTAAGCAATTTCTGATCGAAGGAAAATCGTTCGATTGATGGATTAAAATCCTTCGAATTGTTCGATTCAAAGGATTTAATCGCTCGATCGAAGTAAATGCAGTAAATCCTTTGACTTTGACATTCAAAGTCGAAGGATTTTACTTCGATAGTCGAATATCGAGGGTTAATTAACCCTCGATATTCAACCCTTAGTAAATGTGCCCCTGTGTGTTGGTTAACATTGTGATTCTAGTATATACTTTTCAGCAGCCAATGTGACCATTGATTTAATTAAATGTGTTGGGTTTGGGTTCTTGACCGCCCTTCAGTTGCCACGCCCATGGAGCTCCTCACTTCGGATCCAGAGATCTCCGGGAGACAAGCAGTACACCACACAAGATATGATGCAAGCTAGTCTGTTTATTAACATACAGAATGAGCTCTTATACTTTTGCATGCTCCCTATAGCCCCCCTCTTCAAGAGCATAAAAGGACAGAGAGAAACATTTAGCACAGTTCGCAGAATCACACAAATAGAGCATGTGTTATATTTAGAAGACGCAAACAAGTTACATAGGGTGGGGGAGGCAAGATGTCAAAGTTACAGAAATAACTAAAGTGCAACAGCTGAAGTTACATACATTTTAGTAACAGTATGCAGTTTCTACAAGTTGTACAGATAATCTTGATCCTGTATTTTAACTGAACCTTGCAATTGCAGTTACAAGCAACTAACCATGTAATATAAGAATTTAAAGGTGAAGGCATAAGAATCATGATTTTAAGCATATTCCTACAAAATGTATTTGTCACATTTTAATGTTCATGTTTGCATTAGACTCTTTTGCACGGTCTCTTTGGCAAAATGTTATTTGTTTTGTATAGGAAATGTTACTCCCTGAAGTCTTCCAAGTGCAAAATATTGTAACTTTTAATTTATTCTCAAAGAGGAGCTATTCAATTGCTGAAGGAGTTATTTGTGTGTTATTTCCACTCTTGAAACTCATCTGGTTTGGGATCCTCAGAAACAAGAGTGTAACTGGCAGTACTTGGCTTCCAATTCACCATTTGATGCAGAATACCCTTCTTATCAGCCTAAAATATCTATGACACCAATGAGTATCGATTTATTTGATCGCACCACTTTTGTCTAAAAGTATACTTCATTGACAGTATGAAGAATGTTGAGAACTTGCAAATTGTGCAAGTTGTGATTTGCATATCTTATCCTTACTGGATTTTCCCCTTTTATAACAGAACATTGGTTTTTGAATGGAAATCTTAGTAAGGGTTTTGTCCGTGTGTCAGTATTGTTTAATAACATCGTAAACTTTTTTTTACTCTGTCCCCCATGTTGGCTTACAAAAAGGATTCTAACATTTTGTGTTTATTTTATTTTACCTTTCAGCAACACTTTTGCACTTCTTTTGCAACTTTATTTAGGTTCTGCGGAGGCATACCCCTTATCCGTAAACCTATCCTTCAACCTTTTATCTGTGGATGATATTCTTTTTGCCCTTAAAAATTGGCTCTCCGGTATCCCTTTGATACACCTTGGGTTATGGAAACTATCTGCATTCAATAACTGATATCTGTCTGTAGGTTTATCATAAAGGTTTGTGGAGATTCCCTCCTTCTCAATTGTTACGTAGTTCTATGAATAGAAAATGTCATT
This sequence comes from Xenopus petersii, assembly GCA_038501925.1. Taxonomy (NCBI): domain Eukaryota; kingdom Metazoa; phylum Chordata; class Amphibia; order Anura; family Pipidae; genus Xenopus; species Xenopus petersii. The sequence goes on from CM076687.1 coordinate 84,999,854, forward strand.
TCTTTTTTGCAAACTCAGTGGTGAACTCAGTTGTGGAGTGGCCTTTGTTGGCTTTATTTATCATTAACATATTAATGTCCCCTTTCCATACAACTAAGAGGTCATCCACAAATCTTTCATAAAGGAGTATATAATCCATACATTTCTGTGTCAAAAACAAAAAAAAAACAGGTTAGCCAGTGATGGTACTATCACTGCCCCCATTAAGGTACCCTAGCATTGCCAAAAGTATTCATCCCCAATTTAAAGTAATTCTTGATTAACACAATTGTCAAACAATCCATTAAAAATTACAGTACATCAACCTTGGGGGAAGGTCTTTTTCCAGCAAGGCATTTTCTGTGCATTCAACTTCTTCCTTTTGAGGGATAGAAGTGTACAAACATTCTATATCCATACTGCATAGATATAATCTTCATCTAGGCCTGCTGCTTTTTTTTCTGTTGTATCCTTCAAACACATGGGTATTTGCTGTACCAGGGTCTGGAGGTATGCATTCACAAATTTTTACAGCAGTTCCAGTACTGAACAAATTCCTGACACAACTGGGTGCCCAGAGGGGTCTCATGAATTTTTAGGCAGTGTAAACAGAACCGGTGTAAGTGGAAACTATCTTATCAGTAAATCCCTTACATTCTCAGTTATGGCTTGGATGATTTTTTGGACAGACATAATATCAAAGGCTATTGTGATATTAAGCTCTATAGCTAGTATGGGTATGGGTATATAGAATTTAATTAAAAGTAGAGAGGGGTGTATGTATGGATGCTGGGTTTTCATTTGGAGGGGTTGAACTTGATGGACTTTGTCTTTTTTCAACCCAATTTAACTATGTAACTATGTAACTATGTAACTATGATACCATCATGAAAATCGTCCATAACCGTACCATCAATATCTTTTTTTTATTTGAAACACAGGGAGCTCATTTGTAAACTCTGCACAGAGCAGAATGATTCACACAGAGCATCTCTTTGACCTGTGTATGGTGTATTTAATGTGTAAACAGAATTGCAAATTTTTATTCATACTGCGAATGTCCATACATTTATCAAATATGGCAAAATCACAAATTGCGAATATTTATGCTAATATCAGCATCTGAATTATGCCACAACTTTATAAATGACCCCCACATTCTCAAATGTATATAAGGCAACGTTATCAACTTCTTCAATACACTTTCTTGGTTATTTAAATGTTTTTTTTCCACTAATTTCCCACTTGGGCGACATCTTGAAAACATTTGTTTTCAATACATTTGAGAAACTCAATCTCCCAAGTTAACCAGTCACTCTTAAAAGTGAGGACAAATCCCAATACCATACTTAGAACTGAAACTTCGTCAGGATTTAATTTCTAAGATATATTAATAATCAGTTCCGTTACCTTTGCTGTTGGCACTCCTGTTGGGTACTGTTTTTGTTTGATGGGTGCCCTTGGGTTTCTCTTTTTGTTGGTATTGCCCCTTATGGCACATGGGAATGTTTGCCCGAATAGGCCTGGGATTAATGGGCAGTTCTGGGTATATCAAGTTGTTGTTTACTGATTTGGTTTTATTTGGCCAGGTTGGAAAAAAAGCCCAAAACAGTGGCTGACAGAATGGACATTATATTTACTGATTTTCAAGTGGACTGCTGTACCGTATATAAATAGAGGTCCCATTCCCTTCCCAGTTGGAGGCAGAGTGTGTGTTCCCACCCACCAAGATGTTTGTTAAATAATGTGTTTTTGTACATGATGACACACTTGATAAAGGACATGTCTGCCAGAAACATGTAGTGTTTCAATAAATTGCAATTGCAAATCCAGTATTGAGATTTACATATCATTCTCAACATCCAATCAAAACACTCATAGTATTAACATTTATCCTCTGTGCCATGATTCTATCTAAATAAAGTACAGGTATAGGATCCCTTATCCGGAAATCAGATATCCAGAAAGCTCCAAATTACAGAATGGCTGTCTCCCATAGATTCCATTTTATCCAAATAATCCAAACTTTTAAAAATTATTTCCTTTTTCTCTGTAATAGTAAAACAGTAGCTTGTACTTGATCCCAACTAAGATATAATTAATCCTTATAGGAAGCAAAACCAGTCTATTGGGTTTATTTAATGTTTAAATGAATTTCTAGTAGACTAAAGGCATGAAGACCCAAATTACAGAAAGATCCGTTATCCGGAAAACCCCAGGTCCCGAGCATTCTGGATAACAGGTCCCATACTGTACATATTATTATGGCTATACATTCTCTACGAATCTACTCCAATTATAAAAACATTTTTGATGGTGTTTTAAGCAGAATATTGCAGACATCAAATAGATGTTAGTTAAGTCAGCAACTAAGTTAGCACTATTTTTACTTTTAGACTGCAAATCTATCTATAGATAATGCACACATTGCTTTCTGCAATAGGAATCATTCTAACCAAAATTATGTCTGGCAAGATAAAATGCTTATCCATATTGCAATACAGGTGCAAAAACACACAGGGCTTACAGAATAACATATTTTGTACTTCTATGTTGTTTATAGCAAATGGTTATAAAAGTAAAGAAGGTTTCAGCAAAGAATATGGTGGGGGACACATTAACAGCACAACAATAGCAATACGCATGGATAGTGATGAGCAAAAATGTTTGAAACTGCTGGACAATTCACAAAATGCATTGAAATCAATAGATATTGTGAAACTTAAATGGAACCCAGCAAGAAAAACACAGACTTCTTCCTCCCTCCCTAATGTTACACACTAGAAAAGTGGTCATAGAATAGATAGCATTGCAGTGTGAATAACAGTTCAAATCATAAAAACAAACACTCCATTAGATATTTTTAATATTAATGGTACCCCTTTGACCAAACAACAGAACAGCCAGTTTGGCTCCACGTTATTTGTTTGCTGTGCTTGTGAGATTGTTTGTCTTTTAAATTTTTGTGGCACCCTAAATACCAATATTAAATCATTATTATTTCATCATATAGTATTCCTTATCCTGAATATATAAAAAGCATATTTCAAGTGTTCTGTGTTTTTTTTCCAACAATTTAGTATTCTCATGATTTCCTATTCAGAGATTTTGTAGGATGGAAAGTCTTGTTAGTATCCTCAGTGCAGCTCAGCAAGAATATATTTTCTAGGTCTTGAGTGGTTTATGTAGAGAAAACACAGCCTTAAATACAGCAGGATCTTTCCAATCATTTGTAACAACAAAAGCACTAACTAAGTTGAATGCAATTATGTTCAGGGTTCTATTTCTTAGTATATCCAAATTTACATAAAACTCACCAATTTCATTTAATAGGCAAGGTGTAATTGTATCAGGTTGAAGACTTTGATGGCTGGTGTGAGATTTCATTATATGCCACTAGATTGGATATATCCTATTGAAGAGGTTTCCTGCAGAGACCTATTGCTATTGCCTTCAACACAACAAGCTGCCATACTGAGTAGAACACATTTACCAACAGAATACGTCTTTATTTTACTTAATAGAAACAAGCCTCTGTTTTGGAAACTGATTGCACTCAGCTAGGTACACATTATGTGATGATTGCAGAGAATATGTTTATTATTTGTACAAATTAGGACTTTCACTGAATCTGAATCAAGTGAAAAAAGTAATTAGAAAATATTTATTGATATGAGCAGGATAGCAAGCAGATATTAAAGATATTAAGATCTGTTTAATACGGCAGGGGGATACCCAAATGCCCAGTTTATACAGAGGACCTGAGAACAAGAGAGTCTGATGATCCATGTAGTGATGACCCATAATGCATTCTCAACATCGCAGCTCTACCAAATATTTGTTCTTTAACATATATGGTATATTTTGCAACTTTAATCGATATATGACTTAAATAATATGGTCAGTTGAATGAGGTGAATATTACACATGGGTTACCGTCCATGACACGTAGTGCTCAAACTCTCATAACATAGTTTCCAACTTCCTTTAAACTTGGCTTAAATTTATATCACTAGGGCAGGTGTAAATGTAACATATTTTACCCAATTAAAATTGCAAATGCAATCAGCATACTGTGTTCAAGCACTTGTATATATCCTATCTCTAAATGTTAATCTTTAGCCATATAGTTTGGGGACAATAGTTCACAAAATGTTAGCAATTTTTTTTACCATATGTATGTGTTAAGTTACTATATTATATGAGAAGTACATATGCACACTAGATCTATATGACTAGAATTGCACACAAATAAAGATGTAGTATAAGTAGTTTTAAATACAGGTACTAGGGTTTGTGTAATTACTAAAGAAGACAAAAATATTAAATTAATATATAAAATTAAGAAGATTTTAGTTAGCCCTTTATGAACTGTATGTTGTTACATAAATGACAACCATTTGGATTTGTTTTCATCTCATTAGTTTTATTTTACTCTGAGAGAAATTATCATGCCTGAACTATAATTGTATGGAAGAGGGAGGTGTACCATGTGCTCCATGATTTATTCTAGTGCTAATTTCAGGTCTGACATGGAACAAAATTTTTTTTAAGTTGGTGTTTAGGATGATAAGGACATGGTTGGTTTTTAAGAGTTGAATAAATTGATAAGCAGGAGAGCTGAGCCTCTGTGCAAAAGAAGGGTATGCCCACTTCCCATTTTCTTAATACATGGCTACGTAGTGTGAAGGGGTAGAAGTCATGGCAAGTGTCTAGTGTTTGTAATAGTATTCCGTTTCGTACTGAAAATTCATCCCATAGTCCTATGGTGCTAAGGCAAAGCAGCTCTGGGAGGAACACAGGTAGGCTCATCCATAGAGGCAGACTGAGGGCCTCATGACCTGAAGGGCTCTGTGTAGATGCATCAGCAACAAATGTTCTATGTCACTCATGGTAATCAGGGTGTAAAAGACTGGAAGACTAGTGCTGATTTACTTAAGATAAGGCAAGATGATCTGACTCAAAAAATGTATAAACCTAGAGACATTTAATTCCTGTCATGTTAAATTAACTTTTTGAACTTTCCTTAAAAATGACAGGCATTAAAAAATACATGTTAGTAATAATAATAATAACAACAGTTATGTTTAGAAAATGTATGTAGAGTATTGATATATTTTATATAAAATAAAAAGTGTAGTTAGTAAACAGGTCTGGTATATATATTTTTTAAACTGTGCTTGCCATTGTGCATACAATATTAGCTGTCTTTACTATCATCCCAATCTTATTGAACCTTTTTTCTAAATGTGGTACAAAAAGGTTGCAACTTACTAGGTATTTGGCGATTTTAAGGTTTGCTTTGGGATGGTTCAGTCCAGCACTTTTTTCAACATTCAGATTTGACTGCTAAAAAAAATCATTACGTGCAATTTGTTTCAGTAACCAAACTTACACAAAATACATGTTTGTTGGCTTGGTGCCTTGATTGTTGCTGTGTGTCTATAGTTTGTGGTTTTAGGATGTGTTGAATAAATTAACATTAACATAGTTAAGTCTTCATTCAATATGCTTCCTAAGAAATTAAAATTGATGATTGTTGGGTATTGAGGGACAAATAAGTGCTACACATGTTTATCTATAAATCAATTCTCTTGTAAACAAAAGATCTACTTAATACACATTTACTGACTAATCCACAATGACTTATGTATTGTAGAATATTTCTCAATTAAAATGCTTCTAAAACTGTTGTTTTATCTTTATATTCCCCTTGCTCTTTTCACCAGCTGAACAACATAATTTTGATAGCAATATTTACAGAAAGAATACAAGGCATTGTTTTCATATGTTTAGATTTTATTATATTCTAACTTTAAAAAAATTACATTTACACATTTGATCATTCTTTTACAAAATATACAAAGTGCAGATGCAAAGATTTTTTTTATTGTTGGTAACAATGAGTTAATGTGAATCAAATTCCTAGATATTCTTTAACCTTTGCAGAATATTTAATATGACATACCTGGTCCATTGGGCATAATATTACTTACTATTTCCTATTTTAGCTACAGTAGATACTATCCTCCAAAGTCTGCTTATAGTAATGAGTATTTTGTCTTCTGTTAACCTGTGCTCTTTTCAGAGTATTTAAGATTTACTTATATGCATTGTATCACATTTTATCAAAATATATTTTCTCAAAATAGATATATTGTACAGGTTTTTCAGCTGATTGATGTGAAGACTCTTCCATTTGGGGATATGCTTCCCTCAAAAGTCATTGAGGATAAGGTCACTGATGGTTCTAATATTATTAATTGCTCTACTAAAATATGTCTTTCCCATAGGGTTTCAGTAGCACAAATCTTCCATGAGAATTTGTGCTGTAGATAAGTTGATGATTTGTAATGATGTCAAGAGTTGAAAGTTATGAAACTTTTAAATGTGGCATATCCTAGAAATATTAAACTTCACATTTTATTCAGAAAGGCTCTACAACATAAAGAAAAGTTTGAGAACATTGAGGCTATAATTCCTTTTACTGAATTTCTATTTCTGAGAATGTTGTGGTATGCCCTATAAGTAGCAGTAAGTTAAACAAAATATAGTTGACCTAAACAGGGCTGCTAATTAGGATTGGTGATTGGCATTTCAAGTATTCCAACCTAGCCAAATTCCAACCAATGAAGTCATGGTGGTCACATAAAGATCTACCAGAATCTTAGCAGACATTTCCAACACTTAAAAAGAGTTTAACTTATTTTGCTACTTATAAAGGCCAAACATAAAGATTCCCTGTTACATAGTAATGCTGGATGCAAAGAGTTAGTTTTTTATTTACTCTTCAGTAAGAGATTACAATCACATGTTTTTTGTTAAACAATAAATATTTGTGAAAAATATGAAGTGATACACAGTTGGGATACAGATTATACATATGACAGGTGGCAAATAAAGGCTAATAAGGTGAATAAGCTAACATCATATAATATTACAGTTAAACATAGCAAGATAAACACTCTGCAAAAGAGCTACTCTGGAGTTCTGGATACAACACTCCTGTCTAATCTTGCTTGAGCTCTGCCAGTACCGACTTGGCTTATCTGACCATGCTTGAACTCCACCTGTACCGATCCGGCCTGTCTGACCTTGCTTGAACTCTGCCCGAACTGCCTTGCCTACCTGACCACACTATTTCTACTTACCTTACTTCTTACTTACTATACCATGGGAAGTTGGTGTTGCCTTCCATCCTAAATACGTGGTAACAATCATGCCCCTTTGCTTGTCCAGAACTCTTGCTTTGCTCTTCTCAAATTAAGACCTGGCGGCATCTGAGTAGCTGAGGGCAGAAGATTGAGCCATGACCCGGAGCCTAGCACTTGTTCTAAACTTAGGCAGCCGTTCATGACAATAATATCAGCGGTCAGATGTCCCCGAATGTTTTGAGCAAATCTGTAATAATTATTATTTTTTAAAATGCGTAAGAAATTCAAAGTCAAAGTCAAAGTAAACTTTATTGTTATCTCAGCAGTATACGAATACACAGTGAGACAAGACGACGTGGCTCCAGCTAGTACACAAAAAGGCACTTAAAAATACACAATAAATATGTAAACATGAAATGTGCAATTAATTGGCAGGAATTGTTTTGCAGCCCCATGCCTGTGTGCAGTAACACATATTAATATAGACAGCACAGGGAACATAAGCACATGGAAACAATCAAAGACACAACAGAAACTCCAGAAATTATTTGTGTAAATTTTTATTGGGTTGAAAAAATAGGTTGATTAGGTTGACCAATTCCTGCAAAAAACGTTGCAAAATGCAATAGGTGTCAAAAATTTTTTACGCACAACAATTTTTTACGAGCGCAACCATTTTTTCTCAATCCAAATGCATTAAAGTGATTGGGTGTTTTTTCTTATGGCGACTTTATTGTCTTTTTTGTCTCTGCAACAATTTTCTTGCCAATTTTTCGATGTGGATTTTTGGCTGTGTTTCATGGAAAAATTTGCAGATGGCCAAGTACATAATTTCGCCACAAATCCATGCCTGCCAAAACAATTTGCTCATCACTAGTTGTATTGTTTCATGAATAAGCTGCACCCTCTGCTGCCGGCATAGTATGCTCAAAAGAGACAATAAATACTTTACTTCATTAGTGTTAATACTACACTACTATCATTAGTTAATACTACTATACTATCATTAGTGTTAATTATGTTGTCTTTTTAAACCCAAGATCATTTTACCATGTCTGAGTATTTATCATGTACAGGAGCAGCCCCCCCCCCCCAACACATGTAGAATTTAGTGTCTGGTATGTAACCCTCTGGAATATGTACATCAAAATGATTAACTATATGGACCTTTAAAAAGTTGTCAAATTTAAACAAATCCCTGAATGTCAAGGTTTTTCTCAGAGCAAAAAAATTCAAATGTTGCCATGCTGCTAAGTATTCTGACCTTTTGCTGAGTTAGAACAAAGTCTACAATCTCCTGTTATTGCAGACATGACCAGTATAATGGTTTGAACATCGCTGTTTCTTTACAGCAAATTTTCCCTGTCAATTAAAACCCTTTAGAGAGTTAGCTGTGTATAGTATGTGTTCAACATATAACTATATAATTAAATTCTAATGACACTCCAGCATTCTCATACACGCACATCATTTAAGGACAGTCAGTCTGATTCAAGAAAGAAAAAAAACATCCACAGCAAAATATGCATATTTATTAATGTTGTGTCAAAGCCTATATAAGAGAGCATGGGGACAATTTACTATAATTCTGATTCATGTGCATGAATTTATGTTAACATGGTTTTTTCTACAAGTGTATATCGTTTTTCTGTTTATAGGATAAAATATTTGTGACCATGTTTTTTGTGACCATGTTTTTTGCATTGACCTTTTTGTTTTCAAAATTTTTCATGCAAATGACTAAAGCATTTTTACTTAACACTCATCTATGGCAAGATTGTAGCAAGTCATTCATAAAAACATATTGGTTCAAAACTGCAGCTTGAGTTATAGGATAATTGAATATATTATGGAAGACTTGGGAACACTGGTGGACTTATACATCCACATTTCTACTTTGATTCAGATAAAAATAGTAGATGATCAGTTTAAATACAGTACGTTTTAGGATGCATGTTATTGTTTACATTATCATCTTTGTTTAGTATTGTGATTCTTTTTGTACTATAAGCAGCAGGACATACAGTATGCATAGTGCTGGTATAACTTTACTCCTTTGTCTTGTTCTTCTTGCCTTCTTACTGAACCAATAATAACTTCTGTTTTTTCTTACGGAATATGGTGCCTATATCTACAGCATATGGTTACAAATGAAAGATCAAACAAATTAATTATATTAAATATGTCAACAAATAAATAAAGCTGCCTGAGAAATTATTTGACTGACTTTTGTAAATTACAAGATAAACAGTTAGTTTTATAGTGATTTCAAGAGAAATATATCAAGATGCAATACATTATTTGAAGTGTCTTAGTAAATTGGTAAACTGATCTGTGTGATGCCTTTGTGAGATAGATGGGTGTTTTAAACATACACAGGATTTTTAAAAACATTTTTAAGTACTGGATATGTCCTAGATATGAATGCAACACCTAGAGGGACATTTATCAAGGGTCAAATTTTGAATTCATGTGAGTTTTTTTAAAACGCCCATGATATTGAAATTCGACCAATCGAAATGTATTATAAAAATCGAATTTTTAAAACTCAGGCGACCCGAAAAAAACATGAATGTCAGGACGGCTGCAAACAACTTGAATTGTTGCCGGCGTCAAAATCCGCGTTTCGTGATTTTTTTGTCCGTTTTGCGGATTTCGCCGAGGTGTAACGGAACAAATTCGCCCATCACTAGTTATGAGATGGTTATAAAGGATCACTGTGGTTGCAAAAAAGTACACAACTTGTTCGGCACATTCAGGCCATTCGTTAAACATATTTGCAACAAAAAATACTCCTTTCACTTCCCTAAAGTCGTGCTCTGCGCAAGTGTGTCTGTGATGAATGCCAAGATGGAAAAGGCCATGTTGTTTGGCTGTTGGAATGTGTTTGTACCTTCTTCCCATAATGACCCCATTTTCAGTGCAGAAAAGGCAGTAAAAACAGAGAACGGTACCCAGCCCCAACCCCCACTAAAGCTACATAGTGGACATACCAGTTTATCAAAGGGGGTCTGAAAATATCCCTCCCTCTACAAAAACAAAGTATTGTTGATCTGGGAAGTGGGGGTTATCGTGGTGATTGCAGCAAGAGCTGAGTAAGTTGCCTGTGTAGCTCCTGGCTTGGGGCAACTTCTTCAGAGGCATTGGGGTGCACCCTGGCTGCGTCAGAACATCCCACTTTGACACCTCCTTCAAATCTACCATCGCTGTGGCAGGAAGATTCCCTCCAGCAATTTAGATCTCCCTACACCTCCGATGACTGTCCCTGGATTCTGCAAACTCAAGATGTTGTTATTCTGTGGATTTATACAAAGGAACCTTGCCCTTCGAAGTGCCTAAAGGAATTCCCTGCCTTTGTCTTTGGACTTGACTGGAGGGTGTGTGCATCTTGTTGTGCATTGTTCCTCGGAATCTCTTATTGAGTGTTTGATTTAAAGGATACCATGTCCTTTGTTCCTTGTGGACGGTATCTTGGAGACTGTTTAAGGAAGACTTTGGGATTGCAAACCTGTGGTCTGCCTTCAGGGGGATGCTCTGTATTTCTGGCCAAGGAGTATTATTGGGATTTGTGGACCTCACATGCTATTGTCGTGTTACTGATTTCCCCACTTTTGAATCTATAATATGCCCCTGTATAAACCATTTTAGGAAGTATGTTTTTGCTACTTGCTCATACATCACACCTTGTGTGACAAGGTGTGATAGTGCGGATTTCGCCGAGGTGTAACGGAACAAATTCGCCCATCACTAGTTATGAGATGGTTATAAAGGATCACTGTGGTTGCAAAAAAGTACACAACTTGTTCGGCACATTCAGGCCATTCGTTAAACATATTTGCAACAAAAAACACTCCTTTCACTTCCCTAAAGTCGTGCTCTGCGCAAGTGTGTCTGTGATGAATGCCAAGATGGAAAAGCCCATGTTGTTTGGCTGTTGGAATGTGTTTGTACCTTCTTCCCATAATGACCCCATTTTCAGTGCAGAAAATGCAGTAAAAACAGAGAACGGTACCCAGCCCCAACCCCCACTAAAGCTACATAGTGGACATACCAGTTTATCAAAGGGGGTCTGAAAATATCCCTCCCTCTACAAAAACAAAGTATTGTTGATCTGGGAAGTGGGGGTTATCATGGTGATTGCAGCAGGAGCTGAGTAAGTTGCCTGTGTAGCTCCTGGCTTGGGGCAACTTCTTCAGAGGCATTGGGGTGCACCCTGGCTGCGTCAGAACATCCCACTTTGACACCTCCTTCAAATCTACCATCGCTGTGGCAGGAAGATTCCCTCCAGCAATTTAGATCTCCCTACACCTCCGATGACTGTCCCTGGATTCTGCAAACTCAAGATGTTGTTATTCTGTGGATTTATACAAAGGAACCTTGCCCTTCGAAGTGCCTAAAGGAATTCCCTGCCTTTGTCTTTGGACTTGACTGGAGGGTGTGTGCATCTTGCTGTGCATTGTTCCTCGGAATCTCTTATTGAGTGTTTGATTTAAAGGATACCATGTCCTTTGTTCCTTGTGGACGGTATCTTGGAGACTGTTTAAGGAAGACTTTGGGATTGCAAACCTGTGGTCTGCCTTCAGGGGGATGCTCTGTATTTCTGGCCAAGGAGTATTATTGGGATTTGTGGACCTCACATGCTATTGTCGTGTTACTGATTTCCCCACTTTTGAATCTATAATATGCCCCTGTATAAACCATTTTAGGAAGTATGTTTTTGCTACTTGCTCATACATCACACCTTGTGTGACAATGTCCCTTCTGCTTCCAGTTCCAAATCTTATGCAAAGGGAAACCTAGAGCTACTGTCATCTGCAACTTGACATAATTCCACTGGTTACACTGCCAGCAGCCTCAATAGGTGCACCCATTGTGACAAATGCTACGCTCTGCCACAATAACTCTGGAATTGTGGGTAAAATGCTGCACTGTGGGTAAAAATTGCAAATTGCTTCCAAAATAACATTCAACAGTAACTAAGAAAAGGATGATGACAAGTTAAAGTAGAAAGAGAAGATGTAGGGGCACATTTACTAAGCTTGAGTGAAGGATTAGAATGAAAAAAACTACGACTTCGAAACGATCGATTCAAACTAAAAATCATTTGACTATTCGACCATTCGATAGTCGAAGTACTGTCTCTTTAAAAAAAACTTTGACTACGTACTTCGCAACCTTAAACCTACCGAGCACCAATGTTAGCCTAAGGTGACCTTCCCCATAAGCTTTCTAAGCAATTTCTGATCGAAGGAAAATCGTTCGATCGATGGATTAAAATCCTTCGATATTTCCTTTGATCGTTCGAAGTCGAAGGATTTTACTTCGATGGTCGAATATCGAGGGTTAATTAACCCTCGATATTTGACCCTTAGTAAAAGAGTTACAAGGGAGTTAGGGAAGGAAAAATACAAAATAAATGCATAAGCACACTTTGATATATCAAAAGAGACTGACCGAGGGTCACTGCTGTGCTCTGTATCATGATTGTTGGTGTATGTGAGAAAGCAAAATTTATTTTACGTGTTTCTTTGGTGTTTGTCCTTGATAGCTTTTGTGAGTTTGATTTTTCCTTGACTAGACTTTATATGTTCTCAGCTTGTGACCCTGTGCTTTGTTGTTCTGTAAGGTTTTGTTATGTGCATTGGGTATCCACCATATCTAAAAGCATTTCTTAGTCGATTTCATTACTAGTTGCTTTGTGTACGTGTATGTGCAAAGCGAGAATAATTAGGAATAATTAGGTGTATGCATTTGTTATACTGGGAACATTGATAGAACGTTGCAGAGTTGCATGATCTCTAAGTTAAAGGGTTTGTAAACCCATACATAAAATTTTGCCTCAAAAGCAAATATAATTATAATCAACTGTTAAAATGATCTTGTAAGTATTTGTAAACTGTAATAGAAACTAGTATATGCCTACCCATCGCAATTCTTTGCACTCACTGCTTCTTCTGGCTTTTGAAAAAATCCATTAGAATCTGGTACAGGTATAGGACCTGTTATCGAGAATGCTCAGGACCTGGGGCTTTTTGTATAATGGATCTCTACATAATTGGGATCTTCATATCTTAAGTCTGCTAGAAAATGATTTAAACATTAAATAAACCCAATAGGCTGGTTTTGGCTTGAACAAAGATGAAATATATCTTAATTTAGATCAAGTAAATGGTACTGTTTTAGTATTACAGAGAAAAAGGAAATACTTTTTAAAAATTTAGATTTTTTTGGATAAAATGGAGTCTATGGGAGACAGACTTTCCATAATTCAGAACTTTATGGATAACCGCTTTCCAGATAACGGATGCCATACCTGTATTACTACAGCCCACTATTCCCAGGTCTGTACATTTTCTGGCTTCTAGTATATTGGTTTAATAGTCAGAACTAGCAGTGCAAAGTATAGCAAAGTGAGGTGTAAATATAATCGCTAGCAGTTTTTTAGAGGTGGACCATTAATAATAGAGAAATAGTTTATGGAGAGAAAAAGTAAAACAAAGAGAGTTTTGTAAATATAACTGAATGCTGAGATTTCTCTTTCTTTTTTATTTATCTGTTATGGAGCAAGAGATGCCTCTGCGCATTTAAAATATGTTTTATGAAAGAAATGTACTTAATAATAGAAAGCTCTGCAGTAACTGTACTAAATAAGCCTCATTCTTAGTTACCAGTCATGTGATAGATCCTTTTTAATATGAAATATAATTCATAGAATAGGCAGCTGGATTAAAGAATAGATATCAGTTGACATATTGTACCATCTGTGTGGGTTTTCCTTTTTACCAGGTTTAAAATAAACAGAATTCTAATATGTTTAAGTGTAGGCAGTTGTTCTTTCAGTATAGGTATCTTGTCCAATGTTATGTTTCAACATTTATCGTCATTTGCAGAGCAATGTCCAAGTGTGATGGAGGTTGAAGAGAGGACTTAATCATGATAAAGGAAAGAGATAGACAAATGCTGGCATCATTAGTGCTTAAAGAAATGGGATTGATAGCCTACTTCTTACAAGTCAGAATTGTACTTCTGCCAGAGCACAATGGGTCACAAAATAAAGACTGCTTCATTAAAAAGCCAATGCCCCATTTACAGGTAATTTTCCTGCACTTCTCTGAGCGCTCAAACTATGCACTTACTATGGATCGAAAACTCCAGCAATTTATTTACAGAATGTCAGAGACAATTTTTCATGTAGTCAAAAATATATCACTTTGTATATTTTATTTAGATGTCACTAGGGATGGACAGAAATGTCAAATAAACGCTCTATGGAATCAAACACACATTTTGTCTTCATCGGTTTTCAGTTCATTTGAATGTGTCAAAAGAAGAAAGGGCTAAAACCTTTTGAAATCAGAGTTTAGGAAATAAAGAAACACTTTAAACAGGACATGACCACGTACAGGAAGAGCTGCTTATTTGACCTAAATTCAAACTAACCCCATCTGGGGCCTATGTTGTCCTACAAAAGGTGGACTACAACTGCAACAACTGGCAAATCTTCCAACAGTAAGACTATGTAACAGTATGACAGTTTTATTTTTACTTAAAATAACGAATCTTCAAAAATATGACAATTAAAAATTCCCCATCTCTGATTTTCCTTTTATGGGTTGAAATGTTATAGCAAATCTGGATTTATCAAGGCTCATATGTGAACGTGGGTATGTGCAAATAGCCACAGGCCTCTGCCCTTTGATCTCTTTATGGGGCAAATTCACTAAACGACGAATCGCCTAACAATAACGTGAATACGCCAGCGTATCGCATTTTCGTTAATTCGCCGATTCACTAACGGATGCTGGCGTAAATTCGCTAGGCTTACTTCGCACCCTTACGCCTGGCGAATTTGCACAACGGACGTAACTACGCAAATTCATTCTGAATGCTACCTTTTACGCCAGACTTCCTTCGCCACCTCAGACCAGGCGAAGTGCAATAGAGTAGATAGGGATTGCTTCAAAAAAAGTAAAAAAAAATTCTAAGTCCCAAAAAACGCTGGCGTTTTTTCATTTTTTATGGGTGATAGGCTGAAAAAGATCAAAATTTTTTTTGGGGCTACCCTCCTTCCCCCCTACATTTCCTAACTCATGACAACTTAACTATACAGTGGGCACATGTTGTCACGGCCGGCACACAATACCAGAACAGGTGCCAAGTACCCTGGTCTCGGCTCGGCTTCACCAGTAGTGTGACCACCGTTGGGCTTCGGGAGGAGCCCTCAGCTTACTTGGGTGCCACCTGGACTTAACGAGGGGTACAAGGCAAGATGTTCTGGCTAGCAGAGGGGCACGGCAGGTAGCAGAGTCTTTTGGGCTGAAGGTCACGGTACAAATGGAGCAGACAACAGAATCGTCAGACAGGCAGGGTCGAGGCAGGCAGATAACAAGAATCGTCAAACAGGCTGGGTCGAGGCAGGCAGATAGTAAGAAACGTCAAACAGGCAAAAGGGTCAAAACCGGGTGATCAATCGAAGGGTTAAACTGTAGAGTAGTCGTAAGCAGGCAAGGTCAGGATCCAGAATTCAGAATAGTCGAAATAGCCAGGCAGAGGTCAAAACAGGAATCAGACAGAATCAGAATAAACACAAGGCTCAGAAGCACCAGGAACAAATCCTATCACGGGCAAAGTCCCACAGCTCTAATGGGCTTTAAATAGTTTTTTAAATTGTGCGCCCTTGCGCGCTGACGTCACAACGTCAGCGCGCCTGCGCCTTTAAGAACTCCCAGAGCGCGTCGCGCGTGCCCTAAGATGCCGGCGCCTGCGGCCTAACGGAAGCCACTCATCGAGGCGGGCGTCCCCGCCGAGGGGGTGACAGGCGTCCCTGTCGTCCCCCCCCAGACCACCAGGTTCGTTCTTTACACATGTGTAGGGCAAAATAAAAATTTTATTTGCTGTTTTGAAGGTTTCCCAGGCTTGTGTAGTGTTGCTACATATACCTCCATTGTAACTTGAATTTGGCGCTGTATGCAAATTAAGCATCGCTAGCGTAACTTTGCTTTGCTTGGCGAATTAACGCTAGTGCAACTTCGCAACCTTACACTTCCCCTGAGCGCAACTTCGGATTTTAGTGAATTTGCGTAGCGCTGGTGAAAATACGCCTGGCAAAGTGCGAAGAAGCAGACGCTGGCACAATAACGAATCTTATTGAATGTCCCACTATGCTTCTTCTAGTGTGAGGCAATACCCTTTCATATTTATGACATAAAAGAAAAGATTTATTAAGCTATAGATTTGCACACAATAGTTTTTTTTTTAATTCATCATTGCATGTATGGGGTATTTGTGGAATAGGAGTTAAAAGCAGGGGAAATTGCATGTTAATGATCCCCAATTTTATAATTTATCTACAGGTCAAGTAGTAACTATATTGCCCTATGACTGTCTGTGATTGATTTACAAAGCAGCAAAATGGATGGTTTTTATACTTCCTAATTGAAGAACATCAAATTTGAATCCAAGTTTAGTAGTCAATGAGTGCTTCATTCCCATGATAATTAGCTCCAGGTGGCTGCATTTGCTCGCAAACACCTGGGTAAATAGTTGGATTGGATAATCAAATTACAAATTAGGAGCATTAATTAATGTAAGGTTATATTCACAGGTTGAGGAAGCAATCACACTAATTATTGATTAATGCAACCAGTTTAGCCAAAAACACTCTGTATGATCCCCCAATATATAATGAGTCGAAAGTATTGTACCGTATACATGAAATAAAAATAATCCTGTTTCATTTCTACATAGAGGAATGTTTTACTATAGACAAAAGTAATAAATCAAGGAGACTTCATATCAAAGTCTCCTTGTCATGGTAGGACAATAGTTAAATAAATTATCTTTTAGGGCTCTTACACATGGGCATTTTGCTCTGCGTTCAGTTTTAATGCATTTAGCCGCATGGGGGGGGGCGCAGAACAAAATGCAGCACTTACACAGGTGCATGTAAGAGCAGAATGAAAATGGAATGTTGCATTCCACCTGTGTTCAGTACTTAGTCCCTGTGAGTACAGCCCGCTTTAAAAGAATAGAATGCATTTTTTCCTGTGCCCCTCTGCAGGTGAATGCATTAAAACTGAATGCAGGGGAGCACAGGACAAAACAAGAGCCCTTAAGCTTAATGCCAAAGTCAAATTTATCTCACATTACAACAAGTCTACCATAATCAACTTCTTGGGTGATGTTTAAACATAACAATGTTGATTGTTTAAGAGTAAACTAGAACAAGGTTTTCTTAGAGTAATGCATAAACTCATCTTATGTACAGTATATCACTAGATCGTGTACTTGATTAAGAAGGGTCCATTTTTATGACATTTTTAAGATTTCCAAGTATCAGTAATAAAGGGATACTGTCATAGGAAAAACATGTTTTTTTCAAAATGAATCAGTTAATAGTGCTGCTCCAGCAGAATTCTGCACTGAAATCCATTTCTCAAAAGAGCAAACAGATTTTTTTATATTCAATTTTGAAATCTGACATGGGGCTAGACATTTTGTCAATTTCCCAGCTGCCCCAAGTCAAGTGACTTGTGCTCTGATAAACGTCAATCACTCTTTACTGCTGTACTGCAAGTTGGAGTGTTATCACCCCTTCCCTTTTTCCCCCCAGCAGCCAAACAAAAGAACAATGGGAAGGTAACCAGATAGCAGCTCCCTAACACAAGATAGCAGCTGCCTGGTAGATCTAAGAACAACACTCAATAGTGAAAACCCATGTCTCACTGAGACACGTTCAGTTACATTGAGAAGGAAAAACAGCAGCCTGCCAGAAAGCATTTCTCTTCTAAAGTGCAGGCACAAGTCACATGACCAGGGGCAGCTCGGAAATTGACAATATGTCTAGCCCCATGTCAGATTTCAAAATTCAATATAAAAAAATCTGTTTGCTCTTTTGAGAAATGGATTTTAGTGCAGAATTCTGCTGGAGCAGCACTATTAACTGATGCGTTTTGAAAAAAACATGTTTTCCGATGACAGGATCCCTTTAATAATGATAAAGACATGGTTTTCAGAGAGGCAACTTGATAGCACAATGCCCACTTGAATGCATTGGTCTCCTAAGGTTGAGTAAAGAAGGGAATGTGTGAGCCTGAATGATCCAGTCAGTGTTAATATCAGGCTGGGAATGAGCCCTGTGCAAGGTACTAGGGAAAGTTTACCACCCCATTAGCACTATTGATGGATAGAACCGGTGGCTCAGTGACTGACACTACATGGGAAACACTGGCTGTAGGGAATAAGCATTGATGCAATGGCAGAGGGAGAGACAGAGGATTAGTCTGTCTGGAAAAGGTCACACACAATTAGAGCCCGGTACCTCAGATTAAGTTAAAGAGAAAAAAGTAGCCCAGCTGGGTGGTAACCGTGGGTCAGATTTGCACAGCACCAGGAATATTGCAGAGAACAAGGTTGAGAATGGAACCAGACCAAACACAGGGATTATTAATCCTCGAAATTCAACCCTTGATAAATCTGTCCCTTAGTGTCTTTTATTACATAAACTTTATACTTTATATTTTCCCAATGGGACAATATAGCAGTATTGTTACCTGTCAGTATAGTTGTGTCTCACACCTGTTCGAAGACTTCTAAAAATCCCTTTTATGGCTAAATTGGCTCTTCTATGCATTTAACATTTAAGCATATTTTGGAGCTTGTTTGTATGCTCATATAAAAATGCACAGAACATCTTGTGAAGACACAGCACTGCGGTGAAGCAAATGGAGCTTACTGCATGAGCCTGTTGATGTATTCAAGCCAATTCTCTGCCTGTTTTCATCGGTAGACTCATTCATTTGCAGTTGTATTCAGCCTATCTTTTCCTACCTTTTGAGATATGGATCTTAAAGACTACCGCAGTCTGTAATATTCTATTTTTTCCTTCATTAATTCTGAGCTGGCAACAATGATTGCAAGATTATGTATAAAACCAACAATGAATATGTCACCTAAGATGCATTTGTTTTAGATTTCATTATGTTTATCAGAACATATTTATGAATGTACAAATGATAAAAGTGTGCTTCTGGGAAGCCAAAGAAATTCACGGATGGTGTATGCTTATTTCTTTATAAATTAACCCAAATGACTCCTTTTTCATGCTTACTAGATTACCGCTTTACCCAGGTGTGTTGCAAGTTATTTAAATCTTTGCATGGAGCATGTATATTTAAACATAAATGGGGCGATCTGGTAAGCGAAATATAGGAATAATGTACAGAAGAAACGGAGGAGTTCTATTATTACATAATGGTTGGAGGAATCTCTTACATAATTACATTACATGCCTGACCTCTTACATAATTATCAATATGAAAGGGAGTAAGTCATTCTTTACAGAATCGCTACTGTATATAAAGGAACAATTATGCTCCATTTGTAAGGTATGATATTCTGTAAACTGGGACCCTGGCCTTTTCTGGAAACTTTGCAAATTACAGTTTAAGTTTAAGATCAGTTGGCTACAACCAGCATTAATTTCACTTGTGCCCGGAGGGTAGCAGCACTTCCAGTAAAAGCCAAGGTACAGCAAGAGGTTGCAGAGTATACATTAGCCTTCTCTGTTTTCCTTTGGTTAAAACATAACAATTCTTGTATACGTTTCTTATAAGTCTGTTGCTTTGACATTAAACATCTCAATTGACTTAAAAAAATGATGCTCTTCCAATTCACCTTTCTTTCTACATGCTGTATCTCATAAGCCCTTGATCGTGAAACTTGTAGTAGCTGTGCACAGATACAGTTCCTTTTATGAATCTTCTATTAAAGGAGAACGAAAGCCCGAGGGCGCAAAACCCCTCCCCCCCTCCCCTCCGTTGCCCCCCCCCTCCTCCCCCATGGCCTACCCCTCCCCCTGGGCAAATGCCCCTAACTTGTTACTCACCCCTCTGCGCAGGTCCTGTCCATGGAGTTCGCAGTCGCCATCTTCTTCCACTCGCGTCTTCTTCCTGCTCTGACCGGCGTTTTCTGGCGCATGCGCAGTAGGAACAGTTACCGGTACGGCTCTACTGCGCATGCGCCGAATGTCACGAAGTTTTCCGATTTCACTTCGTGACATTCGGCGCATGCGCAGTAGAGCCGTACCAGTAACTGTTCCTACTGCGCATGCGCCAGAAAACGCCGGTCAGAGCAGGAAGAAGACGCGAGTGGAAGAAGATGGCGACTGCGAACTCCATGGACAGGACCTGCGCAGAGGGGTGAGTAACAAGTTAGGGGCATTTGCCCAGGGGGAGGGGTAGACCAGGGGGGAGGAGGGAGGGGGGGCAACGGAGGGGGGGGGAGGGGTTTTGCGCCCTCAGGCTTTCGTTCTCCTTTAATGGCTCCCCAGGTACTCTACCCTGCGAAACGCCCACGAAAATTTGCGTCAAAATTTTCTTTCAAAAAAACGGGCGCCAGCGTCAAAAATTAGATGCCGGCGCCATTTCAAAAAATTTTTGGCGCAAATTCGCCCATCACTACTGATAAACTTTAACCAAAATGGCAACAAAGCACCACTGCCGAAGAAACTGTGTTCAAACAAAATAATTATCAAGTAGCAGGATTATCTCTATAATAACAAAAGAGTTTACTGTTGCATGCACCATTCTTATATGTTCCAACATATACTTGATGGCAAACTATTAATATGAAACAAGAATTGATATAAAATGTAAAATATTTGGCTCACGTAAAACAGGAGAAAAATTATTTTGATCTTCCTAACCTTTTGGGAAATATACACTGAATACATTTGTTATTTTTTTCAGTCTCTACAGTATTGCAATAATACATTTTTCTACAAGATAACTGTGCTCCAGCATCTGTTCAAACACTTTTGAAAGTAAGATGTAGATGTGCTCGGGTAACATGCAGTAAACACCAAGCCTATTATAGTTTTACTGCAACCATTTTCTGGCACAATTAAGGGATGTGCAGATGTCAAGGACCCGGGGGTGTTACAAGTGACATGTTTATATGGCATTTGCACAAGATACATTTTAATTATGTAACAGTCTCGAGTATGTCTAAAGCACTTTTTTGTATTTATGAATTAACAGCTATTATTTAGTACTTACTAAGATCCGGTTCAATATGCCATTGCTGAACTACAGTTCTAATAAGTTTCCAATATCTCTTAAAGTGGACCTGTCACCCAAACACAAAAAGCTGTATAATAAAAGTCCTTTTGAAATTAAAACATAATAATAAACATGAAATCCAATTTCTATTTTTATTAAAGCATTCATAGCTGTTGTAAGCTCATTTAAAAATCTCAGCTGTCAATCAAATATTGTCTGCCCCTCCTCTATACCTTAGTCATAGAGTTAGGGCAGACAGTTACTTAAACTTTCCATTCAGCACTTCCTAGATGTCACTGCTCTCCCCACATTCCCTGTTCTCTTCACCGTTTAATTGTGTAGCCAGTGCATGGGGATAGACATCGGGTCCCCCATTCTGGTGCACAAACAAACTTCTGAGATTATACAAGGCTTGTCTTAATAACAGTGCCCACAAAATGGCTCCTGCCTGTTTGCTATAATTATGAATTCCCAGACTGAAGGAAACAAGATTCAAATAATTTCTATAGTGTAATTAAAGTTAATTTTGCTTGACTAATGTGATAAAATAGCATTTTGATTATTTTTTTGGGTGACGGGTCCCCTTTAAATCATTGATTTTACCTGATTCTTTGTATAGAAAACATGAGGGGAGGTACTTTTTACTAGTATTTGCTATGTTAAGATAGCTTATTTCTCTCTTATCATTATGGAAGGGACAGGTGAAACAACACAGTGTGAATTCAAGCAGTAGCTTTCTAATTGGGTTCTGAGGACCCCACTCTTGTCTGGGATTCCCAGTATATGGTATGCTCTGTATGGGATATGAAGCAGTATATACGCTATACCTGCAGGGGTTGGTTGTTCCCCTATGATGCTTGGTGTTGTTTGGCTCTTAGGGATCACCTAACTCTAGAATGGAATAGAAGTTATAAATAAATGCAACACTCAGGGGCAAAATGTGAGAACTCACCACAGAAAAATTCACCCACTTTCTATTCATTCTTACAGAATATTTAGAAATGTATTAATAAAATGTTGAACTCTATGGGGCTGATTCACGAAGGGTCGAATATCGAGGGTTAATTAACCCTCGATATTCGACTGGGAATTAAAATCGAACGATTCGAAGGATTTTAATCCAACGATCGAACGAAAATCCTTCGATCAAAAAATCACAGGCAAGCCTATGGGGACCTTCCCCATAGGCTAACATTGACTTCGGTAGCTTTTAGCTGCCGAAGTAGGGGGTCGAAGTTTTTTTTAAAGGGACAGTACTTCGACAGTACTTCGAATGGTCGAATAGTCGAACGATTTTTACTTCTAATCGTTCGAATCGTTCGAATTTGATCGAATTCGATCGAATTTAACCAATTCGATGGTCGAAGTACCCAAAAAATACTTCGAAATTCGAATTTTTTTTTATTCTAATCCTTCACCCGAAATTCGTGAATCGGCCCCTAAGTTTCACCTATTGATAAACATGCTTCTAAAAATCCCATACGAATAAACAGTTATTTGCCTTATTGAATCACAATTATAACATGAGGAAAAACCACTAATGGTGACGTTGTTGCCCCCACAACTTAGTAGTTATATAGTGTATGTTTATCGCTGTCTGTAAAACAAGGAGTAAAAGAAAAATTCTTCTGCATCTAATACTCTGTAAATAAAACTCCTCTACTTGGCTATCCTTACACACAACAGACAGTGATTTATTCGGCTACTGGGGATAGGGGACCTGTATAAATATTTAAAACAAGATCCCGATATCTATTACGAAGGATAATTTATGCCAAGTTGCTCCTGACATCCCTTTTGGCTCCTTTATTACTTTGCCCACTGACATCCATGTCTGCATTTTGTCTACAAACATGCAGTAAACATTACTAACTTTGAGATCGCTGCCATGATATGACACACACCTGGGAATTCAAACGCAGCAACTGCTAATAGCAACTTATGTGAGCTCATGTATTGTACTTGGGTTTAATGTCACTCAGGAGAAAGAAATATTCTGGACATGTTTAACAACCAGTCAAGGAAAACCTTATTATTGAATCTATAAAGAATATGTGTATAATCTTTATGCGCAGACCTACAGAACAACGTGTTTTAATGGCTGTAATGTTTTTATGATGGTCTTCAGTATGCAAGGCAAATTTACTGCCTACTCTAAACAACCAGCTGCCTAACCTTTATCCATTAAGGGATCTAGTGGCCATTATATCCATTAATTAAGGGTTTCCTGTGTAAATCAAACCTTCAGTCTTTTCTAATTATATCTGTGTTCTTCTGTAGTCCAATTGCTAGATAAATAAATCAACCAGTATTAAATCACTTACATAGATTTTTTAAATGTTACTAATTCCCCGGTATTTGTGTTGTGATGGGAGAAGAATAAGCTAGCACAATGTTGTCCCCCAGATTTTGTATCAATCTTATGGGGAAAAAATAAGCCTTTAAACCATGTAGTTGTTCACATAAATGTAGTTATTCAAATAAATATGTTTGTTAAGGAAGCAAAAAGCTGTCTGAAAGGAAGAAAACCACAAACCATAAGTAAGGGGTTTATTATGAAAATTGTGGCCACTACAATTAAGGCAGTACTGAATATTCTTGACATGTCTAAGAAATTTCAACTGAAAATGTTGTGCATAATTTATTTTTTGATCATTTCTGTTACCTTCAATTTTTCTCTTGGTCTCTGTTAACTGTCACCCTTCCGCGAGGCCTAGTCTACCATCATATCATATCATATACATTATTAATGGTACATGATGCCCCTATCCAGTCCATGTAGAACTAAACCAACCTTTCCACATTTAGCTTGAGTGTTGGAAGGTTTTTCGTTGATCCACACTTTGGAGGTTATTTATCAAGGTCCGAATTTATCTCAATATCGGTTGCTACAAACTCTGATCTAACCCGCTCGGGTTTTTAACACTTATTTACTATTACATTTTCCCGAAAATTTGCTTTGCGGGAAAAGCTAAGATTTTCACGTTTTTGTCATGAATTTTCCCCGAAATCTCCGAATACATCGTGAAATTGCCCGAAACCCCAGAGACGTCGAAAAATCAATGGGACTGTTCTCATTGACTTTTATGCAATCTCAACGGGTTTGAGATGCCGTGTTTTTATATTTGGGCTTTTTAGCCCTCGGAGTTTAATTAAAAGTTTTTTAAAAGTCAGATTTTATAAAAAAATTTTTTTTTCAGATTTCAGGGAATTTTGGGTAGTCAGAGCTTGGTAAATAACCCCCTTACAGTGTTTTTTTTGCCACAGCTGTAAGAGTTATTAATATAAAAATGGCAAAGACGTCTATTAAGTATTAAGGTTTATACATAAAATTGCCCATTGTGGTGATATCCCTATTATAGTGCATGGCCACTCTGAAATTCAACCTTATGTTATAGTAGGAAGTAGAATTAAAGGAACAGTAACACCAAAAAATGTAAGTATTTTAAAGGAAAGACAATATAACGCACTGGTGCGCTGGCCTGGCAAAACTTGAGTGTTTGCTTCAGAAAAACAATGATAGCCTCTATAAACATGCTTCTGTGTAGCCATGGGGGCAGCCATTCAAGCACATGATACACAGTAGATAACAGATACGTTTGAAGAATTCCATTGTATGCTAAAAAAGCTTATTTATTATCTGCTGTGTATCTTGTGCCTTTTCTCCTTTTTTAGCTTTGAATGGCTGCCCCATGGCTAAACAGCAGATTATATAAACTATAGTTGTGTTTCTGAAGCAAAGACACCAGATGTACCAGTGCAGCACAACAGTACATTATATTTAGGACACTTCTATTTACTGCTCCATTAAAGGAACAGTAACGTCAAAAAATGAAAGTGTACTGTTTTCAAGTAATACAAATATAATGCAGTATTGCCCTGCACTGGTAAAACTGGTGTGTTTGCTTCAAAAACACTACTACTGTTTGTATAAATAAGCTGCTGTATAGTATTGGGGGCAGACATTCAGCTCTGGTTACACAACAGATAAGCTTTGTAAAACATAATGGTGTTATCTGTTATCCACTATTTAACCTGTGCTATATAGCCTTTTTTCTGCCATTGCTACACAGCAGCTTGTTTATATGAACTATAGTAGCATTTCTGAACCAAACAGATCTGTTTTACCAATTCAGGGCAACAATACATGATGTTTTCATTACTTTAAAACACTTTCACTTTTTGGTGTTATTATTCCTTTAAGCTCCTGTAAGATCAAGAAGCACATACATTGCATGCACCCCAGATCCATCACAATTTGAGATGCTTGAAGCTTAGTTTGTCTTGTTCAGAAAATCATGAAACAGACAGTTTGCATCCTGGCAAATAACCACAACGTTCCACATTAGACTATCTGTTTTTACAACTTATTTGTGATGAATCTTATTTTTAAAAATAACTTGCACAACTTGCATTGCCTACATTTAATGCATCTTTAGTCCTCAATACTAGTGATGGGCGAATTTATTCGCTAGGCGCTAATTTGCAGCGAATTTGCGTGATTCGCCGCCAACGAATAAATTCGCAAAATGCCCGCAAAAATTCGCCGGCGGCAAAATTTTTTTTCCCGAAAAAAAAACGGACGCCGGCATCAAAAACAAGACGCTGGCACCGTTTCGAGAATTTTTCGCCTTTTTTTCAGCGAAACGGCACAAATTCGTCCATCACTACTGAATACAAAGGCAAGCACATTGAGAACACATTGACACTACCCAGGCCAATATTTGCATCAGTACATATTCTTTTGCATCTTGTAGCAAATGTCGGTGTATCCCTTCAGCCTTCTCTGATGAAATATGTGCATGTGCATACATTTATGTAATATGTAAAAGCTGCATCTGATTTTCTCCAAGAGACTTAACCATCACTGCCAGGAGTCTGAAATTCCAGCATTCGAACACAAATACAGGGGAATATACAGATGCACAATTTATGTTCATATAGAGCTGGCATATTTCAAAGGGCTTTACAGAAATGATTCATCATTGACTTCAGTCCCTACCGCAGTTGATCTTACAATCAAAGGTCCCTATCGCATTCACACACTTAATTTGGACAGTTTTTAACATTACATTGAATTTGTCCATATATAGTATTTCTTACTGGAGGAAACCCACACAGACATGGGGAACATACAAACTCCTTTACGACAGTGACTTGCCTGAAATCTAAAATAGGACCCCAGCACAAGGTGGCAGTGTGCTATTGTAGTGCTTTAACCTGCATATTATTTACCAAAATTGATACTTATTTACATGTATATACTGTAGGTCCATTACATATTACAGTGAACACAATTTAGCTTGAGTCTGCACTACTATTATGAAAATAATTTGTGGTAATAAAAAGCTAAATGTGTCCACTGCACTGGCTTTTACAGATTGAAACTGGATTTAAAAAAATGATAACAAATTTGATTATTTTGATTATTATCTAATATGTAGCAAATAAGAAGGTATAAAGAGATGCAAAACTAAAGAGGAATTCTAATTGTATGTAACAGAGCCCCCCCCCCAAACACTTGGACTAGCATCCTTGGTAGAGTGCTCAGACTGAAGGCTGGTTAGGATAATATTTGGGGAGAATGCATATATGCTCTCCTAGTTATTCCTAAAACCAATCTTAAAGGTCAATTACAGAGACATTTGTTGTGAAAACACACTTGCCGCCTACAGAATTTTTGGAATTAAGGATAAATGTAGGGGGTCTAAAAAGTTGGACCTTCAAGTTGAACTGAAAAAAACCCCACAACCATTGTTATGAAATGGTCAACTCATTTACAGATGGGCATTATAATGATTTGTCATAGAATATAGCTTTTAGTCCAAATTACTTAGTAATTGTGTCAACTGCATTGTCTGCTTTGAAATCCTTAGAACTTTCAGCATTGTATATCAACATTTCAGAACACAAGAGTGCTCTTGCTGTGTCTCTCAATAACTTTAATAGCATGAGAAGTGTCAGTGTTGCTGATCACCTATGATTATTTGCCTCTTCACAGCTGGCACTGAAGCTGAATTATTTCAGTTCTTGGATTCCTAGCAAAAAGGAGTTAGTACAAATACATTTCTTCCTTCAAAGACCTGCCTGCCAACCACCTGCCAATGTACTGGTTGTTCTTTGCATATAAGCAGAAAATGTAAAAAATTTCTTTCAGTTTATGTATCGATGTGTTGCCCAGTAGACAGCTGAATTTCATGATGTATTTTGACATTTTTACTGGTAGTCATCCACATGGAAAGCATGCACACTAAAAAAACTAATTACATAGGAAAAGGAAAACTTAAGAGTAAAATAATGCATTCAGAGACCTAAGTGTTGTACAATGTTGCTATCAGTATTGCTGGGTGCATTCTCTACATGGGACTTCTCTATAACAGCTTTAACTTGGGACAGAAAGAAATAGCATCCAGCACTCTGACAAAGCCTGCAGTTGAGGGTAATACATGTGGAGTGACAATGTCTCCTTAGCTTGCGCTCTTAGTTCTGCTAAATGAAGAATCTGCCACAGTGTATGTTATGATGGCCATACACAGGGAGATCCGCTCATTTGGCGATGTCGCCAAACGAGTTGATCTCTCCCTGATATGCCCACATTGAGGGGGGCGATATTGGATCAGAATGGAGGCCATACAGGCAGTCGGATCGTGGGACTGCATCAATGAACAGATGAAAAGATCCCAAAGATTTCTGTGTGGGAAAGGTTAGTAGGGAACCCCCAGTCACAGAAAAAGGGAAAGGGGGTCCATAACAGGACGATAAAGAGCAAAGTGTTCTCTTCTCTGAGC
Source organism: Xenopus petersii (assembly GCA_038501925.1). Classification (NCBI taxonomy): domain Eukaryota; kingdom Metazoa; phylum Chordata; class Amphibia; order Anura; family Pipidae; genus Xenopus; species Xenopus petersii. Next base: position 85,027,835 of record CM076687.1, read on the forward strand.
ATGGAAAGCCAAAGGGAGTCCTGAAGCAACTGCTACATCAGTGGGGGTTCCTCTCAGCAGAGATCACCAGAAAATCAGTACTAGATTTCTTGCAGAAGCATAATAGTGTTATGTGTATATATATATATTTATATATATATATATATATATATATATATATATATATATATATATATATATATATATATATATATATGTTTAAATGCTTATTAAAACTTGTATGGAGATCCAAATTACGAAACAACCCCTGATCTAGAAAACCCCAGGTCCTGTGCAAACCCATCGAAATACTCTACTCCTTAGAATGAAGGGCATGCATGCATAAGAAAGTATATTCCTTGAGCTAATTTGGTCATTTATAAAGCTCATCAAATGTTGAATAATTAATTATACCTGTACTATATTTTGTGGACCTTTCAAAATATTTTCATGCTTTTTAATGTTTGATTTGATTTAATGTAACGCAGTGACTAAAAATGTTTGGTCTACACATAATATGATAATTTATTGCTCTTGCATTTTTTTCTAACTTAATGACTTCAGGTACCATCTAATATTTTCAGAGATTTGATCACTGAAATCACAACAGCAAATATTGTTTTCTAAAATTGCAGCTCACAGTCCAAAGAAAAGGATATGGTAATGGGACTTACCTGATAGTAGAAAGTCATCTTTATAAAACTTAAACACATAATAAAAGTTTGGAAAATGATAAAATAAAAACATATAAAGAAAGAAGAGTAGCAAGTTGAATGGTAAATCTAATTAGTTCACAATTAAATGAGCTATTCTTGTCTTGGCTGCAAATTTCTTAGTGATAAATTGTTCTCTGTTGAAAGTTTATGCATGATAGAATTTAGCAGGAAATACATTTTGCTGTCCTCACTAATTTAAAAAGGGATAGCTGGGGATTTATTAAAAGTGTTTCTAAATCCCTTATTATACTGCTGCCTAAGTATGGTTTGTCTGGCTTTCTTTTGGATCTCTTGTCCAAAGAGGCAAATTATTGATGTTTTCCAATGCTATTTGTATAGCCTTAACATGTATTTGCAGCAAACAACTTTGATTATAGAGTTATCAAGTCTTACAGCTGTTATTCATCTAAATCTTCACTTTGGACAGTAAGTGCTTGCCATTGTTCCTAAGACATTTTCATGAAAAAAATAAATTAGGAAAGCAGGCCTAACTAGATTATATCTTATAGAATGCTATACAAGTGCAAATTAAAATGGAAAATGTCTTAGAATAGATATACAAGAGAATCAACCGTTTTATGCACAACAGTATATTCTTTGCAATGAAATGTACAGTATATAATATTGATTAATTACTTTGCAGTAAGTGTTTAGACACAAAGGGGATTATTTACTAAACTCTGAATGCAAAAATCATGAAAAATTTGTGATTTTTTATTTATAAAATCTGGCTTTTAAAAAATCACAAAATTTTCAGAATTTATTAAACCCAGAGGATGGAAAAGTCAGAATCTGAAATTTGATGTGCGCTGGGTTTCGAAGATTTCGGGTGAATATTATGAAAAAAACGTAAAAATCGGATGAAAGAGTCTGAAAAATTCCTGAAAATCGGATTTTTTACTGCAAAGCTAATTTTCGGGAACAAGTAATAATAAATAAGCGTAAAAACCCCCAGCGGATTTGATCGGAGTTTGTAGCAGAAAATATTGAGATAAATTCGGACTTTGATAAATAACACCAAAATAAATGCAGAAATATTATTATTATTAACATGTATTTATAGAGCGCCAACATACTGTATTGTGCAGCAATATATGTGTACTCTTACACTGTTTAGGTCAGTATAGAGGCTTCTTAGGAAGTTCTGCAGCAATATTTCTGGGTCTGTGCTTAAAAAAGCCATACATGCCGAGGCCCATTTATCAAAGTCCGAATTTTTCTCATTGTTTTTTTAAAACAACTCCGACAAAATCCATATGGGTTTTTTCTCCTTAGTTATCAATACACAATACAAAATTTTGTAATATTGTGCGAAACCCAGAGCAGATCAAAATATCTTTGGGACTTCTCCCATTGACTTATTTGCAACCTTGGTATGTCTGAGATGCTGGATTTTTGGATTCTGACTTTTTCCATCCTCGGTGGGTTTTTTTCCACAAAAAATTTGAATTTTATACTAAAAAAACAAAAAATGTTCAGGTTTTGGCATTCAGAGTTTAGTAAATAACCCCCTTAAAAAAACGTTGAAGTTCGACTGTTGAATTGAAATCCATCGACTTTGAATATTGAAGTCGAAGGATTTTTTAGCGATTCGTTCGATCGAACAGAAATCGTTCGATCAAACAATTAAATCGTTTAAATCGAAAGAGATACTGAGATCAGAGATACTGATTTTATAGCACAGATAAAGCCTAATAGTTCAGTTGCATATATCCAAACTTCCAGACAGACTTTTGTTCTTGTTAGATCTCATTAGTGCAAGATATTGGAACATGGCTTCTGAGTAGGTAGGACTTTGAGAGTAGCATGGTGTGCATGCAGTGTAATGCAATTCAAGTTAGAGAATTACTGATTCAGATCTTTTTACACTAGAACATCTTAAAGAGCTTGTTAAATCTCATATGATGGATATTTGTTTCCAGGTTGCAACAATTACTACTGTTCAATAAAAATAACAGTGAATGGTATATATCCCTAATCGGGCAGCTGTATGTAGTCAGACTCTCTTTAACAAATTCTTTTAAAGCCCAGCATCAGGAATACTGATTTTGTTTAAGGCACAACTGTTTCTGTAACATTATTTACATAAATATATAATATATTGGTGTAATAATATTACCTGGTAATATACAGTATATCTGAACACTCATCCAATTATTTTCAACAGCACTAAGTAATCTAGATTAAAAAAAATTCAATTTTCATTTCTCTGCTGAAAACAATGATTTCATTTCTGTGCTGCAATGGAGGCTGTGCAAATGAATCTCATTTCAACCAAACTAAATTTCTTCTATTTTTCATTTAAAAGATGAAATTAGTGAGATGTAATGTACACTGTGCAAATGTGTAATTAAATTCAGGACTCAGAAAGGTCCCAAAGGGCTCTTAAAATCTATACATAGAGAGATTTTTCTTTGTGCAGAATACTCTTTGTGTATCTTTAATGTGTTACTATGAAAATAAATTGAAATGTTCTAAAAAATTTAAATCAAAGATAGAGAGAATTGTTGTCAAATTTTGGGGTCAAAAGTTACATGTCTACCAGATATTATGTTCAGTGATTAAAAGCAATTTTCTTCCAGATTATCATCCAGTAAATAGATTATCATCATCATTATTTATTTATATAGTGCCAGCAAGTTACTCGGCAATATATATAATATAGGTATGAGATCCCTTGTCTGAAAACCCATTATCCATAAAGCTCCAAATTATGGGAAGGTCCTCTCCTATAGATTTCATTTGAAGTGAAATATTCTAACATAAAAAATGATTTCCCTTTTCTCTGTAATAATAAAACAGTAGCTTGTACTTGATTCTAATTGTAATAATATTAAATATCAATGAGTAATAATATTTAGTAATATGTATTCTGTGCACTATTAAATAGTCTGGCTAGCCACTCATTTTATCAATATTATATGAATGTATTTTTTCTGTTGTGCACCACAAGGCTTGTTTAGCTGCTCATGTTGGAAGGGAAGGATCAACGGTCGTCTTCAGTAGACTCATCCTAATCTAAATAATGACAATATGGCGAGATTTCAAAAGAAAAAAAATATATAAAAAAAATATAAAAAAATATTTATTCATAGTTGTTCTTTATATGTTTGTGGTTGATGGCTCTCTTAAATAATTATTATTATAATTGAATGAACAGATAGCATTTAAAGGATAACAAATTATAATAGCCCTTTTTTCAAATATGCATACCTGTACATCCACATATGTAGTTTTATTTTCTAGAAAGCGTGTTCAGCAGTATAATTTTGTAATAAATATTAAATGGGTTTCTCAATGTCTAAATAAACATGGGTCATAGCCATCATTTAACATTGATGTACAGTATGTTAATAAAATAATTTAATTGTTTTTCTTTATTTTAAATTTAAGGAAATATGAACGGTTTGGCTAGAATGTTCTTGGTATTGAATTTTCATATGTATAATAAATGAAATTTATCTTCGCAACATCACTGGAGTATAAACAGAAAAGTAAAAATTATGAGTCTGATTTTTTTTCATATTCCTGTCCCGTTGAGGGAGGCAAATTGTCAGCAGGAACTGCACAAAGAAAATTAATACTAACAGGGGAACAATTATTAAGAGTTGGTTAATATTGTGCAGGTCTTCCTAATGGGAGTTCAAAACTTCCTGTAATGTACTGATTGTGTTGTTTTTGGGATTCAGCCATGACAATAAGTTATGATTCTGAGAACACCCATAGAGCTGGAAAAAGGCTCTATTAAAATATTTTCAGCAAGATTCAAGAAAGCAGCAAAAAGGGGGGGGGGAGTAAATGTATTCAGGGTTTTCCTTAAAGCCAACCTTAAGTAAAATGTTGCTTAGAAAATATGCTTTTTGAGGATATAGAATGGTGAAGTTAGAGAAATATTTTCCAGTGATTCCATTGATGTCTGATATTCACTATGTTTGGACACACACTGTAAAAAAAGTATGCTAGCTTGCCATACCACTGTGCTGGTATCTGATTCATTATATATTGTATAGAATTATTTCGATTCAGTTAATGGCCCAGTTTCCAGAAATCAGGACTGATCTGAGTTGGCTTACATTTCTGAAATGTATAATACTAGCAAAACAAAAGGGAGGCTTTACGTATGTCTCAATAAATGAACTGTATTACCCATTTATGGAGTATTTAGCCATGGAAGTGAAGTTTCAGAATCAGTTCTATTTTCTATTCCCTATCAAAGCTTTTAGAAATACAACAATCAATGTGCCCAGTAAGGTGGGGATCTACCTTGGGAGGTATAAATGCATGAACAAAGTGAAAAGTCAGTGCTTTAGAAGCAGTACCACTGTTCTCCCCACAGCAGTTTAATTTATTATACCATACAAAAGTGCTGTCCAACTTCTGTGGTACAGAGGGCCGGAATTTTTCCAGCCTACATAGTGGAGGGCCAATAACCTAAGTCAGTATTGACCACTGCCTGTTTTTAAAGCACACCCACTTTAAACCACACTCATGTTACCACAAGTCCATGTCCACATTAATGGTGGTAGCACACCAAAAAAAAAAACGAATGGTTGGTGCACACTGCAGGGATATCCGTAATAACTCCTACAGATGCAGCCACTTTGGTTTGTCTGTTTGACACAGAATAACTAAACACAGATATCCCATTTATCTCATTTAACACAGAAAACTGCGTCACAACATCCCATCTAATTAAAGCATTCACCATTGTGAACAATGGAGCTTTGGTATGCTAATGAAAAGGTTAAATGCATTAAATGAGTTAAGATGACTTAAGATAACACAGTTTCTTCAATTACCCCTGAGTCATGACGCATTTAACTCACAAATCCAAGTGGCTTCATCTGTATGTGAAACACATTTAGTAAGTCATATTAAGACATACCCTTAAATCCATATGCCTCCTCCTTCCCTGTGGATAACACAGCACCCCCCCAGCACATGATTAGACACCTTAGGGGCCCCTAACAATAGGCAGACAGACACAGGCAGATTATGGCACACCCAAGGACCACAGGGTAGACAGAGTATGACACACCAAAAGAGAATAGGGCAGACATCGAATGGTAAACACAGGGAGCATGGGGCAAGCAGAGTATGGCACATACAGGCAGAGTAGGATGGGCAAAGTATAGCACACACATGGAGCATAGGGCAGGCAGACTATGGCACACGCAGGGAGGGAGCATAGGGCAGGCAGAGTATGGCACACACAGGGAGCATAGGGAAGGCAGAACAGAGCAGGAGACAGGGAACCCTATCAGGACGACTCTAAGATGTACTACATACAGTGACACAGTGCTGGTGTCCCATTAGCATTTTGTATAAGGTGTGAACAGGTGAACTATGTGGGCAGTTTCAACCTGGGTCTCAGGTGTGAACAGTACAGGACTTTAGGGGTGCAAACAATAGAGGTGTTACAAGTGTGAACAATGCAGGGGGGATTACATGCATGAACAATACAGGGGATGATAGTCTGAATTTGTTGTTTAAACAATGCAGGGGCCAGTTAATATCTGTAGTGATACCATTTAAAGTTTACACATGGTAAGCAGACAAAGCAGGTAGACTTTCATGTGGGGGCCACACAAGGGGGGTTGCGGGCCGCCAGTTGGACAGCCCTGCCATACAATATTATGCACTCCAAGTTCACCCATCCAACTCTGTGTTTGGGACTGTAATACCTAAATTGGGTATTGTGAACTACATACATAGCCCCTTACCACCCCTAACTTGTGCATCATTCCGATGAGGGAGTAGTGTTGGATGCGGGCCATGACAGGCCCCTACGCTTACCATTTGCCCTCTGGTTCTGTCCGGAATCATAGTATAAGACTCTTTATGTGAACTGGCTATGAATTTTCTATTATTTTTTCTTATTATTTACACCATTCCCCACATTATGTGAATAATGGATTTAATATAAGAAATTATACATTATACAGTATATGATAAATAAAATGGTATGGAAAAAGATTCCTATTTACATGGAAGGGCATGGGTATCAAAAGGTAAAGAGACAGTTCAGCACAAATATCACTAAAATTAATAAAGGCTTTTGAGGACTTCTTTTACAACATTTAGACATGTATTTGGGTACAGGTGCATGGCTGTTAAATGAACCATTATAACTTCGAGTAAATGTAACTGAATTATATGTTTCCTTCTTAGTAGTTATAATAACAGTAATAAAGTAATTATAAAAGCAAACACAGTAGTCGTTATAAATGCAAAAGCAAACACCTTTCAGACCTTAGCATTTCTGCCAATATTCACAAAAACATCAGAGATGCATTTCAAAAAAGCCTTTTTTATTAAGCAAAATTTTATAAGAAAAAAACTGGCTGATCACAGTCAGAAAATGTTCATCCTGCAAAAATATCTAAAAACTAAAGAGTGAAACTATAACTTGAAGACAAGATACATCTCCGTGACAACTTTCTTCTTTCTTAAGAGATGAATTACAAAGCGAATGTTCAGTATTCAACTAAAAGGACAGGTTTAATAAGACAAAAAATAAAATGCTCTATATAACCTGATAGAAAAGATTGTTACTTGTCCCTTTTTACCTTTAACAGGTCCCCTTTAGCTTACTTCTATCTGGATTTTTTTTTAATAAACAGACTAGTCTGAGGTATGAGCTCTCCAGATAGAGAATATAGAGAAATTTGCAAATTTATTTGCTGGTGGCGAATCACGCAAATCCGCGCCTGGCGAATAAATTCGCCCATCACTGATCATAATGATTATGAATCCAATTGTTTCACTGTGTAGTACTGTACATGCTTATAGTGGTATGAGAAAGCTAATTTGTCTCATGGTATCATATAAGGAACAGGTTTTAACATCAACTTACTTTATGAAGAATGAGCAGTGGAGGTATTTATTATATGGAAACAGGGATCCCTTGGTTTGCTGAATTCAATGCTAGCATCTGGAGACTGATAAGTATGCTGGAGATATGTCTTGATAAAATCAGACAATGATTTTACAACTTACTTTCTATAAAGTCACTTGCATTGTGCCCTATACAAGAAGCTGTCACAAGTTGTTCATAAAAAAATGTTCCACAAATATAATTAATAATTTCTTGACTCATTATAAACGTTGTCACTTTTTGACCTTCAGTGTCAAGCATAGGAATTCACTTTTTATCTGTTGACGAACTCAAAGTCTGGAATTTAAGAAATGGAAAGTAGATTTAGACTTCTGACAATAGATCATATGAAAAAAAAAATATTTGCCATGTTAAGATATTGCAGCAACCACAAAGAAAGCTTATAAAAGAATCTAATATCTACAGTATGTACAGAGAGATTTTCTGATGCATTTTGAAGTTGAGAATCTAGGGAGCAATGTACCTTTTTCCTTTTGATTTCAGTAAGTCAGCCAAGTACATTTTTGCTCATTATATTAAGAGTTTAATACAGCATAGAGAGAGAACAAAAGATATTATGGAAATTATCAACGACTGCACAAGACAGGTTCTCTTATCATTTATTGTCAATTTATGCACCTTACATAGTTTAAATTATGAAGAGCAGAGTTAGACTACAAGCAATACTGCCTTTAGCTTACCTCTACTATAAATCAAAAGTGAGACGCAAAAATGTCATTACAGTGTAATTCATCCATTTTTTATTTATAATTGAACTAAAGGCAAATTTCAATACTAGAATCTTTTACATAATACAACAAGGGATTAAGAATATGTTATGGGGTCACAAACATTATTCTATTTTTCATTATTTGTTTCGAAAACTAAACAACAATTTTCTGTCTGGTTCACCTGTACAAGCTGGCGGGCTAAAACAGAATGCTGACGCTATGCCTTAAGGGTCAGCAGAGAGAACCATCTCATGAGGATATTGCAAGATGTTACTTGCTCCTATATAAAGATGGACCAAACTGTTTTAAAATCCAATGTGCACATGGCGGATATAGTGCACCAAAGCAGTGGATGGCACAGTATTTATTTTAATAATACAGGGTGAAATAATGATCTGTTTAACTGGGGTAACACAGTAGGACATGGGTTTTGCTCTTTCTGTACACATCTACTGCAATGCCATTGATCAAATTTGTGTTGGACATAACTGTATATGGGAATTTATTGGTATAGGTTATTTAAAAATGACACTATCGTGTAACAAGATACAAGAAATGTAGATTGCGTCTATCCAAACACATGCCCGTTGTTTCATACATTTCATCACTTCTGTCTCTCGTCTTTTAGGTCCTTACTTTAAAACCATCTGTATGGCAAAGCCCCCCAAAAAACTGATTCAGATAATTAAAGGAGAAGGTAAAAACTAAGTAAGCCTTATCAGAAAGGCCACCTAAATATACCAGTAAACCCTCAAAGTAATGCTGCTCTGAGTACTCTGTCAAAAGAAGCACTTCTATTGTGTACACATGGGCTTCTGTATCAGACTTCCTGTTTTCATCTTAAACCTCCTTGCCCCAGGCGTGAGCATGCTCAGTTTGCTTCTCTCCCCCCCCACCCTTCTCTGCTGTAATCTGAGATCAGAGCTATAAGTATTCTTCTGTAAACTGCAATTGCATTGGGAATTTAAATTGTGCTCTTTTAAGAAGGTTTCATAGGGGGTTATGTAAGAAAAGACACTAAGGGAGTTATTTACTAAGCTCCGAATACCCAAAATTTCCCAAAATCCGAAAAATTCATGATTTTTTATATAAAATCTGACTTTTAAAAAAATCACAAATTTTTCGGAATTTATTAAACCCATTGATTTTTGTTTGTGTTGTGGGTTTCGGGCAATTTCACAATATTTTCAGAGGTTTCGGATGAAAATTCACGAAAAAATGGGGAAAATCTCAGTTTTTCCCGCAAAGCAAATTTTCGGGAAAATGTAATAATAAAAAAGCTTTAAAAACCCGAGCGGGTTAGATCAGAGTTTGTAGCAGCCGATATTGAGATAAATTTGGACCTTGATAAAAAAAACCCTAAGATTGCCCAGTAGCAGTAAACCATATCAAACAATCAGCAGATAGGATTTACTGGTCTCCTGTTTAAAAACAAACATCTTACTAGTTGCTATGGGTTTCTGCTGCTGGGCAAACTTAGTGCCTTTTATGAATAATAACAATAATAATAATAATTTTTATTACATAGACTGTGCAAACTGTAAAATTTGCAATCTGTCTTCCACAGTCAGAAGTGGCTGCTAAATATTTTCCAGGTTTGAAAAGCTATATTAAATTTGCACAAAGGAAAATCTATTCGCACAAAGGCATACATTTTTGCATTACGAATAGTTTTTTCGTGACTGACTTTTATTACATTCCCCCAAAAGAGTACAGTCTTGACAGACAGTTCTGCCCTATCTTTCACATCATTATTTTGAACAGAGCAGTTTATGATCTGAAATACAGGCCAGTGCAATTAATGTGACTGTTCCAGATTTCACTCAATGTTTTTCATTAACATTATACAGTACAATGTCTCAAGGTAAGTCCTCAGGGCTCAGCAAGAGACCAGGTTTCAGAGATATTTTTGCTTGAAAATAGGCCAGTCAATCAAAAAACAGAACAGACTGGGTTAATTCCACCTAATAATAGTAACAGATAAGGAGAACATAGTGAGTATTGCCCTATGTCATTCTCTTTAGGAACTTGCTATTAACACGTAGCATACCGGTACTGTCCATATCAAAGGGACCTGAATCGGAAAGAGAATAATGCAAAACCTGAATATGAATGAAATAGCCTTCTACAGCAGTAAAGGAAAAAAAAGGCCAAATGCAGCATGCAGCACGTTTTCTTTCACTTAAAATATATGGCCTCAGCATAGCAGTGCTCACATCAAGCAATATTTTTTCTACTCACATTTACAATACATTAAAGCTGAAAATTATTCAGTAATTACCTTCAATCTATATAGTTTCTAGAGCCAGACTTAGGGTTGCCCAGTCTAGGAGAGTGGTTGTAACAACTCACCCTGGTGGTCTAGTGAGGGTGCGATGGGGATACCTGCCGCGTCTGTCTTCTTTGGCGCTGGGTTAGTAAATGTGATTCTTACGGGTTTTTCCGTGGTCATGTTTCTGGCTATATCTGGAAGTTCCCGAAAGTGACATCACCGGTCGGCACGAAATTCAGATATTTAAAGAGCTTTCAATGTGGAAATAATTGCCCAACGTAAAGGTCTATTCATTAGTTCCTGGTTGCGATTATCTGTATTTCTACTTGTGTTTGACCCTGCCTGTTCTTGACCAAGTCTTGAACAAGTCTGCAGCCCGTCTTGACCCCTGCCTGTGTTTTGACCATTCTCTGGTTTCCTGTTAAGTCTCTGGTATTTGACCTTGCCTATAACCCTGATTACACTTCTGACTCCTGTTTTGTATATTGACCAGGCTTGCGACCCGATTATGCTCCTGTCTCCTGTTAGTGTACTGCTCTGCTCACCTGGTATATTGACCTGGCCTGTGACCCCGACTATTTTCTTTTCTCTACAATTCAGTATAACGTGCGGTTCCCTTTCTTGCCCAGAACTCTCTCATTGGTGCTCTCAAATTAAGACGTGGCGGCACCCGAGTAAAGGAGGGCTTCTCCCGAAGTGAAAAGTGGGTGTTAAAGGCAGAAGGCTGAGCCATGACTGGGACCTTGGGGTTTGTTCTGGGTTCGCAAAATTCCTGGACAGCGTACTCTTTGGATCACATCAAGGAATTGCTTGTTCATCAAATCATTGGTAAAAAAGCTTCATTTTATTCAAATATTGAACATATTAACAAACTGTTAAACCCTGCGCAATGAGGTCTGACGCATTTCGTGTCACTGCACTTCATCAGAGACCTTTGTTCTGGGTTCGGGATACCAATCGTAACAGTGGTAACTGGCTGACAGCATTAAAAACATAATAGGGCCCACATAATAACTATAGGTAAAACTGTTTACAGTGCAGCAGATTTTAGCATAAATATCAGTGTTGCCTAGTTGATTTTAAAAGAGTGCACTAGAGGGCCCATTAACTAATGATTTTTTCAGAAAATCTGGCATTCACGTGGCATAAAATTACACACACCTTGATACATTCGCCATTTATTTTAGACAGCTTTTACACTGTTTTTTGGCAAATTTAATTTTACACAGTGTAATGAATACCTGTATGTGTATGACTGCTGAATGGGTCCATATATAGACATTTTTTATAACATATTAAAAATCTTAAATTGTTTGCTTCTTGATTTTGGAACCAGCTTTTTCTTACCTGTAGCAAAATGGGTGCCAGATACATGTAATCTTCTTACCCCCAATATGTAGTAATAGGCACCAGTAGCAGTAACCAACAACAACCCTTAATATGTTTAAACATATAAATTCTACCTGCTGATTGGGTGCTATAGGATACTCCTCTTGGGCAAACTTGCCTTTTATTGCATAACCCCATTAATTTTTGTCTCTTTATTTTTTTCTTTAATTGCAACAATTCATCCCTTTGTTTTACAACCAACAGAAGGAAACACACTTAGGAGAGCACTCACCCAACAAACGAGCCAGGGACTGTCCAAACAGCCTGTGCTAACCAACGTGGACACGCCTCCGGATAGAGCGTTGCAATTTGTATCAAAGTCACGGAGCACTAGACATCGTCAGGACTTTTAAATTGTATCAATTTATTGAAGAACTGATAACATCAGTGAATATACGCCATCAGTGCATCCAACAATACCCACGCTTTGTGCATTTCGTGGCCTCAACGCCACTTCCTCAGAAGCAACCAACAGTTAAGATACTAAGATACTAATGGTGGAATGTAATTTGTTTAGCGCAAAAAAAAAAGTATTTACAAATGTTAGTGACCATGTTTGCACCATTTTTGAGTTCCCCGCAAATTTTTTGACCAAATTGGTTTTTTGATACAGAAAATTCTAAATTCTAAAGCTTTTTGCAAAAATTTTAAACAGCTTGAGGTTGGTATTGAAAAACGATCCCAGAGTCTGCAGCTAAACCAGTATATATATATTTAACACAAGCCAAACAAATTTTACTTTTGAATCAAAATTTAAAGCTCGTTATAGACAAGTTAGCTTGTTAGAGTAGAAGTTGGCTGCAGAAGAGGTAAAAGTAAGAGGGCATAGAACCTCAAATGTAGTTATGAAAATACAAGTTGTTGAGATTTTTGTCACTTGAACGGGATGTAAATACAAACTGACTAAAGAAAGTCCTCTCTATCCCAGAAAGGGTCAAAACATAAACAGTGATGATAAGCCACTGTTTGTACAATATATTAGAATTCACATATCTTACGGTGGTAATAATAATTTTTCATATATTTTTGTTAACAAAGCACAGGCAAAAAGGGAGAATGAAAAATAAAGATAAAGTGGTCTTTTAACAGAGTAATCTGTAGTTGCAGGTAGGGTTAAAGCAAGCTAATGGTCACATCGTTTGCTAGTCATGCAGTATTTTATCTTCTGTGATCTAATCTTTAGTAAATTCTTGCCCAGGGAATTACTGCACACACTATTTTAACTTGACTAATTTCAACTGAATGTACCTCAAAAGGAATCTACATAGTTCATTGATTAAATGCTACAGTAATTGATGATATTCATTTTGTTTTAACAATTATAGAATTCCATAGAATGAGCTCCTATGGTCAGTGGAAAATGTCATTACTAGCCCTGGCTTGTTCCAGCTTACTCGTGCTCATTTGGGCTGAAAAATGCATTCACTGAATAGTAGATATTAATGAAATAAGCCATGGGAGTTTAAAATTACAGAATGTGTCTCCTGTATAATACCACTGTATTTGCGCCAGGAGAATAGTACCCAAGAAATTTTTGGCAAGCATCAATTTTTTTCTTTTCATGCTTTTTAGCACAAATAAAAAATAAAATCTATTTATTCACCAGCTGTCTAGTGACTCACACAAGTTTTTAGATCCTAGCTATGACCATTGTTAGCTGCTTATCCTGTGTGTTGCATATTATGAACATTTAATAACCTATAATTATGAGATATGGTATTGCTTTGTGTATTAAATGTATTCATGTATGAGTAGGGATGGGCGAATTTTTTCGCTTTGTTTCGCTGAAAAAATGACGCCCATAGACTTGTATGGAGACGTGCGTCAAAAAAAAAAAAGACGCACAACAAAATAATTTCGCCGCGCGACAAATCTTTTTTGACGCCCATAGACTTTAATGGGCGTCTGCGACATTTCGCCGGTGGCGAATTTTTGGCGAAACGAAACGGGTCAAATTCGCCCATCCCTGTGTATGAGCATGAGACCATAACTGAAAAAAACTGAATACCAGCTGATCAGTGGATTAATGCTTGTGAGCTTCTCTTATACTTAAAGGAGAAGGAAACCCCCAGGGCGCAAAACAGTTTTCGTGACATTCGGCGCATGCGCAGTAGAGCCGTACCGCTAACTGTTCCTACTGCGCATGCGCCAGAAGACGCTGGTCAGAGCAGGAAGAAGACACGCGTGGGAGAAGATGGCAACTGTGAACTCCGTGGAAAGGACCTGCGCAGAGGGGTGAGTAACAAGTTAGGGGCATTTGCCCAGGGGGACAGGTAGGCCAGGGGGGAGGAGGGAGGGGGGGCAACACAGGGGAGGGGGAGGGGGTTTTGCGCCCAGGGGGTTTCCTTCTCCTTTAATGAGGTGCCAAAGATGCAGCCGATTCTCACCATTTATGGCAAACACTGCCCTTCTTCAAGTGATGATTTCCCATAAATCCTTAATATATTTTATTTGTAAAGTTCTGTCCAATGACAGCTGAGGTCATGATGCTACTAAAAACTAATTATTTTGTACCGATGATATTAATTGAGGTCTCTTCTGAATCTCTGTCTCTCTCTCTAAATTTCTATTTATTTTAGTTCAACTACAAGAGGGTATACTGTAGGTGCATTCAACTTCATTAGATTCTTTCTTTCTCTTCCCCAGTGGCTATAAATATATACATTTTTCTGCTGTGGAGATCTGGGGAAAACATGATTCTAACAACCTAAGAAAATGCTTTCATTAATTTTGCATAAAATAATGGATTATAATTTTAAATGGGAGCTCAGCCTTTCTCAACCAAAAGTTCCTTTAAAGTGGACCTGTCACCCAGACTCAAAAATCTGTATAATAAAAGTCCTTTTCAAATTAAACATGAAATCAATTTCTATTTTTTATTAAAGCATTCATAGCTGTAGTAAGCTCATTTAAAAATCTCAGCTGTCATTCAAATATTGTCTGCCCCTCCTCTATGCCTTAGGCATAGAGGCGGGGCAAACAATTACTTTCACTTTCCATTCAGCACTTCCTAGATGTCACTGCTCTCCCCACATTCCCCCGTTCTCTTCACCATTTAATTGTGTAACCAGTGCATGGGGATGGACATCAGGTCCCCCATTCTGGTGCACAAACAAGATTCTGAGATGATGCAAGGCTTGTCTTAATAACAGTGTCCACAAAATGGCTCCTGCCTGTTTGCTATAATTTTGAATTCCCAGACTGAAGGAAACAAGATTCAAATAGATTATATAGTGTACTTAAAGTTAATTTTACTTGACTAATATGATAAAATAGGATTTTGAATATTCTAGTCTTATTGTCATCATCAACAAAATATTTTCTTTAATGAATTATATACTTTCCTTTATACATTTAAAGGTACCTTTAATATTTTAGTGTGCAACTGGTCTTATTGGCCCGCACAGTTCATCAGTAGTGATGGGTGAATTTGGGTAGTTTTGCCGAAAAATGTGCGAATTTCCTGTGAAAATGCCGAAAAATTTGCCAAACGTAGCCGTTGTCTCGTTTTTGATGCTGGCGTCTGTTTTTGACGCTGGTGTCTGATTTTTGTGGCTGTTTTGCAAATTTATTCGCCGCAAATTCGTGCCTGGAGAATAAATTCGCCCATGACTACTCATCAGCAACACTGAGCACTAACATCTGCCCAAATCCTTAATTCCAGATTGCAGTTAGGTGGAAAGGACAATTATTTTAAGCACTGGAACATACCACTTCATGCTAGCTTATTTAAAGGAAAACTACACCCCCCAAACAATGTAGGTCTCTATTAAAAGATAATAAGTAAAACAGCTCATGTGTAAAACCCTACTTCATGTAAATGAACCATTATTATAATAATATACCTTTTAAGTAGTATGTGCCATTGGGTAATCATAAATTGATAATTGCCATTTTAAAAAAATAAGGGCCGCCCCCTGAGATCGTATGATTCACTGTGCACACATACCAACCACATGTAAGGTCACATGAGCCAATTAACAGACAGAGTTCTGCCTTTTGCTTCCTCACTTCTTCCCGTTACAGTTAGTGTTGTAGTATTTCTGGTCAGGTGATCTCTGAGGCAGCACAGATAAAGTCACGAAATGGTGGTTCAAGGCAAGAGATGTAAAAGGGCAATATTTATGTAAATATATATTCCAGTTTGGTAAGATTCTTTAATATGTCATTCAATTTGATATAATCTATCTGTTGCTTAAGTATTCATTTTGGGGGTATAGTTTTCCTTTAAGAATATACCGCAAAATATTTTCAGAAAAAAAAAAACACACAAGAAAAACAAGCTGTGAATTTTTTTTCAGTGAAGCAAAACTGGTCACTCATTATTACTTTATACCAATCTGTCATTATGAGACTAAACTTATTTAGTATTTTCCATTTTATTTATAATAAAATTATCATTTTGTTCTATTATTTAAATAGATAGATAATAGATAGATAGATAGATAGATAGATAGATAGATAGATAGATAGATAGATAGATAGATAGATAGATAGATAGATAGATAGATAGAAGTTTTCTAATTCTATAAAATCTCTGCACTGCTCCACCAACCCACATACATTCAAAATAACATTTTCTAAACAAGGGGAGTCTAGAAAGTAAAGAGTTGCTGCCTTAATAGGTTTCAATCTCAGCGCTGCCTGCTCGAGTGCTGCTTTGGAGTCTATTAAAAGGATTGCACAGTAGGGGAGCCTCGGTACAGAGAGATCACCATTTCCTTTGAGCATTTTGGTACAAATTAAAAAATGACATGCTCAATACAAGATAGTTTTAATGGACACATTATTTGTATTCTGTTACCTTTTAAAGTATAAATCTTCTGACATGCAATTATTATACTGAACCTGACTCCCCTCGAATGCCATATTCTGCAGCAGTGCTGCTAAACCCATTTATAGACGTGATTTTTGTTATTTAACCTTGTGACTACAAGAGCCTAGGTAATTGTTATATATTTATTTAGTTACTTTAAGATACTTAAGAGGGAATTGTAACAAAGTTGCTACTGGCCTAACCTATAGCAACCAATCAGCAAATAGCATTTACTGGTCATCTGTTAAAAGAAAACATCTTATTTGCTGCTATGTTTAACTGCACCTGGGCAAATATATTGACTTGTATCACGTATGGGGACATGGGTGATATGAAGTTAGCAGTTTTAAAAAGTGAAAGCGAAAATTTGTAATATTAATTAATAATTGCAATTGCATAATGTGAATTTTAATTATGCATAGCCCAAGCAGTAATGGCACTCGTAAGAGCTTTCCAAATGCCACAGTGAAAGCTACCAGGCATGGTGGAATGTCTTCTTACCTTTCGGATCCTCTTTTGAGGAATTTGGACTGTCAAGTGTAGGGACTAGAATATATAAAGGCACTATAATCTTTAATATATACATATATTTACACAATCTCTCCATCCCCGGTATAGTCAAATACCCTTAACTACTACCATGGATCTTGGTTCTAAAGCCTTAGTGAAGTTAATGGGGCTGATGTTAAAGGGATACTGTCATGGGAAAAAATGTTTTTTTTTCCAAAATGAATCAGTTAATAGTGCTGCTGCAGCAGAATTCTGCACTGAAATCTATTACTCAAAAGAGCAAACAAATTTTTTTATATTTAATTTTGAAATCTGACATGGGGCTAGATGTATTGTCAGTTTCCCATCTGCCTGCAGTCATGTGACTTGTGCTCTGATAAACTTCAGTCACTCTTTACTGCTGTACTGCAAGTTGGAGTGATATCACCCCTCCCTTCCCCCCCCCACAGCCTAACAACAGAACAATGGGAAGGTAACCAGATAGCAGCTCCCTAATGCAAGATAACAGCTGCCTGGAAGATCTTACAACAACACTCAATAGTAAAATCAATGCCCCGCTGCAACACATTCAGCTACATTGAGTAGTCGGATAGGGGCCAACACCATTGCCGCACTCGACAGGGAAACAGTATAACCTGCTATGAGCATGCCTCCCACAGATCCGCTCTGGCTGCAGTGATTCACACGTGAAGAAACTTGATTGTGTGCGAGGCGCCAATGAAGCAGGATGTCGGGGAAACCAAAAAGTAGTAAAACGTAGAATCTTTATTAGTTCAGGTTAAAACACAATCTGAAACTACGGGCAGAGGAACCAGCTTAACACGTTTCGTGACCAAAGTCACTTCATCAGAAGATTAAGCGCCCCCTACAGGTACAAGACTTATAAAACCAATCCAATTAAAAATGCATATTAGTATAAAATCAAGTGATCACCATACAAAAATGAAAATCCTTATAATTAATAAACATTGTGCATATTAAATGGTGGCATATAGTGTAAATATTATAAATATTCAAACAGCAGATGGAGCATGATACAGGGGAATACGTAGAATCACTACAAATGCCTGGGAAACCTTCAAAACATCAAATAATTTTTTTTTTGCCCTACACATGTGCCCACTGTATAGTTAAGTTGCCATGAGTCAGGAAATGTAGGGGGGAAGGAGGGAAGGAGGGGAGCCCCAAAAAATGTTTCGATCTATTTCAGCCTATCACCCATAATATAGAAAAAACGCCAGCGTTTTTTGGGACTTAGAAAAAATTTTAACTTTTTTTGAAGCAATCCCTATCTACTCTATTGCGCTTCACCTGGTCTGAGGTGGCGAAGGAAGTCTAGCGTAAAAGGAAGCATTCAGTACACTGCGCGTGTTAGTGAATTTGCGTAGTTACGTCCGAAAATTCGCCAGGCGTAAGGGTGCGAAGTAACACTAGCGAATTTACGCCAGCGTTCGTTAGTGAATTTGTGAAGTAACGAAAATGCCCAACGCTAGCGAATTGACGCTAGCGTTAGGCGCTTCGGCGCTTAGTGAATTTGGGTCCTAAAGTGCTGGCTCTTTCTGATAACACATGACCAAGCAAAATGCCCTGAGATGGCGCCTACACACTAATATTAGAACTAAAAAAAAATACACTTGCTGGTTCAGGAATGAAATTTTATATCGTAGAGTGAATTATTTGCAGTATAAACAGTGTAATTTAGAAATAAAAACAACATCATAAAAATCACAACAGAATCTCTTTAAAAAAAGTTTACTGATTTGATTTAAAGCTTTGATTTGATTGTTTACATAATATTGATTTCACTGTATGTTAGTTTGTATGTTAAAACAAACAACCATTGTTAAGGTTGGTTTAAAGTTTTCAAAATGGAATGTAAGGGGAAAAAGGTTTTTAAAAAGGAGAATCTTTCTAAATAATGATATATTTAAACTGTTCTTTTGCAGCTAAGCACAATGGGTTGGTGTGCTCAAAGGTCCAACCTTGAAACAAATATAAATGAATGTACATATCACTTTTATGCTTAACTGTAGAGATGAGCAAATTTTTCACCTGACACCGATTCATGGCAACAATTTGTGCTTTTTTGAGAGGTAAAAATATTCTTTAATACGTTTGGGTGCAAGAAAAAGTGCAGTGAAAAATGCAAATGAGATTTTGCAAATTTTCCAGCTGTTTAGAAGTAGTGAGCAAAACTGTCTTTCTTTGCTTCTCCAAAATATTTGCCAAACTGGCACTGTTTTTATGTCTATTCAGAAAGTCCATCATACTATGGTACATCTGAAGACAAGCTTCTGAAGCCTGATGCACAAAGTGAATGATAACACACTGAAGGAAGCTCTGTTGGAGCTGTATTGGCAGCAGGATTTATAAAAGCAAAACCAGATAGATGCTTTAGATCAGTGATCCCCAACCAGTAGCTCATGAGCTACATGTTGCTCTCCAACCCCTTGGATGTTGCTCCCAGTGGCCTCAAAGCAGGTGCTTGTTTTTGAATTCCAGACTTGGAGGAAAGTTTTGGTGCATAAAAACCAGGTGCACTGCCAAACAGAGCCTCAATGTAGGTTTACAATCCACATAGGGGCTCCTAAATGGCCAATCACAGCCCATATTTGGCACCCCAGGAACATTTTTCATGCTAGTGTTGCTCCCCAACTCCTTTTAATTCTAAATGTTGCTCACGGCTTCAAAAGGTTGAGCATCCCTGCTTTAGATGCTTCTAAATCTAAGAATGCCCTATTCATCTTTACTTGTTGGGTTAGTTCACATTGCCCAACCATCTTTCAACATGGGAAGGCCAATCTACAAATTTTGGAGGTTAAGGGAAAAAACGTCACTCTTGTTGTGCAAAACTAAACTTACATTTAACCATTTTGGATATTGCATTGCCTTTTGGGAGGCCTGTTGTTATGTATGTTGCATATGGTCAAAATTGTTATTGAGTTATGGATGTGACTGGATGCCTAGATACAACTAAATGAGGTTCAATGTTGATAAATGCAAGGTTATGCACTTTGGCAAAAATAATATAAATGCAAGTTATATGCAAATGGCAGTGTGTTGGGAGTTTCCTTAAATGAGAAGGATCTAGGGGTCTTTGTAGATAACACGTTGTCTAATTCTGGGCAGTGTCATTCTGTGGCTACTAAAGCAAATAAAGTTCTGTCTTGCATAAAAAAGGGCATTAACTCAAGGGATGAAAACATAATTATGCCTCTTTATAGGTCCCTGGTAAGGCCTCATCTGGAGTATGCAGTGCAGTTTTGGACTCCAGTCCTTAAGAGGGATATAAATGAGCTGGAGAGAGTGCAGAGACGTGCAACTAAATTGGTTAGAGGGACGGAAGACTTAAATTATGAGGGTAGACTGTCAAGGTTGGGGTTGTTTTCTCTGGAAAAAAGGCGCTTGCGAGGGGACATGATTACACTTTACAAGTACATTAGAGGACATTATAGACAAATGGCAGGGGACCTTTTTACCCATAAAGTGGATCACCGTACCAGAGGCCACCCCTTTAGACTAGAAGAAAAGAACTTTCATTTGAAGCAACGTAGGGGGTTCTTCACAGTCAGGACAGTGAGGTTGTGGAATGCACTGCCGGGTGATGTTGTGATGCTGATTCAGTTAATGCCTTTAAGAATGGCTTGGATGATTTTTTGGACAGACATAATATCAAAGGCTATTGTGATACTAAGCTCTATAGTTAGTATGGGTATGGGTATATAGAATTTAATTAAAAGTAGAGAGGGGTGTATGTATGGATGCTGGGTTTTCATTTGGAGTGGTTGAACTTGATGGACTTTGTCTTTTTTCAACCCAATTTAACTATGTAACTATGTAACTCTGGATACTGCTGGTACTACTATTCAGCTAAGTTAATTGGACTACCAAAGCATGCCTCTACCTCATTCTGTGTGTATTTTTTTATTTGTTTGTTGTATTGGGGTATAATAAAAAAAACAGATAACTTTACCTTTTTTTAATAAGCATTAAAAACTAAGGGAGTATTGTTGCATGAGTTGTAGCCTGCATGTAGTTTGGCAATATCTGCTGATGCCAGGATTTTAGTTGCTTTATCCCAGAAATATAAGAGGACCCCTCAGAGGAGAAATGGATGGTGTTTGATGCCTATGGCAAGGTAGACCTCATTTTTAAATAAAACCTGTAACTCTGTCCAGTAGCAGTGAGGGAGGAGAGACCCAGGGAACAAGGGCTATTAGTAGGCTTGATCCTGAGATTAGTTTGCTCAAGCAGTAAGAGGTAAACTGTAAGTGCACTTCAATGAACAACATCCACATTTGCAGCCATTTTAGCATGACTTCAACTGCTGATTTTGTCTATGTACTAATCTGTCTGTCTATAGATGCAGTCATAAATGATTTGTTTGAAAATTAAATGTCATAATCAGCAATCAACGTTCACAATGCATAACATACTCATATTATCAATTTTAAGTACTGTGGAAACCATTAAATCATATTCTCGCATTCTGCTTTTGAGTTATTTATTTGGATAATTGAAATATTCTAGCTAGTGGCTAGTGTGCTGATGTACTCTCCAGCCTTTGATCTCTTAACTGATTATTCTCTACTGATTATCGTAGTCTCAGTGGAAATTCTGCAAGCCACCATTGGATTGATCTGAAATTCTTCATTAAACAAGATTCATTTTTCTGGTTTTATTGTTGCTAAAATTTCAGCAGCCTAACATGAATCCTATTTTATTTGCCTTTCAATTTGCACAATTCTTTAATTTTGGTTCATTATAATTCTGTTATTTGCTGCAAGTGTGTTCATTTAATTTCTTAGGCAATACTATGACAAATGAAGCAAAAAATAAATAAATTAACTTTTTTTAAAATCTAAAAATGTAGCATGTTGGCACAGTGATTAGCATTGCAGCATCTTATTAAGTTACTAAAATCCAATTTTGTTTTCTGGTCTGAGTTTTAAAGGGGAAAAACTATTTTTAACTAAATTTTTTCATGATTTATTAAACCTTGATTGAGTCTTTTCCCACATCAGATTTTTTTTGAGTAAATTTATTGATGAATATGGTAAAGTGTGCATGGGAGTTTGGTTGAAGTGGTTTAAGAAAATAGTTAGAAATTTTTGGATTTTAGTAAATAACCCCCCTGGTGTCCCTGAAAGCTCAGCTTATGTTTGGGTTGGCTCAACCTGGTTTTCTCATAATTTTTCTCATAATTCTGGACAGAATTTCTACCAGCAATTTGATAACTCTTACAGGCAGTTTGCTTAAACTGACTCAGATTAAACTTGCCCAAGGGAGTGTAAAAGTAAAGTATAATACAACTTTATCTATTTTAGCCACTTTCAAATTGGTTCCTAGTGCCTATTGATTTTTTACCTCTTTTTTTTAGAGAAATATTGTTTGCCGTTACAAATTCTGTACTTTTTCTGTGCACTTCTAATCACCATGATTTATAGGACACAAATAATTAAAATTACAAATAGGAAAAAAGCAAATAATTATTCTATATGATAAAGGTTGAAATTTACTGTTTAAATTGCTTTCAAAATAAAGGGAAGATGTTGGTTTGTAAAAACTACGTTTTATAGCTAGGAGTAAAACAAGTTCTTACTTAACTGGAATAAAGTTTGTGGTATATCCATTTACTCTTTGCAGCATGTGATTCATTTTTGCTGGTATTAAATGAAACAGGTATAGAATTATAAATGGCACTACTTTTTCCTACAATCATCCATAAATGAATACCTTCTTCATCTATAAAAATACCAGGTTCTGGTCAGATAACGTCAAGGCTAAGGAAATATCCTTAATTATAAAGAGGACTTTTTAGAGAGTTTTGAACTAATGTGTCTGTGCAAGAGTAGTTACTGTTCTCAGTACAAAGGATTTACTAAAAGGGCTCTGTTTCCTTGCATGACATGTTGAAGCAATGTGGTGCATAGAAATATCTTCATTTTCTCAGAATCATTCTTCTTAATGCAGACAAGCCCTTTGAGGAGCTCTTGTTATTTTGTCATTGCTGTCTGGCATTTAATGATTTTAAAAAGAGTAAAAGTGAATCAATAACAGCTATAAGAGAAAAGATTAGCATGCCTTTGCTTCGAATATGCTGCCATAGTTACACAAAAGAGAAATTATTATTCTTGTTCATTTTGGGGTCATCGTGCCAGACATTTATCTATTTCTTGACAGTTTATATTGGCATGCTATGATTTAGTAAAAGCCTTTGCTCTTTATCTTTTTCAGGTACAAGAAAGGAGAGAGAAAACCAAAGCCAGTTATTACTTCACCATTAGGTGGGCCTTGGACAAAAAGAATGCATCAGATTTATCACAAACCAGGCGATATTAGCCTTATTAGCAGCTTAAAAACATTAGAAAATGTCCTTAAATACTGTATGTTAAAATTCCCATGCACCTGTCGACTATATCAATAGATAAAGTCATTTCTTTTTATGTCTAAACTGCTTCAGAAAAAATCAATGGCAGTCATAAACTGTGGATGCTTAATGGCTGTTAAAACTGACCTTGTTGTGATCAGCTTTACAGGTTTCTGAAACAATGCACCCATGCAGTGCAGAAATATTGGAAGGTGCAGAACTAGGCAATCTTCTTAACATCATTTGGTTGGAAGAATGCTAAAGGCAACCCTGTGGACAAATCCATGATTCTAATGCAAATCAATTTGCAGGGTGAGAGGTTTTACTGGTTCATAAGATTAGCTGATTCATGCAAAATGGCTTAATAACCTTTACATACTGTAGCAGTTGCTGACTATATAGGATTCAAGGCATGGTTGAAGACACATTTAACTCATCCAAATAAATAAATCAAAAATGTCTAGTTTAATATCAGTGTTTAGAATCTTCTAATTCAGTTATAAACCACGCACCCTTAATCTTGTAAACAATTATAAAAAAGAGAGCGTAAATGCAAATGCTGCTTTTCTGAGTTGGGTTTATATAGAAACATGGAATTTGATATCTAATAGGGAAACTAGACAGGCTGATTCTTGAAAGGAGAAAGGTAGTCACTCAGAGAGTACAGTAGTAGGACGGTAATTATCTCATGTAAGTAGGGTTGCCACCTTTTAAAAAAAAAATTACCGACCACTGGTGGGGGGCGGAAAAGAAAGGGGCGGGACGTGATGTATAGGGGTGGGGCCGACGAGGAGCATCACAAAAGGGGCGGAACCATGGGGAGTTGCGTCACAAAATAGGCGGGGCCACCTCCCGAAGCCAACAAAAATGGAAGTTTTCATAGACGGGCAGGGGATTTTGTAAATGGTATTACAAATTACCTGGCAGCTCTTTTACCGGCTAGGCCAGTAAAATACCGGCCGGGTGGCAACCCTACATGTAAGTCATACTACTTTGAATCCAAGTATGGATAGAGATTTATCATTTAGGCTATTAGTTTTGAAACAATGACTCCCTTGTTTGTGTCTTGAGTTTTGATTTTTGCAAAAGGGAGCATTGTCCTGCAGTGTGAGGTTTATTAGCACCTGTATCTATTACTGTTTGTGGGTTGACAGATGCATATAACCATGTAATTACATGTAAAACTAATTTTGCACTTTTTATGTTTCTTTTTCTTTTAGATATTCACAGAACACTACCAGAAATGGAGTGTGCAAGGTTTTCAGGCAAGGAAAATATAACACTGCTACACTAATGCTACATCAGTTCCACAATAATACGTTTACATACAATTCTAGAGATTTTTCAACTGATGTACCAGAACAGATACGTTCTATATGAATATAGTACATCAGTACAGCCTAGCTGCACCTACTTAATGTTTTTTTGTTATTTGCTGTTTGTATGCATTGTAATAAAGGTGTATCTCATGCCAGAGCAGTATTGATCTGGCAACATAAGGGTTAAAACTGAAAACATTTGATTTTAGACCACAGAGAGACTCTTAATTAGACACTTCACAGGGGCTGTTCAAAAATGATATCCATATCTGGCTTTGGAGATGTTTCCGAGTCACAACATTTGGGCAAGGAACCTAGGCCAATCAGTTATTTTAATATGTTGATCAAAAGAAAGGAAAAGTGTGCCTAGATGTGTTGGAATGACAGTTATGAGAAAATATTTGGAAAGGCTCCATATCTCCTCTGTCATAGGATTCAGATCCTCATAATTCACATATTGGTTATATGATATCAAACAGGGCCGGCCTATATCCACCTAGGGGGGTGGTTCCTGGGGAACTGAAACAAGAAACACCCTGTGTTTGGTAACATTCTGACTACCGATATATATGGATCACCCCATGCCCCCATTTTCAATATAATATTGGGTACTGGCAAGTCCCAATATTATACTGCAGAAAACTGTTCTGAAACCAACAACCACCTACAGGGGGTCATTAATGACATGGTCCTGGGTGATCCTACCTCATGCATAAAGTAATGAGGGTGAGAGAGGATGTCCCAGCAGCCCATAAAAAGGTGCGGAGATGTATCTATGGCAGCCATACTTAGGAGAATGTGCCCAAGTTTCTAACGCTTGCCTCAGGAGGACACAAAGAATTTCTAGTTTGGAATGTATAGGGTTTCTCAGTGTTTTATTCTTTTTTACTTACTGTTTGTATTTTTGTATTTTTTGTATGTCTTCTTGGTAACAACTTTTTATTTATAAATGCACTGCTTACTTTTTTGTAATCGAATAAATGTAATAAGTTCCTTGTGCTCTAAATAACTCATTGCCGTATGAAAGCTTGTGCCTATGTGAATTGACTCTTTTTGTGTGTGGAAAGGGAAAGTTATCTGTTGATATGCAAAATGTCAAGGATTAGGTAGGGGGTGCTGCAGAGACTGAAGGGAGAAGGCGAGTCCTTTAGGCAGGAACTGGCTGTGTCCACAAAACACAAAGGGAAAGGCAGGAACAGGGAGACGAGGGCGTAGTCGAACTGGAACAGGTGCAGAGGGAAGCAGGATGGAGCGGGCAAAGGTCAGGACCAGACTGGACAGGATGATGAGGGTGTAGATCGGGGGCAAACCAAGAGGATGAGACTGGACGGTGTGGGCATAGATTTGGGGGACAGGACAGTGGGAGGACAGGACAGTGGGAGGACACTGGAGCAGAAGGAGACTGAACAGCAAGATAGCTGGAGGAGACTGGATAGCAGTAGAGCACTGAATAGCAGGAAAGGACTGAAAAGCGAGAGTAGACTGGAGCAGAGGGAAACTGGAGCAGAATAGCAAGAGGAACAAATAGCACTGGAGAGAGAAAGAGACACAAGGGAAGCTATAAGACAGGGTTCAAGGCAGAACAGGACAGGAAGCAGGAACAGGCAAGGTCGGTACAAGGTGAAGTCAGGGAAAGGTACAAGGTGGAACAGGAAATGAGAACATGCAAGGCAAGGGTCAGATCAAGGTCAAGGCTAGGAAGGAACAAGGTAGGGTAAAGCAAGATAAGACAAGATAGACAAGGACAGGCAGACCAAAGCAAGGAGGAATAACAAGGAAAAGGGGCAAGAGCTTGAACAACCTAGTTAGGGGCGCTGCCGCAGTACTAGGGAGACCGTGTAATGCTTCTGCAAAGAGTGTTCTAAGGGCTGGCCTTAAATAGAGCAGAGTCAGCCCTGATTGGCTGATTGCAACTAATCAGGAAGCAGCTGGGCTGGGGCAGCAGAGGCCAATCAGGCTGGGGCAATACCTGACACCAAATAACTAGTGCAGCTAGCAGAAGAGTGTCTTTGAATTTAATTCAAGCCTTTGGCTGCTGGAGTGCTTGTTGAACTAGTAGGATCTAACCCAGACTGCAGTGAGAGAGGGTGTGATTCATTCGTGTATTGTGAATTATTACCTCTTATAGAGGGCAGGGGAATAGTCACAGTAAGTTTCTATTAGCAGTTAATGATAGATTGTGGCAGCAAATTTTCTGGTATGTTTTGGGGTGTCTGATGTTAGTCTAACCATGTGTAAAGTGTGTAATCCCTTGTAGCCAAACCCAAGAGTCACATTTGGTTGAGGGGCCAGTTTTCCTTTTGTAGTTAAAAGAATATATTTATACTTTATATTATATTCCGTAACACTAAAAAGTTTGATAAAGATACCAATGTGTTACCTTCCCAATTCTGAAATCAAATAGACATTTTTTACACCAACGTATAACCCTTGCTATAGTTAATGACCAATGACTGATTAAATGCACTAATGTAACTGACTTATCCAAAGTTAATACACCTGTTATATAAGTGCATTCATGCAGCGGCCTAGTATGCAATGGGAGTCAGTCCAAGAGATCCTGTAAGGGTTATTAAAAAGCTTGGGTGTCAAAGTTCTTGGATTGGCCCTTTGTGCTATGGCTTGTATTTGTTTGAAGGCAACGAAAAGCACACAATCATCAGATTGTAAATAATCAAAATTAAGTATAATTAAACTGTCTTTAAGATATTTCTATGAAATTCATCTTTTTCTTTTTTGTTTTTACTTTACTTAATATTAAAAATGTGCTGGTTTTTTTTAAGCTTTTTTGCAAATGCTACTGCATTTTAATTATTGGACCAAACACAATTCAATACAGTAAATGACAAGGGAGCAGGTGGTTGGAAGGAATAGTAATTTACTGTTTTTGTGGAGTCATATTTAACATTTTATTTTCTAAATATGTTTATGATATGTTACATCACTAAAAATGTAAGGCCTTTGGCACTGTGCAAATTAGCTGGGAGATTCATGATCCACAGCAGATTAAGCTTATTAAAACACTGCCTTTATTTCCAAGCTATGCAAATTGTTTTAAAATCTTGTAAAGCTAAAATACATTTATTCTGTGTAGATATGGCGATACTCATTGCTTGGAAATAAACACGTTGCCAGCATTAGGATATTTAAGTGCGTGTGGGTGGAAGTACATACTGTATCAACAGGAAATGTATGGTATATTCATACAAAGAGACTTATACAGTAACAAATAAGATCCCATGATCTGGTCAAGGAACATACAATAGTCTTTTTGACATCTCTATGTCATTGTTGTTGTTTGTGTAAATTCTTATATTTGTAAGGTAGAAGGTACATGTACTGTATGTATCAGTGTATGTGTCTGTGCTAAACTTGGTAATAATGAAATTTAAAACAATATCTCTAGTTAGTGAGTATTTAACACTAGACAATAGCAACATAGAAACAAAGCACAAGCACCTCATGTAAAGAAAGATAATATCCATAATGGGCCCTTGAGCAATAAAAATAAATTCAATATTGGTGCATTCCATTGGCCTTCAAATGCTGATTATTTTGGTTGGTAAAGTTATGAAAATTGGGAATGAGTGGGCCCACGAATCCCTCCCTTTACCACTTGAGCGGAGGCTTAAGGATGTTAAATAACAAAGAGTCTGATTTAGTAAGTGTATTTGGGGTCAAAGAAATCATTTTAAGGTGTTGGGGTCATGACATTATCCTTCTCCCTCACACTACCCCATGTGTTGTGTAGTAGTGGGTGATATTAGCAGGGGTATACCAAACTTGAGCTCCCAGATCAAACCTATTGATGTAAGGATGGAAACTGCAAACATTTAAACCCTGAGAGGTCAGTAAGAAAGTAAACATTTTTGTACAAAGCACTACCTAGTTATTGAAGGGTTGGAATAAGAGGGTTGTGAGGGTTGAATAGGACTAACAAATCCCTCCATCTCTGTTCAAATG
This sequence comes from Xenopus petersii, assembly GCA_038501925.1. Taxonomy (NCBI): domain Eukaryota; kingdom Metazoa; phylum Chordata; class Amphibia; order Anura; family Pipidae; genus Xenopus; species Xenopus petersii. Next base: position 85,056,777 of record CM076687.1, read on the forward strand.
TCAGGCCCATAAAGTGTGCAAAACATTGGTACTGGGGCATAAGGGAGTCATAAAATATCAAGTGGGAACACATGGGTGCACTGACATCACTGCAGCCTTACAGTACCCTCTCCCCCAGAAGGACCGAAGGACCACTATTGCCAGACTTTCCTTGCAATATCCAAGGGGGTTGGATATTGAAGTCTTGATCCAGGAGCATTCTCAACATTATATTGATAATGTTATTACAGTCAATATATTACTGTAAAGAACCTCCAGAAAAAACTGTTTTCAAAACTTTTTTGCACTTTGATATTTACCATCCACAATAACCAGAGCAGGTGGTTTTCAGGTCAGAGGAAAACTGGTTGAATATCTTAGGCTTAAAAGGGTATACATAGAAGACATATGGATGGATTTCTCTGGATACACATAAATGTTTTAACATACTGTTATTGTATGGAAAAACGATATGAAAGTATAAGCACTTCCTGCATCTCCTCTAGAGAGTGATCCCATAGTGTATCCCATAGAATTTCAAGACAAAATGACTTTACCCACTGTTCCCAATTAAATATCAACATATAGGGGCCGATTCACTAACTTCGAGTGAAGGATTCGAAGTAAAAAAACTTTGAATTTCGAAGTGTTTTTTGGGCTACTTCGACCATCGAATGGGCTAGTACGACCTTCGACTATGACTACGACTTCGAATCGAACTATTCGAACTAAAAATCGTTCGACCATTCGATAGTCGAAGTACTGTCTCTTTAAGAAAAAACTTTGACCCCCTAGTTCGCCATCTAAAAGCTACCGAACTCAATGTTAGCCTATGGGGAAGGTTCCCATAGGCTTGGCTAACTTTTTTTGATCGAAGGATATTCCTTCGATCGTTGGATTAAAATCCTTCGAATCGTTCGATTATAATCCTTCGATCGTCTGATCGCACTATTTGCGCTAAAATCCTTCGACTTCGATATTTGAAGTCGAAGGATTTTAATTCCCAGTCGAATATTGAGGGTTAATTAACCCTTGATATTCGACTGGGAATTAAAATCCTTCGACTTCGAATATCGAAGTCGAAGGATTTTAGCGCAAATAATTAACCCTCGATATTCGACCCTTTGTGAATCGGCCCCATACTGTTTTTTTTTGTGGGTGATGATTGCTTCAGAAAGCTCACATTTGTGGAAACATTTGATTCAAAATACTTTGCCATTTCTACAATTAAGAGGTATCTGTGTGGTGCTCTATATGTATTGTATATATCTGAGTAAATCACATTGAAGTTATTTGTCAACTTTCATTTTAATCAATATTTGGGTCAAAAGTGATTTGTTTTTCAATCACAATACGTTATTCAGCCTTAGGCAGCAATGAGGCATCTCCTTAATTGAGCTGCCACAAGGTAAATACCTTCATGTGACCTCGAGGCACTGAACAATGAACAACTCACAGAAGGTTAGCCTGCTGGAAAGAGGAACACAGGCCCCAATAATTGTTTTCCATGCTACTGTATGTATGTTTAGTGAAACACAAACCTACATTTATTAAACAAAAATAAGCTTGCCAACTGTAAAATAACAGCCTATTTTGCTTGTCATTGTTACAGTATTTAGAAGCTGAAATTGAAAAATAGACACAAATACTTGACCAAGTAAATCATAGGTAAAAAAAATTGTAACAATGCCTCCAACGTTACTCAGAAGGAACAGGAATTTCACCATGATTGCTTTGGAGAAAGAAATCCAATTGCACAATTCTCACAATTATTTTTAGCTCTACCTGTGCATAGTGATGTAGCGAACTGCCGATTTGATGTTCGCGAACGCCGTTTGCGAACACCGGCAAAAAAGCGAACAGTTCGCGAACTTCGAACGCTCGATAAAATCGTTCGATCGAACGATCGAAGGATTTTATTCGTACGATCGAAGGATTTTCGTTCGAATCGAACGATCGAAGCTATTCGATCGAATGATTTTAATTCAATCGAATGCTTATAATCGTTCGAACGAATGGAAATCGTTCGATTTTAGCGATCGAATGGTCGAATGGTCGAATGGTCGAACGAAATTTTACTTCGAATCGAACGCGAACACCAATTGGCGAACGTCGCGCGACGTTCGCGAACATTCGGCGGACGCGAACAGTCGAAGTTCGCGCGAACTAGTTCGCCGGCGAACAGTTCGCTACATCCCTACCTGTGCATCCATTGTGGGATAAGACTAAAGTTTGGTACACAATTGGAGTAGTATGGGCATGTGTTATCATACAAAAATGTAATAACTATCTTAAACAGCATATTATGTCAGTGATTTAATGAGTCATGTCTTCTTGGTCTGGAAAAATACTTTAATTAGGTATTTGATAAAGGTACTGAGTAGTGTTAGCAATTAAACCTTAAAGAAGTTGCAGAGCAACTGAGTGTGTAGTTACCTTCAATGTTATTAGAGATGTCCTAGGGATAAACTCACTGGACCCCTCTAGCCCTTGCAGAGTCACTTGTAGTGGTCATACTCACACAATAGCATGAGTGAATGAGTGTTGCAGGTTTGACATGCCAGGCAATGTTTTTTCAACGCAGGTTTATCGATCCACTTAAATGATTTAAGATATTCAAATTTTGGTCCCAAAATGTTTGTAGCAATTTTTTATTAGTAAATAACCAAGCATTTATATTTTTTTTAAATTAGAGTTTATTCGAAGTAGAAAAAGAAACTCTACCATTACACAAACTCATATTCAACTCTTTGTAATGGAATTAAGTTGCAACTAAACGAAAGGTGCTATATTTAAGGGGTAGTTCACCTTTAAGTAACTTATATTATACTAGAGAATGGCCATTTCCTAGTCAAAATAAATATTGCTCTGTGAGGCTGCTTTTTATTTATCTTTGTATTTTGGCCTTCTCCTATTTATCTTCCTGTCTCTTATTCATACCACTGATTGTTAGGCCAATTTAAACAAGCTGGAGAGAACTAAGGGTTAGAATGGGCTGGGGGATACCAGGAAAAAACTCTGTGGGCCCCACCGACCTAAACCTTCTCTCCGAACAGAATTGTCTGTGCTCCCCCTATTCCTGATTTCAGTCATACAGAGGAATCAAAAAGTACGGGGAGCACATACATGTGTCTGGTTGGGCAGTGCTTGGTTTTCCATGTAACGGATATCACAATTGTGGTGGGGGTGCCTGGTGGGCCCCACACATCTCAGTCCGACAGTGGAGCAGCTGAATAAAAAGCTAAATACTTTCAAAACCACAAATAAAAAATTAAGAGTAATATTGCATCCATCATACTAAAAGTTTATTTGATTTTGAACAACCCCTTTAAAGGTTCTGTGAAATATTTTATAAAGGGTTGCTAAAAGGATGATATTCTATGTAGAATATGTGAGGCTTCATTTCACCTCTATATATCTGCATTAATAAGAACAGCAACAAGAACAGTCATTAATCTGCACTAGACAATGTTTTTTTTTTAAATATATACCACACAGGTAAGTAGACTTTCTAATAACTCATTATGGCAGTCTGCACTGTGTTGGTTTATTAAGTGAATTGTGCTCGGGCTTTCTGAAAGGATTCCATTTCTTTGCATAATTTATGCTACATTTGCATTTTACTAATTCTATCTCTTTGTATTTATCTGACAGCCTAATTATAATTCATTTTTCACATTGATGTATTATGAGCGTTCATTTACCACCCCAGAGAGAGCACACACAGCTTTGTACCAGTTAGCAGAATGTAAGATTTAATTTCAATGCTTTACTAATATATAAAGAGTGGAGAATGCACTGGCAAAATGCACAAAATAATGGCCCAGAGAGATGATAAAACAAATACTTATAGAAATAATGTAAATTGTATCAGTATATTCTGTACTTAAATAGAAGTGCATAGTCAGCACAGGACTCTTCCAAAAAACACATTTATCCCCAAGTTTCCTTAAAGAAGGGACATGTCCAGAAAACTGCAAAAACCTAGGGGAAAGCACAGAGAACCTCCACCACCACCCACCATAAAACAAAAATGTATTCAAAATTAACACTACCGGGTCACTTCTGATGCATATTTAGGAGGGTAAAAGTTTTGCCAACCTTTAGGTTCTTTGGTCCCCTGGGCATAATTTAGTCAGCTAAATTGGGTCCTCAGTTATAAAAAAGTAAGCTGTGCGAAAGTATTCTGCTGGCAGTTCAGTGACTGGCCAGTAGATGTCATTATTCTAGTTTATGAAAAGGGGAAAGTCCAATGTGTTAGTATCTTTGGGCTGCACACTTGCTGGAGAAAGTACAGTGGTACTCTATAGGGCCTAGAACAAAGAAAGGTTTCAGAATAGCTGAAGTAAGTGCAAGGGCAGTTTTGTTATAGTTACCTTAGTAGTGAAAGACAGGATCAGGATTTTTTTAGTGAGCAGCCAGAGGCTTGGAGATCAGGAGGCTTAGTACCCTGGGTGACAAGACCTCCAGCTTAGGGACTCAAGTGGTTAGGCTCAGGGATAGAGAGATCCTTCAAGCATGGAACCCCAGTGAGATTCCCCTTGAGTAGGGATCATGCATCAAAGGCAGGCAATGCTACCTCTGGGGTGTTGTGAACATTCATCCGGAACGTTTTGAGTATGTACTGGATGATTATTTGTTGTAAAGCATTTGTTGATAATTTGTGTGACTACATCATCCATCTGAGAGAGACTGTAAAGAGATCCCTATAGCTGCATGCTATAGCTGCAAATAAACCTTTCAATCTTTCCTGTCTGTGTTATTGTGGATCAGAGAAGTTCTCAGGGAGAGGTATTATAGCCCAGTCTGTCCTAACCCTGGGTTCTCCATTTTATAGTGTACCTCCTCTCCCATATAGCGGAGGCACAGGACTAGCGCCATAAGGAAGAAAATACATCTAAGGGGTTATTTACTAAAACTCTTTTTCTCACTTTATTCAGAAAACTTTAATCAAACTCCCAAACCCGAACCTCGTAACAAAAACTTTTTGAAAAAAACTGTTGCAAGAAAAAGTCATGACAAAATCAAGGGTCAATTTCTATTGTGCGATTTGAATCAAATTGGCCCTCCAAAAACTCGAACTTTATCGAATTGTTACCTGGAAAACTAAAATCCATCAAATTATCAAATGAAAACCAGTGCAAACCACCAGAAAATATTGAGAATCCTGAAGGTAAAAAACATATTCTTTTTGTTAAAAAGACCATCTGCCATTGACTTCTACATGATTTCAACAGGTTTTAGCTGGAGTATTTTTGGATTTGAATGTTTAGCAGCTTCAGAGCATAATAAATCAGATTTTTTTCCCCCTCTAAAAATTCAGATTTTTTCCCCTTTAAAATTCGACCAGAAAAAAATGAGGCTTCAGAAATAGTAGTGTGCTTGAGTACTTGCTTGAGTACTCACAAGATACAATACATTAAGGGGCATATTTATCAAGTGTCAAAGTGAAAACTCTAATTTTTTAGTTTTTTATGGCCAAAACTGTCAAATCCGACTAGGGAATTGTTAAAATTTGATTTGAGTTTTTTTAAAGAATTCAGATTTGATTTTCAAAATGTATCATACACTGGCCCTTTAACAACTCAAATTCGACTATTCGCTATATCACTAAATACTTTTCTCTGACCATTCTGCTATAAGAAATACCGGAGAGTTACATAGACCAAATTAATCCCTAACACTAAACAAGGCAAGATTTGTACCAAATACAATTTTACCATCTTACAAACAAATTGTATGCTATTTTATTTGCTGATGGTTTTATCTAGACTTGGCAATTAGTGATGGGCGAATTTATTCGGCAGCCGCGAATTTGCATCGAATAAATTCGCAAATCTGCCGCAAAAACTTGCCAGCGAAAATTCGCCGCCGTCAAAAATATGAGACGCCGGCGACATTTCACTAATTTTTCGTTGCTTCACGAATTTCGCTGGAAATTTGCAATTTTTTTGGTGAAATGGCCCAAAGTTGCCCATCACTATTGGGAATTCTAATGTAATACTTTATTCTCCATATCCACTAGACAATGCACTGTTAGTAAGGTAGGGAACAGATACCAAAAGCCCAAGTGACTTGCTGCAAAAAGTACCTTTATTGATCACACAATATGTTTCGAGCTGCACAAGCACTTTTTCAAGTGTAACATCATGAGATAAAGATATATATATACACACACATAAGCCCTTCCACCAATAACATTATTAATGCAACTGCTAGGAGGAATTATAGCCTTGCCAACAAATTCAATCAAGGATAAGTCCAAGTGATAAACAATCTAGTGTATCCTATGTCTCTGTGTCAAGGGGCCGATTCACTAACTTCGAGTGAAGGATTCGAAGGTAAAAAACTTTGAATTTCAAAGTTTTTTTTGGGCTACTTCGACCATCGAGTGGGCTACTTCGACCTTCGACTACGACGACGAATCGAAGGATTCGTAGTAAAAATCGTTCGACTATTCGACCATTCGATAGTCGAAGTACTGTCTCTTTAAAAAAAACTTCGACCCCCTAGTTCGCCATCTAAAAGCTATCGAAGTCAATGTTAGCCTACGGGGAAGGTCCCCATAGGCTTGGCTAACTTTTTTTTGATCGAAGGATATTCCTGCGATCATTGGAATTAAATCCTTCGAATCGTTCGATTCGAAGGATTTAATCGTTCGATCGAAGGAATTTTCCTTCGATCGTTCGATCGAACTATCTGCGCTAAATCCTTCGACTTCGATATTCGAAGTCGAAGGATTTTAATTCCTAGTCGAATATCAAGGGTTAATTAACCCTCGATATTCGACCCTTAGTGAATCGGCCCCCAAATGTCCAAAGAAAGTTCATGTGTATGTCCATTAGTCCATCTTGATCAAAATCCATGTTGACCTCTATTAATGTAGATAAACATATTCATATTATGCCAACAATCACTTGACCTCTGTACTGCCCCTCAGGCCTACTATGCAACAAGGGTTGACTAGTTAGCTACATTACAAAGAATACCATTTTATATGTATGTGAAATAACACTGCTGTATTCAAAAAAACATTAAAAAATATATTTTTCAGAGGGAATAATGTATTCTGCACTGGTTCAGTGGCTAGTGAAGAAAGGCAAAACATTAATTGCATTGCATCTCAAATTGAATCTCATCCATGACTTTTCATATGACAAACCCCTGTCTCACTTTTTGCAAGCCACCTGCCCAGACCATTCACTTTTATCTTTACTATAGTTGCCTGTTTAGTTCTTTGACTGCCAGCTACACTATTAAGCTACCTGTTCTGTGTGTGCGTGCTTAAAAAATACGTGATATGACCATTTTTAACTACATAACTAGTGTATATTTATGTATATACAGTAACTAGTGTATATTTATATTTCACTGACTAAAATCTGTGGATTTATAGAATCCATACCTGGCCTTTGCTTATTAGCATAGATGAGCAAATCATTCAAAGAGCCAGATTCATTTCAATAAGAAAAAGATTTATCATGTGAAAACTCATGGACGAGATTCAATTAAAGATGCAAATCAATTCAGGAAAACCTTTCCCACTGTTTGTCACGTGAAAACTCTATGGGAAAAAAAATAAATTTTTTTGCTCCTCAAACAGAATTTCGTCAATGACTTTTCAGTAGTGATGAAATAACTTTTTTCACTGAATTAAATCTGGCCCATTATTTGGTTCAACAACAATACATTTCAATCAAATATTATACATATAGGGACAGATTTATTAAAGGTACAGTAACACCAAAAAATAAAAGTGTTTTAAAGTAATACAAATATAATGCAGTGTTGCTCTGCATTGATAAAATTGCTGTGTTTGCTTCAGAAACACTACTATTGTTTATATAAATAAGATGCTGTATAGCAATGGGGGCAGCTATTCAAAGGAGAAAGGGCTCAGGTTACACAGCAGATAAGCTCTGTAGAACATAATGGTGTTTTCTGTTATTCACTATTTAACCTACGCCATATAGCCACCATATAGGTGCTGAGGAATCAGCCCTACAATTAAAGTAGAAAGAATATGTTCCAACCAGTTGTCTGGTCTCCTTCAGTAGCACCCTCTAAATGGGTTTAAAAGACTATGCTGTGTACTTCCCTCTTCCTTCTGCCATGTAATAGATACAGTTATTTTATTATTAAACTTTAATAGTAACAGGTAATACAAAAAAAAAAGTACTGGGAAACTCTCATCCATTTCTCAGTACCACCATTAATAAAACAGTATTTAATGAAAAACAGAAATTAAGTTTTTAGATGCAAAATTCTTTTCTTCTGATAAATCTTGAAAATTCAAGTTCTTGATCATATTTTTTGGCAACGTGGTTGAAAAAGCATTATAGAATGAATAAATGTAATACGCCTTTCAAAATCCCATAGAAATGAATTGAGAGCTGCAGACTTTCACTCTAGTGGCGGAACTTCACTCTTTGATAAATTTACCCCCAAGAAGGGGACGGTAAGGACAGAACTCAACATAGTCAGAGGCAAACTCTTAAACAGGAACAAGCCGTAGTCAAAATCAGAAATACACCACAGGACTAGAGGAGCAGGATTCAGGATTCAAGCACCCAGCAAGATGCTTACGTGACTACAATGGCCAGTGAGTAAGCTCAGATCAGGGAATTATATAATAAAGCTGCTAGAAAACTCAGAGCACCTGCGGCCAGATCAACAGGTGAAAAATGTATGCCTACCTGGAAATTAAATGACAACACAGCACTGAACCACTGAACTCAATAGAGTAGAAGTATTGCAGATTGCAAGAGATTGCAGAGAACTGGAGGTAATTTATTCAAATCCAAGCAGGAAGTAAATCCATGTAGCAGAAAAAAACATAGTAATTTTGCAAGAACACAGTTTATTTTTCCCAAATAGTGGCATTTGGGGGTATAGGATTATTAAACTAAATATTTATTATTGGGCAGTTGCTGTCCAAACTGCCTTCTAATTTTTTCAAGTAACAGTAAGCCTTGTAAAAACTTAATTCAACACATTCAGCTAATTAGAAATATTTTTTACAATCTTGCCTACACACCTCTCTGCAATAGGATTAAACTCTAACAACTTTTTAATAGCTATAGATTCATTTTCCAAATCTTTGCTAATTCCAGTCAGTGGCCGAACATTACGTATAACTGCTTAATCCACCAAACGCCAATCCATAAAAATCTTGCGTTTTCTCTGTGTGCACAAATATTCCAACATCATTGATTTTCTCAAATAACGCAAGGCATTAATTCATGCACTGAAAATGACTCCTAGAGTTATTATGATAACATTTGCTTATCTACAAATATTGATTTATTCATTTTCAGCCACTTTTATTTTCCCATTTTAGCATTAAGCTCTTGTTCTGTTTTACAAATGGATGGTATCAACCAGGGACTGGACCAGTCTGTTTTTCTATTACTTTGTCTGGAAAATTGCATTGCAAGGGAACCATTATGGGGCAAATTTTACTAAAGAGCGAAGTGACTTATGCTGGTGAAAATTTGCCAGCATGACATAATTTTGGTCCTTTGCTAATTTACTAACTGTCGCTGGTGTAACTTTTCTAGCGAAGGAGATAGACTCTAGCGGTACTTTACTCCCTAACATCTGGCGAAATTTGCACTCTGTGCGAATGGACGTATCTACACAAATTCACTAAGATGCGGATTTTACTGAACGTTACCTCTTGCTCCAGACTTGCCTTTGCCGCCTTAGACCAATCGAGTAGATAGGAGCTCCTCAAAAAATAGTTGAAACTTTTTGTAAGTCCCAAAAAACGCTGGCGTCTTTTCCTTTTTCAGGGTGATAGGCTGAAAAATAATGTAATTTTTTGGGGGCAACCAGCTTCCCCCCTACATTTCCTAACATATGGCACATAGGGCAATATAACAACTTTATTTGATTTTATTAAGGTTTCCCGGGCTTGTGTAGTGCAATGTATTTGCTGCAACATATACATCCATTGTACTTTAACTTCCCACCTTATGCAAATTAGCCAACACTAGTGCAACTCTGCTTCGCTTGGCGCAGTAATGCTAGCGCAACTTCACCAGCATTTGGCGTCCTAGACGCAACTTCGAATTTTAGTGAATTAGTGTTGTCCTGGCGAATCTACACGCTGTGAACAAAGCCATCGCTGGCGAATTTTCAGAGGTTAGTAAATTTAACCCTATATCTTAAGCATATTTTATTTTGTACAACATATACTGTAATTCAGACAAATATAGGAACCCAGCCAAAAAAAGAGTACGCATAACTCCTAGCAGTGGGCAAGTATCTATATTTCTTATGCTCTGATAATATGAAAGTTAGAGGTATTTACGATCAGTGACTACATTGAAATAGAAAGAGAAAAAACAAAAGAAAAAGAATATTTTCTTACACTGAGACTTCTGCAGCTGCTGCCCTTAAATAAAAAAAAAAATCCTAAAGCCAAATCTACTGACGGAAAAGGTACATTTTAGCAAAGTTATCACCAATATGAAAAGTGTTTGTGTATTGCTGGAAATCTTTTATTATTAGTAGTATCTGTTATTTATAAAGCATAGACACATTTACACATCCCGAATTGCAAAGAATATACAGTACATTATTCACATCAGTCCCTGCCCCAGTGGAGCTTACAATGTAATGTCTCTATAACATTTATGCACATTATGGTCAGTTTTAGGAGCTAGTTATCCTGCAAGACAGTGGAAGGAAACCAGAGTACCAGGAGTAAACCCACACAAACATAGGGAGACAAATGGAGCAATTTATTATTTCAAATGCTAGAGTGATAAGGAGCACAAGCACACGCTCCTTAGGGCTAGTTTATTGAGCACTTGCACTCCAGTGAATCTTGCTTTTTGTAGTGAGCCACAGATAACAAATCCAACACTTGATACACAGTCTTGGGGCGTTTGGCAGGCATTAAGGACAGGGACTTAATGGGCTGCACCAAAAGACACTCTTTAACTTGCACATCTAAATGACGTACGTTAAGGGCTGGGTGGGGAAAGATTATGTGCCTCTCCACTGCTTCTTTTAGACAGAGCATTGCCTTTTGAAGGCTTTATCGAAGGGGCAAACCACCGGTCTCTAAACTCCATTTTAGAGGACAGAGGCCTGAATCAACTTACACAATGCAGAATGCAGTGTGCAAAGTGCAGAAAATTGGCCAACTGTGTTTACATTGTAAATGACCCCTGATATCTGCAATAGCTTCTGTTTAGACTTGCTGTCATATTTATACTGGGAGATATAAGAGAAAAAACTTATTTTTCAACCATTGGTCCTGTTTTTTAAAACAAAGAAAAAACACTCAATTTAAACCATTGATTTCCTTCATATGCTCAAGCCCAATGCCCTACTAATAATAAATGGACCCATAAGAATAATAGTATTATTAACTGTATTTGTTTGTATGTGTGGCAAGTGTATGTAATCATACAAGGTATAATTAATGCAAGCAAAAAAAGATTAGCAAAAGCACACAACACTTTGTATACCTTTTTTCATCTTTAAATGTACCAACAAACGCATAATGAGAGTACATTCTGAACCAAACAAAAACAATAAAGTGATTTTTCTATTCCCATGTCTTACTTTAATATGAATCTGGTATCACACATTAAAAACGCTCAGTAATTTACTTGCTTTTCTGCTGACATGTCGATTATATTGATTAAATACTTAGGAGAAATGGGAAAAGAAGAAGAAAAATTTTATAAACCTTGCAAACATCTGTAATGTACTGCCAAAATGGTAGGCATGAGAATACTGGGTTATTTTAACAAGAAATGTCAATTTATCACAAGATTAATTAATCAAGGGTTAATCAGAGCATGGAAATAGTTTAACTGAATGTTACCAGACTCTATATGATAAACTATATTGCATATGTATAACTTTCACACTTGCTTCTGTACTCCTGGGTTTCCTACTGTCTCTTTGTTTGAGCAGAATGAATTTTACTGATCATTAAGTATGACTATGAAGATTTTCATTCATCCAGGTCATGGTATATCTAGTATAGGTCAATCTAAAAACAACTGGACTTGCTGAGTAATCAATGAAGACGTTTCACTACTCATCCGAGCAGCTTCTTCAGTTCAACTGACTGGTGTGGGAAGTTCTCGGCATATAAACTCTTCCACTAATCCAATCACAACGGCACATTGTAACTCTTCAAAGAGGTGACATCTGAAGAAATTCACAGAGGTGTTGATTCTGTGTAGTTGTGATAGGATTATCCAGTGTGTTATGCAACTCCAAGATACAGGTGTTACTTGTGAGAGTTGCATGAATGGATGTGTGAAGTGTTCTGAATCCGCCGGGGTACAGATGTTAGGACAGCATTGTATGTAGCAGACAGGTGGTGTCGAAGGCCCCGCCTTTGTTCAGAGATGGTAGTAGTAGTATTAAGTAGTGCTGTTTTTAGATTCTGAGTGGGGATTTAATTATGATTTAAATATGTGTAAAATGGGCAACATTTTACACATATTACATCTATAAAAATGGCATCAGATGAAATGTAGATTGAAAGCCATCTCCCTTCAATTACAATGGGAGAGACATGGCTGCCGGGGGACTGTCAGACTTGGTAATTAAACAGTTAAAATAGTTAGCTGTAGCAGGCAGCTTTATTAGGCACAGGTGTGCAGTGTGAAGTTATAAACCCCCCTGTTTCAGGAAGTGCGTTCACACTAAGGGGCACATTTACTTTGCTCGAGTGAAGGAATAGAATAAAAAAAACTTCAAATTTTTTTTTGGCTACTTCGACCATCGAATTGGCTACTTCGACCTTCGACTTTGAATCGAACGATTCAAACTAAAAATCGTTCGAATATTCGACCATTCGATAGTCGAAGTACTGTCTCTTTAAAAAATACTTCGACCCCCTACTTCGCCACCTAAAACCTACAGAGGTGCAATGTTAGCCTATGGGGAAGGTCCCCATAGGCTTTCCTATGTTTTTTTGGTCGTAGAAAAATCGTTTGATCGATGGATTAATTGCGGTAGTTCGATCAAACTAATTGCAGTAAATCCTTCAACTTCGATATTCGAAGTAGAAGGATTTAGATTCGGCAGTCGAATATCGAGGGTTAATTAACCCTCTATATTCGACCATATGTAAATCGGCCCCTACGTGGTGAGAAGGAAATTTCTCTGTCCCTTCTGCCAGCATTGTTGCTCTCCAGCCCACTAAGGGTAGGACTTCATGATGCGAGAGGAGCTGACATGTTGCAGAGTGCTGCGTTTTCATCCAACAGTCCGATAAATGTAGTTCTTACCTGTGATTTCTCCTTCATTTCCTGTTTCTTTAGAACATCCGACATCTCGCATCGCAAAGTCCTACTCTAAGTCCTTATTTTAAAAAATGAATACTTAGAGATGGAGGCAGCTAATGTACATGGAAACTCCTGGCTGCTGCATTTACTGGAAATGTAGACCTCAGCTTCAATGCCTACTATGCGGACTGAGGAAACAATCTAGAGTCTGCCTTTAGACTCCTACCTGTCCATCCTGACTGTTTTCCTTTATTAGGATTCACGTTTGCTATTTATTATTTTGTTGATATGTGCTTACCCATGGGATGCTCAATTTCTTGATATTATTTTGAATTGTTCAACAACTTTTCAAAATGGTTGTACCAATTGTTCCCTATATTGGCTGCTTCCCATATTTGGGGCAATTACCTTACTAAGTAGTGAATAATATTTTGGTGTGAAAATCCCAGTGTGGTTCAAACAAACAAACTTCATCTTCCTCACTCTTACATAATCTTCTGAGAGCTTTAGTTCTTTAATGTCTATGTTTAAACATTTGCTTTAAAGCAGTGCTATCCAACTTCTGTGGTACCAAGGGCAGGAATTTTTCTGGCCTACATGGTGGTGGGCCAATAATGGAAACCGTTGTTGACCACTCTTCCTTTTAAAACTAAACCCATTGAAACCACACCCATGTTATCTCAAGGACCATGTCCACATTAATGGTGGTAACCCACCAAAAAAGCAATAGTATACAGCTTATTGGGCAAAATAATAATTTTACTTCCAATTATTTGATAGATGACTATGAGGCAGTACTTTTTAAGGTAGCTTTTGCCCTTGCCTTTTACGTTGCATTCAGGTCAGGAGAATTAGTTTCCCCATCTACAAAAATGCCTAGTGGTCTCAACATATCAGATACAGTATATAATATATCTGGATAATATATCCAAACACTCTATAAAAATTATAGTCAAGTTTAACAAAACAGACAAACAAGGAAAAGGAAAGATAATTTCTCTTTTTCCAACAGGTGGTGATTTATGCCCACTTGCCCTATTGTCCTCATTTATAAATGGACTCCCCCCCCTTACCCTAGCCCTTTATTCATCCATTTAGATGGTAACCCTCTGTCTTAATACCAATTACAAGCAATTTTCCAATTAGCTTTGGCCATTATAAGTTTACAACCATTACAATACGTCTGCACTCCTTTTATATAGGGGCTACAACAGAACAAACCAGTTTAGTTTCTTACTTGAAGAAGTGAAGCACATTAGTAAATGGCACTACAATCATTTTAGATCTTATATCCATCCACATTTAATGGAACAAAATACTTTCTTTCCAATTCAATGTTTTTCCTTTCAACCACAACCAGGTATTACACTCACATGCGTATGGATTTGTCTTCCCCATTTATGTGTACTGGGCTTCAAAGGGAGCTGTAAAATGCTTATATGATCGACAATTAGGCTTACCGCAGGACCAAATACGTATAAGGTGGAGAGGAATACTGTACATGGTTTGCAACAGTCGCAAATTATTCTTGAGGTACAGTACTACAACTTACAGATATATCTGCAGGGCTCAGAATCCTAGTAAACCATGAGGGTGTAAAGGACTTTGGCCAAATCTGCAATGTGGACTTAATCTATAACATAAAACAAGTTTTAGCCCGGTGCTTTGCTTTAAAGGGGACCTGTCTCCCAGACATAAAAAGCTGTATAATAAAAGTCCATTTCAAATTAAACATGAAACCCAAATTCTTTTTTTTATTCAAACATTCATAACTGTTGTAAACTCGTTTAAAAATCTCAGCTGTCAATCAAATATTGCCTGCCCCTCCTCTATGCCTTAGGCAGCCAATTACTTTCACTTTCCATTCAGCACTTCCTAGATGTCACTGCACTCCCCACATTCCCCTGCTCTCTTTACAATTTAATTGTATAACCAGTGCATGGGGATGGACTTTTGAGATTATGCAAGGCTTGCCTTAATAACAGTGTCCACAAAATGGCTGCTGCCTGCTTGCTATAATTATGAATTCCCAGACCAAAGGAAACAAGATTGAAATAAATTATATAGTGTAATTAAAGTTCATTTTGCTTGACTGACATAATAAAATAGGATTTGGAATATTTTTTTTAGTGACGGGTCACCGTTAAGCAATGGCTTAATAGGGGTTTGGACAGTGATTATTTCTAAACATTATTGGTGGGAGCTAGGAACCACAAAGCTATTGACATAGCATGTAAAAAATATTTAATATATCAGTGTCAGCCTTTGTCAACAGAATTGAGGGAGTAGCTTTAAGAAATAAAGAGAAAGAAATGAAAGAAAAAAAACAATCGCCCATTGCTTGGGAGAGATGGTGTAAACCTTAACCCAATAGGTTTGGAAATTCACAATATGAATTTTCAGACCGGTATTGAAAGGGCCTTGGCTGTGCTGGGATGGAGACACATTTGCAGTAGGCAGCCGGTGGCGAGTTTCTATTGCACGGCTTAGAAGGAATGGAAAATTTTGGTAAGTTAAGACTCCTGGTGATTGGGAATATGATTGCAGCTGTTGCATAATGTTGTATTACAGCATTATAATTGTTATCAGTAATAAAGCTGTGGCCCAATTTACACCAAAAAAAAAAAAAGCTGCTGTAGTCTTATTATTTGTAAAATAGTTATGGACACGTAACCTAAAACGGTAATGGGCAGTTCTGTATGTGTCCATCCCTTTTGGCAGCCAAGACCCCTAACTATTCTGGGGGGTGCAGCACTTAACCACTACTTTAAAAACAGCATTAACAAAAGAACCAAGAATTCCCATTAGGTATGTAGAAAATAACATTTTATTTTTCTTGGTTTGTACTGCATGTTGTTTTTTTTTAATATCAAGAAGGGACTCAGACACACTTCTAATCCATCCCTTTGTGATCTCATGTTCAATGTTGTGATGATTAAGAGTAACTACAATTGAGCATGCCATAAATTTATATTTACGAGTCAATTGGCATGAAACCCTGATGGACACGCAATGATAACTTTTAAACAATCTTCACTGAACAGGAATTGCTTGCTGCATTAAATGCTTTAAAGCATACTGTTTATTCTTTTTTTCTGCTTTTGAAAGTTTCACCAAGAGTAATTAATTGAAGAGATGTCCAAAAAATAGTCCTTCAAAATCTCACTGTGGCTATTCATTTTTGTATTGGTTGTTAGCCTGTTGTTTGAAATATTCCTCCTTATTTGTATGGTGCATATTAATTACGATAACATTTGTATGGGTTAGAGCATGTTCATGGTGCTCATTTTGTTAAAGATTAAATGTAGCTGTAGTTCCCAGTGCCTATTTTCAATTATTTTGGGAAGTACAACACTTACTTGTGAAAACTCTCTTTTATTTCTCCTTCAAAAAATCATTAAAATACATTGACTGTATTTAAACTTCATTATCATCTAAAGAGAAAAAAACAATAACATTTGTTAAGCAATGTATAAAGTTGTCCTGTTCATTTAATAAAGAACCAGTTCCTGGAATCAAGACCTTTCCTCTGTACTTTGTATTGCACTTTGTGTTTGTACGCTAAACACAAGTCAGATAAAGGGTGTATACTATAATGTGATTATGCTAGATTTAGCATGAAGCTAAATTAAAGTGATATCTATTATTGGCTAACTGGATAGATTTTTTATTGCAGGCTTTCAGGCAATTGTTCTAAGGTCCCTTCATTAAGAAGACATGGCATCAATAAGGTCCATGCCTAAGAGGCAGATATTTTCTGTTTCATTAGTTTTACGTTTAATGCAGAGACAGAAATCCATGCCAACTTATATTTCATGCCCAGCTTTACTAGAACATTGTAATAATCTTATGTTAAATGACCATTTCCAATCTATTGCAAATGAGCATAGAAGAGTGATCCATGGGACATTTTCAGGCATGTGATGGTCATGATCTTCTTTGGAAAAGCAAAAGGAACCCATTGGGTCTCCAATGTTTTGTGAGTATTACCCTCTAATAAACCATGCAATAGGTTTATGAGGTCCATGGACCTAATTTTCTTCCAGTCATCTAGTCACATAGTTTGGGCACCTATTTAAAGTGTAAGTCATGTGTTCACTGGTCGCTCTAAACTTGCAGATGTTATAAGGCACGAAATGCCATTAACTGTTCTCTACAGATTTATCAAGGGTCGAATTTCGAAGTACAAAAAACTTCGAAATTCGACCATTGAATTAAAAAAACTTTTTCATATGAACGTTTCAGTATCGCTTTAAATAGTTGACTTATAAATGTTGGTTATATTTTCCAGTGTCCAGTGATTTAGTTTTGCAAAGCTCAGCTTATTCTGTAATAATGCTGCAGTGAAGCTTTCTCAATCAAGTACCATATTTAGGTGCAAATGTGCTCGATTTTCAATTCTATAAAATAAAATACAGGTACTTGAAATAATGTACCATAGAACTAAAGCTTTCTATTGCCATCAATAAAGTGATGCTTATTTTGCCCATGGAATGTGTATGGCAAGACAAAAAATGAAAAAGATTGTAGTTGTGTTAATTAAATGTAGTCCAAAAGTTTATCTCAGTAGAATGGGTTTAATGCTGTGAGCAATTAAAATAAAATAAAGTTTCTTTTCTGATAAAAGATTGGTAAGATATACAAAGTGTTAAATATGTTTGGATTGCCATTCATGATTATGATTTTGTGCTGTTTATTATATAAATACAGTTAAAATATTGGTTGGCACACAAGATAAATAAAATTCAAAGGTTAAAAAAAATTCTCAGTGCAGTAATGTCTAATTGTCTATCATTAAATCTACAGTAACTGACAATAAACTTTAAGCAGATTTTATAATAAAGAAAATCCACATGCTTTCCACAAAATCTTGTCAATTACCATTTTGTTTAACACATCTGCCATGTTATTAGCTTGCCTAGCCAATCATTTATTAATCCTCTGGTCATCAGCCGACATGCGCCTGTTATATTTTTGCATCATATCTTACAGCTGTATGTTAAATGTCAACACTGGGAAAATGCATTGCTGCAGTCATTCATTGCTGAGCACTGTGCAAACCATGTTCCAATCAGCTAGCAAGACTCAGCTATGCGAATAAATCTAAACATTTCTCACTGTAACCAGTTATTATACTAAACACAGAAATGTACCTGATTTCAGGCCATTTAATAACCCTCTTTTTGAAAATAATTGAGCTCTTGAGTTGAAACAGCATTTGCAGTTGTGAGCAGTCCTGACATATGTCTGCTTCCATGTGAGTGACACTAAAATTAACTAGCGTATCTAGTCCTCATTAAAATCAACTTACTATAATTATGCTTGGTACAGATGACAGTGACAGAATCATGAAATTGCAGAAGCTAAAGGACCATTTCATGTTTCCTAGTTATAACAACCTCTCATATTGGAGCTGAAGACACAAAGTAAAAATGCTGCTTTAGCAGACAAAAATATGTTCTGAGATAGTCTGATGTCAAAAACATAGGAATGGCCTTACCCCAGAACCAAAGGTAATTAGGATGAGATCATTAAGAAAAAAATATAAAGAATGTTGTATAAGCTAATAGGTAACATTTTGAAAATATTTTCTTCTTCTTCTTCTTTTGCAAATCATCTTTATCATTTTAAATGTTCCGTTTTAAAGTTACAGACATGCTAATCAGCCCTATTAAAGTTCTCTTTTCTGTGCTCTCAGCGCTCTGTAGGGGATATTCCAGCCTGGGACAAAAAAAAAAATCACATTGAATTTTTCGAGTTAATTTAGTGATATTGGTATAAATGTAGATGGGAGTTTGATTGAATTGGCTTTAAGACAATGATACATTTTCTAATTTAAGTAAATAACCCCCTAAATATAAAGAAAATCTGAAAATATAAAAAGTTATGCTGGAATTATATGACATATTTTGACAAAAAACATGTTTTCCGTGATAGAATCCCTTTAAGTGAGAGAAAATCTTTTTCCTGTATACATTTCAAGGAAAAAAACTATCCTATTCCATATTCACAATGCCTAAGAGTGAAAATGGACTTATAAGGCAAGCAAGAATACATCAAGTTTTAAACAGGACAACTAGTGATGGGCGAATTTATTCGGCAGGCGTGAATTCACAAAAGATTTGAAGCTGGCGTCAGGAAAAACGGTCATTTTTGAACTACAGTACATCTTATTACTAACTTCATAACAATGTGATTTGCATCATTATTAAAGAGATACTGTTATGATAAAACATGTTTTTTTTTAATGTATCTAATATGGCTGCTACAGCAGACTTCTGCACTAAAATATGTTTTTTAAAAGTGCAACATATTTTTTATATTTAATTTTGAAATCTTACATGGGGCTAGACATGATGTCAGTTTCCCAGGTGCCCCCAGTCGTGTGATTTTTGCTCTGATAAACTTTGCTGCACTGCAAATTGAAGTGATATCACCCCCTCCCTTCTCCTCCCAGCAGCCCATCAGCTGAACAATGGGAAGGTAACCATATAACAGCTCCCTGGTAGATATAAGAACAGCACTCAATAGTAAAATCCATGTCCAACCGAGGCACCTTCAGTTACATTGATTAAAAGGATTAACAGCCTGCCTGAAAGCAGTTCCATCCTGAAGTGCTGGCTCTTTCTGAGAGCACATGGCCAGGCAAAATGACCTGAGATGGCTGCCAACAATACTACAACAAAAACAAATTCACTTGTTGGGTTAGGAAACAAAATTTTATATGTTAGAGTGAATTATTTGCAGTGGAAACAGTGTAATTTAGAAATAAAAACGACACCATAAAAATCATGACAGAATCCCTGTAAATATATTGACATTTTACTTTGACCATATTTATATTTCTGGTCTATAACAAAAATGCTAACATCATTAAGGAAAAAGCTCAGGGCAAGGAAAGATTTTTGGATGCAGGGACCCTTTCACTTTTTTTTTTGTATGTTGACCGAATTCTTTCTTGCATACCTCAACATAGTCTGTATGTTTTCTCTTTCTACTATTAGATCTGTTCATTTACATTCTCTATCCCCAGCATTTTCACAATCCTTTTTCTGCTCCCCAGCTTTGACTTGGCTTTTCAGGTTGAGCAATCATCAAGGAGACCCGGTGAGAATGTCCACACTCATGCTGGATTTTGTGCTGAAAAAGCTCTGAAATGTTTGTAATTTTCCCTCAAGGGCTGTTTGTAATGAAGAAAAGCATCTGCATTAGGGGGTGCATTAGGGTATACAGTATAACCTCCATTTACATTTTGAGGGGACCAGTAAACAATTGTGTCAAATCTGGGAAAATGTAAAATCAGGGAAATACATGTGCATTACATATTTAGTAGGATCACTAACAATGATGTAAAATTAGGTAAAACTTAAAATCAAAGTGAAATTGAGGTTTTACTGTATTCTATTATTCCTTCTTTGAGCTGATTCAGATAATTTGCTTTGCCTTTGGTATTGTTAGTAATACCCATCTTCAAATGCTTTACACTTGCAAATAATGCATCCATATGCAGGGTAGACTAAGGAGCATACATTCTTCCCTCTTTGCATATGAAATAGAACTTATCATTAGCTGAACCTTTGATAGAAGAATGTTGCAGCTGGTCCAGCGTTCAAAGTTACAAATTAGCCACAGTATGTCTAATACAGGGTAGTTGTAATACTTTTCATAGTTAAATTCAGTTGGTTTTACGTGCCTGTATTACATTACTCAGGAAATGCTAATCCCATGTGCTAGTTGTAATACCTCTGAGATACAGTAAACTCTCAAAGTACTTTGTTGGACCTATGTAATGTGAGCACCAGTATTCTGAAAGGAGCTTTAACAACAAATATTCAATAAACTGACATATTTCCACCTAATCCTTGCTTTGTTTTATTACTGCACGTGTATTATTTTTTATTCACAGACTATTACTCAAACAATCAACAAATTTATTTTTTCATATATTTTGAAAAAGTAAATGTATAAAATGCTGATTGAGAAAACTCACACAAAACTAGGTTGGTTTCAGAAAAAATTACTACACAAGGGAAGAATATTTTTTCCTCTTATTGTATGCTTTATAAACGCCAACCCTGGAGAGATAATAATGATTTCATGTTGACAAAAACAAATAATTATATTTTGAATTACTATTGTAGAATGCAATTCATTTTGTAAAAACAAGAATAGCTCAACATGTTACTAGAATAATTACTAGTTTATATCGTTGTGTGCATGATTTCTACAGTTTTGTCTCATAGAAAAGAGTGCTGCCTAAAGATGTAAAAGTATTTTGATTCGTAAATCTATGGTAATGAGCAAAAATCAATGTTTTACAAAAGAAGAACATAACATAGGGAATGTAAAAAGAAAACCATCTCCTCTGGACAGGCGTTCTGGTCCTGTGCGCCATGTGTGCATCGGGATTGCTGTCTGGCATGCTTATATCTGAGGCCCGAAACATTGCCCTTTTTTTGTCTACCTGCACAATTGAGCTAATAAAACCACAACGTTGAAAGTAAACTATAACTAACAGTGTGCTGCAGTCATTGGACTCTGTACTGAGGAATCACGCCGCCCCCAGCCCAGCATGACTGAAACAATTCAGGAAGATGATTTAATATTGTCGGAGGGTCTCCGTTACTAAGCTTCGCAGGGCTTGGGGCGGCTTTGGGCAGCTTTTAGCAGCTTATATTTCACATGCAGCTTCTTTTCACCTGTTTTTATAGGGACATGTCAGTATCACTTTAAAGAACCCAGCCTGACTTTCAACCTCTCTACATGCTGTATCCTTGCTGATCCCTGCCTGATTCTGGTTTTGAGCCTGTGCTGCCTACCCTTGACCTTTGGTCCATTCCTAACTCTGATTCTTGCCTGACAACTTGTACTTCACTTCAGAGATCGTCTACTGTCCACAGGGCCAGTCCTGTTTCAATCCCAGATACAGTTTCATTGTGGGAGGTGCAGGAGAGGCTATTCTTCATCCTAACTTCAGCAAATAGTGAGTAACATGACACATGGTGACACTCCCTAAGCTTTAGCAACCAAATTGTGTAATCTTTTTGAGCACCCTTTAAGGGTTTTGGTACACTGGAAGTGAGACCAGTGGTGTGATTAATAACTATTGTGAACTTGGAGTATTCATAGTAAGTTAGTTTGAAAAAAGACACGTGTACATCAAGTTCAACCTTTTAGGTCTATATATAACCTACCTAACTGCTAGTTGATCCAGAGGAAGGTACAAAAAAACAGAGAGGGGGATAAAATTCCTTCCGGAATCCAACATAGCAGTTGGACCAGTCCTTGGATTAATTTGTACTATGAGTTATCTTCCATAACCATCCAACCCCATCCAACCCCTTCTTAAAGTTATCTAATGTCTCAGGGAGAGAATTCAACATCTTCACGGCTCTCACAGTAATAAAACATTTAGTTGGAACCACTTTTCTTCTAATGCATAAGGGTGCCCATGTGTCAGCTGGAAAGACCTACTGGTAAATCAGTTAGAGAGATTATTATATGATCCCCTTATATATTTATACATAGTTATCATATCACCCCTTAGGCGCCTCTTCTCCAGTGTTGCCAGTCTTTCCTCATAGCTGAGATTTTCTATACCTTTTATCAGCTTAGTTGCCCTTTTCTGGGCCCACTCTAATTCATGTATGTCCAATTTGAGTATGCAGGGCTGTATTTAGGCCCTGCTCCTCCCTAGGCATCAAACATCAGCCCTCCCCTTCTCATCGGTACATGCACAATTCCAAAGTACAGACTTATTTTTGTAAAGCAATTTTTTTCTATATAGACACCCAAGGGTCGCCCCTTTAAAGTCCTAGGCATGGGCCCTTGAGTGTCTATGTAGTAAATACAACCCTGGGCATACAATGTGATATTGTATCACACATATTTGATGCACAAATGAAGCATCTTCTCTTTTATTATTTATTAAGTAAATTTACTGTTTCTGATTAAAAGCCACTGATATATAACAATATATACTGCACTTTTTTTTATAACAAGCCTTGACTTAAATAATAAATATCAACAGGCAGATTCTAAAACAATAACCTATTCTAAAATGTAATTGAAATTATCAGAAGGTACCAACTACAATATGTTAGTATTTCCAATTAGGGTTTCCTAGGAAAAAAATATTTTCCTCTCCACAAACCTTAAATGGAATAGTGTCCTACTTAGTTTTGCTGTTTAGCAACAGTCCCATAATTTGGATTAAAACACATATTGTAAGAAGGTAAGTGAAAATAATTTTTAAGTGAGGAAATAAAACATTGTACTCAGACACATTACACTTTCTTTCCCAGAAATTATTACCACAGTGTGGCTCCGTCTTACCATCTGCAGCATTGTCTCCTTGGTTTCTATGTACACGGGAGACATGCCTTGGGAAATATTTATGATGTGTAGTGCAGGAACTGAGCTGAGCCTGCTTAGATTTATTTCTCGTATAGTATAACATTTCCTACTGCTGCTATTGAGTTCCTAGTAACTTCAAATTATGAATGCTCAACCCAGAACTAGGCTGATAAATTTATCTTTACATTTGAACTCATATTTTTACTGCTGTCCTCAAGTTGCACGGAAAAGAAAATATCACAATAATTATTAATGGGAACATCTGGTATGATGATTGCACAGTTTTTCAGTAAGTTTCCAGAGACATTACAAGTGTGTAAAGGAAAATGCCTTTTCCTTGTATGGTATTTAATGAATATAAATGATGCCAGAGGAGACATGACAATGTTTTCAATAATCCCTTCAAAGCTACAAAATCCTTGAATGCTCAGGGTGGATAAATATAACTCATGATTCTTTTTTTAGCTATGAAAAGGTTAATCTTTGAATAAGCATTGATAGCTTATCCATATGGCTGCATTCATGTTGCTATGTTAGAATAAGCAGGATAAAACTTGGACCAAAGAAAAAATTGTTGGCTGTATGTTGGGGCAAGATTCTGCAAGAGGCACAATGCATCCCAAAAGTCAAAGTATTCGACTGATTTATTTCTTCTCTAGTGCTACTGAAGGAAACAGAAGTCAAGATCACCGTAATTCACATTTATGCTGTTATATACTATAGAATGTAGAGCATAAACTCCATGGGGCAGATTTATCATGAATCTCAGTCAAACAAGACATGATTTTCCTGTGAACCATGGAGTGATTACATCCCTGTGTTTTCAGGTGACTTGCTGGTTCTTATTGTCCTTTAATGCTCTTGTACTTCTGTTCAGGGTCTTTGTAAAAGATCCTTCTGGCATATTGCCTAAGAAGTCACCTAGCATCTTTTGGGCTTAGTAATGAGTTAAAGGACTATACCCCCCAAACAATGTAGGTCTCTATAAAAAGATATTGCATAAAACAACTCATATGTAAAACCCTGCTTTGTGCAAATAAACCATTTTCATAATAATATACTTTTCTAGTAGTATGAGTCATTGGGTAATCATACATAGAAAATTGCCATTTTAAAATATAAGGGCCGCCCCCTGGGGGAATCAAATGTTGGCCCTGTTGGTTCCCCCGGCCCAAAACCACTGGACCATGGTGCAGGGCTGCCTCTCTGCTTATCCCCCCTATCATTGGTAGGGCTCCATTCCTGTCTATTTCATCATCAAAAACAATACACAGTTTCTCAGGGCCAGATTGAGCAAGTAGGACTCCGGGGAAAAAAATGGTGGACCCTGGCCCTCATGGGCCCCGCTGACCCAGACTCACTCAGCACCGAAAACTTTGGGCGATGCACCTTAACCTACCTCCTGGCCCAATCATGGCCGCAACAAGTTAAAAATAAGGTACACATGGGGATGGAGTAGGTTGCAACTTTGGTGGGGGGCCTGGGGGGGTTTCAGTTCAGCAGGGGCCTAGAATTGGGCTAATGCTGGTGGGCCCTCAGACCCCTAGTCTGATGCTGCAGTTTCCACTCTAAGCTGTTGCTGTTGTCATCCTTTTGTGGTGGCACCCAGGATCTGTCACTATCATCTGCCCCTATTTCAGACTCTATATTACAAGGGGCAACCACACCCAGTTTGTGTCTCACAATCAAGAGCCGGTTGCTCTGACATTTGGGGACCCTGGTGAACATCCCCTACTGCTACTGTGCTGGGGTCTCCTTCTCTTCCTCAGGCAGTAATGACCCCCATGCCTGTCTGCTCATCAAACAGATTTTGGGTGTCTGAACCCAGGACCACTTCATGCTACATATTACGCAAAATGGGCACATCACTAGGCATGGGCAAATTTGTCCCATTTCTCTTTGCCAAAAAAATTGTGAATTTTCCACATATATGGGGTAAATTAAGAGGCTTGGCAATTTTATGATTTTAATCATGTAAACAAAAAATATATGCAATATTAAAATATATGTACTTGCGCAAATAATAAATTACTGATGAAATATGGGACCAGGAAATATGCACTGAGCAATCCCTTCTCTTTTGCATGTTCATAGCTTATTAATTTAGTACATTTTTTTATTCCTAATACCAAACTAAAAAAATAAATAAAGAAAGCAGACACATGGATACAGATTAACACGCAGACACATATAGTATATCCCTGTCAAGAAATAGGAAATCAGCAGCAACTGCTCCACAAATTCCATTTGCAATGATAACCAACATATTCTTGGTTATGCATCAATGCCAGAAAATGCAGCATTTTGTAATCTGTGGGCCAAGGAGGTGGCATCCCACTGCAATAGCACAGGTAAAGGGGGTTCTGGCATCAGTGACTCAAAATTAATGTCATCAGTTTTCAATTATGGTCAGTTGATGGTAGACCAAATCACTTGCACTTTTGCATTGGGGATATTACAGTTGTAATAAATCAACTGTAAGAGCAATGTGTGAATCTGTACATGCACTGTTTGTGACATCAGCATGAAGAGACTATTGTTTGAATAATTATTCCTAGGGTCTGGTCCTATGGATTTCTCAAGGACGGCTTGTTTGACCCTGAAAAGAAATAGTGGAGGGACAAAACTCACATTATATGAGTTGGATTTGGTACATTTTTAAGCTCCTGTCAGAGCCTTTAGTCATTTGAGTCAGTTTGATGCACTTCTCTTGGCATCCTACTGCTTTAAAATCCTCTTGCACATTAAGCATTAGCATTACAGGAATGAATTCTTTATTTCTCACAGCTGTAAGTTTCAGTTTGCAGTTTAAAATTAACATTTTCAGTGACATACTCTGCAAAAAATTAGAGTGTATTATTTGCTAAAGTCAATGTTGGCTGCGTTGCTAGGCGCACACACACACACATGGGTATTTAAATGCCCATAAATTATTTAAATGAGGCATTGATATATATATGAGGTATGTGTTTCCCTTATGACCATAACACCTTGCAGAAGTCTACTTGATTGATAAGTGTAATTAGACATTGTGGGATTGTGTAGGTGAAAGACAAGAGCATACTATTCGCCATTCACAGTTTTATGTAAATGTATAGGACCTTGTCACTGTAACCAATACTAATTAATAAAAGGGACACTTGTACAACTTAGGGGCCGATTCATCAAGGGTTGAATATCGAGGGTTAATTAACCCTCAATATTCGACTGGGAATTAAAATCCTTCGACTTCGAAATCGAAGGATTTTAGCGCAAATAGTTTGATCGTACAATCGAAGCAATATTCCTTCGATCGAAAGATTAAATCCTTCAAATTGAACAATTCGAAGGATTTAAATCCAATGATCGAAGGAATATCCTTTGATCAAAAAAAGCTACCAGAGCCTATGGGAACCTTCTCCATAGGCTAACATTGAGTTCGGTAGCTTTTAGATGGCGAACTAGGGGGTCGAAGTTTTTTCTTAAAGAGACAGTACTTCGACTATCGAATGGTCGAATAGTCGAAAGATTTTTAGTTCGCATCCTTCGATTCGAAGTCGTAGTGGTAGTCGAAGGTCGAAGTAGCCCATTCGATGGTCGAAGTAGCCCAAACAACACTTTGAAATTCGAAGTTTTTTTACTTCGAATCCTTCACTCAAAGTTAGTGAATCGGCCCCTTACTGTTCTCCCCTGAAAACTTGTATTTCCATGGGAAAATGAACCAATGAGCCATAAAAATGATTAAAGCACTTTGAAATAAAAACTTGGCAGTTGTTATTACGTTACCCTTTTGGAATAGTCGAACAACCATTTTTTTTTCAGGTGATAACATGGATTTTGCTAAAAGGAAAAGTGAAAACAATTCAAAAGAATATTACCGTTCAACAATTTGAAGTCCTGCATAATATAATCTCATTTACAAGTTTTACGAAGCACTTACTAACCAGTTGATATAAGTTAAAATAAAGATATGCATTCAGTAGTCTAGACCTGTGGCACCCATATGGAAAAAATTAAAAACCATTGTCGAAGATAACTGGAAAATGATAACCTGGAGAGCTATGAATCAAATTTTAAAAGTGTGGGAAGGATTGGAGTATAGAAAGTATTGAGAGTATTTATTTTTATTTCTGCACCAGAAAGGAAAAGCCGGGAACTATAACTGCAGGGGCTGCATGACAAGGGATCTGAATGATCAACAGCCAGATTACAATGGTTTCTGTTAAGAGATTGGGTGGATCTATTTATTTGATAAAATGTAAATAAATGCCATGGCAATTTTACACCATCTCTGTCCCCTGGTGTTTTGTTAAGAAATATAATAAAGAGATTCAGTGGTATGGCACAAGGCAAAGAGTCAATTGAGGAGTCCTCTTGTCATGGTCCCAGAGGACTGTTCTTCATAGGGATCTCTCTTATAATCATCTAAATATGAAGCAGGTTGTTTTGAGGTGGCTTCCTTTTCATATATGTTTGAAGCAAAGTCAGTCGTACATCCATTATACTTAATATAGTCTGTGTTTTTGCATTTTATCAGAACCAATAATCAGAGCCCTGGCCTAGCTGTGTGGCTTTGTAGTCAGTAATCACATGTAGGTGGTCTAATACGGTAGTTACCCTCGTGGCGGCTACTCTGCGACTGGACTCTCTTCCAGCCAGAATCTGCTGTGTCCCATTAGAAAGTGAATTGACAGGAGCCTTTTACAACCACGGGTGAAAATCAATGAAAAAACTTTATTGCCAAGTAATCATTAAAAACATGAACAGGTATCATCACCTTTAATTAAACCATGCTGTGTCTAGTCTCCTGGCTATGTGGCAAGAAGATCTATCTCTCTAACTTGGTCTGATGGATCCTTCCACATCAGTTTTTTATTATACTACTTAAGATGGTCCAAGAATTTAAATAGGAACTGTATACAACCAGACAAGCATATAAAGGTTTATACTGTGTTGTGTTTAGTGAGAGAAAATATTCTAGTTTAACAGTTGCTGTATTACGATTTAGCCATGTTCACACATTTTGGTATATTAAGGTTACTTCACTAATGCCCCAGGCACATCTGCAAGTGTACTGTTTGTGCCCCATTGCTGAGCTCTGTATATGGTTCAGCCCAGCAAGTGTAATATCACTGCATGAATCAAAGTTCCACAGCTCTTTGTGCTCTGTTTGCAATGTGAAGAGCGTCGCAGTGTGGAGTTTGACTAGAGACAAGGTGCAAAGCACAGAAAACAACCACACAACAATTTTTTGCAGTCTGCCGTAGTGTTAAATAAGGCTAACTGTCTCCCAGGATTGAAATCTGTATTTAAGCATTGGTCTTGCTCTCTTTGCTAGCAAAATTGTTATGTTTTATGTGTCAATCAAACTTATTGATTGTAATCCCTTTTTGAAGGGTTCTTCAAGTTTGTAGTTTGAGTTTCTTGCCATTTGATGTGCCTGTTGAATCAATTTACACAATTACATGTTATTCTAAGAAAGCTCTGGAGAAAAGGATAATTCCCTTATCCAACTGACTACAAACAGCATCAGGAGGTTCTGAGAGTATGGCTAGAGGAGATTTATTACACACTATTATTTGAAGCCTTTTAATGGCTATGTCTAAAAACAAAAAAAATAGATATCTCATTCAAACAAAATATTCTGTACTGTAAAATACATAAAAGAAAATGCATGGTCACTATTAACGAGGCTATTCTGAAAAGCCTTGTCTAAACTGGCACCTTTAGTTTCTTCTATCGCTTTTATCTTCTTATTTTCTTTTATCATGAGGCTTTCACAGGGAACTCAGTGGAGTAATCATATTTCTATATAAATGTTTTGTTATATACTGCTCTCCACAAGCTCATCCAACAATAATTAGAAAAGTGCAGATTTAAAATTAAATATAAAGAAATTAAAATGTATTTTCTCCCATATGCTGATACAATGTGTGCGCATAACAATAGAAACAATAGAGACAACGGACCCTGGTTCTACTGTAGGATCAGTCAGGGGAGGAGGATGAAAAATAATTATTATAGATGATAGATCTTCTTCCACATTGTCTGTAAAAAACTAAAAATAATTTACCAAGGAGCCAAGCAACATATTAAATAATTTAATTTCCTAAATCACAAGACTGATTTTTCTATTTTATATAGCTGTAAGGGATTGCAACTTAATAGAAGGGGATTCCATTCATTGCTTTTCAATAGAAGGGGAAAGAATAACTAAACGCTGGAGTAGGTAAACGCGTTAATAAAAGTATTGCAAATAAATTGCAAAGTACTACCTTTTAATGCACTGTTGTACTCACACTGCATATTTAGGGAAATGTCCTTTCTAACATTCTGGGGCCAATTCATTAACTTCGAATGAAGGGTTCGAAGTAAAAAAACGTTGAATTTCGAAGTATTTTTTGGGCTACTTCGACCATCGAATGGGCTACTTCGACCTTCGACTACGACTTCGACTTCGAATCGAAGGATTCAAACTAAAAATTGTTCGACTATTCGACCATTCAATAGTCGAAGTACTGTCTCTTTAAGAAAAAACTTCGACCCTCTAGTTCGCCACCTAAAAGCTACCGAACCCAATGTAAGCCTATGGGGAAGGTCCCCATAGGCTTGGCTACGTTTTTGGTCGAAGGATAATCCTTCGATCGTTGGATTAAAATCCTTCGAATCGAATGATTCGAAGGATTTTAATCCAACGATCGAAGGATTATTCCTTCGATCGTTTGATCGCAGTTTTTGTGCAAAATCCTTCGACTTCGATATTCGAAGTCGAATGATTTTAATTTCCAGTCGAATATCGAGGGTTAATTAACCCTCGATATTCGACCCTTGATGCATCGGCCCCTCTGTGTATGATTTATATGTTTGAACTTGGTAGGACCAATTTAACAAAACTTCTCAGGCTTTTTGTATACAGGACTTCAGCCCCACACCCATAATGAACCACCATTCTACAATGGCTTTGCAGAGTTCAGCATTCTATAGAGTCAGTTTGCCTGTAAATCTGAATGGTTAAACAGCCAGTGCTATCATACCAATTACTTGGCAGCATTCCATAGCATGGAGAATGTTTTAGCAGGTCAAATCCTTTGCAATACAGTGATAAAACACAATTCTGTTATTTTAAAGCTCTAACATTCTACAATCAGCTCTTGCTACTATATAGTATATACGTATGTATACACAATTAAACCAAAAAACTGTTGGGTCAACAAAACAAGATGTTTCTGCTATAGCATCACACAAAATACTCTTCTCCATTCTCCTGTCCTTCCCTCTCCAAACTTCATTTTGATACATCCTTTTCTTTCATGTACCCTGTTTATTTCTCATAGCTTCTTAGCTCATTCAGTTCAGTTTTACCCCCCATACCCTTTTTAGCCTGTTCTTTGTTGGGCCCCTATGTCACCCACCCACCAACTTCTATTTTCTCATGTGCATCCTTCACTTTTTATATTGTTCTCCCTTCTCCTGCATTGACTTTCCCTTCTATTGCCACTTTTCCCTAATACCACGTATCCCCTCCTATGCTTGCCTTGATCTGTTTTACACTTGCAGGGAAAAGAGAAGGAAAAACAGCCAAGACTAGGGATGGGATGAGCAGATCTCATAGAAGGGTCCATTCAGCTGCCACACTCATTCCTCTCACAACTCCTGACCTGTTGGTGAAGTATCATGTGTCATGGGGTCACGCATCAGGTCAGATAATGATATAGATAATGGCTGGATTTAGTAAATAACTGGTGTCATAACTGCATGCTTTACAAGCAATAAAGTACCACAAACCACCTTGGCTATATGTTTAAAGGATGAATCACACTTTTGGTGCAAAGTTCCCCCAAAATACATTTTACTGGAGCCCAGTGTGGCCTGTTTATGCCATATCCCCCTTAACTGCTAGGTTAAAGGCTACTAAGCTGGGGCATCCATTGCTGGTGCCAATGGCAAAAAAGGCGGTAAAATGAATAAAGTCATGAGAGTTGTAGTTTAACAA
The DNA here is from genome assembly GCA_038501925.1 of Xenopus petersii. Taxonomy (NCBI): domain Eukaryota; kingdom Metazoa; phylum Chordata; class Amphibia; order Anura; family Pipidae; genus Xenopus; species Xenopus petersii. The sequence goes on from CM076687.1 coordinate 85,088,349, forward strand.
CAGAAGGACCGCTGATTGGTAAATCCATTGCATAAATAATTAGATAAATAATTACATAAATAATGAGACCATACACCCACTGCTTATTAGAGTCCATTTTCCTGATGCACAAAACTGTGTGCATCCCTCCCACGTCTTCCAGCAGACTATGAGAGGTCTGATACCATAAAGAAGCACACAAAACCTTTGATAGAAAGGCTCTTTATTTCTGGACTTTTGTCAGGATAACCCAATCAAAGAATCCTCACCAATCCCCTGAGGTGCAGGATCCAGGGGGAGGGGGCAAGTGCCCCTCCTTGCCCCTATGTGTGGACGCCCATGCACTGGAGGAGTGTTTATATCAGGTAATGAGTGAGTACATGAGTTAGAGCATTGTGGGGAAGCTTGGGTAGATAGGGGAGATGGATTAGAATGGAGTGACAGGGAGGAGTGAGGGGCACAAATATTATACCCTTTAAGGGGGTAGTTTACCATTAAATTAAGTTGTAGTATATTGTAGAATGGCATATTCTTAGCAACTTATATTATTTCCCTTCCTCTTCTGACTCTTTCCAACTCTCAAATGGTGGTCACTGAGTTCAGCTACAATATTATTGTTGCTTTATTATTACTTGTCTTTTTATTCAGCTCCCATGCTATTCATATTCCAGTCTCTTATTCAAGTCTCTTCCTGATTGCTAGTGTAAATTGGACCCTAGTCACCAGATAGATGCAGAAATACTAAACCGGAGAGCTTATGATCTGTAAATTAAAAATGTAACCATCATACCAAAACCTTCTCTATTTAATTGCATGTACAGCCAATGTATTTTGGCTGGATATAAGGTTACAAAGAAAAATATTATTGGTGTATGTTACAAAGTTCCTAGTATAATTGAGGCGAACAATACATTATATTTTACTTTTCTTTAATACCTCTAAGTTAACTTTTACTATGTTATAGAATGGCAAATTCTGAGCAACAAAAAGATGTTACAAAAAGGACATCCATTAAAATATGGCAAACAGTTTCTAAAATAAAAGGGAAAAAACATTCAAAAACCTATATTTAGCTCCATATATAGAATTTCTCTGGATAAACTACCAAACAAATTAAGATAAACTACCAAACAAATTAGGATAAACTACTAAACAAATAAGGAATGTTGTTCATACTTGCTTCCCAACTCTTTTTACATCTGAATCTGAAACAATTGGGGACTCCTGCACTACAATATTAGATTAATACACTACACTACAGCATTGGGGTAACCTATAAATTTATTAAGTTTGACCCCAGAAACCAGATAGATGCTGAATTTCCAAACTGAAGACCTGTTGAACAAAAGGCTAAATAATTAGAAAATGAAAAAAAACACCAATTGCAATTTGTCTCAGAATATCACTCTCGACATCATGCTAACAAGTGAACAACCCCTTTTCAACAGCGAATTATCAAGTAGAAAACAAGAGAAATTAGATCAGTGCATAATAAATACTTTGATCGATATTTACAATTATAGCTACTGTACATACCTAGTTGATAATGACTGGAAACTGTTAATACCTAAAAACTATAAAAATATCTCAGCTATAATGGTCAACTGTATGGCGGGCAGGACCTACATTACTGAGCAAAAAGCATCTTTTATATTGTGCTCCAGCAACTGTAATAATGGCTTTTAATGAGTTTCTAAAAAGGGGAGAATCTTATATGACATTTTGCCTCCAATTATGAATCACAAACTAGCAATTCATCTGATATGCTTTACTTGAATTGCAGTAACAAAGGCATGTTAGATGAATAGCTGATTGAAGTTTAAAGCTTTTAATTTTAAACTTGCAAATGAATTAGAACATGAGAAGGTTTCTAAAGCTATTAAAATGCTCTCTGTTGACTCCGGCTGCATTCATAAATGGATTGTTGATATTCCTCCTTAGAACACTGGCCACAATTAACATTAGAAGATTCTCATCAAACTGTTTTCTGCAAAAACCTGTAATGAGTGTAATGCTCTGTCAAATGATTAAACTGTATTAAGGAAATCACACATCATATTTCATTTTTATAAATATCTTGTTAATCAAATAAAACAATGAAGTAAATAATAATTTAATAATGCAGTCAAACTATTTGATGTTAAATTTATGTTAATTGATTAAGTCACAGATGTATATGAAAATATGCTTTGGCATTAATTCAGTGATTGCCAGGATTTCTAATGATCTTTACAATTTGTTCTCTTTGATTTTAGTACAGTTATGGGATGTGTTATCCTGAATGCATGGGGCCTGGATTTTCTGGAGAAGGTGTCACTGTCAATAGGATTGTTTTGCCACCAATATTAATATGCATTAATTGTGCTTAGTTAGACTCAAATACAAGATATAATTTTATTGGTCAAATGGAAATTAAATTATGTCATTATTAAAATGATTAAATTCAATTATTCAAAATGGACTCTATGGGAGGTGGCCTTCAGGTAATTCAATTCTGGATAACGTGTTCCTGGGACCAATAAAACTGCACCCAGGGCCCCTACTGGGGGGACGGGCTTAAGTGCAGTCACATCATACCCCCTACTCCCCTGGTAGTTGCATTACTGCTTTGGAAGCAATGTGCAGAGTACAATTTCTTTTGGGAGAATAGTAATTATCCATATTTTAGGAGAAGAATTAGGATTAATAACTCAGTTTTGGTACTTGCATAGGCAATTGAATATTATTTATGCCTGAAATCCTACCTGTCTTTCTAATGTTTACGTCAGACTACAATGATCCAAGATCCTTTCTAGAAACCACAATTTACACAGTTGCACAACTGTGAAGAATGACTGAGAGATTAAAATGTAAAAACTGAATATATGGCAACAGTTACTTAGCAATTAGTAGACGTGTATAAAAACAAATTTTTAAAGATGATATGATAAACATTTACTGAGCAAGGCAAGTAAGGGCATCTTCAACTCAACAAAGAGATGTGCATTACAAATAAATATGGATGGATTAAAGAGGACATTTTAAGCACTGTAAATACCTAATTGTCATATTTTAGATTGCCCTTTTTACCCTTTTCTTTCGAAAATGTACATCTTTCAATTTATTGTCTGTGCTTTCATCTCAATGTCAAGGATTAGTACCATTATTTTAAGTGCCTACAGAAATATAAAATTCACAATCGTTCAGTTTTGCATTTTCCTTTCTAGATTTTCAATAGGTCTACTCTACTTTATTGCACAATGCAGATTATTTTCAGCGACAAATTTAAAGATATGCTAAGTGACATAATAATTTATCAGTCCCTCTGCAGTAGGTATCACCGTTCTCTAGCACATGTCCTTCCCCTTTGCGCGCTGTTTCCAAATGTCGTGTGTGCATCAGCACTTCTGGGTTTGACACGGGCAGCGGATGACATCATCGCACATAGGCATGAAATTCAAATATTTAAAGAGCCGGTGTCTACTGTCTCATTGCCCAACGTAGGTCTTTTCTCATAGTTCCTGGTGCAATGTTCTAAGTGTTCTGACCAGTTCCTGACCCTGCCTGATCCTGACCAAGCCTTGTCTGCTGCCCTCCCCGACTCCTGCCTGTACCTCGACCATTCTATTGGATCCTACCGACCTAGCCTGTGACCTTGACTACGCTCCTGCCTCTTGATTTTGTACTGCACATCCTGATTTGGTATAGACTCAGCCTATCTTTGACCACGCTCCTATTCTCTCTTCCTGTTGCACTGGGTTTTAGGCAATACCCTGAAGTTTTCGGAGTTGTTGGGAAAAATTCAGAGTTTTTGGGTGAAGCAAGAAAAAATTGTGAAAATGGGATTTTTCACGGTTTTTTTTTTTCAGATTTTTTCCAGCAAAAAAAATTTCCGGGAAAGTGTTTTAATAAATAAGCCCAAAAAACATGTGCAGATTTGGTTGGAGTTTTTTTTCAGAAATTATTGAGATAAATTCAGACTTATAAATAACCCCCCTAACATCACACTTAGCTGCTGTATTCTGGTGGCAATTTTAGGACTTACTGACATAATAAGGGATTTTCAAATTTTGTTCAAGCTACCATCTGGGTCTAACATTTGACTAAAGGTGGCCATACACAGGTAGATTAAAGCTGCCTTTAGACCGATTCGGCAGCTTATCTGCCAGTGTGTGGGCGCCTCCCGACGGGGTCCCCCGATCGATTTCAGGCCAAAAATCATGCAGATATCGATTGGGCAAGTTTGATTTTTTGTTCAATCCAGGGCTGCATCTGCTAGTGGATGCAGTCCTGTGACCCATCTGTGCCCCTAGGGTCAAACGTTCGGATTGACCCGATATCGCCCAGCCATTAGTGGGCATATTGGGTTAATCTAATAGTGTATGGCCACCTTAAGCCAGGGTTACAGACAAATGAAAACTTCTGCCACCCTTTTAGAATATTCCAAGAATATACAACACTGCAAATAAGTGTTCGCTCCTACTTTTTATGGCCCTAAATTTTGCTTTTCAAGAGTATTTAAATCACCTTTTCTTTAAATCTCACAGTAATTGACCTTCACCCAAAGCCAAGAGCCCCTTAAGAAAACAAGAACCACAACATTAAAGTTGATTACCAGATAAGACCTATATATAAGATTAAAAAAAGGTTAAATACAGGCAGAATAAAAGCTAATTATTTTTAAAAGTTTTTAAAAAGTCACAAATTACCCCAGAGATCAATGTCTACATCAGGACAGGTGGAGTCTAGATAATGAAGATCTATGTTTCTAAATTTCTGCCCCTTTTTATTTCACACATGCTCTTTTGTAATCATACCTCCAGAAAGTACCCCTCATCAGTTATTGCTAAAAAATTATATTTTTAGTTAAAAGTAACAAATGGCACATGTTAGCATAATGCCACCCTTTTATTAGCAATACAATCACATTTATAAATTGACATTATTTGGGGGGAAAGCAAAACAGTAACAATAGAGAACAGAAAGACAAGGAAACGTGATATTTTATACCCAAAACCATAGTACAAGTGTCAGCTTTTGAAATTAAAATAAACAATTATCTGATATTCGTAAAGGATATATTATATACTTTTTAAAGAAAAAAATATATAACAGTATGAATGTATCTTTTTTAAAATTCTATTTACAAATTACATGCTGTTCTCTATGGAATGTGAACAGGCAGCTCTATGAAAGCCAAATTTATTAAAACCCTCAGCAGATTAATTTAGAAAAGAAATACAGCACTTGGAATGATCTTTCCCAGATGTCTGGTGTTCATCCTGGCCCGATGCTGTGATTAAAGAATGACTTGTATTAGACTTAAGTACAAAGGTAGGGCTGAGTCTCATTGACTATATGTGAAAAGGTCTAAAAGATTAGAAGCATGTTGAAAGCAATTGTTATACGCCATCTATCATCAGTGATCATTGCATGATGGAATGTGTAATAGTCTACATTGAACTTTGTACAGGCACAAAATATGTGACCCAAGAGAAACACAGATAATTAAATATTCATTTGATATGCTATTATATACATCACAAATGTACTGCCCTGTAATAAAGAACTGAGCCTTTATTAATTAACATTGATAAAAATATTAATACAAATATGAAGGATCAATAATACAGTTAAAGTTCTCTTGTACTGCTAGTGTGTAATAACTTACACTTACAAAAAGTAATACAGGTATGGGACCTGTTATACAGAATGCTCGGGATCTGGGGTTTTCCGGATAATGGATCTTTCTGTAATTTGGATAAAGTCTCCTAGAAAATCATGTAAATGTTAGATTTCTGTAATTCTGAGCTTTCTGGATAATGGGTTTCTGTATTACGGATCCCATACCTGTAGTAGAATTAAAAAGATTTACTTTTTATATGCCATGTTTACAGAGATAACTAGTTCTGCATCAGTTTAACAGACATCTAGGAGCCCCACAACCATGACATTCAGGGTCCCGATAACAAAGCAATAATCCAAATTCCTGGCACCCATTCATGATCCAAGGTAAAGTTACTAAATCATTCTTCACGCTTTCTCTTAGTCAGGTTCTGACGAGACCTCTAGCCCCAAATGCTAACCTATGCAATATTGTTAACTGTGGAGACCTCCAACCCCGAATGTTGACCTATGCAATATTGTTATTATTTCTAACAGATCAGCTTGAACTATTGTATCTTTTCAATCAGGACTCAACCTGAGTCTTGTCTACTTTCTGACTGTTTATTCATTCATAAGGATATACTTGTATTTGTGATAGAATGTGTGGACATTCAAGGACATTGTCCTTGGACCCTATAGCACATACACAAAATCTAAAGCCCAATCAAATTTTGAGGGCCCTTTATGGAATGTGACAAAATAATTTAAAATTCTGTCTTAATTTTGATGATTGCAAAAAAAGTGTATCAAATGATTTGCAAGACCTTAGAAAAATTCACAGAATGGCATCAATCCATTGGAGTTAATGGAAAGGTGTCTGCTTTTTTTCTAGTGCTAAAAACAAAGCTTTTTCTTTTCAACAAAATGCCTGGAAAAACTCAATAATTACTTTTTTTCTGACCTTTTTGGTGACCCTAAATGCATGTCCAAATTCTAGCACCAGCCAAAAAAGTTTGTTTATCCCTGTTGAAGATCTCTACTCAACAACTGAATACCAATGTATTACATAAAGTCAGAGTTTACAGAAAAACAAAAGTTTGCTATTTAATTGCAGTTATTAGTCTCAATTTAAAGGAGAGTCGTTGCCAAGGTCTACAATAAAAGTTATAAAATTGTTTTGCAAGTGCCAAGCAAACTTTTTTAATTGTCAGAGAGGATATCTCTTAAAATAAGATTTTTTAATAAGATTTAAAATATTATTTTTTACATTATGCTCTTGCTAATGTATGAAGCTAGAAAGTCTTTTTCAACAACTGTATTTGCATCTGGATAGAGAACTGGCTAAAAGATAGACTACTAAGAGTGGTGGTAAATGGAACATTTTCTAATTGGACCAGTGTAGTGTAATGGAGTACCGCAGGGCTCTGTACTAGGTCCCTTGCTTTTCAACTTGTTTATTAATGACCTGGAGGTGGGCATTGAAAATACTGTTATAATTTTTGCTGAAGATACTAAATTGTGCAAAACTATACGTTCCATGCAGGATCCTGCCACTTTGCAGAGTGATTTGACTATGTTGGAAAACTGGGCAGCAAACTGGAAAATGAGGTTCAATGTTGATAAATGCAAGTGTCACGGTCGGCACCCTAAACCAGAACTAATGCCAAGCTCCCTGGTCTCGGCTCGGCTTCACCAGTAGTGTGACCGCCTTTGGCTTCGGGAGGAGCCCTCAGCGTACTCAGATGCCACCTGGACTTTTCGAGAGGAGCAAAGCGAGGAGTTCTGGCAAGCAAAGGGGCACGACTGTAATAAAAGTCAGGCCGAAGGTCACGGTACAAATGGAGCAGGCAAAGAGAATCATCAGACAGGCAGGCAGATATCGAGAATCGTCAGGCAGGCAAGGGTCAAACCGGGTTGTCAATCAAGGGATGTAGCAGGAAGAGTTGTCGAAGGCAGGCAAGGGTCAGGTTCCAGAGATCAGAATAGTCAAACAGGCAGGCAGGGGTCAAAACAGATAATCAGGAATCAGATACGAACAGAATAGCAGTTGCTAACAGCACCAGGAACAAATCCTATCACGGGCAATGCATAAAGTAAAACTGTGCCTTTAAATAGCATTTGAATTTCGCGCCACTGCGCGCTGACGTCATCACGTCAGCGCGCATGCGCATAAACCAGGAAGAGGCGCGCGTGCACCCTAACAAACCGGCGCTACAGAACCGGCACAGTGTGGCGAGCGTCCTCGCCGAGGGGGCGGCAGGCATCCCTGCCGTCCCCCCACTAGACCACCAGGGTAAGTTTTCCTTACAGCAAGGTTATGCACTTTGGCAAATAATATAGATGCAAGTTATACACTAAATGGCAGTGTATTGGGAGTGTCCTTAACTGAGAAGGATCTACGGTTTTTTCTAGATAACATTTGTCTAATTCGGGACAGTGTCATTCTGTGGCAACTAAAGCAAATAAAGTTCTGTCTTGCATAAAAAGGGCATAAACTCCAGGAATGAAAACATAATTATGCCTTTTTATAGTCCCCCGGTAAGGCCTCACCAGGAGTATGCAGTGCAGTTTTGGGCTCCAGTTCTTAAGAGAAATATGAATAAGCTGGAGAAAGTGCAGAGACAGGCAACCAAACTGGTTAGAGGGATGGAAGTCTTAAATTATGAGGGTAGACTGTCAAGACAAATAGCAGGGGACCTTTTTACCCCAAAAATAGGATCACCACACCAGAGGCCACCCCTTCAAACTAGAGGAAAATAACTTTCATTTGAAGCAACTTAGGTGGTTCTTCACAGTGAGGACAGTGACATTGTGGAATGCACTGCAGGGCGATGTTGTGATGCTGATTCTGTTAATGCTTTTAAGAGTGACTTGGATGATTTCCCGGAGAGACTTAATATCAAAGGCTATTGTGATACTAGATTCTATAGTTAGTATAGATATGAGTTTATATACTGTAATTTATGTGAGGGTATGCGTGTATGGATGCTGGGTTTCATTTGGAGGGGTTGAACTTGATGGTCATTGTCTTTTTTCAACCCGATTTAACTATGTAACTATGTAACTGCAACATATTTTTGAGATGGTTTGAGAAAAAAAGACTGCTTTGTCGCCCTAAGCTGCACAAAATAGTTTATAGTAAACCATAGCTGCTGGGATGTTTACATTTCTGATGTTAAGGAAGAAACCTAAAATAAGAATAAGGTTTGTATCCATGCTTAAAAACAACTGTATTGTTGAGTTTTTGGAAAATTTGTTTATTTTTAATAATTTGTGTAATCAAATGGGTATCTCCAACCATTGCAGCAGTTTTAGCCTCCTTTAAGTATATTGCACAGGATGGATGCTTGGCATTTCTGAACAGATGGCATTCTTATGCTTAAAATCAATGGTGCCTGACCTATTAAAACCTACCTCTTTTACATGAGATTCAGACATATTAATCCCAGGTCAGCCATCTGTAGACAACTAATGTAATTTAAATCAGTGCAGAAAATTCTCGTAAGTCACTTCTCGGAAATCTGTAGAGAAATCAGAGTTTGATCTGTAAGGAAGAAGCTAAAGATTTATTGTCCAACAGACAGGAAGGAAAAGCCAGTCTGCGCACAACTCTGCCTTTTGTGTAAAGTCAAAGGGGAACCAAGTCTAATCTTATGCCCTGCAGAACATGTGTAATAGCTACACATTGATGGATTTAACCATTAATCAGACAGTCTATGGCTTAAGACTGTTCTATAGGTGAACTATAACATCACTCTTCCTGAGAAATTGGTTCCAAATAAGTCTTGGCTAGTGATGGGCGAATTTATTCAGCAAGCGCGAATTTGTGGTGAATTCATCGTTTTGCCACGGGGAAATAATTACGCAAATTTGTTATGAAAATTCACCGGCGAAAATCCGCTGTCTTCAAAGTGTTTTCGCCACCCACGTCAATTTAGATGCCTTCGATGATTAACAGACACCCATTGACTTTAATGGGAGCCAGCATCAACTTTGACGTCAGCGCCCATTTTGACGCCAATGTCAACTTTGATGCCACTGCCCATTTTGATGCCAGCGAATTGTCGTTGTCATTGGAAATTTACGTAATTCATGGCGAAATAAAATGGGACAAATTCGCCCATCACTAGTATTGACTTACAGTGCTGTAAGTACAGTGGCTGCATAACATATTTCATAATCTAGTAGTCTGGATAAATGCAGAATAACAGCACAAATGTATTTAAATAATAGTCTTCATATTAAATCTTTTTTACCCATGAGTCACATTCAAACGTAATAATAGTTGGAGAGCAACACAAGAGTGAACATAGTTCAAGAGGGTTCAAGATATGGGCTTTGATTGGCCATTTGATAGCCCATATGTGGATTGGCAAACTGCAGGAGGCTCCGTTTGGCAGTACACCCTTTTTTAGTCAACTAAAGTTTGCCTTCCACCCAGGAATTGAAAAATAAGCACCTGCTTTGAAGCCACTGTGAGCAACATCCAAGGGGTTGGGGAGCAATATGTTGCTCACAAGCCACTGGTTGAGGAAACACTGCCTTAGATGCTTGCTGCTACAAAAAATCGGGAATCCTTCTTCCTAGTCAGGGAAAATTATACCGCATGATAACATTATCAAAATAAAGTTTAGCTTTGATAAACACATAAGGCTTTCTGACTGAATTCCCACATAGTTAAAGTATATAAACATGATCAGAGCATTAACAAAATGCCAAAATCTTGCAAAAGATGTACAATTCTACAGAAGGCTGTTGAATGGCATCATTGTAGTCTTTATTTGTCTTTCCCCTTTACAGCAATTGATTGTACATCCCTCTGCTGTCCAAGAGATATTTCTGACCTCAGGCTGTTTTTGTCTGTTTGGTCATTTGACCTTTCTTTATCACAACTACTTCCATTATTTAATTTTCTTAGTCCATTGAGGTACATAACATAAATAACCTCTCCCAGTGGAGCATATGTGGCACAGAATTGAAATGATAGCTCTGAGGCATCAGGAAAAAGAACAGCATACCACCTACAGTGTTTTTTCATTAAATGACCTTGTCAATGCCTAAATACATCATTGTGCCCTTAAGATGTTTGTCAATGTTTTATATTAGTGCTGCTAGTAAAACAGTTCTTTATGGCATGGAGTCATGCTTAGATATATAAATGTGAGTCTGCAACAAATACAATAGGTTTACTGTTACACTGAGGACAAGGATTTGGCATCACACAGTATATATGCACACATACCCAAATTGTAGATAGAAGTGAAGGTAACCTAACAGGTTTGAACTTCAAGGCTAAACTCACTTAAATACTCTGAAAGTCATGTTGCTACTTGCATTCCCCTTTACAAGAAAGCAGCAACTATGGGGGAAATATAATATCATTTGCAGAGAGAACACATTTGCAAATAAAAATCTGCATGACTCAATGTAATATTCTTAATTAGGCTTTTATTGCATTGCAAATCTTAATTGTGCATTGCGAACACCTGCTTGAAGGTGGTTTAAACCTTTGGAGCAAACATAACCTTTTTTTTTTTCATTAAAGTGGACCTGTCACCCAAACACAAAAAGCTGTATAATAAAAGTCCTTTTCAAATTAAAGTATTCATAGCTATTGTAAGCTCATTTAAAAATCTAAGCTGTCAATCAAATATTATATGCACCTCCTCTATGCCTTAGGCATAGAGGCGGGGCAGACAATTACTTTCACTTTCCATTCAGCACTTCCTAGATGTAACTGCTCTCCGCACATTCCCCCATTCTCTTTACCATTTAATTGTGTAACCAGGGGATGGGGATGGACATCAGGTCCCCCATTCTGGTGCACAAACAAGATTTTGAGATGATACAAGGCTTGTCTTAATAACAGTGTCCACAAAATGGCTCCTGCCTGCTTGCTGTAATTATGAATTCCCAGACTGAAGGAAACAAGATTCAAATATTTATATAGTTTACCTAAAGTTCATTTTGCTTGACTAATGTGATAAAATAAGATTTTGAATAATTGTTTTGGGTGATGGGTTTCCTTTAAGAAGTTTCTTACATACACTGTGCACTATTGCATACTGTAAAATTCGCAATTGCTATCCTATGGTCGCGTGAGGGATAAACTGTTCGCAAAGGTCTGAATAAGTTCACACTTCTTGTCTGGCTCACACTTGTATGCCTTCAAATAGAAACCCAATATGTAAAATAAAAGCCGGCGCCAAAAGGCACACGAACAAACAAGGAAACAAATATTGGGTAATATTGTTTAGTATGTAACACCCTGTATTGTGCTTTGTGGAGATTACTCCATACACCACATATGTATTAATCCCCTTCCAGTTCCAACGCCACCAGCAGATAAAAGTGAGGTTAACTTTCCTTATATGTCATCTTGTTTTTATACAGGTGGGTACTTACAAACGTTCTCTTTTACAGTTGCACATACAAATTTGAGCTTTGTCCCAAGAATAATTTTTATGTGCAAGCTGTAAAAGAGAATATTTGTGTGTACCCACCTTAATTAAAAACAAGATTACATAAAATCACTTTTATCTGATGGTGGAGTTGCAACTTGAAGGGGATTAACACATATGTGGTGTAGGTAGTAATCTCCACAAAGCACAATACAGGGTGTTACATACTAAACAATATTACCCTTTATACTTTTCCTTGTATATTCCTGTGCCTTTGGCGCTGGCTCTTATTTTAGATATTGGGATTACCCATATTTGTCTAAAAAGATTTGAGCCTGGAAGTTCAGGTAGACACGCCATTAAAAATCTTCAAACTTTGGGAAAAAGGTTTAAATTTCTCAATAATACACCTGACTTCTATCCTTGCGTCAGAACGCACAGTTTATAACAGGGGTCCCTGGCCGCCGAATTTGATGCAGCGCGTCTGAATTTGACGCAGCACATGTGATGTGGATGCCAGCGACCACGATTGGACGCTGAGCCCCTCACCCCCCTCCCGACATTTCACACAAAATGTAGATTATAATGCATAATGTACCCCCTACTGAAATTTATAAAGATATTAGAAGTCACCTCGGAGTTATGTGACCTGTATAAAAGCATGGTCACATAACTCCTCGGTAACATAATATCTTTATAAATTAAAGTAGGGGGTAAATTATCCACTATATCTATAATTTAAAAATTTTAAGTAAACCATTGTAGCATGTGGCAAAATGGGGTATCTATTATAGTATGTGTGTGTGTGTCCCTTGTGATAGTAACCTCTACACACTAAGGGAAGGAATAAGAGTAAGCTTTGGGTAGCCCTTTAGTAATACATATCAAACACAAGGGTGGTTATTAGAGCCTTGTGTGACAAATAAAGAATGTGAAGAAGTTAGAGTCAAGGGGGAAATGTAAGATAATTTGCAAAGAAAAATTCACCTGTCGCAATGTCGTTTTCTTCTTGTGAACCTCTAACACCTGCTCTGCAGTTTCATTAAATATTTTGTCGCAAAAAATGGTTTGCTATTGCAAAATTTTGTTACCTACATTGCAAACGTTTGCAAAAGCAATTTGGTTGCAAACTTTGAAGTCAATAATGGCGCAAACATGGTCGCTAATGTTCAAAGGCGTCTTTGGGAACATTTTTTTGTGCTAACAAAACATTTTATATTCATCCTAATTAAAGTAGGTCCCACAAAATAGAAAACAGGAGGTAGGGCCCTGTTGCTATAAAAATAATCAAATTATAAAGATATTGTAAATATTTTTATATGAATTTTGATTATACTGTTCTATTATTATTTCCTTAAAGTGGAGGATTCTTCATCATGAAAATGTTATTGGTTTTAAGAAGGATATTAGAGAAAAACAAAGACAGCTAACATAGGAAGAAAACAACAATAGAAGAATATGTTGCAACCATATAAACCTAAACATGTAACCCAAACGAGCATTATGTCCCAACCATTCTATTGTATGTTATGGTGTGGTTACATAATTTTTGTGATTTATGTGGTGTAATGCTTTGGAATACAGTAGGTTGTTATCTGTTATCTCAATTAATAACTATTAAACTACATTTTACTAATTGTTGCAACAAGCTAAGCATGGCAGTAAGTTAAAATGTAAAGATTGTTCTAAATGTGAGCAGTAAAAGCTTTGGGAGCTAAAAGAATTATAGGAATATAAAATTTTATAGCATGAAATTTGGTCTATCTAGGCTGCATGAAATGTTTCGATTTTCATTATTATTTCAAAAGATTTCTTAGCATATCATAAACACTTCCTTGGAATACATTTTCTTACCTTGATTTCAAAGGTTTTGTTTGAAAATTAGATCAGGATACTGGAAGGCTGATATACTTAATGCAGTTACCCAGAGAAATCAATCAGATATTTGCTTTCATTTTCTAACTTTTAGAAGTGTGATCAAGTTAATTGGTGGTTTGTTGCTATAGGCAACAGTACTTCTGTAATTTAGCACTTATGTTTGTAAATGAGCACTTGTATATCGAGCTAGATATATTTAGTGCATTTCAAAAGAGTTTATTGTATCTTAAAAGGTATCTACATTCAGGGTCACATTTACTATTGGTTGAATATCGAGGGTTAATTAACCCTCGATATTCGGCCCTCAAAGTAAAATCGTTGGACTTTGAATATCGAAGTCGAAGGATTTACCGCAAATGCTTTGATCGAACGATCGAAGGAAAAATCAATTGATCGAACGATTAAATCCTTCGAATTGAACTTGGAAAGCTTATGGGGAAGGCAAACATTGGTGCTAAGTAGCTTTTAGGTTGCGAAGTAGATAGCCGAAGTTTTTTTTAAAGAGACAGTACTTCGACTATCGAATGGTCGAATAGTCGAATGATTTTAGTTTGAATCGTTCGATTCAAAGTCGAAGTCGTAGTCGAAGGTCGAAGTAGCCAATTCGATGGTTGAAGTAGCCAAAAAAAACCTTAGAAATTCGAAGTATTTTTCATTCTAATCCTTCACTCAAGCTAAGTAAATGTGTCAGACTGGGACACCAGGAGCCCACCCAAAAACCTTAGACCAGGGACCAACCAAAAAACTTAGACCAGGGGAACAGTGCTTTATTCTACCTCGCCTCATTCGACCACTATTCTCCTAGGGGTAAATTTATCAAAGAGTGAAGTTCCACCACTAGAGTGAAATTCCGCAGCTCTCAATTCATTTCTATGGGATTTTGAAAGGCGTATTTATCAATGGGTGAAGTGAAAGTTCAATGGGTGAAGTAAAAATCCCATAGAAATGAATGGAGAGTGGCAGAATTTCACTCTAGTGGCGGAACTTCACTATTAACTTCACTCTTTGATTAAATATACCCCCTAGTCTCTTTTCTATTTAGCCTCATAGTTCTCATAGAAATAGGGAATGACCATGAAATAGCCAAAAGTTTAGCAGCATGAGGGCCCGCTGCTGACACCTGGGGCCACCAGGAGTTTTTCTGCTAACCTGATGGGTCAGTCCGATACTGTCTACATTGGCTTCTATAGATTAAAATAACAACTTCAAAAAGCATATAACCGATCTGACTCACCGCGCTCCTGTGATAATAGTCCGGCAGCATTCAGCATGTGTCCGGGTGCTGGAAGTTCTCAGTGTCCTGTGCCGAACAAATTAGTAAAGGAGAAGATCTGATGAAACTCTGCACGCCGGATAGTAGAGTAAAAGCCGAAAATGTTATTAATCCACGCTGCATGGTAGCGTTTCATCCTATCTTCTCCTTTAAAATATCAACATTCCCATATAAATTTGCCACAAATTCTGTACCACTTACCACAAAATAAGTGATTTTTCGACCCCATTGTTAATGTGTGTCTCACTTCAGTTTCTAGAGGCGTCTGAAAAAACTTCTGAAAAAGAAGGCAGCCCTATGCTCTCCTGCTGGGACAATAAGGGGCCGATTCACTGAATTCGAGTGAAGGGTTCGAAATTAAAAAAATTAGAATTTCGAGGTTTTTTTGGGCTACTTCGACCATCGAATGGGCTACTTCGACCTTCGACTACGAAAATCGAACGATTCGAACTAAAAATTGTTCGACTATTCGACCATTCGATAGTCGAAGTACTCTCTCTTTAAGAAAAACTTCGACCCCCTACTTCGGCAGCTAAAAGCTACCGAAGTCAATGTTAGCCTATGGGGAAGGTCCCCATAGGCTTGCCTGTGATTTTTTGATTGAAGGATTTTCCTTCGATCGTTGGATTTAAATCCTTTGAATCGTTCGATTCAAAGGATTTAATCGTTCGATTGAATGAAAAATCCTTCGATCGATCGATCGCAGGATTTGCGCAAAATCGTTCGACTTTGATATTCGAAGTCGAACGATTTTAGTTCCTAGTCGATTATCGAGGGTTAATTAACCCTCGATATTCGACCCTTCGTGAATCGGCCCCTTAAACAAGATACATGGCAAGTCTACTTTTTGCCCACATCCATAGGAATGTACAATATCAAGCAGACACAGACGATATGGAATTACTTTATTGATTTGTTGTAGGAGATTTCATCCTAGCTTCACACACAAACCTAAACACACAAATTCCCTGAGTTAGTAGCAAGTTGAAGTTATCTAGGATGAGAGCATTGATAAATGTTTTAGTTGGCTTTAGAGAGAGAATAATTTTGGCAATTTTATATAGGATAAAGAAAAGGTTTTTGATTGCGATATAGATGTAACGAGAGAAAAGGAATCAAAGATTACCCTAAGCTGAAGCAGGAAATAATGTTGTTAGTAGTACTAGGTATGGCATGCCACACCTAACATAGATCTGTTCAGTTTTTTTTGTTTCATCAGGTACAACTGACACTGGTTTTATTGATATAATAAAATGACTTTCAAGACTTTTCTCACTTGAAATTAATTAATGATCAAAAGTCTTACTTTGCTCGAATATTAAGATAAAGGGTTAATTAAATTATATGTCTTGTTCGAGTCTTTGAATCTTGTATAACATATGTGCTCATTCATTCATTATACTGCACTGACACAACTGGTTATAGCATATACTGACCATTTGTTTGTATGCCAGGTCCCTGCTGTCTGCCCATATCCATGCTGCCATTTTGATGGATACAGATCACAGACACTCAGGGAGAAGGTAATTTTGTTTGTCCACAGGTAGCACAAGATGAAATCAAATTTTTTTAACAATACTTCACATTTGTTTTTCTTTTTAATATGCCTATACTTCCTTTAAGGTTTTGTAACTATGCTTAAATTATATTGAATAAGCCTATGAAGATTTTCATTCACCCATTAATATAACATATATAGATATATTTGTAGAAATTGGAGGCACTCACGAACATAATTACTGGTGAATTTATTTATCATTTCACATGTTCCCCAAATCAGCACATTTCAGTTCCTCTTGAACCATTGTCAAATTGGAGGAAAAAGAACATGTTGATGTGGGGGAACATGTGAAAAGTTAAATAAATTCCTCTATGATCAGGGAATGTGACAGCGTTCCTTATGGTAGCTAAGCACAGAGACTTTTCAAACATATTTGAATGTGCTGAGGAATTTTTCTACTAATATATATACTGTATACAGTATTTAGAGTACAGGTATGGGACCTGTTATCCAGAATGCTAGAGACCTGGGGCTTTCCAGATAATGGATATTTTCTTAATTTTGATCTTCATACCTTAAGTCTACTAGAAAATCATTAAATAAACCCAACAGACTGTTTTGGCTTGAAAAGGGATTAATTATATTTCTTAGTTTGGATAAAGTACATGGTACTGTTTTATTATTACAGAGAAAAAGGAAATCATTTTTAAAAATTTGTATTATTTGGATAAAGTGGAGTCTATGGGAGATAGCCTTTCAGTAATTCGGAGCTTTCTGGATATTGGGTTTCCGGATAAGGGATCCCATACTTGTAGTAGGAATTCCAAGTGAACTGGAGTTGCTAAGTAATTTTCAGTTTAGCTAACTGGCAGAGAATTCTCTGGCATTTGCACTTTTAAGCTGGACACACTTGACAGGGTCTACTTATTTGGCAAGGTCTTTGCCCAGCCACTTGCTCAGCTAAATGGCCTTAATCTGAAGTCCTGGGCCTAATAAAGGAATCATATTTGGGCCCTTCTTGAGAATACTGCATCATCTCACTGATGCAGTCTTTTCTTTACTAATTTTGGCAATTTACATATATAAAATATCTGATGCATAAGCCTTTTGGGAGAGAACCTCTTTAAAGCACCAATTCAGACCTTATCCAATGGTTTTTTTTTCTATCTGAGAAATAGACTGAAGAGGATAATCTTAAATGAACAGAAGAACACCAATAAACAGAACATTTAAAGGTTTAGATAGAAATGAGAGACTTTATGGCCCATTCACTAAATTCAAGTGAAGGAATAGAAGAAAAAATACTTAGAATTTCGAAGTATTTTTTTTGGCTACTTCGATCATCGAATGGGCTACTTCGACCTTCGACTTTGACTTCGAATCGTACGATTCGAATTAAAAATCGTTTGACTATTTGACCATTCGATAGTCGAAGTACTGTCTCTTTAAGAAAAAGCTTCGACCCCCTAGTTCACCACCTAAAAGCTAACGAAGTCAATGTTAGCCTATGGGGAAGGTCCCCATAGGCTTGGCTATCTTTTTTTGGTCGAAGGATAATCCTTCGATCAATGGATTAAAATCCTTTGAATCGTTCGATGGAACGATTATTCCTTCGAATTGCGCAAAATCCTTCGACATCGATGTTCGAAGTTGAAGGATTTTAACTCGCCAGTCAAATATTGAGGGTTAATTAACCCTCGATATTCAACCCTTAATACATCTGCCCCTAAATCAAATAATTCCAGAGACAGAACCAAGGTTGAGAGGTGTGATGATATAGGGTCAAGGGAGTAGCTGTGAAAAGCAAGGTTGCATAATTTGGGTGTGTGGGGTGAAAGTTTGATATAAAGACTAGGAATGCTTTTAGACAAAAAGAGAAAAAAAGTTGAGTGTTTAGGGTTTTAATTCTATATAGAAGAAAGTAGATTTTTATTGCCCCACCATAATGGTCTCCATAGCAGCATGGGGAGCAGTGTGGAGGTGAGCCAATCTTCAGTAATGCAAAAAAGAATGAAAGATTCAGAGATATACTTCAAATACACAAGGACACATATATTATGCATTCTAGTGAATTGCACCCAGTAGTGTATAGCTTGCACTAAAGTCCTGTACACCTGCCCATGACTTCTGCTTAAAATGAATATAATAAAAAATTCTCATTTTAATTGTGTTACCGGCCCTTTAATGCGTTTGTTTGCTTTGATCAAATCCAGTAAAATAATGCATAGGATTATAATATAGCTAATTTTTGCTACTTTTCAGTTTGCAATGTCTGAATATACAAATGAAACATTTAAAAATGTCATTATCAAATATAATAAAATGTCATTCAATAAACATATAAGCCATTTATTATTCAAGCTATCTAATTAAAATTGTAGCATCGAATTGCATGGGGCCATGAATTGCATGAGTCATTCATATTTTATAATAAAACTCAATTTAGCATAATTTCCTATTAACAGAACAAACCTGCCATGGGAATGGTTAATAGTAAAATACTGAACAAATGACTTGATTTTGAACAACATTGTTATAATTTAAATGTTTACATGGGCATTTTGCTCTTCCCATTAGTATGATGGGTAATTAACTTGTAATTACATGGCATTGTCTTTCTTTAAGGAGATTTTAGTGTTTTTGTGACCCCAATTATTCATCCCTAGGTTGCTTCCAAACAGATTTATAATGACATCCATAAATCACCCCAAGGTTTACCGAAGAAGTACAGGGGATGAATAGGTTGAAATTCCATGGCCTAGCTGACAATGACAGAATCACTTCTGTGCTCACTACTCTGTAATATTTATGTGTCTGGAGCTATGTGCATAGATGTAAAATAAATGGAATGCAGATATTTAGTACAGTATTATGTATTTACTGTATGTATGTGTATGTGTGTGTGTGTGTGTGTGTGTGTGTATCCCCGTAAATCCAGTCAAATATTTTATTTAGACTTGCCATTATCTATGTTCTATAACTTTATCAATATTTAGGGGCCGATTCACGAATTTCGGGTGAAGGGTTTGAATAAAAAAAAATTCGAATTTCGAAGTATTTTTTGGGTACTTCGACCATCGAATTGGTTAAATTCGATCGAATTCGATCGAATTCGAACGATTCGAACGATTAGAAGTAAAAATCGTTCGACTATTCGACCATTCGATAGTCGAAGTACTGTCCCTTTAAGAAAAACTTCGACCCCCTACTTCGGCAGCTAAAAGCTACCGAAGTCAATGTTAGCCTATGGGGAAGGTCCCCATAGGCTTGCCTGTGATTTTTTGATCAAAGGATTTTCGTTCGATCGTTGAATTAAAATCCTTCGAATCGTTCGATTCGAAGGATTTAATCGTTCGATCGAGCGAAAAATCCTTCGATCGAGCGATCGCAGGATTTGCGCAAAATCGTTCGACTTCGATATTCGAAGTCGTACGATTTTAGTTCCCAGTCGAATATCGAGGGTTAATTAACCCTCGATATTCGACCCTTCGTGAATCGGCCCCATAGTGATGGGTGAATAAATTCGCCAGACACACAACTGCAGTGAATTTCCACATTTCGCAGCATGCAAATAGAAATTGCGGCAACAATTCACTGGCAAAAAATACACCACGTCAAAAAAAAAAAAAGTTGGAGCACATCAAAATTGGTGTGAGCATAAAAATTGTCCCATGTCAAAATTATTCAGACGCCCATTGACTTTAATGCATTTGGACCAAATAGTTGTGCATCTAAAAATTGTTGCTTACGTCTAAATTATTTTGGCGCCCATAGACTTTATTGTGTTTTGCTACATTTTCATCAGCACAGATTTGCCCATCACTATCAATATATATTGCCTGTTCCTGACCAAGTCTGTTTGCTGCCTGTCTTGACCTCTGCCTGTACTTTGATCATTCTCTTGGATCATCTCTGTGATTTTGGTATTTTGGCCTGTGACAGCGACTACGCTCCTGTCTCCTGTTGTTGTACTGCGCTGCCCATTTGGTGTATTGACCCAGCCTGTGACCCTGACTACACTCTTGTCTCCTGTTAATGTACTGTGTTGCATGTTTTGTGTATAGACCTGGCCAGTGATTTCTACTATGCTCTTTGTTCTCAGTTCCTGTATGACGAGTGGTTCCCTTGCCTTCCCAGAACTCTCTCCCTGGTCATCTCATGCTAAGACCTAGTGGCACCTGAGTAGGGACCTTGGGGTTTGTTCTGGGTTTGAGATACCAATCGTAACTGATAGGCTCACTTGTCAACCTTTCACATCTTTCAGAAGTGCTAAGAGCAGTTCTTAACAGTGGCATAACTAGATTTTACTGGGCCCCACAGCAAATTTATTTTAGGAACCCAAAATATCCAGAGATTGTCCTGTTTTCCCAATATATATTGGAATTGCTCATTAATTAGGGCCTCATGGGGCCCCCTATACCTCCTGCCCCCCCCCTGCAGCTGCAGGGTCTGCTTCCTCTGTAGTTACACCCCTGGTTCTTAAAATATGGACAGCTTTAGGAGATCCGTCAGATGTACTATATATTTTACTTAAAGCACAAAAATAATTTTTGTTCATTAAAAAAGTGTTTATGCAAAACCAAAGTTTAGTTAGAAAATCTAGTAATGTTAGGTGAAGAAAGTAAATCTTGCTCCTTTTTATTATCATTATTTAGGTCACCACCAGCCAGACTTGAAAGTGACAAGAGAATACAATGGGCTTATTTATTGAGAATACGTACCTTTTCCAAGGCCAAGTGGCTAGTAACCAGTCCGAAATTAGCTTTGCTTTCATTTTGTAGCCTGTAGAACAAATTTCAATCAGCAATACTCTAGTTGCTATGAGTCACTGAACTGAGTCTACTGAGTCTACTTTGTCTAGTTAGCCCCATAAATGAGGCTCTTCTAAATTCTGATCTGAACTTCCCAGCTTAGTCTTCAAATTAATTTTTCACAAGGCTGGTTTGATCCTAAAAGGTCATCTCTATTAGAAAACAACCAGAACTGTTAATAGGATGTTCTTAATCTACAGTTCCTTTGGCAAGATTATTTACAAGAGATTTTTATTGCTTTCAACTTGTGTTTGTTTAAACAGCATCATCATGTTACAATAATCAGGAATATCATAATTGTTATGATTTCATATGGCTTCAAATCTAAATATAATATATAATGAGTCATTTCAGAATTCATCGTTTATAATCCAATTACGATGATGAAAGTATGACACTTGTATCAGATAGTTTGAGTGCTTATCCATGCTCCAATAATACATTGTCATTTACCCTTTTTTGACATTATCATCATCATCATCATCATCATCAAAGAATTGAAAATATATGACTACAGAATTAAAGGATGCAGCTGGATGGAGACAAGCATAAATTGGTCATAATATTAACATTACATCAGCATAAAACATTAGATTTTATCTGAAATGAGTCAGGATCCCAAAGAAAGTTGGCTAATGCCTTTGACTAATGCCTTTGAAGTATATCATGATCACTTAGAATGAAGAGTTGACATGAATAGATTCACCATGCTGTGCAGTGGATTGCTCCAAGTCATCAGAAGATCCTCATCTTCCCTGATAATGGAGTATAATTCCTGGATTGCAAAACAGATCAATCAGTCACCAAAATCCATCAACTGCTCCAGAACACGCTGTATTGCACAAAACTGCCAAGTCTGCTTGATAATAAGAAGCTCTAAGAAACCTACTGATTCTATCTGTCTCCTTCTACCCACGTTCATTTAAGAGAGACTGCCATTCTTAAAGAAATGGTCTGTTAAAATGGCTATTTGGTAATAGCTGCAAAGCCTACCTGCATTTAAAATTATTTATGGTTATAATTTACTGTATCTGTTCCAATGTGTATTGTTTACCCAAACCCTTAAGAACATTTCTAAGACTTATTTTGGGGGATGTTGCTTGAAACTTTTGAAATATTCAAAATGAGTTCATGTGTCATCCAAGCATGAAATCAATGTAATGAAGAAGATCACTTATCTTAAAAATATGTAAATAACAGAATAGTGTGCAAATGTCTGTACAAATCTGTACAAAAAAGTTATTTTATAATTCAACACATCTTCAATATTAGAGTACAGTTTACATTCACTTCTAGAATTACAGAGAAATAAGTAATGCTGAAATAGGCAAAACCAATAAAACCAGCATAAATATATTTTAATTCAGCACTTTCAATTCAGCCTATTTCAGTGATCTACAGTAAGGAATGGGATAACACAATTCCATAAATAAGCTCAAATGTTCAAATTCACCAGCATAAATAAACTAGCTTTAGCACTGAACCTAACTATCATTTAATTATGTTACTAAGCACAAATAATTAAATGGAAACGTCCATTGTACATATAATCTTTGAATATAAATTGGTTAATTTTAGAAATACAAAAATTAGAGGCTAAAACATGTTTTACTATTTATCCTTAACAAAATCTTTGGCTGTTTGCCTATTTATATTTTAGTGTTTTTTTTTTCTTTACAATTTCACATTGTTATGGCTGTTACTCAAGTACTGTAATTATTCTTTGTTTAAACAGCTAAGCATTCAAACTGAGTATGACAGAATCTCATTTTCTTTCTCCAGCCTTGGTTATGGAATAAATTGTACTGGAATATTAAATTGCACATCTGATTTCCATAAATGAATTGTGCTCAATTGTCAACTTCAAAAGAACTTAATCTTGTAAATCTAAGGGATTATAGAATTGTCTTCTTGTCAATATATGTTTCTTTTTTAAATAATTGTTTTAATTTGTGGATGGCTTCTAATTTCCCACTGCTTCTTGAGCTACTGAGGTATCATATTGACACAATGGTCAGTTATTGGCTGAGGTGTTGTATAGGTAGCATGTTAATATCCTTAACTGCCATTTGTGAAAAACATACAAATGCAAACAATTACACTCAAAAGATTAACTCATTAACAATGAGACATTCATTGTAAATTTCAGAATCTATACATGAAGGTATTAATGTTCATTAGTTGGAAAACTAATGCTGAATTGTAATGCTTGTAACCTGAAAACACAATCTCGTCTTCATTTTTTCCTCAACATAATTATTAGATTTATAAAAAAAAAACATAGGATAGTTATTTATAATATAGATAGAGCATTGACCAATGGTACAGTTGTAATCCTCTTGGTTTACATGTAGTGGCAGATTTATCAAAGGTCGAAGTGAATTTGAGGGAATTTTCGAAGTAAAAAGATTTGAAATAATTTTTTGGATACTTCAACCATCGAATAGGATACTATGACTTTAACTTCGAATTTTATTTGAAGTAAAATAGTTTGAATATTCAACCATTCGATAATCGAAGTACTGTCTCTTTAAAAAAACTTCGACTTCAATACTTCACCAAATGCTATGTTAGCCTATGGGGACCCTCTACAGCATTTTTCTAAGTTTTTTGAAGTCGAAGTAAAATCGTTTGATCGCATGATAAAATCTGTTGAATCGTTCAATTCGAAGGATTCCAACGTTCGATCGAACGATTTTACTTTGACCGCAGAATACCCAAATTCGATGAAAAAAGTTCGAATTCGATATTCGAAGTATTTCAATTCGATGGTCGAATTTCGAAGTATTTTTTACTTCGAAATTCGACCCTTGATAAATCTGCCCCATAATATGTTTTATTTGTTTCTTAGATTTGATGATGAGAAATAAGGAGGGTGCTATAGTTATTGATTTCTTAAATGAGAGCTATTACCTGGGAGAAGATAGAGCTAGATAGAACTCCAAACAATAATCTTTTGACCTCTATGTCATTTGTTCTTGTATGAAGGTTTTCTTTTGAAAATTACAACTGTCTTTATCAGCACAACATGTTTATAAAATGTGTGCAGATGGAGCGACAGCTATTATAAACATCCACACTGCAGCATCAGAAAATGGCCTGAGGGCACATACCTTACACGTCTAAACCTCATTCCTTGGAACTGGTACCTAAAGCCTTTGTGCTGAAACAGTAGAGTTCTTAGCTGCTTGCAATTTAGTAGTTTAACCTCTTGCTCTTTTTATCTCACTATCTCTCTGTGTATCTCTCTTTCTTTCCCCCAATACTTCATATATAGTGCCTTGACAACGAGTTAATATTTTCAGAATGCATTTCTTTAGGCATGTTTATAATAGGATGAAAATGTTGAATAAACATTTCTCCAGAAAACTGGATGTGTGAATATTTTGCTCAGAACTTTGTCTTTCACACATATATATACATATATCGCTACCCTTTTAACTTTGTGTTTTCTTATTGCATATATATACTACAACTAGGCCTTCTAGCACTGAAATAGAATCATGATTGACACAATACTCTACACATATTCTATACCCCAACTTTACAGATGCCCAAACCTACACATGCTGAACACAAAAGTTTTAAACTGTCACTGCACATAAGTCCAGATCACAAATTGTTGGATCAACTGTATACATACTTGACAAGCAACATATACTGCCTTTGTAGACTGTACTGTACAGAGTGCTGACATGGAAGTACTAGGGTGCACCACAGTCTCACAGACCCTATGGGGAAACCATAGTGCAGGTTTTACAAAGTTTTAAAGGTAATTATTTCAATGCTAAAAACACAGTGATCTGCCATAAAAAAAAATGTGCCCATCTGAGTCTATAGTTATTGTTTTTACACTGGAGTTTACTGTACTGTAACTTATATTAAATATTTTTATTTTAACTCCTCTATAGGGACTTTGATTATGAGTTAGGAGTATGATGAATAAAGAAGAAGAAAGTTTTGCAGTTTTCAAGACTGGGTCACTATCAGTCTTGCAATGATTATCCCAGGCCATATCACCATCCATCATGATTATAACAATTCATTCCCATTTTTCACAATGTAAAATATGGATGGCTTAATTCTTGGAGACTAAAATAAATTAAAAAAAAATCTTAAAACAAATACATGCCATTTGATCCATAGCCGTTAGTGATGAGTGAATTAATTCACCAGGCACCAATTTGCAGCAAATTTCTGCGTTTTGCCGCCAGCAAATAAATTAGCAAAACTGCAGGGAAAATTCATGATAAAATCGATACGCGTCAAAATTATTTTGACCCCGTTGACTTTAATGCAATTGGACAAAATAGTCGTACCGTATAAAAATTGTTTCTCGCATCAAACTTATTTTCATTCACATTGACTTAAATTCGCCCATCACTAACAGTCACTCATACTCTAACCACAGCATTTATACAGTTCTCTCTTTGGTTTTTATTTGTATTGTGTTATCTAATAGTACCAATCTGAATTACTGCCAGAAACTCAGTACCGCCTACTTTCCCACAAAATAAATCTTACAAACATTATTTGAACTTTGATCAATACAGTTTCACAGAAATGACTGTGGGTTATAAAAGAAACAACACTAGCAGTGAAGTTTTGCAAAGCTTATTGTTCTCAAAGATGGATGCACAGAACTTTCAATGCGAGGCAGTTCCTGAGATTAGATCCTAATGTTTAAAAGACTATTAACACACAAAATACATAAAATTATGTTTAGAAAAAAAACTGCACCATTACTAAAAGGTATACTTTTTATTTGAACATACTCTTACTGTTGGAATTGCTCAAACAAGCATTAAATATTTTTAATTTAGCATTCCATTGAAAACAAGGATCTGAGGCAAAAATGGTGGTTGTTAACATCAAAGCAGGAAAGCAAACACACTCAGCAATTAGGCTCATGGATCACATGGTATATATTAGTCAGTTTTCAGCAGGTGGAGAAGTACTTGAACAAGGTTTAATGTTAATAAGTGCTAGGTTATGCACTTTATTAGCAACATAAACGTGTATGTACATTATACACTAAACTGTAGTTTGCTGTGGGTATCCTAAATCGAGAAGGGCTTGGTGATCTTTGTGAATAACAAACTGCCATTTTCCCTTGAGAAAACTTTATTGCAATGTAACTTGATTACTCTTTACAAGTACATTAGAGGACATATGGCAGGGCAATAATTTTCCCATTGAAAAGATCAAGAGATTAGAGGAACTGAGCTTTCATTTGAAGCAGCAAAGATGGTACAGACTATGACTTGCAGAATGACCTGCCAAAGTCAATGTGTCCGCACTCGTCTCCAAACAATTGCCAAGGTGCACGGTCGGTTAAGAATGCATATGTTTGGTGAGGACCAGCATTCTCTTGTTTTCAATTCAATAGAAAAAAAACTCTTTATTTCACAAAGCACAGCTAATGACAGTATCTTCAGCAGACTTCAGGCAAATCTCTCCCGGAGTATGTAATTTGTGTACCATGAGCCTGAAAGCGGAGAGCAGAGACCTTAGTAAGACATTAGTTAGTTGGTGGGTTACAGATCTCAAGATAAGTATTTTGTATTTACTGTATATAGTGAATAACTTCTAATATCCTCATATTTTGCAACAGGGGGTACTTTATTTATTATAATACACAAGTTTCAGTGAGTCATCTGACAAGAATGACATCAGTACTCACCGTTTATAACTGATGACATCAGTACTCACCATTTATAAAGATATAATTTACAAGATATTCATGGCTTTTGTGTATTATATAAAGGGCTCTTTGCTCACTGTTTGTTGGCCAACATAAGGTCTATTCATTAGTTCCTATGTGTGATTCTCTGTACTTCTTGTTCCTTACCAAGTCTTGTCTGCTGCCTGTCCTGAACCTCTGCCTGTATATTGATCATTCTTTCTGATCCTGTTTAGTTCTGTGATTTTGGTGTATTGACCCCGACTATGCTCCTGTCCTCCAGTTATTGTATTACACTGCCCGTTTGGTGTATTAACCCGGCCTGTAACCCTGATTACAATCCTGTCTCCTGTCTTTGTACTGCACTGCCCGTTTGGTTTATTGACACTGCCAGTGACTCTGAATACTCCCTTATTCTCCATACCTGTACGAAGTGTGGTTCCCTTGCCTGCCCAGAACTTTCTCCTTTGTCTTCTCATAGTAAGACCTGGCTGCACCCAATTAGCAGAGGGCTTCTACTGAAGTGAAGGTGGCTGTTATAGGTGGAAGATTGAGCCGCGACCGGGACCTTGGGGTTTGCTCTGGGTTTTGGATACCAATTGTAACAGAGGGTTTATTTATTGTGTCTGTTAGGTAATTTAACCATCAAAACCATTAATAATCTTGTACAAATTATAGGCATGGCAATTCAATGCACTTGAAAGATTATTCTGGCTAATATTTATTATTAACACTTATACTTCTGTGCTGGAAAAAAAATATATGCATATCATTTTACAATGAAAATATGTCAAGAACAAGTTTGAGAATTAATTTATTGGATCAACCCAGTTTCTTATTTATGAAGCAGTATACATGTATTATTTTGATTCTGAAGAGGAACTAAATCTAAAACAGGTCCAATGAAAGCTGCTACAAAATAAAATCAATTTAATTACTCTTGTTTTCAGGTCTGGAAGCTGCTATTGCATGCTAGGACAGTAGAGGTCAGCAACTGCAATGCTGGGCCATCAATGCTTTATCTCTCATTATCATCATATTTTCTGAGGACAATGATTTGTGAAACAGCAGAAATGAAAGGATTTTTGTATAATGTTGTAATGTGTAATTAATACAGGTTTCCAAAAGACAAAACATGATGTACCACAAAAACCTGCATGTTCCAGCTAATTCCTTGTTACTTGCCAAGTCAGTAATGATTAGGTGAAAGTCCCCTCTGTCTAAACCTATTCTTCTCTGTGGGTGCACTTCTAGGTTAGAAAAACAGATTTCAGTGTAACTAATGCGAGTCAACTGAAGGCGTGTGAGGTGAATGCCAAAAAAGTGTACAGTCCTGAAGTCATCATGGTTGAGAAAGACTACACCCTGTTTTTTGTGCAAAGCCTGTTTTCTTTTCTTGGGCATTTCCATGGAAATGGAAATAAAAAAGGTAACAAAAGGTTGATAGGATATTTCATCCCACTACATAATTTAAATTATCTCTATTGTATTTAAAATAACATCATAGGGCAAAGCAAAGGAATCAAACAAGCACATGAACATATAAGAATATAGTTTCTAGGCAATCATTTCAAAGGTGTATTTGTGGGCTAGATCTATTTTAAATTGTAAAATGTTTCTACCGGTTTCACATTTTTCTCAACAGAGAAAAACAATGCCAGCTTTTTCTTGGAGTTTCAAAAATGTAACAAACAAAATCAGCCTGTGATCAAAAATACCATTTGGAGTTATATTTAAGTGGCTGCAAAAAGCTTGACTTTTTTTCTTATAAATGTGCCATCAATTAACATTTAGGGATATATCTATGAACCCTGAATGATTGTTAGGCAAAACAAAGGCAGAAAATGTGAGTGAGTTCCTCAGCTGCAATTGCTATTGTTTATTTACCATTATTGTTTTTAAAAAGTAAGCCTATTTTTTGGCTGTAAGTGGTTTTTGCAAAACAAAGTTGTAAAAAAAACTATGAGGCTTATTCATATTTAAAACTCTGAGGCTTATATATATATATATATATATTCAAATTTCTCTATTTAAATTTGACCACTGGGCAGTAAACTATAAAGCAACCAATCAGTGATTAGCTTTTTTCAGCCAGCTGCAGGATGAACACTGAAAGCAATCCTATGATTGGTTGCCATGGGTTACTGCCCAAATTCGCCCAGTGTTTATAAACAACCTCCACTGTTGGAAAAAAATTCAATTTGTCAGCATACCAGAATGACAGATTGCAGAAATCAACAAGTAGCAATGTCACTCACTAGTCAAGTGAGTTTCTTGCAATTGGTTACCCATAGAGCATTTACTCCACTGCTCTTAGGTCGAGTCAAGGGCCAGTGATATGAATTTGTGATGTTTCATAACTATGAGGGTGTATTATGCTGTCCATCATGCTTGTAATTTGTCCCATATCTGCATTTAAGAATTGGTAAGCAAATTTGAGTTGACTTTTTTTATTGGATTGCCTGGTACACATTTTAATCTAGTGCTTTTAATGCTAGCATATAATTCAATTTGCCATCTTCCCTAACATATCACTGTTAACAATAAACTGAATTTCATTTGCTGAGGGCGTACAACTCAGTTTCCTTTCTAATCAGTGAACCATCCAGTCTACAGTAAATCTTCCATTATTTCTTGTTTAATCTCTTCACTATTTACACAAAGTCATATCAAATATCTCATGGTTTATGAGCACCATCCTGCATGAACTACCTCCATTTTTAACAGATTATTCCCTGCCAGTTATGGACCTTTGATCACCAGAGCCAATAGAGGATAAACGAGGCAAAGTATGATTTAAATTCATTCCTGAGACAGCTTGTTACACAGCTCCAATTAACTATATGAATTTCCTTTACAAACAGATAATTTGTATAGCATGAATTGGCCTCATGGCTACATGAATTAAACCCACTTCAATAACTATTGTGTGGTTTGTTTTTTTGTCTATATCATTCTAGTTCTGAATACAATTTGAGATATACACTGTAGGCTGAAATAGTGATTCTGTTCACCACAAACAAATTGTAGTTTGAAACTGAACCTGTGTTTTTTTTTAAATTAGATATGACCTTAGAAAACATTTCATGTATTAGTGTTTGAAAGAGAGATTCTGTGTTATCCAAGCATTCAGTATCCCCCAAAAAAGCACTTCATGTGATGAGGGTGGTATGTCCTGAACATTCAAGATCTAATTATTGTCTCCATTGTATATTACTCTATAAAGACTTTTCTGAACTGCTATATTTTATGCTGTCTATAAATTAATAAATTAAAATAATTTTACTGATTACATCTTACTGTGATGCAAGCAGTACACAATAAGATACATATATTTTTTATAAAACCTTTTAATAATGTGTACAGGCTTGCTAATATTTTACATATATTTCACTATGGGGGTTATTTACTAAGCTCTGAATACCCGAAATTCCCAGAAATCCGAAAAATTTGTGCTTTTGTTTCTATAAAATTGGACTTTTAAAAAAAATCATTATTTATTAAATGTATTAAACCCCGAGGGCCAAAAAGCCAGAATTTAAAACCACGGCATCTCAAACTTGTCGAGGTTGCAATGGGAACAGTCCCATTGATTTTTGGTTGTGTCTGGGGTTTTGGGCAATTTCACAATGTTTTCAGAGATTTCGGGTGAAAACTCCGAAAAATTCGGAGATTTCGTGGGAAATTCACAAAAAAAAAAAAAAAAATCGAGAAAATCTGAGCTTTTCCCACAAAGCAAATTTTCGAGAAAATGTAATAATAAATAAGCGTTAAAAACTCAAGCGGGTTAGATCGGAGTTTGTAGCAGCCGATATTGAGATAAATTCGGACCTTGATAAATAACCCCCTATGTGTCCTACAATAGACACAATGCTACAACAGAATGCAAATCATAAATAATTGTGATGGGGCAGGTGGTAGGTGTACTACTTGCACAGTACTTGCACAGTAAACTGAAAATTACTTTATTTACTCATATTCCACTTTATGCATCCATGTTAGGGGTTGGGGGTTGTATCTATGTATGCAATGCAGTCTGTTAAATTTATATGGTGCATGCAACAAAATGAAAGTATTGGGTCAAAAGCCATGTTTAAGAACACTTAGGGGCCGATTCACGAAATTCGGGTGAAGGGTTAGAATAAAAAAAAATTAGAATTTCGAAGTATTTTTTGGGTACTTCGACCATCGAATTGGTTAAATTCGATCGAATTCGAACGATTAGAAGTAAAAATCGTTCGACTATTCGACCATTCGATAGTCGAAGTACTGTCCCTTTAAGAAAAACTTCGACCCCCTACTTCGGCAGCTAAAAGCTACAGAAGTCAATGTTAGCCTATGGGGAAGGTCCCCATAGGCTTGCCTGTAATTTTTTGAACGAAGGATTTTCGTTCGATCGTTGGATTAAAATCCTTCGAATCGTTCGATTCGAAGGATTTAATCATTCGATCGAAAAATCCTTCGATCGATCGCAGGATTTGCGCAAAATCGTTCGACTTCGATATTCGAAGTCGAACGATTTTAGTTCCCAGTCGAATATCGAGGGTTAATTAACCCTCGATATTCGACCCTTCGTGAATCGGCCCCTAACAGTATAACTACAAATTATGTTGTAACAATTTGCTGGAGTTATTTCAGTGAAGGTATAGCAGTCCATTAGTTTGTATTTGGAAGAATGGATGAACACTAAATCAGGCAAGAGATCTGTACAGTGCACTTTTCATAATCAGGCTGCTGGATATGAGAATTTCATTTGAGCATAATCTATGTGAGCCTTTAACTGCCCAGCAGAGTGAGACACTTCAGATAAAGACCTAATAAAGGCACCAGATGCTGTAACCTTCTGGGGGGAAATCAGAAGTGTAAGAAAGATTTGTTTCCTGTCTCCATTGTACTGTACACATCTCCAATAGAGGATTTTCTATGCTTCAGACGTGATATGGCATTTGATAAAAATTGCTTGTTATTACTGTTTACTGTTTAAAATTGCATGTACCAATAAAAAATAAAATCATAACTTTCCTAAGTACTTTATAATATAATGTTCACACTTTATTTATCCATGTATCATGGTTCATATGCATACTGTATAAAATAAATAATGTTTTCTAATAAAATCATATACTTTCAGTTCAGAAAATAAAAGTTAATTTTCAATTTTAAACAATACGAGAAGAAAAACCTAATTAATGATAAATGGTAATTTGGAGAGGGACATTTGCAATCGACCTGAGGGAGGAGAAAGGAAAAAGGAAAATAGTAAATAACTGTGAACTGTAAAAAATAAATACATTTTCATTATTCTTACTGATTGTGAACAAGGCACAAAACAAGGCATGCTGTTGTCAAGACAACCCCCCCTTTACTGAACCATCACACTTACCATTCCCTGTACTCTCCAAGGAATTTCACTCAACAGTCCAGGATGGTTGTGAAATGGCCATAGCTTTATTAACACTGTAAACAAGCTAAACAGGTTACATAACAATAATCAACATTACCACACAGGAATGCTTGCCTACTCTACTGGAGTGAATGGGCCCCCCTGCCATGCTGGCCACACAGCTGCACTGTGCTAAGGTGGGCAAGTGAAGGCATGGGTAGACCTCACTCCGAACGACTACCTCCCTGGACCATAACCCAAGGAGGTTTAAACTACACCATAAACACCAAGGGGTACTAGCTCCTTCCCACTCTGGCAAACATTTCCCTGCCAAACCCACATGCTGTGATTGGATTGAACCCCCACCATGAGAAGCCAAAGCTTCCAAGCCTCACCAAATCCCTTTCCCTCTCGCCAAACCATTTTAAGGCAGGTGGGTGGGATGCTGCTCACCGCTTACACTTGGACTGCTGTGCTTGAACTTTGGTCTCCTGGCAACAAAGGTACTCCTTTCCTCCTCCTTTCTCTCTATGACTTTATTCCTACCCTTCCAACTCCCTGCCTTATTAGTCCTGTCAAGTCTCCTTTCTTTAACCCTTCAGCTCCAATGCAAAATTATTGGTATGGTGCAGGATCCACCAAGCCAACAAATTTGCCAAACTTCTTACTTGATTTAATAATGTATGACAAATCATTCTGTACAATGTAAATAGTAACATATGGAGGTGGTAGCATGTTGTAGCCTTTAAACAGACTTCATTATTGAAGCTCCACTTACATCAACCTGGAGTCAACCTGAGTCATGGCAGAGTGCATCTTTCTCAGAGAAAAACAACCAGAATTTCATTAGAGGTTTCAGAAGTTACATAAATAATGGTATGCTATCAATATTCCATGGTACCTAAAACAATTAGTAATCATTTTTTAAATCATTCTTTATAATAATGCAACTAAACCATTAAATAACAAATGTTATTTAAAATGACTAAGAACTAATAATTTGTCATAGGATCCAAATATACAGAAAAGTGGAGTTGGGTGAATGCATTTAAAATTATAGTTGTGTGGAAATTAAAGATGTCAACACGAATGTGACTTGAAACTGAAGGTAGCTTGAAAAAAAACTAGATAACCTAAATATAAAGATCCAGGGATCCCTGTAGATTTTAATATTCTAATTGGTTGCAGTTTTTTTGCATTGCATGGCAATTTTGCAATGCACACATTCAAAAGTAGGGTTTAATCCCTGTACAAATTTGGCAATTTATTGGGCTATATATGGGGTCAAAATGATGGCCTTCCTGCCCATTATCTTATCAGCTGTTGATAATAAAATTGTTAGGAAGACTGGAATATCCCATATGATGGAAAACTGTATCTTTGAATAGCCACCCAATGTAATCTGATCATCTGCTTGGCGGTAAAGCAATTAGTCTGATTTTGTCTACAGTATGGTGACTAAATCTGGAAAACAATCATTCTTTCAGTGATGTAAACAAATGTGTAAATTTGGGTAACAAAGAAATAATGTGTTAATGAGACCCACTTGTTCCAAAAAAAAACAAGAGTTTTTTGTATGTGTTCCATAATACTTTTGATATTAATGAAGGTGAAGAAAACTCTGTAGCTACTAAAAGCTATGCTCCATAAATGCATAGTAAGGATAGGATGAAGGGGGGTGAATAAGATAAAAAATGCAAAGGCTAAAATGGAAGCAATTGAAGCATCAGAATCCTCTTTTGAAGTACATGCTATACAAATACTCTCCCTTTTCAGAGTATACTGAATATGGCAGTAATCTATGCTCATACTCTTCTTTACTTTCTGACTTTCATTACTTATTTCCTCAGACTGACCCTCTGTGCCTCTGGGTGAATTTGGTTTCCAAATTGATGACCCCAATCTATTCTAGACTTCTCATTAATGGCATTTTTATGCTGGCATGGTAGAAGCAATTTTCTAGTACCCATATGATGATGTTTATGTACAAATTACAAAAGTCCTGTCTTGCTTAATGGCAGGGATTCACAAGTGCATGTAAAGTGTGTAAAGTTCAGTTATGGGTTTTCATTATATTTACCCACAATGTATCCATGTAAGGATAGCCCCCAAAGGGTTTTTTTGTACAGTGACAGTAATTAAACATCTGCAGTATAAGTTAGACATGCTTCAACATTATATGCAACAGCCAAATTTCATGTTTTTGTATCAAATGGGAATTTTAGTGCTTACTATTGTTGTAAAGTAAGATGCAAAAAAATGCTTTCCCTTTCCTACCTAGGGACTCTCTGGACTCTTCATAGAAGGAAGATGGGATGTCTGTCTGACTAGGGACAGCCCCGGATTTTAACTCAAACCACCCCTGGGCGATTGTACCCCCACTACCCATCACTTGTACTATCACTGCTTACACCTCCCACACTCATAGCTCCTCCCCACCCCCGCCACTCCTCCCTCACCTACTCCTATATTTCAATGCAAGTATAAAACTAACTACTGATTAATCTTGTAGCATAAGCCTTTTGATGAATTCATCTGGGAAATTCATCCTATTAAACTCATTTAAAAATATTGACACTGCTACATTAACTTGAATATGAGCTTTATGGCTTCTAAGAAACTAGTGTGGTGTCACATTATTCAAGAGCCCATTTAAAATAAGAATATTCTGTATTTTCTCAGACTATTTTTTACATCCTAAACGTGTTATCTGCATTGCCAGTGCTGTATAGAAGGCTATCCAATCAATATATGGACATAAAAAACAAGTGTTGGCATTCTCCCTTCTGCTTGCCCTCCCTATTTGAACATTTTGGTGTTTCTTCTAATACAGTGTTGCTCTTTACTGAAGCAAGATTCTTGCTTAAGGCTAAGCAACATTTCTAAGGGGCTACTGTAATATTGATGAAACTGGAGAATCCAGAAGGATTCCCAGCATATTGTTCTATTATATGATTAAACAAAACACTTTCCTGAATGTTAAAGAAAATAAATTTTAACGCTTAAACCATTTTTCACTTTGCTTAGAAAAATGTAAAACTGAAGAGTGCATTATACCTTTAGGTATGGGCCACTAGAATGACTTAGGGCTGTGTTCATCTGCAATTAGATTGTTATATTCTGAATGTTGTCCCTCTTTTTTTTTTACATTTATGCTTCCTAGTTTCATTCATTACAGTATATTATCTTATAGCAGGATATCAAATGAGCAGACAAAACAAGACAGAGGTTGAAGGAATTGCTCCATATTATCTAGAAGAATGATTAGTGGCACAGCTGCAAAAAAGATGGAGGCACACTGATTCCTCTTGACCAACCAGAAGTGAATGCAGGGAAAACCACAAAAGCTTATGGGGAGGTCACATACACCACAAGGGTTCACTGTGGCTCTGCCTTCTTGGTGATGTAGTGGACTTCATCTTGAAGAAAGATTTGGACTGGTGACCACCAGCAGTTTAGGGTAAATGTCACATTGCAAACATGAAACTATAACATACTGTAACTTTAAGGGGCAGATTTATCAAGGGTCAAAGTGAATTCGAGGGAATTTTCGAAGTAAAAAAATGTATTATTCAAAGTAATTTTTTGGATACTTTGACCATCGAATAGGATACTACGACTTTGAATTTACTTTGAATTCGATTCAAAGTAAAATAGTTTGAATATTTGATAATCGAAGTACTGTCTCTTTAAAAAAACTTTGTAATACGTCTCCAAATTAAACCTATGCTAGCCAATGGGGTCCTTCTACAGCATTTTTCTAAGTTTTTTGAAGTCGAAGTAAAATCGTTTGATCGCACGTTAAAATTGCTCGATTCGAAGTATTTAATCTCCGGATCGAACGATTTCACTTTGACCGCAGAATACACAAATTCGATAAAAAAACTTCGAATTCGATATTTGAATTCGAATTATTTCAATTCGATGGTCGAATTTCAAAGTATTTTTTACTTTGAAATTCGACCCTTGATAAATCTAAATCTAAATTATTATTTGCAATCAAAGAAATTATGTGTATGTAAGTTAATAAGTAAAAACATATTTTCTTCTATTAGTTCTGCTGGAATATATAAAAACTGCTACCCCCAGGCTTCTGCTCATACCTTTACTAAGCATGCCTCTTATCAGAACAGTTTTGGGAATGCTCGTAGGACATGTGTTATGAAATCTTTCAGGCATCTCCTTCAGACATCCAAAAGCATTCATTTATTCTTTCCAGGTAGTTAAACCGCACACTCTCCTTTAGGAACAGGACCATCAGGCAGATTAATAGCAGTTATTTTGTCCACTTTCTGAATAATGCAATAAAGTTTCACTGGCTCGACCAATTGATCTATACTCTTGGGTGTTATGAATAATGTTCTGCTTCAGGTCACCTACACAGTGACACATTTTTCTTACACCGTAGTGATTATCACTTCAAAATGAAGGATACATGACAAGCACAATGTGTACACACAGCACAGGGACAAAAGGAATTTATACCTCTCTCTCCAACTAAGACATATTCACAAAAGCAGCTTTTCTTTAAAGTGACTAAATTGAATCCTCTACGGTGCACTTAGCTCTTTTTCTTACTTTATAATGCATATATAATTTCATCAATTCCTGTTTCCTCCTTTTTAGTTCCATTTTATCTTTTGGTTTAGTAGGCTTAGTGAACAAGACTCTGGTGCTGGGATTTAGTGACTGTGGGTTTCTACTTTAGTTTAACTTTATTGGGATTTGGAAAATATTCATGGATATATGAACTAGAAGATAACTGTTAAAAAAATTGTCTGACAAATGCTTGTTACTTGCTTGTGTTTTATAAAGCAAATTATATAGTGCATAGTATATTTAAAATCAGTGCCTCGAAGGGTAATGTCTCATGTAAAAGTAAAAATGTATAATAGGACCTCTAAAGTGGGTGCAAAAAGCCTCAAATTATTTCCCCAAAAAGAAAATATGTTCTGATGTCCGTATTTCTGAAAGTGCTCTTTTTTTTATATATTATACCAACATTTCCGTTAAACGTGTCACGATCGCCGCCCGGAGCAGGTCCAAGAGCTCCGGGCGGCGCGTCTCTCCTTGCCGGCGTCGCTCCCAAAATGGCGGCGCCCATGGCCGCCACGTGGGTAGCGGCGCCGGTGCGATGACGTCAGCGCGCCGATGCCGGCGCAAGGGCGTCAATGACGTCACAGTGGCGCCAAATTCAAAATAAAAACGCCAACTAGACGTCAGAATGGCGCCCAAGAATAGGATCACTTTCCCTGTTGTATCCTGGGTTTCCTGTGAAGCTTTGTTGCTAAATCTTGTTTCTGATTTGTATCGTGACCCTTTGCCTGGACTTGTTGATATCTACCTGCCTGTGAACTCTTGCCTGGATCTCGACTACTCTTTTGATTAACCCTTTGGACACCGCGAACTTGCTCCCTCAAGAGGGCTTCCTCCTTGATCCTGACTATCTCCCTGGAGGGAGCTCCCGGCTCCCTGACATTATTCTTGGGCCATGGATCCTACTGATGAAGCTACGCCTGATGTCGGACGAGCGCTCCGCAGACTGGCATCCCGCATGGAGGATTATGAAGCCCAGCAGTACCGCATCGGGCAGGCACTCGATACCCTTCTCTCTCGTATGCCTCCAGCGCCCCCTGCTCCCCAAGCTGCGGTAAATCCTTCCATGGCGGCCGTCTCGTCTACCGAGCTACACAGTGAGCTACACAGTGCCAGATCCAGTTCGAGTTCCAACCCTCGCACTTCTCCAATGAACGTTCCAAGGTGGGGTATATGATGTCTCGTTTGGTGGGCAAACCGCTTGAGTGGGCAACATCTCTTTGGGAGAAGAATTCTCTGCTGACTTTCGATGCCAAGGCTTTTCTTCAAGCATTTCGTACTGTGTTTGATGCCCCGGGTCGGGTCACTAATGCCCCTTCTCGTCTTCTGCAACTCCGGCAGGGGAACCGCAGTGTCAGTGACTATGCTATTGACTTTAGAACTTTGATGGCGGAGACTTCCTGGAATGAAGATGCCTATAAGGCCGTATTCTATCAAGGTCTGTCTATTCGCATTAAAGATGATCTTGTCTCCAGGGAGTTCCCTGACCTGCTGGATCGCACTTTCTATT
Organism: Xenopus petersii; assembly: GCA_038501925.1. Classification (NCBI taxonomy): domain Eukaryota; kingdom Metazoa; phylum Chordata; class Amphibia; order Anura; family Pipidae; genus Xenopus; species Xenopus petersii. The sequence continues at coordinate 85,126,950 of CM076687.1, forward strand.
AAGGTGGACACTCGGCTCAGAGAGCATCAAGTAGAGAGGGAACGCTGTAAAAGATTTCAACCCTTGCTGGCACCTCGCTTCCAGAGACCTCTCCTGCAATGCAAGTTGGAAGGGCTCGTCTATCCGAACAAGAAAGACTCCGTAGACGAATGGCTGGCTTATGTCTGTATTGTGGCGGACAGTCTCATTTTGCGAACTCTTGTCCGGTGAAGCCCACGAGTTCTGTTCCCCGAGGAATATCTAGGGTAACTCATGTAGGGGGCACTACTCCGAAGTCTCAAGAGAATACTCACAGGTTTCTCTTCCATTACAGATTCGCCTAGCCACTAAGACTATTGTTGGCTCTGCTTTCATTGATTCTGGAGCTGCTCTGGAGCTGCTGGGAACTTCATGGACACTCTGTTCGCCAAACACATGGAAGTTCCCTTATTCCCATTGTCTACTCCTCTCCGTGTCACTGCCATTGACGACAGACCCCTGGAGGCTGAATTTATCTCCATGACGACTGGGGAATTGCCTGTGCAGGTTGGGACGCTGCATAAAGAAAGACTTTCGTTCCTAATTATTTCCTGCCCATCCGTTCCAGTTGTTTTGGGTCTCCCTTGGCTGCTCCTGCATAATCCCTCCATTGATTGGTCCGCAGGACAGATTTCCCGTTGGAGCCCATTTTGCCAGCAGCACTGTCTTCCTGCTGAACCCCTCCGGAGGGTGAATATCTCTATGTCGGATCTGAAGTCTCTACCCTCCTTTTACAAGGAATTCGCTGATGTATTCTGTAAGAAGTCTGCAGAATTCCTTCCTCCACATCGACAATACGATTGTCCTGTCGATCTCCTGCCTGGAACCATGCCCCCTAGAGGTCGTACTTATCCTCTCTCTCCAGCGGAGACCACTGCCATGAAGCAGTATATCCAAGAGAATCTCCAGCGGGGGTTTATTCGCCCTTCTACTTCTCCTGCCCGGGCTGGATTCTTCTTAGTGGAAAAGAAGGATAGAGGCCTACGTCCTTGCATTGACTACTGGGGTCTTAATAAAATTACTGTTAAGAACCGGTATCCCTTGCCCTTAATTGCCGAACTCTTTGACCAACTGAAGGGGGCTAAAATCTTCACTAAGTTGGATCTCCGTGGGGCGTATAACCTTATCCGCATCCGGGAGGGTGACGAATGGAAGACAGGATTCAACACTCGGGATGGGCACTATGAGTACCTCGTAATGCCCTTTGGTCTCTGCAATGCCCCCGCTGTCTTTCAAGAATTCGTGAACGATATTTTCCGGGATCTCTTGGGAAAGTTTGTGGTCGTGTACCTTGATGACATCCTGATTTTCTCCAAGGACCTTACAAGCCATCGTTCCCAGGTGAAGGAAGTACTCTCTCATTTGAGGAAGAACTCTCTCTTTGCCAAACTGGAGAAATGTGTGTTTGAAGTGTCCAAGATCCCTTTTCTGGGCTATATCATCTCCCCAGAGGGTTTCGAGATGGATCCTGTGAAAGTGTCTGCTATCCAAGAGTGGCCCCTACCGCTGAGCACTAAGGCAATCCAGAGATTCATTGGTTTTGCCAATTACTACCGGCAATTCATTAAGGGATTCTCTTCTCGTATTGCTCCTATCCTGGCACTCATCCGAAAAGGGGGTAAACCCAGCTCATGGTCCCCGCCTGCTATAGAAGCTTTTCAATCCTTGAAGGATGCCTTCACTTCTGCCTCGGTTCTCCGCCATCCTGATCCGGAGTTACCTTTCTTCATTGAGGTAGACGCTTCTGAAGTTGGAGCTGGAGCTATCCTGTCCCAAAGACACCCCTCTGATGGGAAGCTGCACCCATGTGCGTATTTCTCTAAGAAGTTCTCTCCTGCAGAACAAAATTATGATGTAGGAAATTCGAGAACTCCTGGCTGTTAAGCTTGCCTTAGAAGAGTGGCATCACCTCCTTGAAGGTTCGTTGATCCCAGTCACGATCTACACGGATCATAAGAATCTTGAGTTCATTCAATCTCTCAAGAGGCTGAATCCCAGACAAGCAAGGTGGTCCCTCTTCTTCTCTCGATTTAACTTTGTCTTGACTTTTCGCCCTGGCTCCAAGAATCGGAAAGCCGACGCTCTGTCTTGAAGTTTCACTCCGGTGGATCGTACTCCTGAAAGACAAGAGCCTATTATTCCTCCTGTCAAGATCATCGCTTCACTATACCCTCAGTTTGCTGATCAAATCCTGGCTGGTCAATCTTCTGCCCCTCCAGATACTCCCATTGGAATGGCATTCGTACCTCCTGAACTTCGTCTGCCTATCCTGCAACAGACTCATAGCTCCAAGCAAGCAGGACATCCTGGTCCTGCTAGGACTCTTGAACTTTTACGGCGTCTAGTCTGGTGGCCGACTATTCGTAAAGATGTCAAAGACTTTGTTGCTGCCTGTACCGTTTGTGCCACTTCCAAGTCTAGCCATTCTCGCCCTAGCGGGTTACTACAGCCGTTGCCTGTTCCCTCTCGTCCTTGGACGCATTTGGCAATGGACTTCATTGTTGAACTTCCTCCCTCCAGTGGGAACACCGTGATCTGGGTTGTCATTGACCGTTTCAGCAAGATGGCCCACTTCATCCCTCTACGGAAGCTTCCATCTGATCGTTTCTGACAGAGGGTCCCAATTCACTGCAAAGTTCTGGCGTTCCCTGTGCAAAGATCTGGGTATTAATCTTCAGTTCTCCTTGGCTTATCATCCCCAGACAAATGGAGCAGCTGAGCGAGTGAACCAAGCCTTGGAACAGTTCTTGAGGAACCACGTTTCCCTTTGTCAAGATGATTGGTCTGATCTCCTCCCGTGGGCGGAGTTTGCTCATAACAATGCCTGCCACACTTCCACTGGAAGGTCCCCATTTATGTCGGTGTATGGTCAACATCCTCAAGCCTTCCCACAAGACTTTGTGTTGTCTGATGTTCCGGCCGCTGATGACCATGCAGCCCACATGTCTGCTATTTGGGCTGCAACCAAGATAAACCTGGAGAAGAGTGCTCTGGTTCATACAGATGAAGCCACTTGGATTTGTGAGTTAAATGCGTCATGACTCAGGGGTAATTGAAGAAACTGTGTTATCTTAAGTCATCTTAACTCATTTAATGCATTTAACCTTTTCATTAGCATACCAAAGCTCCATTGTTCACAATGGTGAATGCTTTAATTAGATGGGATGTTGTGACGCAGTTTTCTGTGTTAAATGAGATAAATGGGATATCTGTGTTTAGTTATTCTGTGTCAAACAGACAAACCAAAGTGGCTGCATCTGTAAGTCGTTTGCAGATCGTAGACGTAGACCCTCTCCTCCCTACAAGGTCGGTGATAAAGTCTGGTTGTCTTCCAGGAACATTCGGTTGAAGGTACCATCTCCTAAGTTGGGTCCGAGGTTCATATGTCCATTTTCCATTTCGGAGGTGATCAATCCTGTGGCTATCAGACTTCAGCTTCCCCCTGAGATGCGAATTCCCAACGTGTTTCATGTCTCCTTGGTGAAACCCGCCACCTCCAACCGCTTTTCCGTGGTCCAGCCTTCCCCTCCTACTATCTCTGTGGATGGCCAACAAGAATATGAGGTGGAGAAGATCCTTGACTCCAGGATCTCCAGGGGCTCTCTTCAGTACCTCATAAAGTGGAAAGGCTTTGGCCCTGAAGAATGCTCCTGGGAAGGACGCTCTGATGTCCATGACCCTCGTCTGGTGAGGGAGTTCCACTCCAAATTTCCCCAGAAGCCAAGTCCTGGTGGTCCGGAGGCCCCCCCGTGAGGGGGGGTACTGTCACGATCGCCGCCCGGAGCAGGTCCAAGAGCTCCGGGCGGCCGTCTCTCCTTGCCGGCGTCGCTCCCAAAATGGAGGCGCCCATGGCCGCCACTTGGGTAGCGGCGCCGGCGCGATGACGTCAGCGTGCCGACGTCGGCGCAAGGGCGTCAATGACGTCACAGTGGCACCAAATTCAAAATAAAAACGCCAACTAGACGCCAGAATGGCGCCCAAGAATAGGATCACTTTCCCTGTTGTATCCTGGGTTTCCTGTGAAGCTTTGTTGCTAAATCTTGTTTCTGATTTGTATCCTGACCCTTTGCCTGGACTTTGGACTTTGTTGATATCTACCTGCCTGTGAACTCTTGCCTGGATCTCGACTACTCTTTTGATTAACCCTTTGGACACCGCGAACTTGCTCCCTCAAGAGGGCTTCCTCCTTGATCCTGACTATCTCCCTGGAGGGATCTCCCGGCTCCCTGACAAAACATTGAATAGGATACTACGACTTCGATTCAAAGTAAAATAGTTTAAATATTTGACCATTCGATAATAGAAGTACTGTCTCTTTAAAAAAACGTCAACTACAATACTTCGCCAAATTAAACCTGCCAAAGTGCTTTGTTAGCCTATGGGGACCTTCTAGAGCAGTTTTCTACGTTTTTTGAAGTCAAAGGAAAATCGTTCGTTCGATCGCTGAAATCCTTAGAATCGCTCGATTCCAAAGGATTTAAGCGTTCGATCGAACAATTTTACTTCAACCGCGAATGGACAAATTCGATGAAAAAAACCTTCGACTTCGATATTCGAAGGCGAAGTAATTCAATTCGAATTTCAAAGTATTTTCAACTTTGAAATTCGACCCTTGATAAATCTGCCCATTGGAGTGTGGACCACCTTCATTGTATATATATATATATATATATATATATATATATATATATATATATATATATATATATATATATATATATATATATATATTATCAGCAGACCAGCACTGCCTTTTAAAACGTAATACTTTTATTGTCGTAGTATCAAATGCCCGACCTTTCGGTCCACATTTGGACCTTTTTCATCCTTGAAAACGGTCCTTTATTGGCTCAAATGTGAGCAGACATGTGGCAACGTTTCGGGCCTCACAGGACCCTTTCTCAAGCAACAGAAGTTTTGGAAACCACAACTAAACTCTCAAACTCTAAAACCACATTGTCATTGAATTTATTATAAGATCCAACATAAAAAGTACGAACAGAAAAAATGCTGAAGGATTCCGTAAAAAATGTGAAAACACACAAAATTAATGTTTTTCTGACAATTCTTAGAGAAGAAAAAAATCCAAAAACCTCTCAAAGTCTGAATTGATTTAAAGCTGCAATAGGATCAGAGCAGCACCCATTGACTTCCATAGCTCGATAACTTTTCTCTTAGAGGTGTTTTATTGTTTTTTACACTTAGGGGCAGATTTATCAAAGGTCGAGTGATAGATTTTTCTTTTACCTTGAATAAACTCGAGAAACCTTAAATGACCTGGAAACTCGAATGGTATCTTATTTAAGAGAAAACTTGAACGTCTAAAATTCGAACAAATATTACCAACCCGAAAACTCTAATCGAATTCAAGCGCAATTGAAACGCAATTGGAATCAAGTTTTTTTTCAGAGAAAAAACTTGAATGTCAGGAAGGCTATTAATTATCTTCAAATGGGTCAACAGACTTCTGACATTGACTTCTACATGAAGTTGGAAGGTTTTAGGTGTCAGCCTTTCGAGTTCAATTTACTTCCAGGGTCAAGGAATGATAAATCTCGAATTCGAGTTTGGATTTTTCCCAACTCGAATTTGTGAGTTTTGACCAAAAATTCAACTTGAAAATTCGAATTTACCATTTGAATATATATATATATATATATATATATATATATATATATATATATAAATAAATATATATATATATATATATATATATATATATATATATATATATATATATATAATAAATCTGCCCTTAAATAAATCAAATTTTTTTTTTTTAGAAAACTAGGAAATTCATGGCAAAAAATTTAATTTGATTGTTAATAAATGGACCCCTTAGATTTAATAGATATACAGTAAGGGGCCGATTCACGAAGGGTCGAATTTCGAAGTTAAAAATACTTCGAAATTCGACCCTCGAATTGAAATCCTTCGACTTCGAATATCGAAGTCGAAGGATTTAGCGCAAATCCTGCGATCGAACGATCGAAGGATTTTTCGTTCGATCGAACGATTGAATCCTTCGAATCGTTCGATTCGAAGGATTTTAATCAAACGCTCGAAGGAAAATCCTTCGATCAAAAAAAGCTTAGCAAGCCTATGGGGACCTTCCCCATAGGCTAACATTGACTTCGGTAGGTTTTATCTGCCGAAGTAGGGGGTCGAAGTTTTTTTTAAAGGGCAAGTACTTCGACTATCGAATAGTCGAATAGTCGAACGATTTTTACTTCGAATCGTTCGAATCGAAGTCGAAGGTCGTAGTCGAAGGTCGAAGTAGCCCATTCGATGGTCGAAGTACCCAAAAAATACTTCGAAATTCGAAGTATTTTTCATTCGAACCCTTCACCCGAGCTGAGTGAATCGGCCCCTTAGTGTGGTGGGAGTATGCCGTACAATATCATTATCTAAAATCAATTCAGATATAAAAATAAGTGCAAATAATAGTTCAAGCTCAATAAAAGATGACTACTAGTGATGGGCGAATTTGGGCCATTTTGCTTCCTGAAATTCGTGAAACGGCGAAAAATTCACCAAACAGCGCCGGCGTCTAGTTTTTGACACTGGCGTCTGCTTTTTTGGACATCCAATTTTTGACAACTTTTCCGCAGCCGTTTTAAGAATTTATGCACCAGCAGCAAATTGCGGGAATTCGATGCAAATTTGCGCCTGGCGAATAAATTCGCCCATCACTGATGAATACATATAAGGTATTCCTGTCCACAAGTCCTGGTCCAACATCAGGTTGCTTAATAATGCTGGACTAAATTCCAGATGGTCAAATGAAGGAGTATTTTAGAATCCATGCATTATAGGCTTAATTGGGGAATTCAGTTAAGTTAAATAATAAATAATCTACTCTCTTCCCAACATTCAACATGTAATATCAATCTATGTGGTATAGGATGGTGCATCATATCTCTTAAAGGGAATGAAACCTATGGGAAAACAACTCAGAATTCTGCAGTTTATTGCATGTTACATTTCCAGAGTTGTCCTAGGTCTACGAGAAAAGTGCATTCTAAACAAATTCTTTTCTTTAGACCAAAGGGTACAAATGTGTTGAGAATGTCAATCTGGCAGCACTCCCACTGGAGAAGAGCAAGACTACAATTGCCCCCTCATTCATTTATTGCAATGTCGTCAATAATCATTAGTGTAATACTGAGGGTGAGTGTTTTTCCCTAAGGAAATATTCAGCTACTGTTTAGACACATTTATTGCTTCCCTAATTAATCGCCTTAGGTTGGTCATTCTGTCACTGAAAGAAGTAATTGTCCTACCTATACATATTGCATTGTACAGGCATATCGCAAAGTAGATCATATATGGAAAAATACATCTGTGATTTATTTAAATTTTTTACAATAAGATTCTAATAAATAGTACAGTTAAGACATCTATAAAAATATAAATCATCTGGACTCCCAGAGTAATGCCAGATTCTCACCTCATGTTAGAATTCCATAGTTTAAATACTGAGCCAGTCAATGCAAAGTCAACAGTAAATCAGATTTCAGTTCACATTGTAGCCATTCAATTCAGTTATAGCTAATGCTTAAATATTAGTTATTACAATGTATTACATGATAACCATTCATATATATATATATATATATATATATATATATATATATATATATATATATATATATATATATATATATATATATATATATATATATATATATATATATAATATTGTGAACTGGTAACTGGAGAACAGTTTGAAGGGAGATATATTTCCCCTAGGTTCATATCGAACTCCCATTTGTATAGCAGTCTTGATTGGGTTAATTCCCCAAGTCTCACCTGGAGAATAATTAGCTGTCTGTATCTGTTAGCTACCACAGAGAGAGGGAGTTCCCCAGAGTAAGGGGCAAATTCACTAACCTGCGGAAATTCGCCAGCGATGGCTTCGCTCACATCTCCACACTTCCCCAGGCGAATATTTGCCAGGACAACGCTGATTCACTAAAATGCGAAGTTGCGTCCAGAGCGCCGAACAATGGCGAAGTTTTGCTAGTGCTAATTCGGAAAGCAAAGCAAAGTTGCGCTAGTGTTGGCTAATTTGCATATAGTGGGAAGTTAAATTTCAATGGACGTATATGTTGCGTAACAACATTACACTACACAAGCCCAGGGAACATTAATAAAAGAAAAAAGAGTTGTTATATTGCCCTACACATGAGCCCAGTGTATAGTTTATGTGCCATATGTAAGGAAATGTAGGGGGGAAGCCGGGTACCCTAAAAAAAATTACGATCTTTTGCAGCCTATCACCCTGAAAAACTGGAAAGTCCCCAGCGTTTTATGGGCCAAAAAAATTTTCAATTTTTTTTGGAGGAACTTCTATCTACTCTATTGCACTTCATCTGGTCTGAGGTGGAGAAGGCAAGCCTGGCGCAAGAGGTAACGTTCATCAAAATCCGCATCTTAGTGAATTTGCGTAGTTATGTCCATTTGCCAGAGCGTAAATTCACCTGGCGTTAAAGTGCGAAGTAGTGCTACAATCTCCTTAGCTAGTGAATTTACACCAGTGCCCGTTAGCAAATCGGCGAAGTCCCGAAATGACATCACGCTGGCGAATTTCACCCTTTAGTAAATTTACCCCTAAGAGTGAACTACACTCAGAGAGGGTTGAGACCTGGCTGGGAGCTTTGTGAAACAGCTGCTATTTGTTTTGAAGGCACTGTGTAGAGTTGTATTTTTAGCATTTGGCCAGGGATCCCATCCCAAAATTTGTTTTTTCAGACATTTACAATAGAAAAAAATCAGAAAAGTCTGAATGGTTAAAAAAAGGTCCAATAGGATGAGTGCAGTTTACGTTCTATAGGACCTCGATTACTTTTACTTTGTGAAGTTTTTCGTTAGAGTTTTTGTGGTTTTTTGACTTACACATCTTTAGAGAAAAATCCCCAATTTGTGAATAAAATAGAAATATGAATTTTGATAAATCGACCCTAAATCTTTTACATTTTGCAAGGATGCAAAATAGAGATGTAGAACACTTATCCTGCAGTACTTCAAAGATATTACTAACTTCATAATACCACGGTAAGAAAAGACGTTTTTAATACATCTGTCACTTTTTATATTTGTCATGGAGAGAATAATTGTTAAGAATTACAATTTAGTCCGTGAAGCTCATGAACTGTCATAAATACTTTCCTTTCTGAGAATTTCTAGATACGCAGCACTATATTGCTGTTCATTTAAATCAGGTTAATTGGATGACATGATCTTCAGCTATGAAAAAGATCTCAGTTCAGTTCCTTCTCGCTAGAATCCAACTACATTGCATTTCTGTAATTCACTGTCTAAGCTTCAAAATGGTCTTATATTTTATTATTATTTACCGTATATACTTGAGTATAAGCCGACCCGAGTATAAGCAGAGGTACCTAATTTTACCTACGAAAACTGGGAAAACTTATTGACTCTAGTATAAGCCTAGACACAACTACAGCCCTGTCTCCCAGCAGCGCACACTCTACCAAAGCGACCCCCCCAGCGATCAACCGGACTTCTTTGCAAAGTTGATGGTGACAGAGAATTGCTAAACGGATTACTGTGTGCATTGTCCCACTGTCCCACTACCATGTGCAGAAGGTGCTGTGTGATATTGCCATCACTGTTAATCTTTTGTATAACCAACAGAGGGTGCTGTGTGATATTGCCATCACTGTTAATCCTTCATATAACTAACAGAGAGCGCTGTGTGATATTGCAGTCACTGTTATTCTTTAATATAACCAACAGAGGGCGCTGTGTGATATTGCAGTCACTGTTATTCTTTAATATAATCAACAGAGGGCGCTGTGTGATATTGCAGTCACTGTTAATCTTTCATATAACCAACAAAGGGCGCACTGTTATTTTTTCATATAACCAACAGATGGCACTGTGTGATATTGCAGTCACTGTTATTCTTTCATATAACCAACAGATGGCACTGTGTGATATTGCAGTCACTGTTATTCTTTCATATAACCAACAGAGGGTGCACTGTTATTCTTTCATATAACCAACAGAGGGCATTGTGGGATATTGCAATCTCTCCTCAAGTGAACTGTTGGTATAGGAATGATTAAAAGTGACTGCAATCTCAGCTACTGCCCGCTGCCCCGAGTATAAGCCGAGGTAGACTTTTTCAGCACATTTTGGATGCTGAAAAACTCGGCTTATACTCGAGTATATATGGTATATGTAGTGTGTATATATATATATATATATATATATATATATATATATATATATATATTAAACAAAAATCAATTTCAGGATTTTTTTAAATTAAGATGACTTTTGCACATTTCTTTTGTGCAGTTTCTATGACATCTCATCTGTCTATTTCTGCTGATGCAGCTGGGTACTCTAGTGTGCTGAAAGAATAGAAAAGAAAGTGATGGAGGGGGATTCTTCTTGTATAATGTTGTAAAACGAGGTGAATCTAGGTTCTACAGGTAATGGTTTATACAGGAACCTTTTTAATCTACTCTTTCTTCCAGCATAAACATTGAATGTACCATTTAAGAACGATATACTGTACATTATTTTGATATATTACAAATTTTATGAAAGAAAGCCCTGTCATTTTCTGTAGACAAAAAAATGAATTAATTAGACCCTGTTCACCTTTGCAATTGTATAGCATTTAATGAAAAACTGAAAATCCAGGGAAAAAAAACATATTTCATGCATACTTCCAATGTATGACATTCTTTCTGTCTGATCTGAAGAAACAGTAATAACTTTATAACTAGTCAACAATGTAATTCCATGGATGATATAGGTAAGGACACTCACACTAAGGGGATAAATGAAACATAGTTTTGGGCAATAGATTATTAAGAACTATGAAGGTGATAAACACAGGGCTAGCTGCAGAGGATGGAGTATGGGAAGAGGAATCACAAGAGTAGCATTTGTAGTGATCGTTGACCTGGTTGCTATTCGCTTTTTAATTTATCAATAAAATATAATCTTCCTCCTAGCTATATTTCGTTTGGAGCTGTAGCCAACAGCGCTCCAGTACAGGTCCTAAAACATCCACTTTATAACTTGAGGTATATATCTCCAACACAGCATATATTCTAACTTTGTTTTATAAGCTGAAGTTATGAGAGATTTTAAACAAATGACAGTTCTGTTGCTCTATATTTTGCATGGAATCAAACTGACCTACTTCTGTTGTTGGCATAGTCAATAATTCATTCACCTTCACTGACTGCAACTGTTTTTGAGCCATTTCATTTTATATCACAAAACCTATAACATCTGCTCCTAGTTTCTAATTTGCCAATAAATCTGGGCTTTTCATTACAATTCAAACTGCCTGCCTATAAAGTAAACTGTATCTGTTTAAAGATGAAGGTATCTGGAAGAAAAATACATTTGCAGGTTCCTTTGTATAAATGTTCCTCTATATAAATACAAATTATAATAGATTGTCTGGGGACATACCTCCATACTAAAGAGCAATGCCACACATGGTGATATGACTACAGAATGCAAGGGAGGTTATCTCCCCAACCAACACACTATGAATGTATTCAGGCTACAAGTGCACCTGTGTAAAATACTCTTGGGTAATGAAAATCAACAAAACATAGATAAATAATCACCTTTCATTTTTTATGAAAACAAGCATCTACTTCTGACATACTTCTCTTCATCCTTTACCATCTGTCAGGGATTACTAGGGAAAGAATGGGCCACAGGTACTGACAAAGAGAGGTTGAAGAACAGGCTGGAGTGGGCATAGAGTCAAGGACAGACTAGAGTGGGAAGAAGCAGACATGAAGTCAAGTGCTGGTTGGAGTGGGACAGAGTGAGTGAAGACTTAAGAACTGGCTGGAGTGGGACAGAGTGGGTGAAGACTCAAGGACAGGCAGGTGTGGGACAGAACAAGTGAAGACTCAAGGACAGGATGGAGTGGGAAAGAGCTGGTGAAGACTCAAGGACAAACTGGAGCATGTCAAGGACAGACTGGCAGGAACAGGATGAAGCAAGTGAAGAATGAGTGAGTATAGGCAAAACAGGAACAGGATATTGCGGGTGAGGAGGCAGAATCTAGATAAGGACTGGATCAGGACTGGAGAGCAGAACAGAGAGGACTGGATAGGACTAGTAAGGAGAGCAGAGCAGACAGGAATGGATCAGGACTGGAGAGCAGAACACACAGGACTGGAAGCAAGGAGCAGAGCCAGACAGGACTGGAAACAAGGAGCAAGACTAGACCGGGCTAGGAACAAGGATCAAGACCATACAAGGGAGGGAGTAAGGAACAGGAGGTAGAGAGCACAGGAGCAGGAGCTAGGATCTAGACCACAACATTGCTCAAGCAATCACTGTGAGGAGGGCTGGGCTATATAGGGCTTAATGGCTGACCCCCCAACCAATAAGATTGCTGAGCAGTAAAGGCCAGGTGAAAGTGAGTGAACAAGCCTGCTAGCTGTTCACCTGGCCCAGTGGAAATATAGAGCCAGATACCCAAAGGTTCCCTGCTCAAATACCCAGTAGAATTTTACACCATCACTTTTGCAATTTATAACAACTCTTTGCTTACTCATTGGTACAGCATCTTTTTTTAACTGTAGCAAGGCTCAATTAAAGTAGTATAAGTTGTTATGTGTATAGTAGGTTTTTGATTATGCTCTGCTACCATACATATCATGTGCTACATGGACTTTAATAATAGGTGAAGTTTTGCTAAATGTTACACATGACCTGGAGCATTCACACATCTTTTCCTAAACAGTGTGCCAAGCTTTTTTTGTGCTTTGTTTAATCAAGGACAACTAATTAGCAGAACAATATAGTTATGCTGTTTTTTGGGTAAGGCACAAGAATGTCCCTTGTAACCTGTGTGGTATTGAGTTTGTAACCTGAAATGGTGCTAATAAATTATGTTAGTAAAAAAAATAATTAAAAGGAACAGGAACACCAAAAATTAAAGTAATTCATTTTTCCCAGGATTACCTTTTTTAAAATTTAATTCCAATTTAGAATCCTACCTGATGCCCAGTGAAAAATTTGCGAAACGGCACCGACGTCTAATTTTTTAATGCTGGCTATAGTTTATATAAACAAACTGCAGTATAGCCATGGGGGCAGCCTTTCCAGGCTCAGGTTACAAAGCAGATAACAGATGCACTTTGCACAATACTATTGTATTCCTTTTCAGATGTTATCTGTTATCTGCTAAGTAGTCTGTGCCTTTTCTCCTTTTTCATCTTAAATGGCTGCCCCATGGCTACAAAGCAGCCTAATTATGTAAATTATAGTCATCTTTCTAAAGCAAACACATAACGTTTACCAATGCAGGGAAACAGTACAGTAGTATTTTAAAGGGGTTGTTCATCTTTGAGATAACTTTAGTATGATGTAGAGAGTAATATTCTGATACAGTTTGCAATCAGTTTTCATTTTTTATTATTTAAGGTTTTTGAGTTATTTAGCTTTTTATTCAATGGCTCTTCAATTTGCATTTTAAGCAATCTGGAAGCTAGGGTCCAAATTACTCTAGCAACCATGCATTGATTTGAATAAGAGACTGGAATATGAATAGCAGTGATCCTGAATAGAAATATGAGTTATAAAAATTAGCAATAACAATACATTTGTAGCCTTACAGAGTATTTATTTTTTAGAACGTGTCAGCGACACCCATTTGAAAGCTGCAAAAAGTCAGAAGAAGAAAAAGGCAAATAACTATAAAACTATAAAAAATAAATAATGAAAACCAATTGAAAATTTGCTTAGCATTGGCCATTCTATAACATACTAAAAGTGAATTAAAGGTGAAGCACCCCTTTAACATTGTTCTAAAACACTTATTATTTGGTGTTACTGTTACTCCTTTAATAAAAAGTGTGAAGCTTAAACTCTTTGGCAGGTCCAAAAAATGGACTTCCAAGCTGGTGCAAATACCATCAGGGACCTTATCCTACATGCCTATGCTCTTTGTGGATGAGCCACAGGAGTTTTGAGTTTTGAGGGATTAGATTTATAATTAGTGATGGGCAAATTTATTCGGCAGGCGCGATTTTGCTGTGAATTCCTGCAATTCGCCACCGGCGAATAAATTCACGAAACCGCTGCAAAATATCGTAAAGCGAAAATTCACCAGCGGGAAAAAAAAAATTGGACCCCGGCGTCCATTTGTTTTTTACACCGGCGCATTTTCTACCAGGGAATTTGCACCGGCATCAAAAAAACTGCGCTGTTTCACTAATTTTTCGCAGCGAAATTCGCAAATTTTTCGCAGAAGTAAAACACTCTAAATTCGCCCATTACTATTTGTAATGCATGTTTATGTTTCCTTTCTCTCTTCCTCTACAGCTGCAGACTCATTCAGTTGCAGGTACTACAATTAAGGGCCTCTTTCTCCTCTCTGTGGGAATCATTGAAATTTCTTGTGATTTGGCCTTTGAGTTGGCCTTCCTTTGCTTATAAAATACACATCATAATAGGACTATGCATAATTGTTGTATTAAAGGGGAACTAAAGGTATAATCACTGGAGGTGCTAATAATGATAAAATGTTAGGCACTTCCCAGTTATTAATTTCTTTCCAGATTCCCCCATGCCTCTTACCAGAAGATTACACTGGCCTGGGAAAGCTAATTCCACCTCTTCTGTCTTTTTTTTCCAGGCCTGGGTAGGCACATGCACAGTTGAATGAAAAAGAAAACTGTTTGTGTCAAAGTTCTGCTTTTTACTTTACTGTGCATATGCAGCTGACTGTACTGAAATAAAGACAGAAAAATCTATAAAAGATGGAGACAAGGAGCTTCTACTAAAGTACTCCAGGCTGGTGTTTTTTAGCGCATAAGAACATTTAGTAAGTTTGTAAGAAGGCTGCTATGACGGCTGGGTAAGCGGGGAATGCTTGCCAGAGTGGGGTAATGGGGCTGTAGTCCCCTATCTGTGGAGTGTGTTGGTGCCTCTCTGGATAAGAACCCCAGGAAGGGCTGATGAAGGGTGGAGGGTGCCCCCCCCCAAAACGTTGATGTTTGGTGGCTAAATAAAAGGGGATACTCCCTGACTGCATTAATCAGAGTGTGTGCTGATCCTTCTTTCTATACACATACGTTGCTAAGGGACCCAGCCGGGTCTACGGAAGAGACGCACCACCAGTTGCAGGATTGGTGAACTACAGGTGTGCGGTAGGAGAAATTACATTGTAACCTCGAGAGAGGCCATTTGCTACTTGTTACCCATCCAGGTGCAGCGCATTGGGGTGGCCGGCATGGCGATGTGTGTACGTGCAGTTAAAAATTGTTATCTTACTCCTTATCTGCCTTCAGTTATATTTCTAAACCTGTGTCTTTATATTTCAGTTTGGGCTTGAATAAACACTCATAATATAATATAAAGCAGCATGGGAAATAGGGATTGTCTTCCTATGGCAAGTGCAGTCATAACAGTATTTTACACCACCGACTATTATTCATTTTCAGCAGACACATTTATGAGGCAACGTCATATATTGATTTACCTTATGATATGATCTTCATTTTGGTAGGTTGTGCATCTAGAATCCAGTGAGAAGCTGAATTAGTGACAGTCTTCCCATAGTAAGACAATATTATCATAGTACAATTGCATTACAATTTAAAATAAGATGAGCGATTACTGGAAGCTGTAACTAAGTCACTCACCAAATTGTTTTGAAAGGGCATCTAAAACAGGATTACTAAAATATATTACGCAAATTATGATAAGCAGATGTAACGCTAAGTAAATTAACACAATTGCATTGTTTAGTTATAGCTCCTTATAATTTTTAAATAAGCACCACTGGGGAGCATGTTTATTTGAAAAGCAGTTATTGGTTTCAAAGGCACCATATGGTGTCAGTAACCAATGAAAATGCTTTCATAGCTAACAAGGCATATAGTACTTAAAAAAAAGATCATACATTCCCAGCCTTCTGCACTGTGAGAAACAAGACTTACTTAACAAGAGCTCCGTTGGTGTTATGCCATGTTATGTTATAAGGTTTCTTTCAGAATCATGCACAGAATCTTTAAATATCTGTCACTTTCTAATCATACAACTTACAAGGTATATTTTGTCTGTGTAAAGGGAAGTCGGGATCTATGGCATATTTTATTTGTGTTAAGGGATACTGTTGTGTTTTTTATGGTGTAGTTTTCATTTCTAATTTACATTTTTTACACTGCAAATAATTCACTCTGCCATATGCAATTCCATTCCTGAACCTGATCGTGTGCTTTGAAAAAGAACCAGCATTTCGGAATGGAACTGCTTTCAAGCAGGCTGTTGTCTCAATGTAACTAAAGGAGTGGAACTTGGATTTATACTATTGAGTGCTATTATCATACATTATGTACCAAGGAGCTGTTACCTTCCTATTGTTATATTGTTAGGCTGCTGTGGTATGGGGGGAAGGGAGGGGGTAATATCACTCCAACTTGCAGTGCAGCAGTAATAATTAACTGAGCACACATCACATGACTGAGGGCATTAGGGAAATTGACAACATGTCTAGCCCCATGTCGGGTTTCAAAATTATATATAAAAAAAGTCTGTTTGCTCTTTTGAAAAAGGGATTTCAGTGCAGATTTATGCTGGCGCACCACTATTAGCTGATGTTTTTTGAAGAAAAAAAAAACGTGTTTTCTTGTGACAGAACTCCTTTAAATACAATATTTATAAAGGTAGAGAATTAACAGCTGAAAGTTACTGCTCGTTATTATTTAAAAATGTATTTAAAAATTCCTTCAAACAGGCTTGGAAATAGACAGAGTCAACCTTGTTGTCCCGGCATTTTTTGGCTTGTCAATTTTAATACGGTCTGATTTTTAGGTTTCTGGACAATATGACAGCTATTTTTCTCTCCCATAATGTGCAAGTAAGTAAAAAAGGTGTGATACCGTATGTATTTTTGGCAAACTCTGGCAAGCCTATTTTTAACTTGATAAACACAATGGGGGTCATTTTTGCAAATTTGCCCATGGGCAGTAACCCATGGCAACCAATTAGATTGCTGCATTCATTGTCCTACTTGCAGCTGGCTTCAAAAAGCTAAACTGATTGGTTGCTAAAGGTAACTGCCCATGGGCAAATTTGCCCAGTGTTGATAAATGAGCCCCACTATGCCTTATAGGAATAAAGTTTGAGGCTTGATACATAGGCCCCTATAAGTGTTTTAGCCAGTGATGAGCAAAGTTTCCCACTAAGTTTCACAGCGAAAATGAAGCCCATAGACTCTAATGTGTCTCCAAGAGTGCGTGCGTCAAAAAAAAAACCGTTGTCACCCATAGACTTCAATGCATTTTGGCAATTTTTCGGCATAGCAAAATGTGTCAGATTCGCCCATCACTAGCTTTAGCAATATATATTTGACAAAAAGTTTTCAAACTCGGTGAAATTTTTTACAGTGAACGTCTATAAGAATGTTTCCCTGTTTCCCTTTGAAGAGAAAGCCTTTGATTCTTATTTTCAATGGGAAAAAAACCCATAAATAATATTTAATTGCAAAAAAAAAAGGTTATTTTTGTGACAAGCCACACTCATTCATACTGCTTTTCTACACAAGATGTACAGTACATGTTGGCAGTGTTACTTACTTTCCTCTCCTGATTCATTTATTGCTGTTCATTAATTTTACATTGTGCCTCTTGCACGCGTATCTTTTGTTAGAGGTTGGGATTTTATTCAGTTTTATCATTATACATTATTCAATTGAATATCTTATTCCATGTTTGAAATGTTATTATTTAGTAGAGATGTGAAGGTTATGATATTTCTTGTTATATTTTACCCATAAAACCCCAAGTCCCATGCATTCTGGATAATAGATCCTATACTTGTATATGTTAAGGTAGATGTTTCATTCTGTGGGCTAAATTGCTGATTTGTTTTTGTTTGTTTTTTTCAGTTACTGTTGACATTGATTAGACTATAGAATATGGCTACATTGTTCCTAAGTAAATATTGCTTCAGTATTAAATGATTTGCTTAGTGGAACCACACTCTAAGTTTAGACTTTATAGGAGTTGTCAGCTTTTTTTTTTACTGGTTTTGAATTATTTAAATACTTTCTTTGGTGCCAACAAAATATCACTGAAAACACTGTGCACATTGGATGCCCATAACTTAGGTATGATTTTATCTAAGCAAGTAATATACAACCTTTTGTTGTGTTATGTTGGGTTGAGTATTAGTTGCCTAGATTGTGTCAAAAACATGTCTTCTATAGAGATGGCGCGAACTGTTTGCCGGCGAACTTGTTCGCGCGAACATCGGGTGTTCGCGCTCGCCGGAAGTTCGCGAACGTCGCGCGACGTTCGCCATTTTGGGTTCGCCATTGTTGGCGCTTTTTTTTGCCCTCTCACCCCAGACCAGCAGGTACATGGCAGCCAATCAGGAAGCTCTCCCCTGGACCACTCCCCTTCCCTATAAAAACCGAAGCCCTGCAGCGTTTTTTCACTCTGCCTGTGTGTGCTGAAGAGATAGTGTAGGGAGAGAGCTGCTGCCTGTTAGTGATTTCAGGGACAGTTGAAAGTTTGCTGGCTAGTAATCGTGTTGATACTGCTCTGTTATTGGAGGGACAGAAGTCTGCAGGGGTTTGAGGGACATTTAAGCTTAGGTAGCTTTGCTGGCTAGTAATCTACCTTCTACTGCAGTGCTCTGTATGTAGCTGCAGTGGGCAGCTGTCCTGCTTCTGATCTCATCTGCTGACTGCTGCAATAACAGTAGTCCTTGTAAGGACTGCTTTTATTTATTTTTTTGTTGTTTTACTACTACTACTACTACTACTACTACTATAAGAGCCCAGTGCTATTAGTCTAGCAGTGTTGGGGAGTGGGACTGGTGTGCTAATCTGCTGCTCCTAGTAGTTCAGCAGCACCAACTGTAATTTTTTTTTTTTAATATTCATTTTTTTTTTATTTTACTTTTTTTTATTTTGCTACCGCTGTAGTAGTGTATAAGTTGACCTTTTAGGCATTATTTGCCCTGTAGGCATTTTTTGCCCAGTGTGTTATTCAACCAACTGCCATCTAGCTGTGTGACCTTGTTCACATTCTGTCTAAATATCCATAATATTACCGTCTCCAGAAAAAACACCGGAGTGACTTATTTCAAGCAGCCATAATAAATTTTACGTAATCCGTATCCATCGCTGTAGTAGTGTATAAGTTGACCTTTTAGGCATTATTTGCCCTGTAGGCATTTTTTGCCCAGTGTGTTATTCAACCAACTGCCATCTAGCTGTGTGACCTTGTTCACATTCTGTCTAAATATCCATAATATTACCGTCTCCAGAAAAAACACCGGAGTGACTTTTTTCAAGCAGCCATAATATATTTTACGTAATCCGTATCCATCGCTGTAGTAGTGTATAAGTTGACCTTTTAGGCATTATTTGCCCTGTAGGCATTTTTTGCCCAGTGTGTTATTCAACCAACTGCCATCTAGCTGTGTGACCTTGTTCACATTCTGTCTAAATATCCATAATATTACCGTCTCCAGAAAAAACACCGGAGTGACTTTTTTCAAGCAGCCATAATAAATTTTACGTAATCCGTATCCATCGCTGTAGTAGTGTATAAGTTGACCTTTTAGGCATTATTTGCCCTGTAGGCATTTTTTGCCCAGTGTGTTATTCAACCAACTGCCATCTAGCTGTGTGACCTTGTTCACATTCTGTCTAAATATCCATAATATTACCGTCTCCAGAAAAAACACCGGAGTGACTTTTTTCAAGCAGCCATAATATATTTTACGTAATCCGTATCCACCGCTGTAGTAGTGTATACGTTGATCTTGTGGGCATTATTTGCACAGTGTTTTCTTCAAACCGCCATCTAGCTGTGTGAGCTTGTTCACATTTTGTCTAAATATTGATAATATTATCGTCTCTAGAAAAACCACTTGAGTTACTTTTTTTCAAGCAGCATTCTTATATTTTACGTAATCCGTATCCACCGCTGTGTATACGTTGACCTTGTAGGCATTATTTGCACAGTGTTTTCTTCAAACCGCCATCTAGCTGTGTGAGCTTGTTCACATTTTGTCTAAATATTGATAATATTATCGTCTCTAGAAAAACCACTTGAGTTACTTTTTTTCAAGCAGCATTCTTATATTTTACGTAATCCGTATCCACCGCTGTGTATACGTTGACCTTGTAGGCATTATTTGCACAGTTGTTTTCTTCAAACCGCCATCTAGCTGTGTGAGCTTGTTCACATTTTGTCTAAATATTGATAATATTATCGTCTCTAGAAAAACCACTTGAGTTACTTTTTTTCAAGCAGCATTCTTATATTTTACGTAATCCGTATCCACCGCTGTGTATACGTTGACCTTGTAGGCATTATTTGCACACTGTTTTCTTCAAACTGCCATCTAGCTGTGTGTATTATCGTTTCCAGAAAAACCAACTGAGTTTTTGTTGTTGTTGTTTTTTTAAAAATAATGCCAGGCAAAGGCAGGCCGCCACGCAGAGGCCGTGCTAGGGGCCGTGCTGCTATGCAATCCTGTGGCCCTAGCAAATTGCCCAGTTTTAAAAAGCCAATGACCCTGAACTCCCAAAATGCTGAAGAGGTAGTTGACTGGCTTACACAGCACACCCCATCCTCTACCGTTTCTAACTTTACCACAACATCCTCCTCATCCTCCACTGCTATGGCCACCCCACGTAACACTTCCTCCACCACCGGTGCCCCTTCTTCACTGGAGTCAGAGGAGTTATTTTCCCATGAGTTTCTTGAACTGAGTAATGCGCAACCATTATTGGCAGAAGAAGATGAAGGAGATGAGGACGTTACACCAGATTTAATTCTGGCAGAGAACACGACAGAGATGGACATAATGATGAGTGATGAGGAGGAGGTCCCCGCTGCTGCTTCCTTCTGTGATGTGTCAGAAGAAATTGATGCATCTGAGGAGAATGATGATGAGGAGATTGATGTTTTGTGGGTGCCTAGTAGAAGAGAGCAAGAGGAGGGTAGTTCAGATGGAGAGACGGAGAGTCAGAGAGGCAGTAGGAGAATAAGACTTAGAAGAAGCAGGGAGGACAGCCCGCAGGGATCAGTAGGGCAACAACATGTATCGGCACCTGTGTTCAGCCGGCCAACGCACCCGCCATTGCCGTCAATGCCGCCAACTTCTACTGTTACCGCCAGATCGCACACTTCCAAAAAGTCAGCAGTGTGGGATTTTTTTAATGTGTGTGCCTCTGACAAAAGCATTGTAATTTGCAATGAGTGCAGTCAGAAACTGAGCCTTGGTAAGCCCAACAGCCACATAGGTACAACTTCTATGCGAAGGCACATGAGCGGCAAGCACAAAGCACTTTGGGAGCAACACCTCAAAGGCAACAGGCAAACTAAAAGCCACACTCCTTCTGGTCCAGCATCTTACTGCTCTACCTCTGCTCTCCTTGACCCATCTGAACCACCCTCCACTCCGCCTTCCACCTTGACCACCTGTTCCCATTCCCAGTCATCTGCCACCAGCCAAGTTTCTGTGAAGGCCATGTTTGAGCATAAGAAGCCAATGTCTGACTGTCACCCCCTTGCCCGGCGTCTGACAGCTGGCTTGTCTGCACTCTTAGCCCGCCAGCTTTTACCATACCAGCTGGTGGACTCTGAGGCCTTCCGCAAATTTGTAGCAATTGGGACACCGCAGTGGAAGGTACCCAGCCGCAATTTTTTTTCTAAAAAGGGAATACCACACCTGTACCAACATGTGCAGAGCCAAGTTACCGCATCTCTGTCACTTAGTGTTGGGCCAAAGGTCCATATGACTACTGACGCATGGTCCTCCAAGCATGGTCAGGGCAGGTATGTCACCTACACTGCCCACTGGGTGAACTTGGTAATGGCTGGGAATGGGAAGCAGGGAATGGGTAGCTCAACAACAACAACAACAGTGGAGTTGGTGTCACCGCCACGGATTGCACGCGGTTCTGCCACCACCTCTACTCCTCCATCGCTCTCTACCTCGTCTTCTTCCTCTTCTTCTTCTTACTCTGCTGCTGGGTCCTCCTTCTCCTCCTCCACACCTGTGCACCCCCAGCTCCCCCTAGGCTATTCGACGTGCCAGGTACGCCGTTGTCACGCTGTCTTGGGGATGACGTGCCTGGAAAGCAAAAACCATACCGGATCTGTACTCCTGTCATCTCTGCAGTCACAGGCCGATCGGTGGCTGACCCCACACCAACTGCAGATCGGAAAAGTGGTGTGTGACAATGGAAGCAATCTGTTGACAGCGTTGAGACTGGGAAATTTAACACATGTGCCCTGCATGGCACATGTGTTAAATTTAATAGTCCAACGTTTTGTCTCCAAGTACCCAGGATTCCAGGACGTTCTCACCCAGTCCAGAAAGGTGTCGGCCCATTTCAGACGTTCCTACACAGCCATGGCACGCCTTGCTGACATTCAGCAGCGCTACAACATGCCAGTCAGGCGTTTGATTTCTGACAGCCAGACTCGCTGGAATTCAACGCTCCTTATGTTGGAACGTCTGCTGCAACAACAAAGGGCCGTCAACGAGTACCTTTTTGAACTGGGTGGTAGGACTGGATCTGCAGAGCTGGGGATTTTTTTCCCCCGTTACTGGGTGCTTATGCGCGATGCCTGCAGGCTCATGCGACCTTTTGAAGAGGTGACAAATATGGTCAGTCGCACCGAAGGCACCATCAGCGACCTAATACCCTTGGCTTTCTTCCTGGAGCGTGCCGTGCGACGAGTGACAGATGAGGCTGTAGACCAGCGTGACGAGGAGCTGGAAGCGCACGATTTATGGTCGGAATCACCAGAACGAGCCCAGGCACCTGCTGCAACGCAGGGAGAGGTGCCAGAAGTGGAGTCAGAGGAGGAAGGTGGCTTTGTGGAGGAGGAGGACCAACAGGAGCAGGCTTCCCAGGGGGCTAGTGGTGACCTTTTGGGGACCCCTGGTCTTGTACGTGGCTGGGGGGAGGAGACCGTGGATGATGCAGTCCTTGATAATGAGGAAGCGGAGATGGATAGCTCTGCATCCAACCTTGTGAGAATGGGGTCTTTCATGCTGTCATGCCTGTTGAAGGACCCCCGTATCAAGAGGCTTAAGGAGAAGGACCTGTACTGGGTCGCAACGCTACTAGACCCTCGGTACAAGCATAAAGTGTCAGAAATGTTACCAACATACCACAAGTCCGAAAAGATGCGGCATTTACAAACCAGCCTGCAAAACATGTTGTACAATGCTTTTAAGGGTGATGTCACTTCAGGAACTCATCAACATTCCAGGGGCAGAGGTGCCAGTAATCCTGCCACGAGCACACCTGCAAGGACAAAGCCCTTTGGCCGGTCTGTAACGTCAGACATGCAAATGTTTTTCTGTCCAAGGCAGCGCCACAACCCTTCTGGATCCACCCTCAAAGAACGCCTCGACCGGCAGGTAGCGGACTACCTGGCATTAACTGCAGATATCGACACTCTGAGGAGCGATGAACCCCTGGACTACTGGGTGCGCAGGCTTGATCTGTGGCCAGAGCTGTCACAATTTGCCATGAACCTCTTGTCTTGCCCAGCCTCAAGTGTGCTCTCAGAAAGGACCTTCAGTGCAGCAGGAGGGATTGTAACTGAGAAGAGAACTCGCCTAGGTCACAAAAGTGTCGATTACCTGACCTTTATTAAAATGAATGAGGGGTGGATCTCGGAGGGTTACTGCACGCCGGAAGACTTGTTCTGACTTCTATGCAGCTGTCCTTCTCTTCAAGCCTCATGACTCCACACACAGCTGTCCTTTAGCGTCCTCCTCCCTCCGCCACCGTTACAAACTAGGGTGCAAACCCTACTGGTTTAATTTTTTCTGGCCTCTGTGCTTCAGTGGCTGCAACCAAAAAAACTGGGCAAACAATGTCTACAAGGTCAACGTATGGCGAAAAATGACTATTTTCAGCATTTATATGGCATATTTTTTCTGGCAACTGTGCTTCAGTGGCTGCGTCCAAAAAAATGCATATTTTCTGCATTTATATGGCATAATTTTTCTGGCCTCTGTGCTTCAGTGGCTGCAACCAAAAAAATTTATATTTTCAGCATTTATATGGCATAATTTTTCTGTCAACTGTGCTTCAGTGGCTGCGACCAAAAAAATGCATATTTTCTGCATTTATATGGCATAATTTTTCTGGCCTCTGTGCTTCAGTGGCTGCAACCAAAAAAATTTATATTTTCAGCATTTATATGGCATAATTTTTCTGGCAACTGTGCTTCAGTGGCTGCGACCAAAAAAATGACTATTTTCAGCATTTATATGGCATATTTTTTCTGGCCTCTGTGCTTCAGTGGCTGCGGCCAAAAAAACTGGGCAAACAATGCCTACAAGGTCAACGTCGTTGACCTTGTAGGCATTGTTTGCCCAGTTTTTTTGGCCGCAGCCACTGAAGCACAGAGGCCAGAAAAAATATGCCATATAAATGCTGAAAATAGTCATTTTTTGCCATACGTTGACTCAACGTATATGGCAAAAAATGACTATTTTCAGCATTTATATGGCATATTTTTTCTGGCAACTGTGCTTCAGTGGCTGCGACCAAAAAAACTGGGCAAACAATGCCTACAAGGTCAACATATGGCAAAAAATGACTATTTTCAGCATTTATATGGCATATTTTTTCTGGCAACTGTGCTTCAGTGGCTGCGTCCAAAAAAACTGGGCAAACAATGTCTACAAGGTCAACGTATGGCGAAAAATTACTATTTTCAGCATTTATATGGCATATTTTTTCTGGCAACTGTGCTTCAGTGGCTGCGTCCAAAAAAAACTGGGCAAACAATGTCTACAAGGTCAACGTATGGCGAAAAATGACTATTTTCAGCATTTATATGGCATATTTTTTCTGGCAACTGTGCTTCAGTGGCTGCGTCCAAAAAAACTGGGCAAACAATGCCTACAAGGTCAACGTATGGCAGTTGTTTAAAGAGAACAGTAGATTACTAGCCAGCAAAGCTACCTAAGCTAAAATGTCCCTCAAATCCCTGCAGACTTCTGTCCCTCCAATACAGAGCAGTATCAAGCAGATTACTAGCCAGCAAACTTACTATCATCTGTCCCTGAAATCACTAACAGCTCTCCCCCTACACTATCTCTTCCAAGCACACACAGGCAGATTTTTCAGATACATTTTTGCCCTTGATCCCCCTCTGGCATGCCACTGTCCAGGTCGTTGCACCCTTTAAACAACTTTAAAATCATTTTTCTGGCCAGAAATGTCTTTTTTAGATGTTAAAGTTCGCCTTCCCATTGAAGTCTATGGGGTTCGCGAACCGTTCGCGAACCGCTCGCATTTTTGCGCAAGTTCGCGAATATGTTCGCGAACTTTTTTTCCGACGTTCGCTACATCCCTAGTCTTCTAGTTAGCTGGTCAGTCTAAGGGTTAGGCCACACCAGGCGTTTTGGGGAGATTTGGTCGCCTGGCAACTAATCGCCTCATCTTTGCGGCGACCAATCTCCCCAAACGCCTTCCCTGACTCAGTGCCGGCTAAAATGAAAAAAAAAAAACGCCGGCGCTAATCACATGTGGCGATTCGTTTTCCGAAGTCGCCCGAAGTTTCCACGACTTCGGAAAATGAATCGCCGCATGTGATTAGCACCGGCGTTTTTTCATTTTAGCCAGCGCAGAGTCAGGGAAGGCGTTTGGGGCAATTGGTCGCCGCAAAGACGAGGTGATTTATTGCCAGGCGACCAAATCTCCTCAAAACGCCCAGTGTGGCCTTACCCTTATATTTTCTAAGCAAAGTGTCCACAATTCTTATATTTTGTCATCATGTAATGTTAATCAAGATAAAGGTATACAAGCTCAATACCAAAATGACAAGATTTTCTTTTCATATTCATAAGTACAACTCACTAGAGAGGCATCTTATCTAGATAAACCCAAGCAATTAATCACTCATCACCATTTCCTTTGTAATGGAATTCAATATATTAGTCATAAGGGAATGAAACCTTGATTGTTGATTGATATATGTGCTGTTTATCAATGGAATGTTACAAATCTTTGTACACTTATTAGATTTTAAAACTTTGATGAATTTTCCAGGAGAGCATCTTCTATTCCAATATAACAAATCCAGTTCTATTGTTTATTTTCTTCTTAATCTTCTTAATATGGTCTCTTCAATTTTTCACATTTCTCTGTGGTATTCCAGAGTTATGTTATCTAGGAAAAGTGTAATACCGCAATAGAAAGGATATGTATTGTTTATATATGCATAGGGGGATCGCAGCGGGAATTGCACCATTAATGCAGGCCACTACAGCGTGAAGGAAAAACACAGTCCGTTTATTTTTCAACACAAACAGGTTTTTGCAGCAGCAGAACAATAACAACAGAAAATAGCTTGTGTTCAGCAACCAAAAATACAAAAATGAAACAAACAGCTTACTTCAGCAGTTCTAGTGTTTGGTACATTAGGAGACAAAACAGGCTGGTTTCCTGGGGAATGTCACAGAAGGAAAATCTCCCTTATTATGAGACCCAAAACTCACAGGCAGCTCTCACATGCAGCTCCTACTCACAGACAACCCTCCACCTGCTGCTCAGAATCACAGAGTACTGTTGGGCTTGGGTACTAACACAATGGGACTCAACCACTCACTCACTGCGACTCTTCAATGACTCCTAACTCCAGCATTTTTTTTACATCCTCTGAGACAGCCTTCCTGCAAGCCACTGGAATGCGGTAAGGCTTGAGACACATCTTTACTTCTGGTTCTGTAATGATTTCATGCTTTATTACCTTAGTGATCCCAGGCAAATCAGAAAAAAATTCCTTGTTGCTCTGCAGAAACTTCCTTTCTTGCTGGGTCTGAGCTTTTAATAATGCTGTTGCCACCAGGATGTTGTCTGCACTAACCTGAGACTTAAGTCTCCCATTAGCCAGTGCCGTAACTGGTTCTCTATTTCTCCAAGGTTTTAACAAATTCATGTGACAGATTTGGTAGAACTTTCTCTTACCAGGTTGGTGAACCTTATAATTCACCTTACTGACCTTGTCCACAAGTTCAAATGGGCCCTGCCATCTGGCCAAGAATTTGCTCTCTACAGTGGGGATCAATACTGCCACTCTATCCCCCACCTGGAAGTGCCCCACCTTAGTGGACCAATTGTATACCCAGCACTGAGCCCCTTGGATACTTTGCAAGTGTTCTGTAACCAGGAGCATCACTCCTGCAATCCTTTATCACATTTGAGAGACATACTCCAAAACACTTTTGTGGGGAATAGCTTCACTCTCCCAAGCCTCCTTTACAATATCAAGCAGTCATACACCAACACAAAGGGGGAGAACCCTGTGGATGCCTGAAACACCTCCCAAATTGAGAATAAAAGAGCAGGTAATAAACAATTCCAATCCTTACCATCTTCTTGTACCACCCGCTTAGGCATTGTTTTTAAGGTCTTAATAAAATGTTCAACCAAGCCACCTGTCTGAGGATGGTAGACAGACGTATGCAACTGCTTTATCTGGAACAATTTGCGCTCACCCGCCATAACCTTTGACATGAATGGGGTACCCTTGTCAGTAAGTACCTCCCTGGGAAACCCCATCCTTGAAAACATCAGGAACCGCTCATGGCCAATGGTTTTAGATTAGGCATTCCTTAAGGGAATAGCTTCTGGGTATTGGGTGGCATAAACAAGAATCCCCAAGATATACTGATGCCCTCGGGCAGATTTTACCAAGGGGCCTACCAAGTCCATGGCTATATGTTCGAAAGGTACCTCAATAATGAGTAAGGGCACCAAGGGGCTGTGAAAATGAGAAGCCAGAGCTGTTAACTGGCAGGTAGGACATGACCCACAGTAGGTTTTTACTTCGGACTTTAAACCTGGCCTGTAAAACTGGTATGTGATTCTCGCTTAGGTCTTCTCTGCCCCCAAGTGTCCAACCAATGCATCTTCATGCACCAGGTCAAGTACCATTTATCTGTATGGCTGTCGAACTAACAGTTGTTCAACAACCTCCTCACAGACCTTGGTGACTCTATAGAGCAGATCGCCATTTACAGCAAGTGTGTCCAGCGTTTATCTGCACCTGGATCTTGAGAAACACCATTTATCCCCACACTTGCTCTCTGGCATTAACTAAGGTGGCATCCTGCATCTGGGCAGTGCTAAAGGCTCCCCTTGACACAGCCAGATCAGAACCCCCCCCCCTCAGAGGACAGCTTGTCCTCTGACAAGGCTCCTCAATTACCTTATTAACCTTTTCCAGAGTTTGGGCTGTGACCCAATATAATTTTGGAAGTCATACATTATATCATTTACAGCACTTGGGTTTTGGGGACCCAAACCACCCTCAAGTCAGTGGTTTTATTCCCCACCATTTCCCATAATTCCCAGAACTTTGGAAAGTCACGTTCCACAATAACAGGATGTAGCAGTTTACTCTCCAACCAAACCTCATGCACCAGAGATTCACTGGCAATAGTGATGGTCACTGGGACTAGCGGATAGGACCGGATATCTCCGTGGATGCAAACTACCAGAAGTGATTTGGACGCCAGTTTGAATTCTCCAATAACACTGTCCAGTACCGGGGTCACCATGCACCTCGAATCCAGGAGAGCCTTGACTGGGACCTGATTGATATAGACAGTACACTCAAACTGCCCCTCAAACAAGTCAGTGTATGTAAAGTAAACGTTCTGTGCATAACAGGAAAGTTTTTGAAGAGCCCCACACTCCATGGTCTCCTCCTTCAATGGGCACTGTGTTCTAGTGTGCCCCCAGGCTTGACACCTCCAGCACTTCACGCTGCCCCCCTTCTGGGCAGAAGTGGTACCTGGTTGAACCCCCTGTTGGGCAGGTGTTAACACTTCTCCACTTTCTTTCACACTGAGCACAGAAATATGCGGGGGACTCTTCCCGGCTGGTGGAGAGTTCTCGTGACGTGAGATGGTGAACTGTTGCTGACTAGTGGGAGCAAGTAGTTCCTTGGTGGCCATGTACCATCTCAACCAGCTGATCCATGGTTTTACGGTGCCCAATGATTCACCCAATGCTGTAAATTAATGGGGAGGGACCAAAGGTACCGATCCGTCAGGACCCGCTCCACCATCAGGGGTCCAGTCAGAGCCTCGGGTTGCAGCCATTTGGTGACCAAATGGATAAGGTTGTGAATCTGTGACCTAGGAGGTAGATTGCTTTGATACTTCCACCAATGCACCCTCTGGGCTCTGACGCCCATGGTTACCCCTAGGCAGGCCAGGATCTCTGCCTTCAGTCGATCATAATTCATGACATCATCTGGGTTAAGATCACAACACACCTTCTGTGGATTGCCAGACAGAAATTATGCTATTAGGCCAGCCCATTTACCTCAGGGCCACCCTTCTCATTCAGTAGTCCTCTTAAATGTGGTAAGAAAGGCCTCAAGATCATCTGTGGAAGTCAACTTTTGCAGAAAATGGCTTGCCCGGTGGTTTCCTGGTTACCATGGGCCACTGTAACAGACTCCCGTCCTGGAGTGAACTGCTGTACTGCCTCAGCAAACAACTTGACTTGAGTAGTTGTAGTCTCTTGTAAAGCAGTTGCTTGTATGGCCACAGACTCACTTAAGCACTTATCTGAGCATCTGTGGTCTGCTGCTGCACAACCGTGTTCTGCTGAAGCTGGACTGTAGCCTGAGCAAGTTGCTGCAACAGTTCCTCCATCTTAGAGAAAATAGGTTACTGTCTCTTTAAATGTCCGTTTAAAAAAAAAAATTCTCCTTCGGTATGTGAGCACCAGTTGTGGAGTTTAGGGGGATCACAGAGAGATTTGCACCATAAATGCAGGCCACTCCAGAGTGAAGGAAAAACATAGTATGTTTATTTTTCAACTCAAACAGGCTTTTGCAGCAGCAGAACAATAATGACCAGCGACCAACCATTTTATGGTTGAATTTGCAGCCTGTTATTTAGAACAACTCCTCCAGCTCACTAGTCTAAGTAGCAAGTGAGGATTCAGCCCAAAAATCCACCTAAAATTACCACTGGAAAATTTCCTGTGGGAAAAAATGACAGAAAAGGAAGTTGTTTTAAAAAATTGGATTTGATCGATTCGAGTTTAAATGGGGCAATACAGTAGCAAACTTGAATATATTTGCCTAAGCGGTACGGTAAAAAAACTTAAATCAAATTTGATTCATAGTTAATCGAATACAATCTTGTTAAATAACTGAATAATCAAATTTAAAAAAAAAAAAAAAAAATCAAAAATGAGTTTAAACAATTTAACACCATTTAGAATTCAACCCTGGATAAATCTGCCCATTAATTTATTTTTGGTGGTAGCTTTATTTATTTATTTATTTCTATATAAATAAATATTGCTTTTTCTACTATTTATTATTAATGTTTACATTTTCCAACAGGCTGAATTATCAGTAATAAAATCTGATTCCCCGACTGATTCCCATTCATATTGTCCTGCTGAAACTCATCCTTTTCCTTTTGTTACTTGCATAGTAACAGCGTAATTGAAGGTTAAAAAAATATTCATGATCAAATTCAAACCTTTTTGTTAAATAAACAACTGTTTAACTGCCAGTTGATATAGTTGAAGGCAAAACAACCCCATCTAAAATTCCTTCCAAAAGGCCAGTCTGTCCCTGTTGTTTGCTAATTTCACTAACCATGTATTTTCTCACTTGTAGAAAAGGTATCCAACATTTTCTTGAAGCTATCTAATGTATCTGCCAGTACAATCAAGGTACAGAATTATATAGCTCTGACTGCAAAGAAAGTTTTTTTTTAACTTGCAACTTAGGAATAGGGATGTAGCGAACTGTTCGCCGGCGAACTAGTTCGCGCGAACTTCGACTGTTCGCGTCCGCCGCAAGTTCGCGAACGTCGCGCGACATTCGCCAATAGGCGTTCGCGTCAAAATCGTTCGATCGTTCGACCATTCGACCGCTAAAATCGAAGGATTTTCGTTCGAATCGAATGAAATCATTCGATCGAATGGCTTCGATCGTTCGATTCGAACGAAAATCCTTTGATCGAACGATTTCAATCCTTCGATCGTTCGAATCGAACGATTTTCGGATGTTCGAAGTTCGCGAACAGTTCGCGAACTGTTCGCAAATTTTGCCGGTGTTCGCGAACGGCGTTCGCGAACACATCGGCGGCGGTTCGCTACATCCCTACTTAGGAACAGTGATGGGCGAAAAAATTCGCCAGGCATGGATTTATGGTGCATTTCCACATGTCGCCGCCAGCAAATAAATTTGCAAAACTGCGCGCATAAAAATTTTGAGCGTCAAAATTATTTGGATGGCCATTGACTTTAAAGCATTTGGACAAAATAGTTGCGCGTATAAAAATTGTTGTTCGCGTCAAAATTATTGCCTCTTGACTTCAATGTGTTTCTCTAATTTTCAGTCAGCAAATTTGCAAATTTTCCGGTGAAGCAAAACGCCACAGATTCGCCCATCACTACTTAGGAAACCTCCTTTCTTCCAAACTCAATGGTTACCCTTGAGTTTTCTGCAAGAATGTACTGGTGAATACAGCATAAAAGTGTTTAATTTTATTATGACGTCCAACCATATGTATACATTGGAGAATGCAAGATTGACAAACACTGTCTGTGCACAATACTTTTGCCAGTTTTCTATCAATGTATCAATAGTATTACCAAGATCAACAGCTTTCAGAATATAAAGAAAACATTTATGTGGCACTGTAACCAAAATATTTTCATTTTCTAAATTTTCATTGGAGTCACACTCTCAAACTATTTTTAGTACTGATATAATGAATCATTATTGGAAGCAAAACCAGCCTATTGGGTTTATTTAATATTTACATGATTTAAGGTATAAAGATTCAAATTATGGAAAGATCCTTAATTCGGAAAAACCCCAGGTCCCAAGCATTTTGGATAACAGATCCCATACTTGTATACGTATAGATCCCATGCAGAATTCACATTAAGGGGCCCATTCATTAAGTTCGAGTGAAGGAATAGAAGAAAAAAAAACTTCGAATTTCGAGTGTTTTTTTGGCTACTTCGACTACGACTTCGATTCGAACGATTCGAACTAAAAATCGTTCGACTATTCGACCATTCCATAGTCGAAGTACTGTCTCTTTAAGAAAAAACTTTGACCCCTAGTTTGCCAGCTAAAAGCTACCGAACCCAATGTTAGCCTATGGGGAAGGATAATCCTTAGATCATTGGATTAAAATATTTTGAATCATTCGATTCGAAGGATTTAATCTTCGATCGAACGATTATTCCTTCGATCGAACGATCGAAGTATTTGCGCAAAATCCTTCAACTTTGATATTGGAAGTCGAAGGATTTTCATTCCCCAGTCGAATATCAAGGGTTAATTAACCCTCGATATTCGACCCTTGATGCATTTGCCCCTAAATGTTACACGTGGGTATTTGTGCAAACCCTAAATTAATGAAAGTTTAAACCCTTTATTGGCTAGAGACTAGTCTCAGCTTCTATAATCCTGCTTTTTAAATGGTCTAGTCTAGGATTTAAGTGCATTATAAATATAACTGTGCACTTTGCTGTGTCTCTCGACAAGGGTGGGCATATTATTGTGGTACCATCTTAATATACAGTATCTGTATAATACGAGCTGGAAAAAGATCCTCTTGCCTGTTATATTTATTAAAATAATGTAGGAATGTTCTCCTTTGAAGAGTTTGCATTGATGTGGATGTAAGAAGAAACCCAATATATTTTTGTTACTTCCTTTATCCAGAAGCCTAAGATGTTAAACAGCACGCCAATGCTATGTTCATTAACCAATTCATAAAATAAAGAACACTGAATGTTCACTATCCACAAAATCAACTGCTCTTTGAATCACTCTAACAATCACATTTTATATCTTTTTTTTCTAACATACACACATTGTCCTTTTCCTTGTAACATTTAAATTATATCTCTCCTATTAACATTGCATTTCTCCTTGTAACATTTATGGTGTATCTTTCTTCTAACATTAACAGCGAATTGCTTTTTGGAAGATTTATATCACCCATCACCTTATCATTTTTATATTCTATATGTCACAGTAATGCATTTTCTTATATTAATAATATAGTATTTCTTACAGTAGAGGTTATACAGTACTTGTACAGTTTTGCATTAGTTCTGTGTGCAGTGTCTTTCAATATACACTGCTTTTTTTGTCTATTTTAAATGTTGCCTGGTTGGATTCATACTCAAATGCAAAAAAGGGGGGTTGAGGGAGCACTTCAAGGCTAATAAAAAAAATGTTTATGTACAATGGAAGTGCTACTGACCTGGCCACATTGACTACGAGCATACAAAAAGAGGGGAGATTTATCAATGCACATTCCCTCTACCTTATTTTTTTGTATGCTTGTAGTTGGATTCATGCTCTTCTAGTAATCCCATCTAAAACCTGGCCAGCACAAGGGGGTTATTTAATAAACTCAGATTTTTTCTGGTTTCGCACCATCATTTTTTCGTAGAAAGAACACATAGAATTTTTCGAGATTTATTAAACCCCAATGCTGTTAAAAGTCTGAATAAAAAAGTACTTCATCTCAAACCTGTAGAGATCATGTAGAAGTCAATGGCAGATGTCCTGTTTACAATTAGAATATATCATTATCTGCTCTGTGTTTCATAAAATAATCTGATTAATTTGCGGTTTACGGCCAATAATCCGAAAAAATCGGAGTTTTAAGGAATCAAATCCGAAAAAACGCCCAATTTTGATTTTTTTCACTATTTTATCTTGTCTTTACCCGCACCAGATTTATATGAGTGAATTTTTTGATAAATACAGTAAAAATGTGCATGTGAGTTTATTCAAAGTAATTTTAAGAAAATAGTGAGAAATTGTCGGATTTTACTAAATAGCCCCCTTAATGTCAGTTTACATACATAATTAAATACACATTTATCTTTTCTGCTGCTAATCTAAACAATTCGGATGAAAAGAGCTATAAACCCCAAAATGAAACTGTGCCTAATGAAAGAAAGTAAAAGTATACAGTCACTATACATTCTTTAGAAAAGTTGGATGGGTTTAAAGTAATTAAAATTGCTATGTGCCCTCAGTCTGCTCCTATAAGATATCTGTACCTGTCTGCCCCTTTACATTCTCTGCATTGTTGATTCTAAAAACAATGTAATAGAAGACAACTGATTACTGTAGCTTACATCGACCCTCCATACACATGCTTTTAAATTTTGTAACGTGACAAATTCACTATCACTAGGGATGTAGCGAACTGCCGATTTGGTGTTCGCGAACGCCGTTCGCGAACACTGGCAAAAAATGCGAACGTTCGCGGACAGTTCGCGAACTTCGAACACCCGCTAAAATCGTTCGATTCGAACGATCGAAGGATTTTAATCATTCGATCGAAGAATTTTCATTTGATCGAATGCTAAAATCATTCGAATCGAACGATTTTTAGCGTTCGATTGAATGAAAATCATTCGATCGAATGCTTACAATCGTTCGAACGAATGGAAATCGTTCGATTTTTAGCGGTCGAAGGAATCGAATGGTCGAATGGTCGAACGATTTTTATTAGAATCGAACGCGAATTCAAAATGCGAACGTTCCCAAACGTTCGCGAACATTCAGCGGACGCGAACGGTCGAAGTTCGCGCGAACTAGTTCGCAGGCGAACAGTTCGCTACATCCCTAGCTATCACTATCTGTTACGCATAAAACCATGCTTATAGTATTATGGTTTGCAATGAAGTCAAGTTTCTTATCCTACCACTGATGTCAGACTAACTGGCCTATAGTTTTGAGGCTGAGAACAGGATTCCTTTTTGCATAGCAGCACAGCATTAGTAATTCGCCAGTCTATAGGCATCATGTCAGACCTCAATGAATCCTGAAAAATTAAGTAAAGAAGTTTGGCAATCAAAGAGCTAAGCTCATTAAGTACCCTCTGGTCCCAAATCTTTGTTTATCTTTACATGTTCTAGTTTCTTTTGAATTGTCTTGTGTTGGAACTATGCATCATTAGTTGTAATTCTAGAATTGGGACTATTAAGAAGGAAACCTTCATTAGCTGGTTCTTCATTTGTGTAGACAGACAAAAAATGAAAGTTCAGTTTTTTCTTTGTTCTCATCAACCAACTGACTCCTGACTCCTGATATCTGATATCAAGTGTCCCACCCCTTTCTGCTTATTTTTTTTTACTATTTACATATTTAAAAAATAACTTTGGATTCTTTTTTGCATGATTTTTTGGCTTTCTTGAACCTGATAAACGTTTCGGCTGTCCCAGCTAACTTGAATACCTTAAAAGCACATCTTTTTTTACCCACCTTAGCACCAACACACCTATTGAACCACAAAGATTTTGTTTTGTGACAATATTCCTTGCTTATAAAAGGGGATATACTGTCAAAAAGATAACTTTGTGGCTGGGGGGGGGCTGGGAATGCATACAACAACAATATTTTTCTTTGTAACTTTTTTTCCAGTCGATATCTCTACACCCTCCCCAGTTTGGTTATTTCTTTAGAGCATGGCTTTAATTCAGGCTTTACATACAACCATAGAACCATCATTTTGTATTGCTATTACTGCAGTAATACCAATACTTGGTTTGATAGTTTTAATCATAACCATATGGCCATAGAATACCTAAGATTACTACATTTAGGGATGAATGATTTTTTTTTGTCTAATACTGATTTGTGGGGAAATTCTCATTTTTGTGAGTGGTGAAAAAATTGAGAAAAAAAATAATTTACTACCTTACATGAAGTTATTCATCTACTTCTGTCTGGTTAATAACTTGAAATATATTGTGCAATGTTTATATAGCCATAACACCAACATTAATTATATTGCATGGGGGGTATAGGGGCCCATGTGTCCCCTTTCTCTGGATCTGCTTCTGTAAATGGGATTCTACAATTATACAGCATATTCAGTTTGCTGCCTTAGTAATGGAGTAAAAAGAAGCTTATTATATTTTTCTTTCTTAAGCTTTTACCTACTTCACAGACATTGAATCAGATGAAAAATAGTTCTCCCTTGAGTCTTTACAAACACTAAGTTGAATAGAGGAACGAGTTCTAGAGAGAGAAAGGTCGGGGAGATTAATAAAGCTGAAACAGATTGTCTCCATAGTGTGAGAAGAAAAAAAATGTAGGGGGTGGTAGATTTTAAATGAAATTTCCCGGAAAATTATGGAAAGGTTACAAGGATGTCAAATCATTAGGTCTTCTTTAAAGAGAAATTAAAAATATATGCTTCTGTACTAAAGTTTAGTACTGGTAGCTAACGTGCTATGGATTAATAATTCTTAGTGAACTTTAATAAGATACAGTGAGAGGAGATATTTTGTAGTTCATAAAGTATATATACATATAATGCAATTATGTAATGCTACATTGTATATATTGATTTTTTTTCAGCAGACAGCAGGTAGTATTAGAAACTTGGCATTGTTTGTGCAAATCTTTTTACATTTGTCAAGGTGGTAAAGTTTTTATGGGCAGAGCCCCCTTGACCTGATGTCTCCATGTGTTTAAACTTGTTCCATTGTTTGCAAATGGTGTTTTGTTTTGTACTGTTTATTTCTTCCCACAATCCATCAAACATCACTGAGGAATAGGTTGGTTTTAATACTAAGTCACCTAAAATAATATTCTTAA
Source organism: Xenopus petersii (assembly GCA_038501925.1). Taxonomy (NCBI): domain Eukaryota; kingdom Metazoa; phylum Chordata; class Amphibia; order Anura; family Pipidae; genus Xenopus; species Xenopus petersii. Next base: position 85,163,627 of record CM076687.1, read on the forward strand.
TCCATTCCACAGCATTTATCAGCAAAAGTTGTATTTGACATTTTTAGTTTACCTTTTTTTGGCAATACCCCAAGTGATGAGCTCTCCAAAGAATTTGCAGATACTGTACATGTTGTTTTAATCAAAAACATTTTATTCAGTATAGAAAGCTATAATTTTGTGGCAAGCTGGAGAACGAAAAACAAAAAAAGCTTTTCAAACGTTTCTACTTAAATGTATTTTTGTTAGCAATTTAAAATTGTTTCCTGGTACAAGTAATATTTTAAAATTCTACAATTAAAGAACCACTATGAAGGTTTATGATTTTTTTCTGTAGTAACAGAAAAAATAACAAATTCCTGGTTCAACAAAATGGAAATCTACTTACCAAGGTTCACATGATTGTTGAACTGTAGGTTTCTAATTGATGATGTAGAGCTAAACTCCCTTTCTGAATTTCCACATTCTGAATAGGGATGGGCGAATTTTTTCACCTTGTTTTGCCGAAAAAATGTTGTTGTGCGTCATAATAAAAAGAAGCGCAACATTTTTTTTGACGCCCATAGACTTTAATGGGCGTCGACGACATTTTGCCGGCGGCAAATTTTTGGCGAAACGAAACGGGTCAAATTCGCCCATCCCTAATTCTCGTTAGCACGAATAGATATCTACCATAACAGCCATATCACTACTTCTTCTTTTGCAGCTCTCTAACCTCTTGTTAAGGCAGTGACTAGAAGGGGGTCCACTTGGGACATAGCTGTTCAGTTACTTTGCTTTTGATCCTTAGCATGCAGGCCAGATTAAAATGCAATCTCACTGAACATTTATATCCCATGTGGCCCCCCTTCAAGTCGCTGACTAACTAAAAGGTTAGAGAGCTGCAAAGGAAAAATTAGTGTTCTGGGACCCCATGGCCCATATAGGGTTAACAGGGTCTTGACAGGGCCTAGGAGCGCAACTATCCCCACCCCCCTTTTTTCTCTTGGTTGGCAGGTCCCGGGCAAGTGATCAGGGCAGGAGCAGCGGTAATACTTACCATTCGGTACCGGACGTGGAGGAAGCAGGACGCAGCATCCTGCCCTCCCTCCCTGTTAAATGGTGGATTTAGTCGCAGTTGCTGAGGGTACCTTTGCAAGGACCCCCAGCGGAAGTTAAAAGGGGGTATTTCATAGTGAGTGGAAGTAGCCTGGTAGGCCTGGGTCCTCATGGGAAGGTAGGCAGCCCAGTTTAGGGCTTGGGAGAAATGGAACAGGAACCTATCTTGGCAGTTGGGGTACAGCCACCCCTCTCCCATTCCCCTCTCCCCCGGGTGGAGGAATAATATGATAAAGGTTAAAGGTTTGTTATACAAATGGCTGTTAAAAGGTTAAAATGGTATACATGTTAATTATTCTTATTACTGTGTTAAAATAAACAACTGCGGCCATCTCTTTCCAAACCAGTGGTGTGCATGTATTATTTGGGGTAGGAGGTATTTGGTGGGGGCAGAAGATTACATTTTTGGCTAACTATATTAGAAACATTTTTTATTTTGCACAGTCTATTTAGCCAGTTTCATTTTTAATCGACTCCACCATAGGCGCGCTCTCCAACAACAATATTCAAAAGTAACAAATTGAGTGACACATTTAAGTAAGTGTAACAAACATAGGAAACGAAGCAATAGATGTTTGGTAAGAACATTGAAAAAATAAAAAATAATATTAAATGCTTCTAAGTTTCCAATGAGATTGCAGCAGTCTAAATTTCACTATATATATAAAAGTAAGGGTTAAGGTTTGAGTAAGAGGAAATTCGTCACTAGTGACGTGAAATCCATTTTCTTTTTAAAGAGGGGGGTTCAATGTTTTTTACCTATGATTAAGTGTGGAGACACACGAAACGCGTTGGGTGTTTTTAATGTGAAATTAAGACTTACCTTTTTGATCTTACGCTGCGTCTGAGAAGTTGTTGGAGTGCGCGCCTATGGTGGAGTCAATTGAAGTATTTCCCCTTAAGCTACGGGTTCGGGCGCAGCACCCGGGCCTCAGACAATGAGCGGTGAGTGCTTCTGATCCTTAAAAGTGTATTTCATTAAGCGATAGGTTCGGGGTAGAGACCCCCGAACCACAGCGCCGGCTTAGTGAGCGCTTGAACAGTAATTTTTAAATACAGCTGTAACTATAATAATGAGCTATAGCAACCGAGTCAGCATACAAATTCTTCGGCACACCACTTACTTTTCTTTTCTTTTAGGGTGCATTCAACTCCTCCAGCTACTTCCAAGCCCAATATTCATACAACGATTCCCATAGGGAGGAAGCACACCAGCCATATGATTTTGCCTTTTAGGACATTTATTCAGCAGTGTATAGCAACCGAGCCCTTAATAAACTAATGGGATAAGCTGGTAGCACCTGTAGATTGTCAATTGGAGTTTCATTTTTACACTGCACTGTTCCTTTAACAAAAAGTCCAACCACATGATCCTTATCATTAGTTAATACAACACTTCCAGTAAAATTTGTGCTTTGATGAATTGAAGCATACAATTTATTCAAGCTGAATGTTTTCTATGGACAAGTGTTACGCCACAGAGGTATATCTAACTTACATAAATAAAATAACATGTTGCCGTTGTGCAAGCATTGATCTCTGATTTAAATGGCAAAGTATAAGATTTAGCAGTACTAATTAATAACCCTCTATGATCCAGTGTTCTGGATCATCTAGGCTCACCTTTATACATTCTCTAGTAAATCATCTGAAAGAAATATGAAATATGCAGCTCTGGTTGGATTACAAATGAGAATGCCATTTCATTCAGACACATAAAAGACAACCAGGTGCAAAAGCTTTCAAAAATACATGGACTGAACGAGATGCACAGTCAATCAATAAAATATAAAAGCCAGTAAATCAGCTGGTAACTGAACTTTGTATTACATCATCCCTTTGTTGTACAGCAGGAGATATTTTTTTTAATGCTCCATGTTGGGAGCCTGCTCATGTAAATGAGCTGACTCAGATTTCCTGGTTCTAAAACATGTAATTGACTAATAGAGTAATTTGAGTTTCTTGCTCTGTTTGGAACTGGATTAGTGGCTCTGATAGACATTACTTCATTCAGCTGAGAATAGCAGGGTTTGGAACACACATGGAAAAGGAGAGCTAACTGATATTAAACAATAAAATGGCAAAAAAAAATGCACACAGTTGTCTTGAAAGACAATTAGCATGAACAAAAACCTCGTTAAGTGGCTTTTATAATTGGCTCAGAGGCTCCAGAAGAGTGCAAAAAGTGCCCACAGTGAGAGTTTAATAGGCTTTATAAATACAAATAAACCTCTTTGCATGTTTCTGTAGAAAAAGTCTGTCGATCTTCTGGGCATAGATAAGGATGCAGTCACAGCAAGTTTCACATCAAAGTGGGTATTTACTAAAACTCGACTTTTTCTCACTATGATTTAAAAGATTTTTTCGAACAAACTCCCACACCCAAATCCCCATAATTTACCAATAAATCTAATTGAAAAATTCAGTGCAGGAAAAAGTTGAGACAAAATCAATTAAATCATTTTTTTTAATTGGCAGAAAACTTGACTTTGTCTAATTGTCGCCTTGACTCTAAAAATTCTGATTTTCTTCCTTTTTAAAACTCAACTAGAAACATTTGAGGCTTCATAAATAGGCCCCCAAATGTTTTGTCTGTGTCCGTGAAGTATGACAACTGACTCCTGTTATATGGGAGAAATATGGCTGGAATAAATAATAAATTATTGAGCCAGCACAAACTATTGGAGAAGGCCTAGTGGGTTATGTAAAAAAAGACAATAACTTTGCCCAGGAGCAGTAACTCATAGCAACCAATCAGCAGGTAGGATTTACTGGTCACCTGTTTAAAAGCAAGCATCCTATTGGTTGCTATGGATTACTGCTACTGGGCAAAGTAAGTGTTTTTAGTTACATATGGGTATACAGTATATACTAAAGAAACTTGATGCTGATGTATACATTTATGTTATGTTGTTTATTACAAAAAGGGGAACATTTTGGGTGTAGAAATTAGCTATTTGGTTGCATAGCACAAATTCATCAGAATTAAAGCATTATATACAAAAGCATGACAAAATTAATAATTACTCTGGGTCTCATTAGCTCACAGTGTGAACTAAAGCCATATAGAAAAAAATTTGGGCCTTATTACTCTAATCAGTGTTACTTGTGCAGCTATATAAGGCACAAACAAACCCTTCTCTAAGGGATTTCTAAGGTTTCTATAGGGAAATGAGTCCTTCAGGTGAGGACTAGAACTGTGCACACTGGAGACACGAAGGAGAGATGAAGGAACATGAACAAGTATAGGGTGACCCAGGACGAAGAATCAAAATCTGTCAAAATAGGTACGAAGGGTGGAAAGAGAACAGGCCTGGAACAGAGCAGGTGGAGAAATGGTGACTACAGAGCAGGTGAAGAGTTAGGACTGGCAGGAGTGCGATGGTGTTGGAGAAGAGACAGAGTCTGGAACAAGACTAAGAACATGACAAGTGCAGGGAACAGAATCAAAACAGGAATAGAAATAGAGCAGGAACAAGAATCAAACAGGAGCAGGTCAGTGTGCAGGACTAGACCATGTCATAGCACTCAGGAAAACAGGCCACTGGTTGGCTGACCCCACACAACTAATAAAGCTGGTGGGGGTGATACAACACAGCCACAGAATTAGGCAAAAGGGAGATGCGTGCCCATTGGCTGCTTTCCTGGCCCAGTGATTAAGGTGATCATCCAACAAGCAAGAGGTCCTGGGTTCAAACCTTGGAAGAGCCTTATACCTTCACACTTTTCACTTGTAAGGTTTAGGTAACTTTGCAAATTGAGCATCTTGAACATCTACTTTCTGTTATCAATTGCAGTATATGTTATGTATATTTTGGCATCATTGCAATTTGCAGTGCCCTATTAGTGAAAATAATGCATGCATATAAAAAAGGCAAACTTACTCTTTACTAGACGATTACATTTCATTCCATTCAATAAATCACATTCAAAGTGAGTTATCTTGCAAAATTCTGATGGCTTGCAGTCTTGCTAAATTTTAGGAATGCTCTGGATTGATTAAAGCTTTGTCTGCAATCTTAATGTATTCATTCTCATTCATTATATGAATCACTTGGACAACAGCATAATGAACATTAAAAGCAGGTTCTTCACTACAGATATAACATTCTGTTTATCCTTGGATGACCCATGCACCACTTCATCATTAAATATGAACTTATTGCGTTTGTGTTTAAAAAATGCTAAAGCATGTTTAATATGGAAATATAGTGACCACTTTTCAAAAATTGTCTAAATGTTTGAATTTTAATTGAAGAAAACTGTTTTCATTTAAAAATTGCAGAATCTATACACCACCAGCCTAAAGTTTCAGCTTCTCCATAGCTGCCATGATCCAGGACTGTCACCATCTTGGAAAGTGTCTGCAACAGTCGCATGTTCAATGGGCTCTGAGGATCTGTTGAGAAGCTAAGCTTAGGGGTCGTTGAAAATTATCAAGTAGAAAATGAGGTAGCCTGTTAAATAAGATCATGCTACAACATTAATTATTAAATTCTGATGCTAGTTGCACTGGTGTCTGTGCTGCCATTTAGTAATTATCTGTATTTAGTAATTATCAGCCTTATATTGTGACATTTATATTCTATGTGTACTGTATCTTTTGAGTCGGTCCCTACACTCAGTAAGTGACCTCAACACAGAGCATGTGCAGTGAATCAGCAGAAAAGAAGATGAAGAACTACTGGGCCATCTTTAGAGGCACAGATTTTTACTGCTAAAGGGCTGTGGTTGCCTTGGGCTGGTACAGAAGTCCAAAAAATAATGTACAACATTTATAGCCTACTTCTTTAGTTAAGCTTTAGTTTAACAAAAGTATACCCCACAGTTTAACATAAACTAAAATACAATTATCCTCTTTAAAGGAATTCTATATGTTAAAAATGTCAATTCTGCATTGTAGTTAAAAGGAGATTAATTTTCTACCCAGCCCCTTTTTTCGCAATTTTAGTTGCTCTTACTTATACTAGATATACCATGACCTGGATGAATTAAAATCGTCATAGTCATCACAGTGGAGAATTAAAGAATGAGATTAGGTACATAGGGGTTTATGTAATAGAAGACATTTAGGGACAAATTTACTTTAGTTCATTTTTTTATTTTCCCAAATCAAACTTTTTAGCGTTAAAAACGGGTATTAACTAATTACTCTAAACCACAGAATAATGTATATTTATTATAGTGTAATAAACACAAAAAACACAAAATACAAAGTTCTTCATAAAAATGCTGGAGAGTTCATGTAGAAGTCAATGGGAGCTGTCTTTTTCCAGTTGTAAAATCTATCTTTTCTTTGACCTTTAAGTTGTTTTTGGGGATTTTGTTTGTAATCACATGAAAATTCTTGCAGAAATTAAGAATTTAAGACTATCATATTCTTATTTGGATTAGTTCAATATTTTTATTCAATTGTGCCTTTTGTATTCAAATATTTTAGTAAATAAGTAGACAGTGGACTAGGAAAAAAATATGTAAAATCCTGGAAAATTTAAAATTAGGGAAATGTGTTAAAGTAACTTTTTCTGAAAAAGTACTGAAAGGATATAAGAACAGGAGTCCATGTTACTTTGAGATACATTATTTACTGTGTTAATAAAAGGGTTAAGCATTACAGAGTTAATGTTACACTATGGGGGGGCATGTTCAAGGCTTCTCTGTCAGTCACATGCACAACCTTAAGCAATAAGTGATTGGTACATGACTGTAAAAGGGGCAGATTAATTGGAATTGGCCATTTACAGGCAGAAGAAGATAAAGAAGCAGGGCTGACCAGCACTCAAACGGATCCCTCCATGTTTCACACCCTTCAGGGTGCTTAGTCATGGGCTCCAATGATTAAGCACCCTGAAGGGTGTGAAACGCGTAGGGTGGATGGAGATGAAGCTATAATTTTAATTTTTCTACCAATAAATTTATTTTTTAACTGAATATCTCTGGTCTTGTGGATCCGTTTGAGTGCCGGTCAGCCCTGCTTCTTTATCTTCTGCTGTACCGCTCCCTGAAGCTGGGGGTCTGGGGCTGGTGCACCTGGACCACATTCACTGTTTGGTGAGTTACTTTACAACTAATTCTGGAGCACCTTGTCCTCCTCTAACCATTTACAGGCAGAACCATGGCACAATATATATCTGGTTAGCAGGGCCGGAACTAGGGGTAGGCAGAAGAGGCACCTGCCTGGGCGCAATGATGTGGGGGTGCCAGGCAGGTACTTGTTCAAAGGTCTTCTGCCTATCCCTAGTCCGGGTTCGCATCCCTGCTGATCATGCCTCCCTCCCTCCTCCCCTCCCCTCTCCCCTCCCCTCTAGCACTCTCCCCTGGTTCCTTCACTGTCACTCCCCCTACCTCCGTCACTGCCCCTGCTTGTTCTTCATTCCCCTTCACTCTCACATGCGCATTCCCTCTCTTGCGTGCGCACACACGGGTAGGGCGGGGGTAACCGATGGAGTGCCTAGGGCGCCCTGTCGGCTTGGCCTGGCCCTACTGTTTAGTATTTTAAACCTCTTTATTTCACAAATAATAACATTCATAGAGGAAAAAAAGTAATTTTTGGGTATATCAGGAAAAAATAATGATGTAAAATCCGGAAAAACATTACTTAAAATCAGGGAAATGCACCCATTGAAATGCATTATAAATTGGTGGGACCACAAATAAAAAAAAATAAGATGCGGGAAAACTTAAAAATCAGGGTACTTAAAATCGAGGTTTCACTGTACTTTAATGTCAACAAATTATAAAAGCAAGGCTTCCTCTCTGAAAGAACAAACAGCAAAAGCTATATTAAGGTCATTCATTAACATTGTAAAATTAGAAAAGAAAAAAAGAAGTAATATTCGAAAAAGCCTTACCCAAATATGTCTTGTAAAAGCTGTATACACTATGTTGATGCCATTATAAAAAAAAATATAAAATATGGAAGTAAAGTTAGGAAACATAAAAAAACTAAGAAAATTCCAAAAAGCCTTCCAAAACCCAAATATGTAAAAGCTGTATGCACTATGTTTATGCCTTTATACAAAAAAAATATATGCTGTGTATAGTAAAGTTATACTGATATTCTTATAGTAAGAAGGAACATATGGTATTACTGGTATTTAGGGCTTCAATCTTTTTCTCAGCAACTGTTCCAAATAAGTTACCCTCTTAACAGGCTTAGGTTTTCTAATTTGTACTCAGGCATATGGAAACACTTCATCTCACCAAACCAAGTGTGACTTATTAATTATAAAAACAGGATTCATTTTGTTTGCTTACAGAAATTGCATTTATTTTATTGCACTTGCAAGTTATAATGAAACATTCCCATACCCAGGGAATTAGATGTGTTACCTTGCACCACAAGGATCTTAAATAGAATCATAGCTCAATTAATTTTATACAATAATCATCACTAATGTCAAAAGTAGATGTTGGCTAAATTATGCAGAAGTGACATTATGCAGCCTTACCCATGAAGACCAATAGCAGCCTTTTAAAATTATCCTCAGACATGATTGATTGTGTGGAATCAGAATATGGAGATGAAGTTCAGAACATTTACTTCTCTTTAGTACTAAAATAAATGTAAATGCAGGTGAATATATTGACACTTGAAGGAGAGGTAATGTCTTTCTCACTGGTAAACCACTCAACTTTCACAGACAGGTCATCCTGCGAAAATACTACACAGGAAGCATGCAGTAATCACATTATTTTTAGGTATACTATGTCTTGCAATTTAATACGTATATGAAATGTCTGAAAGCACTTTGCCATTTTCCTCTTTGAAATAATAGCCCTTCCATCTCAAGGCCTGAAATTCCTCACATTTAAAGATTTAAGACATAATAGCACACAGGGCAGCCCAGACATGAAAGAATAAAGCCATAAAGCTTTGTTTATTGTAAGGTTAATGGGTATCCCAGGTCTATATTTCAAATTATTGCCAGGATCATTAGAATATTTTAGTTCTCCTGGGGGGCTTTAGGATGATGCAGTAAAAAGCAAAATACCCTTTAAAGTTTTGGAGGAGACAAATACATGGGTTATAATTGGCATCATAAAATGTATAGCCTAATAAGGAAATGAAAAAGTAGAAGTGCTAGAAAAAGTAGAAGGATGGCAGTAAGAAAAGATACTGGAGAGCAATGGAGATAGAGTAATAAATTAGTACATAAATCCAAACAGGAAACAATAATTGCAGGGTGATTTTGCAAACCTACTAATTTTTAATATATTAAAGCAATCAAGTGCAAGTTGTAATATAAGCACACTGCCATATATCCCTAATGACACAAGAGCTATCTGCAAACTGCTATGTGAAATTAATATGTAGGGATGATACATAATATTGTCAGGCACATCCTCAAGGTTGTGTACTGTAGATGGCACTGTGCTATAGTATAAAGATCTAGGTAACCATACGGTCTGGGTCCATTGCTTTAGCCCTTACCAAGCAGGCAGGAAGGGAATGGTTAATGGAACCTAGGAGCTTCGGCCCTAGTAAAGTTGATAGCTATACTCTGTCATAGATCACTCTAGGAGTGATAGATAGGTTAAATAGTTGAGCAGCTCAAGGCTCTGATGAGGAGAGTCAGAGGGATTAAGATCCTGGGTACTAATAACCCAGAAGTAGGGACTAAGTGCATAGATTTAGGGATGGTAGAATTTCCCCTAGGTTCCACTTAGGGCACAGGCTGAAAGCTGGGGTACCTTCTCTACTGCTGTTTAACTACTGCTGTCACTGTTCCCTTGCCTGTAGAGATCAAGCTGTGTTCTTGGTGCTGAGTATACTGCTATCCTTTATGCAATATGTTCTATGTACTCCGATGTGAATCATCTTGTAAATAAACTCAGTTACTGTTTAAGCATTAAAGAACCACTGGCGCCCAGTTCTTGTGCATAAGCACATTGTTACAGTTGCTCTACACCTTGCCTCCACACCATTGCAGGGGCTTGCACCTGAGAAAAAGGTCTCATCCACCGCACAATTGTATTGGAAAGTAAGCTCATAATAGAGATGGTGCCACTCAATTTATTATAGCACAAAAAATACATCAAATATTATTAATACACAATGTGAATATTGCTTAATAGCTAGTGATGGGCAAATTTGGGGCATTTCACTTCTCCGAAAAATTCACGAAATTCATGGAACGGCAAAAAATTTGTGAAATGGTGCCGGCGTCCATTTTTTTTTTTACACCGGCGAATTTTCAGTGGAGTTTCGTGAATTTATTCACCGGCGGCGAATTGCAGGCATTCGTCGTGAATGCGCGCCTAGCGAATAAACCTGATAAAGCTTATTTAGTTTTAACCTTTCCTTCTCCTTTAAAGATTTCTTTGAAAAAGGTAAGTGAACAAGGATAATTATTTGAATATTATTTTGTATACAATACACTGATATAAAAGGTTTTGACGACTTCAACGACATAGCAATAATTGATATACAACTAGGTAGTGTAGGACTTATATATTAGGGTTAGTCCACACGAGGAGATTCAGGGAGATTTAGACGCCTGACGACTAATCTTCTCTTCTACTGGGCGTCAATCTCCTTGCGTGTCTTCCCATCAGCTATAATGAAAAGTCGCCTGCTCTAAAACACACGAAACGCTTAATTTTCCGAAGTAGACCAAAGTTTCCTCATGAGGCAAGTTCGGGCGACTTCGGAAAATGAAGTGCCGTGCATGCTTTAGCGCAGGCGTCTTTTCATTTTAGTGGATGGGAAGACACACAAAGGCAGTTCGGGGAGATAGTCGCCCAGAAGAAGAGGCGATTAGTCGCCAGGCGACTAAATCTCCCCGAATCTCCTCTTCTGGACTAACCCTTAAGATTTGTAAGACTATATATAATGGTCAAAATGTTGGTATATTGAATGTACATATTTACAATGTAATTGATAGCTGATCCTGATGCACATTTTCCACTGTATCATTCCATGGTTACCGAAAATGTAATAAATGGACATTGGTCTTTTATGCAAAGTTATATTCAAAAGTCCCAAAGTCGATACATTTTGTAATTGGGGCCTTAACAAAGGTTGGCAAGGCTGTGCTCTACAATCATTGCACAGTTAAAAACTTGACCTCAAACTTTATTTTTAAAAATAACTTTTAATTACATATTTTTCTAGTATTTTGAATATTTTTTGAGAAATGGATAATATATCTTTGGGAAATCATGCCAACACAACTTTTCTGCTTGCTAATAAAAAGTTGACAAAGAACTTCAACCTTTTTTTTACAAGGGAACTGTATTTTGGAAAAACAGATTTATGTGATATGTTTGTAAAACATAAAATATACATTATAGTAAATGCACAACATGAAAGAAGTGCAAGGAACTGTAAAAATGTAAAACAGGCTTTACTGGAATAATAACAATCAACATATTTCAAATATAGTTTGTGTAATTTACATTAGATGTGTATCATGAAGAACTGGCAGAGCAGTTGCAACCTGCAGTTTTGAATAATATGAAATGGAAATTGCCACCTGCACATCTCAAGGCTGAACATATTTCCCTTTTTTCTTAAACAAAATTATTTCCTGGACAAAACGCATACCTCCATGTTATCTGTATTCAAATGATTTAGAGAAAGGCAACCAGCAATTAGGCAGAAATATACTGCAACCGCAGGCTCCTCTTCAGACAGATGACTGGTTGCCTGGTGAAAAATATAATCTGGTACAGATTATTACTTTGCTGCACATGAAAGAATCAAATTCAGATTGCTTTATTCCCAGTGCAGCATTGCAGCAGCCAGATATACTGTATGAATATCTTTTCCTGTAAAATAACTTTTTCTAATTGCCCCTCAACTGTGGTTACTTGAAATGGAGGGAGTCTCATGGTTCGACTCTGATATTTAAACACAGAGTCATTAAAAATAATTCTCCAGATGTTCAGGTATGCATCCATCTGTGAACTCCAAATCCCATTGCACTTCAAAGGATTCTTGTTGCTATTGTCCACAGAAGGTACAGCATCACTGTATATTACTATACATAAATTAATTACTCACCTTCATGGTGATCTGTGAGGGCTTCTTCTGCAATGAGACACAGCTGGACACCCAATAATCGGTACCTTAAAGGAAAACAATGTCCTGCTAGGTAGTGGTATCATCTTTTACTTTATGGCTTGTCCCAGGAATGATGTAACAGATATCAGCTACTTGCAGTCACTACCAACTACTACACCCAACTACCCAATTGCTGTGAACTCACACTTAAAACAATATACCTAATCATCCACCAAAAATTAAGTAATTGTCTAAACAACAGAAGTCTGTAGTTGATGTTAAAATGAACTAATATTATGGGGGTTATTTACTACAACTCAAATTTTTATAATATTATTTGAAAAAAAATTCTTCTAAAAAAACAAAAAAGTTGCAACAAAATCGATTGTCAATTCAAATCAACTAACTTTTTGGAATTGTTGCACCAAAAATTTGACCAGAAAATTTTGAGGTTTAATAAATAGGCCAATAAGTATTCACAGCAAAGCTCTATATTTGTATTACCATAGGAAATAAGTTAAAGGTATACATCTAATTGAACATATAGTTATGATCATAATAAAATATTTGATCCCTGTTAATTCACACATCCCACTCTCATCTGGAAAAATGTACTTTTGTTGATGTTACAACTTACCATACGATCCACACTAATATGCCTACTGGCTTTTATATACCATAGCTGTTTCAGGGTCTCTCAGCTTTCTGAGTGGATGTTCTTTTTAGTAGTTTGAAAAAAAGTTTACATTGCTTGCTAGGGCTAGGGTTTGAGCATGCTCAGTTTGCTCCTCTCTTCCTCTAGCTGTTGCGTAACAAGCTAAAAATATTAGAATATATTTATTTATGCTAATATATGAATTTATAATATAGTCGACCCATAGGCACTTTTAGGGAGAGAAAATATGTTGGTTCAAGGCCAATAGCCCATCTAGGTCCACAATCCCTTTCTGAGGCCAATAGCCTAGATTCCTAATCATTTTCTGAGGGCAAAAGACTTGTGTGGTCTTTGTGTGGCCCCAATTGAGCTTTGGTCTTTGTTGCCCCCCACCCAGAATCAGAGGCTCATGAGTCAGCTATTTCCTTCCATCTCCATATTTAATTGTTTGTGTATATCCCAAAGTATTTCTGACCTAAAGTGTCCAGAAAAACATCCTATATCTGTTACTATCATACTTACTGGCCACTTTTCATGTCAGCAGACCCACTCTCTTTTGTCTACTTGAAAGTATTGTAAGGGTAGTATGTTTCTTGATTTTGATTTTGACAAGTCTAACTGAGGAACTGTGCACAGGGTATATAGTATTGTTTTTCATGAAAAATAGTCAAGAAATGTAATTTTTTTGTATGTTAAAAAAATTATTTTAAAACTTTTTTTTATTAGATAACATTACAGCATTTACTTTCGTCATAACTAATTTTCATACGTTTTTACTTTCAGAAAATGGATACGCTCCTACGCAGAGGAGCACATTGTCACCATATTCAATTACCCTGAGGGTCAAGAAAAACTCTTGTATCCATCATGTCTCACAGTTATACAGCATAAATCGAAACATTTCAGCATTGGAAATTGCATATTAACAAAAATTAAACCAATAAACTTAAACAACCGTTTCCGTGTCAGTGTTTAATACGAAGTTACAATATTGCTCCTAATGCATTATTTATAACCATGCAAAGTTCCATCCTGCAGGTGTCAACTCTATCTAGCCTCACCAGTTGCTACACTTATTCAATTATAGGAATTTAAACCATAAAGTTCTCATCCAATAACTTTATTGTAACCTGGTATACTGTATGTTATCCAAGGCGTCCAGATTTTGGTGTAAACATTATAATTATCTGTAGAAAAACTCAACATTCTCTCATTTACCATAATCCAGTTCATTTTGAGTCTGAACATAATTATAGGAATTGAACATTTTTTCCAGGAGGTAGCAATAGTCTGTTTCGCTGCCGTAAAGATAAATTGTATGAGTTTGCAATGATATTTGTTCGGGACTGGAATAGTTGTATTAAGTAGTACCATCATAGGATCTTTTCGAAGTCTGATTCCCATAATTGAATCAATTAATGTTAATATTCTGGACCAAAATCTGAACGCCTGTCTACATTGCCACCAAATATGTAGTATAGAGCCGTCCATGCCGCAGTTACGAAAGCAGAGTGGGCTGGAAGTAGGATAAAATTTATGCAATTTCGTGGGAACCATATACCATCCAGATATTACCTTATACAATGTTTCTTGAGCCAAAATATTATGTTAAAAAAATTATTTTTTGGTGAACTACATACTGTACTTTTAAAGAGAAATATGTTATCTCTGTGTTTTCCTCAACCTCTGCGGCAACTTTATGATGTGCAAGGAAAGATATACCATGGTAGTCATCCAATCATGCATCTAGTCAGAATTTTTTACTGGTCTTGTGCAGTTAGAAAAATGGCAATATAGTTAGGCTCATCCAAACATTGATCCAACAAGCCATTTAGGGGTGGAAGGAAATTCTGGCTGCATGGACCAAATATAAAAGGCTATTCAAATATACATGCTCTGTACATCCTTTAAAGGAGAAGGAAAGGCTACAATTAAGTAAGCTTTATCAGAAAGGTCTATATTTATAGACCAGTAAACCCTCAAACTAATGCTGCTCTGAGTCCTCTGTCAAAAGAAACACAGCATGACCTCCTGTTTTCAGCATAAACCTCCAGGGCTAGGGTTTGAGCATGCTCAGTTTGCTCCTCTCTTCCTCTCCCTCCCTTTTCCCACCTCTCTCCTCCCCAGAGCCCAGAGATATGAGTGAGCAGGGAGAGATTCAGATAGGAAATGATTTCACACCAAGCTAGTATGGCAGCTTTTTATCCTAAACAAACAGAGAGAGCTTCTAGAGCGGTTTACTCAGGTATGGTAAAGCATTCTGCAGAATGAATATTGTCTTATAGCTTGCACTGGTGTGGCTAATTTATTGGCAATAAACTGCTTTGGTAGCTTTCCACCTGTGTGTAAAATTAATCTGTGTATTATATCCAATCAAGGAAACAAGTGGCAGGGGCAATCCTTGGTCCACCTTAAGAAGCAACTGTTCTATATTCTGCACTGATTAATTAATTTCCCTCAAAGCCATAATTAAAGTTTATGTTTGTACTGTAATTCACATGAGACACATTCTCCAAGCCAGAATTTAGAGTAGATCTATTGTATCAAGTGGTAGAGAATACATACTTTTGAGCATGAATGGTCAGGACAGAATATCAGTGTTCTCCTTTGCAATTCACATCCACATTTGCATAAAAACCTCTAGAAGCTGTAGACTAGTCTACAAATACAACACAAAAGGAGATCTTAGAGTAAGTCAAAGAATTGGAAGTCACTCACACAATGCTGGTGCAAATGGCCTCCTCATTGTTTTATTTGAACAATCAGCGAGGATGCACTACAAATGTTTTGGGGGGCCTCGCACCCCCTTTGTCATTGTGTCATTCTCCAACACCAAGTGGAAGAAATTTAAAACTCCAGGTAAACTTCCATTACATTACAAATCTTGCAAGACTGATAACGTCAGCCACCTCTTACGATTGGTACCCCAAAACTAGAACAAACTCCAAGGTCCCAATCACGGCGCACTCTTCAGCCTTTAGCAACCACCTTTGGCTTTGGGAGGAGCACTCCGCTACTTGGATGCTGCCAGGTCTTAATATGAGAGGACCAAGGGAAGGGTTCTAGGCAAGGTTAAACTGAATGGGAGAACAAGGAATGTAATTGGGGTCACAGGCACCAGATGAGTTCCGCAGAACAATAACAGAAGACGGAAGCAGAATCAAAGTCACAAGCTGGATCAGTTTACTAAATGGGCAGTGCAGTACAAAACAGGAGTCAGAAGTGTAATCGGGTTACAGGCTGGGTCAAAATACCAGAGAGAATCAGGATCCGAGAGAATGGTCCAAACACAGGCTTGGGTCAAAGACAGGCAGCAGAAAGGACTTGGTCAAGAACAGGCAGGGCCAAACACGAGTAGAAACACAGATAATGACACCCAGGAACTAATGAACAGACCTTTACGTTGGGCAATGAAAACTACACAGAGAGCCCTTTAGATATTTAAATTTCACACCACCGATGACGTCACATTCAGGCAAGCAGCGCAAAATCAGGAAATATGCGCATTCAGGACGACAGTGCCAACAAAGAAGGACATGGCAGGTGTCCCCACTGAAGGTGCCACGGGCATCCCCATCGCACCCCCACTAGACCATCCGAGTGAGTCCTCACACCACCTTTCTCATCATGCTGTAAAGGAACTATCTGGAACATGTCTGCAAGACCCAACTTTATAGGAACCAGTGTAATTCTTTCATTCAAACCTGTGGGGGTTACAGTATCTAATATATACGTCCAACATGCTTTACATTGTAACAGAATACAATCTCTATCCCTACCCTCCTTGGTCTGACAACATGTTCCAAAACCTGAAATCTCAACTGTGCAGCATTGTGTCCCATTTCCAAAAAATGTCATGCTACAGATGTGTTTGTTTTATAACAAGATTGGATTTATGTTTTCCTTTCCAATCTTTGACAGCCTGAATCGTCTTGCCCACATACCCTAGGCCACACAGGCACTTTAGATAATAAAGGACAAACTTATTTAAACAAGTTTGGTAATCTTTAATTTAAAAGCCAATGACAGACCTGGGATGCAGATATTGATCACCTCTAATGATACTTTGACATTGTGGACAATTCAAACAAAGTATAGTCTGTTTGACTTACATTGGTATATTATGCCGGAAGCTACAGTCATTTGGTATGTACGCACTCTGCAAGAAATCATTTTTTCAAGAATTGTTTAAGTGCACATTCACTCTACATATACTCCACATATAGGGGTAGATTTATCAAGGGTCGAAGTGAATTCGAGGGAATATTCGAAGTAAAAAAATTTGAAATTCGAAGTAATTTTTTTGGATACTTCAACCATCGAATAGGATACTACGACTTTGACTTCGAATTAATTTCGAAGTAAAATCATTTGAATATTCGACCATTCGATAATCGAAGTCTCTTTAAAAAACTTTGACTTCAATACTTCGCCAAATTAAACCTGCCGAAGTGCTATGTTAGCCTATGGGGACCTTCTAGAGCATTTTTCTAAGTTTTTGGAAGTCAAAGTAAAATCGTGCGATCGATCGCTGAAATCCCTAGAATCGTTCGAACAATTGGGGGCCGATTCACTATGGGTCGAATATTGAGGGTTAATTAACCCTCGATATTCGACTAGGAACTAAAATCGTTCGACTTCGAATATCGAAGTCGAACGATTTAGCGCAAATCCTGCGATCGATCGAAGGATTTTTCGTTCGATCGAACGATTAAATCCTTCGAATCGAACGATTCGAAGGATTTTAATCCAACGATCGAAGGAAAATCATTCGATCAAAAAATCCCAGGCAAGCCTATGGGGACCTTCCCCATAGGCTAACATTGACTTTGGTAGCTTTTAGCTGCCGAAGTAGGGGGTCGAAGTTTTTCTGAAAGAGAAAATCGAATGGTCGAATAGTCGAACGATTTTTAGTTCGAATCGTTCGATTTTCGTAGTCGAAGGTCGAAGTAGCCCATTCGATGGTCGAAGTAGCCCAAAAAAACTTGAAATTCGAAGTTTTTTTAAATCGAACCCTTCACTCGAATTTAGTGAATCGGCCCCTTATACTTCGACCATAGGATACCCAAATTTGATGAAAAAAACTTTGACTTCGATATTCGAAGTCGAAGTATTTCAATTCGATGTTCGAATTTCAAAGTATTTTTAACTTCGAAATTCGACCCTTGATAAATCTGCCCCATACTGTTTGAGATCTTAGGGTAGGTGGTTTCTCCCTTTTAAAAGTTTTTATACTTATACTGAGTGAACATACTGACAGTGCATAAAGTCAGGTGGATTTCAGCCTGAAAATACTCTACTGCAGATGGAGAATTTTGAATAGCTGTTTTGTCTGAATGCAGCAAATTATTTGTTTTCATAGGCTGACAGCAGGGCCGTAACTACAGAGGAAGCAGACCCTGCGACGGCAAGGGGGCCAAGGAGGTATAGGGGACCCATAAGGCCCTAACTGCTGCAATTTCAATAACCATTGGTAAAACAGGTCAACCTCGACACATTTTGGGGGTCTAAAAAATTATTTGCTGTGGGTCCCAGTAATATGTAGTTACGCCACTGGCTGACAGAATACCTTTAATTGGCTTTTGCCTAATAAAGTGCTAATTTAGCTGTTGATGTCAAAAGACCTTGTCAGATCATGTTTGCATGTTGTGGAGACTGCATCTGGTAAAAGATGTCAGAACATCTATAGTGATGGGCGAATTCTCGAAAGAGCGACGGCGTCTCGTTTTTGACGCTGGCGCCCATTTTTGACGCTAGCGCCTGTTTTTTGACGCCGGCGTCCGTTTTTTTTTCGACACTGGCAAATTTTTTTTTGACGCCAGCGAATTTTTTCAGGCAAATTTTTGCGGGCGTTTCGCGAATTTATTCGCTGGCGGCGAATCGCGCAAATTCGCCATGAATTCGCGCCTGGCGAATAAATTCGCCCATCACTAAACATCTATACTGGGAAAACTCCCAAAGATAAAATATTTTCAAGCTGCAGGATTCTAAAATGTAAAGCTTCAATAACTTACCACAATACTGTACACAGAGTTGGCTGTTAGCAATTTTATGTAATACACAATATGCTGTTAAGGATTTTTTAGCCTGCATAAAAGGGATTCAGTGTTACCATTTAGAAAACTATTTATTTTTAAACTAAAAATCCCCAAGCCACAAGGCACTGAGTATGTTAGGAGTTATAGTTTAATAAGAAGTCCACAGCTTGGTGTCCATCTTTCACTGGCGGTGAAGGTCTTTCTGCTGTTAACATTTTAAAAAAAGGTTTTCAAACTATTCCCAAATCCTTAAAAGGCTGTAATGCTCTAATGTATACATACAAACATTTTCTAAAAGTGATGTAAATCTTTAAACTCTTATATTCAACCTGAAGTAATTATGGCCATTAATTTTCTTTGATAAACAACCCACGCAGTAATTGCTCCACCACTAGCAGGAACGCTATTTAAACACTTCAATCAGTAACAAATGATCTTTTTACCAGCACAGGTCTAAAGTCTCTCATATATCTTGCATCCCTTCTCATTGCCATAATGCAAACAAATCAAACTAGATTCTATATTGAATAATGCATAGCAGAAATAAGAAGGTTAGCTTTAGGAGATTGGGGTCATTAGAGAGCAAATTAAAAGTCATTAACGTAAATCAGTTTCATTCAATAAAATATAATGTTTTGGTCTCTGTGACATGTGATCACTGCACTTATATGCAAACATCTGTGCACATATAGAAAATGATATAGCAATGACATGTTTTGATTGCTGGTTTTATTGTAGTCCCTTCTCTTATTAAGATAACAAGGAACTCTTTATTTATTAACATATCTTACCGAAGGATAGAAACAGTAAGATTGGCCCAATGACAAGGAATGTCAAAACAAAACACTAGATGATGTAGCAGGGTATACCGAGGAAGGGTGCTTGGCAATGAAGTTTCATTATTGGCAAACAGGGGAGAGACCTGACCTAGCAGAACTGGTATGTAATGAGTTGACTGATAGGTCAAGGTATTTAGAGCCAATCTGGGAGAGGCTGATACCTGGTGGCCAAAACAAACAAGGCTTTGCCCCTTAGAAGATATCCTAGCAAAAATGATAGGCCCTGACATTATTAAATAAAGTTCCTATGTCTGTGCTTGTCTGCACCAGCACTGTTGTGGTCACCCATACAATACCACAATCAAGGGCTCTTAGGATTGTGCCCTGGACACATGCATGCACTGAAAGGAAGGATTTCAAGCTTAAGACACTACTAAGCCCCAAGTATTTTACAGTATTCCTGCCAGAAACAAGGATAATAATAATATGCTGGCAAACAGCAAGGACGTTAAATATACTTTGCACAAAGGTTGATTGCAATCTAAAAAGACAAAAGAACTTTAAGGTGAATAAAATAAATAGAATCCATTAGTTTATTTATGTATGCAGTCCAGCTGCTTCACTTGGTTTAGTTTCTACTACGCAAGTCCTGTGTCTAGTGCCAGTTCTTTTCTCTGCTTTTGTTCTTAGTGCAGAATCAGAAGACCCTGTACATATCACAGTCTAATCTGCTGCTACATCAGGGTAAATATATTACAATCTTTCTTTTTCTTGCTGAAGAAATACTATATAATATATAAAGCTGAGGAAGTTATCTCAGTGTGAACCCTTGACGGGTGCAGCGTTGATTCCTCACCTCTCCCTCTACCTCCACCCACACCACAAACCTGCTACCCCAAATAATACATACACACCACTGGTTTGGAAAGAGATGGCCGTAGTTGTTTATTTAAACACAGTAATAAAATAATTATCATGTATCGCATTTTAACCTTTTAACAACCGTTTGTATAACAGACTTTTTAACCTTTAACATATTATTCCCCCACCCGGGGGAGAGGGGAATGGGGGGTGGAGTGTCTGTACCCAAACTGCCAAGGTAGGTTCCTGTTCCAATCTCCTAACCCTAAACCGGGCTGTCTACCATACCATGAAGACCCAGGCCTACCAGGCTACTTCCACTCACTATGAAATACCCCCTTTTAACTTCCCCTGGGGCAAAGTTACCCTCCGCAACTGCGACTAAAACACATATTAACAGGTAGGGAGACCTGCCAGCCAATCACCTGCAATAGACAAAAGGGGAAGGGGCGGGGATAGTTGCCCTCCTAAGGCCCCGTCAAGACCCTGTTGCCCCTATTCAGGCGATTGGGTTCCCGGACAAGAACTTACTTTTTTTTAGATCAGGGATCAGGGAAATTCAGTCATTGGCGTCTCCTGGACTTCATTAGTGATATTTTAAAAGGGAACCACACTTTTGATGATTTCTGCTTTACTCAATCATGCTGTCAACTGGGAAGTAGCTTGTTGATACCTTAGATTTCTAATATGCGCATCTTTCATGTTTATGCATCCTAGACTCTTTCAGGTACCTGTTAAGTCATACCACCTAAGCACATGTATTAGGAAGAGAATTTCCAATATGATAAACAAGATGGTTAACTATCTCTTTTATCAAAATAGTAATCTTTCCAATTTAAACTGTGTTAATGAAATGTTACTTACATATTAGCCTTCTGACTTAAGAAGGACAACCTTAATGAAAGCAAAGAACTATGAGGTTAAACGCTCAAGCATGGGGTAAAATTGTATGTTTGCATGACATGGCATTTACAGACCCCCAAGAGTAACTGAATTCACAATGATAATGTTAAAGGAGAAGGAAAGGCTTTGTACACTATTGACTTACCTGAAACCCTGTGCCGGTGCTCCTATCAACAGAAAACTGCACTGGTCCGGGGTTATAGCAGTGAGCACCTCGGAGTGATCCTCTTCATCTTCCTCTTTCCTTCACGCGGCTGCGCAGTAGAACGAAAAGCCAACCTTTAACTAAAAAGTCGGCTATTTTGTTCAACTCATGTGTTTGCCTCGGGAAATTTGAAAAAAAAAAGACACCGGAAGAGGATCACTCTGTGGTGCTCACTGGTATAACCTCGGACTGGCATTCTCAATTCGGACTTCTGAATTTATATGCCCCTAAATGTACAGTATGTAATACGGTCAAATGGCACACTGGCCACCATGTTTATTTTCTTTTTCCTGTTAGTCGTGAGGTTGGTTGAATGCAAATTATGTTTGAAAAAGTTGTAGGTTCATAGTTCTTATTCAATATGCATAATTCATAGCTCTTACTTCATAGCAATTTTTCATATTTGTTAATTTTATTGGCTAGATATGCACATGACTCATGGCTTTGAGATGTTTTATTTCAAGGTAGCAAACAACTGTTCTATAAAAGCTCAAGTTCATTCATTATTTTACATTTCTGAGGCAAATAACAAATGTATCATTTAGACTACGTACTTTTTTCTTTAGTGAAAATGTGAACTTAGAATGTTATGGATCACGCGAAACTGTATCCCACTACTGTGAACTGTTGTTTAAACACTGACCTACATTATAACGCCAATTCACAGTAGAAACTGCTGTTATCAGGACTGAATATTTTTTATGAAATTACACGTCAAAAAATGTTCAGGTAAATTGTTCCTTTTACTCTGGGATTACAAATGCTGCATGAGCCAATTGTTGTGTCCTCTCTTTCTCAAATCAAAACTACCAGCTCTGAAAGTCCATGACACATTTTTATTAAGAGAATCTATAGCTTCCATAATTATTTTATGCACACACCCAAGATAATTGACTTTGCTACATTATATTGTGTTGTGACTGCTTTAGTAGTGGATGCATATGAAACTGTTTAGAAAAAGGCACATACTGTGTCACACTACTATGTGGAAGCACAATGGATGGTTCTGCTGCTGGAGAATGCACCAACAGCTCACACACCATTCTGTTATATCTTTAACACTGTGCCCAGACAATTATTTTTATGTGTCAACACAGCCAATATTAAAATGAGTTAAGGACGTCACCTCAATGACTGTTACTTGCAGTCAGGTCTGATTACATCGGGGCTTATAAATTTAATGCATTTTATCATCTGCCACCTGCCATGGCAGCTCACTGTAAGAGATATGACTACTCTGCACAGAAATGGAAGCTACTGCTTGGATATGAATAAAAACAAGTGATTATTTTTAATTTAATGGATCTTACTAAGTTTTTACCTAATGAACTCCCTAATGTAATTTTATTGATGTGCCCTCTGTGCTATCATTGCTTCTCTTTTGTTTCCATGAGAACACAATTCGTTTAGAGACTAGAATTTTTTTTTTCTACATCTGTTTTACATAGTTTGCTAATAAAGACAATAATGTAGGGAGTTGATGAGTTAACCTTTAAAATATTATTAATTGAGCAGTAGCAAAGTTAAACCAAGGGAAATATCCCATACAAATGCAAGCATTAAAGTAGAAACACTGGTAATTAGCGGTGTAAGCATTTCTCAGGATGCATTCAAATGTATAAATATTTTCTGGTGTTCCTTCCAACTTTCCATTATGCTTCAATGTATGAAAATGTGCTTCTTTTGGAAGAGTGCTTTAGACAGACAGCAATTTGTCTACAAATTTTTGCTGTTAGGTGACTTTGTGATGCTTACATGATATTTTAGCAGGTTCTGATATGTACAGTTTTTGTTTTTGTAAGAAATGTAACCCCTGTGTCAGTATCAGAGAAAAAGTTAAACTGTATTCCTTAAATTCAACTGCACAGACAAGATTCCTCTAACAATCACTACAAGTAATTTTTCGAAATCCCTTAGTAAAGAAATGGTGAGGGATAAAAGTGGTTGCTAACTAGTGATGGGCAAATTTTTTGGCCATTTCGCAGACCAACTAATAAATAAGCGAAATTGCCACGACAATTCGCTGCTGAAAATTTGCCTGCGTCAAAGGTTTTTTTTTTTGATGCCGGAGACAATTCTGACGCGGGCGTCAATTTAGACACTGGCGGCAATTAAACGGATGGCCATTGACTTTAATGCATGTCAAATGTCTCCAGCATCGGAATTGTTGTCAGCGTCAATTTTGATGACCGCGAATTGACGCCGGTGTCAAAATTCGCGTTTCACAAATGTTTCACCCATTTCACTAATTTTGCGGGAAATTCTCAAATTTTGTGGCGAAACAAGACAAATTCTCCCATCACTATTGCTTACCCCTGCTTGTCCAGTTTACTGTGCTTGTTCTACTATGCAGAATTGTCCACTAGCATGTAATTATTTTTTTCTAGGGAGCTTCCTCTCACTACTGGGGTTCACATTAAAGCCGAGGTAGTAGTCCCATTGAATGAAGGATAAGTTGTTGTCCCAGCATTAGGTATATACTTAAAAAAAAAGACGTGTCCATCAAGTTCAGCCTAAATAAAACTTGCCTAATTGTTAGCTGATCGAGAGGAAGGTGTAAACCCCATCTAAAGCCTCTCCAATTTGTCTCGGAAAAATCCTTCCTGACTGACATAGCATTTGGACCAGTCCCTGGATCAACTTTTGTACTAAGCTATTTTTAAAAACCCTAAATTCCCTATCTTGCTAAAAAGCCATCCAACCCCGTTTTTACAGCTATCTAATGTATTTGCCAGTTCTCACTGTAAAAAAAAAACCCTTTCCCATTAATCTAATCTGCCAACTCCAATCTGCCAATCTCCAATCCAGTTTGTCAATATCCTACTGAAAGGATGCCACATTCTGGATGCAATTAATTGAGCTTTGTCTTACTGTACATGACCCTAGGATTCCTAAAGCCATGCTGACTACTGCTCATATGCTCATGTCATTCACAAGGACAAAATTCTGTATTAAACATCAGTGTCCTTATTGGGTGGGTCTTGAAATTCTGACTCCACTATTGTATACACTGACGAAGTTGATTGAAGAGCTGATTAAAAAGGATCTATGGTCAAAATCTTTAATCTTCTTAGGCTGTGGGGAATGATTATAATTCAATTTGTAATTGCAATGCATTTTTTTACCCGTTTTGATGCTTTAATAGCCGTTACCTTGCAGCTTAATATATACCCTCACACATCGCTCAGTTCACTTGTGCTGAAAACCTTTGCGGCCTAGCATAGTGTAACGCAAGCAATGAAATAACCTTACAGTGACATAAAACACATTACTTGTTTCTTACTCCTTGAACAGCTATTTCTAGCTCACCTACTCTCCTAGAGTGCATTATAACAGGAGCTCACCTAGCTCTATCTTCACACTTTATTTTTGGAAAGAAATAACAGCCTTCCATATTTTTTATCTTCTGCCCCTATTGATAATACTGTCATTAAGAGCCAGAGCATTCTGGATAACAGGTCCCATACCTGTAATACTAGCAATGTGGCAACCATTGGTTCCTGGCAGCATCCACTTTCTCCTAAAGTGGAAGTCCAAAGAAGAAGAGCCATGAGTTCCATTTACTCCATTTATTATACTAAACCATAGCAAGAAGTAGTCATAAGCATCCTAGGTAGATAGGGAGTAAGACTTTAGAAAATAGCGGTAAATAATACCACTCAGAGATTTTGGTTTGGCAAAAGTTCTTCGTTGTGCTCAGTACATTGTAGGCATTCCTAATTCCTAACTGTGAATAACCAAATCATGTCCTTGCGCCATTGCATGCCAACGTCACCGTTGGTGCATTTAGCCTAAACAGGCTTCATCTCTGAGCTGAGAAAGTAAGAAGGTATTGCCGACAGTAGTTGGGCTGCGGTGTGCTCATGCTTTGGTGTAAGTGCAGGTCTTGTTGGTGTGCCTGCCACATGGGAGCCATTGTCCAAAAGGAGAAATACTTTGGGGCAGGTAGCGATACCTGCGGTAAAATAAGAGCTCTTGGGTTAAGGGACTGAACTGTGAGACTTGACCACCCGGAATGTAATGTGGCACTGTGTCCTGGTAAAGACTGTGCAAGGGTTGGATTTCCCACACAGGGTCTTCATGTATTCGATTTATATACAATTATAGTTGTTGCAGCAATTTGTGTGGTTTACTTTTCCTAGTTAACTCCCCTGAGGTGTAATTCCTCAGTGCCCACTTGTTAACTCTTGATGTACCACCAACCTTTTGTGTGGGGGGAAACGTTTAGTGAAACACAGGATGCAGAGAGTTGCAGTTCAAACACGTTATCTTTATTGTCATGGTCTTCAGTTAAGCTGCAGCACTTTCACAGGGCTCGGTCTCTTAGTTTTCCAACTACTGTATGACACTTCCTGTAACTGTACACTGCCAGTGGGGAACAGACGCTCACAGGCACCTCTTGGGTCCTGGCCAGCTCACTCTCCAGACCTAGCCCTTCTTCTTATTTTCTGGCTGGACGGGATTTCCGCTGGGAACACAAAGGCCACTAACTCCGATTTGGGCCCATAACTGCCCATGCTAGTTACCTTGCCCTCTTACACTTCGTAGAGCATTAGAGTATTACACTACTAGGCCGCACACTACCTAGGCTCAGTACCTCTTACAGGAGATGACTCTACTGCTGCAGTGCTCTCTGCTTATCTTACTTCCCATGATGCATGTCTAAAATCACTTCCTGTAACCTTCCCTTATATAACTTACTATTCTCCGCCCACTGGGGGCTTTCCCTCACAACTGTTATCCCCTGGCAAACCTGAATATATATGTATTAACCTTAAACATTTAAATTAATACATTAACATTTTACCCCATTACACACTAGATGGAGGCAATGCATTGAAATTCCAGTTCCCAGTAGTGATGGGCAAATTTGTATCATTTTGCTTCACCCCAAAATTCATGAATTTCTTGCGAAATTTGCGAAACAGGAGAAAAATTAGCGAAATGGAAATTTTGACAAATTTGATGCTGGCACATTTGACGCGCATTAAAGTCAATGGCCATCCACCAGCATCGGAACGGTCGCCGACATCAAAAAAAAAAAGTATGTTTGCGATACCTAGCTGTTTTGCTTTCGGCCTAACTTGATCACCAATTGGCAGTAGGGCACTTATAAAATGATTTGCTGGATATACTTGTTACTGTGAGACCAGTACGTGAACTGACACTAATGAAGCTACAGGCAGCAGAGGAATTGTTGCCCTTCGGAACTGGAGAGATAGTTAGAATAATTTGTTACATTTATATATTTTATCACAGTTAGAGAATAGTGTTCTTGAAGTAGATAGCACATATTACCAATAGCACACTTACTAATATCTTTACAACACTTCTGTATGTATGTGCATATTCTAATCCAATATAACATGGGCTGATGAAGAAGCAAGGAACATGATTCATTCTAAGACTGAACACAATTTGTTATTAAATAAAAATGATAGAAAAAAAGTAGGGTGGTTGTCTGGGACCAATGTAAACACTACCACAATAAATAGGATGTTGATAATGTGTATAAACAAGTTGAGATATGGAAAGGGGGAGATACTCACAGTTTACCCCAGTCCATGGGTGCATATCCATAATAAAACCAATAGATGTGAGTCCCTCCAAAAAATCATTCAAACGTTTATAAATATAAGTTTAGTAAATGGAAGCCTAACGCATTTCGTGCCTATAGGGGCACTTACTCATAAGCTCATATATAAAAATGTTCAACAGTAGGGTATAAAAATGTTTGCAAAATGTTAGTATATAGTAGTTTATAGGTACTTAACTACCAGTCACTTTCCCCTTTCATCAATTATAGCAAATAGGATTTACACTCACAGTTGATCCTAACTTGTCCTTAGACTGAGCCTCTGTTTGACTGCTTTGGTTAGAATTGCTACCTGGCTGGTTTTACAGGTCTAGCTGCTAGGCCGGTATTACAATTTTGTACTGGAAATGTACAAGTAAATTTACAATATTGAGCTGTTTTGCCTCCGGTGTAACTTGACCACCAACTGGCTGTAGGGCACTTATAAAATGATCTGCCAACCTTCTTCTGGCTGGCCTGTGTGCAATTCCTCCCACCTGAATGGGCTCCCTGGTGAACCACCATGGTCAATGGACTGCAACTCTCAATGCAGCAGAAATCTCGGGTGTCTCTGAGCCCTAAGATATATATAGTATACGAGAAAGTATAGCACACCGTAGGTCTTAAAAATAAGTGAAGAAGCAGTGTTGGGCCCCATTTAAAATGATACATTACTTAAACTGACCATGCAATGATAGATAGATTGATAGATGATAGATAGATAGATAGATAGATAGATAGATAGATAGATAGATAGATAGATAGATAGATGATAGATAGATAGATAGATAGATAGATAGATAGATAGATAGATAGATAGATAGATAGATAGATAGATACATATATAATGTATGGCCTTTTGAATACAAACACTATTAGATGGTTTTTATTTATAACTCAACACTTTATTACTGTGCACTGGTACTATGACTCGTTAACATATTTTTAAATAAACATAGATAACAGAGAATCATTTGACAAATCTTCGCTGCATTTGTCTGACCCTTAAACAGCAGTAGCAGCTCAAGAGAAAATGATTAAAAGCTAAAACAGTGTATCTCAGAAAAAAAAACTCATTTCAAATTAATATTCTGACCACAGGAAGACTTTTTGATTCATCTCTTTCTGCTGGAACAAGTCAGTAGGACAAGTGCAAATATCTCCAGGATAATTGGATTTACTTGTTACTGTGAGACCAGTAGGTGAACTGACACTAATGAAGCTACAGGCAGCTTAGAGAGGACTTGTTGCCCTTCGGAACAGGAGAAATAGTTAGAATAGTTTGTTAAATTTATATATTTTATATATTTTATCACACTTAGAGAAGATTGTTCTTGAAGTAGATAGCATGATACCAATAACACGCTTACTAATATCTTTACAACACTTCTGTATGTATGTGCATATTCCTATCTAATCCAATATAATTTGGGCTGGTGAAGAAGCAAAGAACGTGGTTCATTCTAAGGGGCAGATTTACTAACTGACGAAAATTTGCCAGGGTCCACTTCGCACACATCGCAACACTTTGCCAGGCGATCAGACTACGCTAATTCACTAAAATACGGTTTTCTGTCATGGGTGCCTAATGCTGACGACTTTCCGCTAGCGCTACTTCGGCAATGCGTTCATTTCTGCCTAGCGAAACTTCGCTAGGGATCTTGAACTCAGGTCAATTTGTATAGGGCGGGAAATTTAAAGTTTATGGACGTCTTTATGTTAAATGTTGGTACATTAACTTACAAATTACACGTTTTAAAACACATGTCCAGGAAACATTAATAAAGACAATTGAGTTATTCTAATACCCTACACATGTGCCCCCTCTAAAATGAATGTTCCTGTCACTGGGCGCATGTAAGTTCAGTAGCAAGGCAGATATCCAGTGGAAAAATTTGTGCTTTATTTTTTAAGCAAATGCAGAATATATATGCAAAGATGCAGTATACACTTTCACCAGCAGGGGATCAACAGTAATCCTGCAGAGCTCCAGAAAAACCTCTCATAAAGGGGCAAATTTACTAAAGGGTGAGGTGGCTAACGCTAGCGAAAATTCATCAGCGTGACTTCATTTTGCCACTTTGCCGATTTACTAATGGGTGCTGGCGTAATTTGCTGGCGAAGTAGACCTACTCTAGCGCTACTTCGCACCCTTACGCCAGGCAAAGTTGCGCTACGGCTAAGTGCAGAGAGTAGAGTAGATAGGACTTGAATTTTTTCTAAGTCCCAAAAGGAGCTGGCATCTTACTTTTTTAAGGGTGATAGGCTGAAAAAGATAGTAAATTTGTTTGGGGGGTACCCTCCTTCCCCCCTACATTTCCTAACATATGGCACCTAAACTATTCAGTGGACAAAAGTGTAGGGCAAAATAACAACTCTATTTAATTTTATGAAGCTTTCCCAGGCTTGTGTAGTGTAATGTATTTGCTGCTACATATACGTCCATTGTACTTTAACTTGGCGCCGTATGCAAATTAGGCATCGCTAGCGTAACTTCGCTTTGCTTGACCAATTAATGGTAGCACAACTTCGCTACCTTTCACCTCCCTGAGAGCAACTTCGGATTTTAGTGAATTAGCGGCTCCATGTCGAAACTTCGACTGACGAAGTGCGTGAAGTGGGTCAAAGTGCAACATTTTCGGCACTTAGTAAATTTACCCAAAGGCTTAACACGGACTCTCAATGATTTCAGTCTGCAGCTTTTTATAGCTTTTAGACTGCTCTATGCTGACACCCTGTGATCAGCATCTACCCTATAAATATTCATTGAGAGACTGCTCACCCCTATATATAAAAGTAAAGCTTACCATGCACACTTGTGTATTAACATGTAGCAAACCCAGCTTTCAATATACAATTGTTTTAGCTCCATTTACATATACTGTTAGCACAGCTGAGCCACATGCTTCAAAGTAGGCTTCAGTTTGTTAACCAAAACTAGTTTACACCTAAACAAAGTATTTACATAAATTCTACACATAGCAATTTAGACAGTTACTGGCCAGCAAAGTTAACACATTAACACAAAAAAAAAAAGAAATTCACCCCATCACAGTTCCATATGTTTGCAAATGTATGGGGAAAACCAGTTATCTAAAAAAAAAGTTTGTTAAGTCTTTTGCAGGCAATCAGGCTGAAAAAAAGAAAAGACGTCAGCTTTTTCTGGACACATTTCTGGCTCACAGAATATAATGTAAATGACAGAAGATTGAGGAAGATCTAGTCATGGAGATCCTTTTCCCCACCACTGGGAATCCCCTGGGTATCTTGCTCCTTGAGAACTTTCCCTGCTTTTGAGCTCACCCACTCATATGCCTGGCCTGTATGAGCTTTGTCACCACAAGAGTACGAACCCCAACTAACCTGCTTTTTGGAGAGTATAGCTGCTCACTAAATAATCTGCCACATTCGCTTACTCCTACAGGAACTATAACAGGAACCTTTCCACTAACTAAACTTTCCTTAACTGGGCCCAACACCTGTTCAGATCCAGTTCTATACCCACCTACCAGCTAGGTGGGATACAGAAAAAGAGCTCTGAGCACAATTGTTCTGTTTTGAGGCCCTGAGGACCACCTTAGGTGTCCAAACTAAGGGGAATCTGTCTGAGAAAAATGTTACTAACCCTTATGGTCTCTACAGTTGGAAGCCATTAGAAATTGACTTACTAGTACTAGATTTTCACTAAACACATTATTGAACATTTCTATCATATTATATGTAATATTATACTGAACTTTCTTAATTATTGCATTCAGTCAAACACCAAATCTTCCTATAAAAGTGTGACTAACTATTTTTAACAAAGCTAACCCCAATATGTATTTGCATATTTCAGTACAAGTTAAAAAGAGCATTGCAGGTATACAATGATTTCTCAGCTTTAGTTGTTCAGTGCTTTAAAGTCATGACATCAATGACTGGGGTTTGCAAATGCTGACAATTTGCTTAATCCTAAAAGTAATATATAAGGTGGATCCCTATGCCTCAAACAGTTTTGTGCAGCAGTTTTTTTCATTGATTTGGTAGCTTTACATTGTTTTGATATAGACATTGTTATGCTTTAGAACACATTTTATTATGTATTTAGTAAAATTATAGAAAGAATCCCAATTTTTAAAAAGTAATTCCTTTTTCTCTGAAACAATAAAACAGCACAGAATTACAGAAAGATCTGTTTGAAGAATGCACAGTTCAAAGCTGCACCCAAATGTTCTGCTCAGCCTTCTTTGCAGCCTTGCCATGATCTGACTTTTGTGTAGCTGCTTCTGCTGGAACCACATAGGCAGATTGTTATAAAAAAGCTGACAACTCATAGGCAGATTGGTCAGTGAATGACCCAAGTCCTGGCATCTTGGCACATCCACAGTAAGACAAACAATTAAATGGCAGAGCAGGACATGTGAAAAGGGAAGGGTGTTATCCAATGTACCATTAATTAAATAATTTTAATTTCAATATTTTACTGTAGGATGATGTTTCCAAGTTGTAACTGTCTAATATATGTTATTACTTTTTCTAACCATTTAAAGCTCATGCCACATTTGTTTTTGTTTTTAAGCTAGTCATGGGCGATGTGTGTATGGGCGAATTTATTTGCCAGGCGTGAATTCGCGGCAAATTCCTGCGTTTCAAAATGAGACGCTGGGTCAGTTTTGTGATTTTTTTAGCCTTTTTCGCAAAATTCATGGGGAATTCGCAAATCGAAATGGGACAAATTCACCCATCGCTAGTGTAGGCTCATGTTGAGGACAATAGAGGATCTCTTTTGTCTTTATGTTGCTTGCTTTTACATTTTTAATTAGAAGTGGCAACTTCCAGCAATTTCACCATCACTAATAAAGACATGAATATGACCTGTATTTACTGTATTTAAATTGTCATAAGCATAAGTATGTTGACGAAGTTTTGTTAGGAAGAAAGTAACATTAGAGAAAATTTGCTAAGAAACTTTCACTCTGATTAATTTTTGGGTAATTGTAGCGAAATAATGTCTGATGTAGTTGCGTTAAGTATGGCGAAAATTTCTGTAAATTTAAGTAAAATTAAGTAAATTTGCCCCTAAGACACCAAATTTTACATGTGCAAACTGCCAGTATAAGGGCACCTCTGCAGTATATTAACTGCGAAAGAAAAATAGAAGGAAAATGCAATGTCTTTAAAATGCTGATAAATAAATATAATGTCAGTATTTTCCCCTTGTAAGGAAAGATATCAGAAAGCAAAACGTTTATGGTTTGACATATGTGCTGGTGTTGAAGTCGGTAAGGTAATGCATGCATTTAAGGCACCTTAAAATTAAAAGTTCCATACAGAATGTTGCCATTTTGCTGAATTATTTGACTAAATTCAAAAACTCTACAGCAAATTGGCCAATGATGTTTATTACTGATAAATGCACTTAAAGTGGACCTGTCACCAGACATAAAAAGCTGTATAATAAAAGTCCTTTTCAAATTAAACATGAAATTCAAATTCTTTTTTTTTCATTAAAGCGTTCATCTGCCAAATAAGGAAGTAAAGGACTGAATCTGCACTGTGCATGCCCTCTCTCTCTCCTGCTTCATTTGCATATCTTCAATTCCATTGGCTGGCAAGATTCAGCCAATCAGATCAAAAAATAAGTGCCCACAAAATGGCTCCTGCAGGCTTGCTATAAATATGAGTTCCCAGACTGATGGAAACAACATTCAAATAATTTATATAGTATAATTAAAGTTAATTTTGCTTGACTAACATGATGAAATAGGATTTGGATTGTTTTTTTTTTTTTTGGGGTGATGGGTCCCCTTTAAGTTGACATAGTATAAATGCTTAGTAATGTCAATGCCTCCAAGCTCAAATATGTGGGTGCTAAAATCATGCTTGAGTTCCTAAACCTACACATGGTTTCCGCGATCATAAAAGCAAATTTACAAGTATGTTAGAGGGCATTATAGACAGATAGCAGAGAACCTGTGTCACTGCCTTTCCTTATTTCCCTTATCTTCACAAGCTTTTTTTTCTGTGGCCAACAACCTCACACATAATTTCTGTCTCATTGTCTCTCCATTGCTTTTTTGTTGTTAAAGCCTTAGGGAAGTTAAATATCTGTCAGGCTTTATATCTGTCACATATAAGTGTAATAAATAAACCATAAATCATCTAGTTCAGTTTTTAACCTTTCTTTTTTAATCTGGATGGAATGTCTCCTAATGATTCTATTATTATACTTAAGAGAAAATAAAAAGGATTTTTTCTGTGTAGTATTTAATTTATTATATTTTATTGGGACTTCCATAATGCCCACACCGGTTTTCATAATCAAAGACAAATATATTAACTGTAAATACTGTCAATACTGACAATCTATTTCTAAGTGAACATTTAGAAATTACAAATTCTTCACAGATATTTGGAATTCATCTTGAGGTTATTTACAGTATTTTTCCTGTACATTAATTATAACTTCCTCCTTGTGAGTATGACTATAATAAATGAATTGCTGAATTATTAGCCAAAATGTTTGCCTTCATGATTATGTGCATTCATTATGCTGCCCTTATGAATGTCTAAGAGAAAAATCTATTTGTGTGTAGCAATTAGTGTTAGTTATAATGAGCAATATCGTACCCAGACATATAGCTAGTTTACCAGATTATAAAATGCTAAACTTTGCACTGTATGTCATGTTTTTAATGATACTAGAAAATATGAATACACCAAGGCTTTTTCTTCATTTTTTTACCAAACTAATTGGGTGACAAATAAAGGTCTTCTGTCAAAAGAGAAAAGTGAACACTGGGTTCAAATTATATAGGTGGGCACATAATTAATATAATTACAAGAGGCCTTGGAAGAATTACATTTTGTAGGCAATATGGACCATTAAGATTCACTTTAACAGACTTAAGTGGTAATTGATGGTATTTATTGATCTCTAACGTGAAATGCGAAGAAAGAGGAACAGTAACAGATCCCAAAGAGGCTATTTGAATCTCAAGAAGCTGAAATAACCCACAAATATAATTTTTTTTCATGACTTCTGTTGATTACACTTGTTGATCTCAAGTAAGTAAGTACAATAAAAACAAAAAAGATATTAATGGTGCAATATACAGCTTGTTCAACATGAGTTCAATGTTCTTTGGTAATAAGTTTACCAGTGCATGGATAATTCTGTTGCATAATGGACTTTGTTTATCTGCAACTCAACCCACTCACAAAAGAGGGTTAAGGAGGGGTTTATGTACGGATATGTTATTTACATCACAAGGGCCCTTTAGTTTCCCTGTCTGCCCAGTTTAGTTTAAAATATAAAAATAAATAGTTTTTCTATTAAAACAATATGCAAAAGCTATATTCAGCACTGAATCAAGTACTGATGAGTGAACCTGGGTAATTTTGCTTTGCTAAAAGAATCAAAATATGGAGACAATGGGCATTTTTTCCTAGAGCAAAAAAAAAATTCCAAGCAAAACAATTCTAATTAAACCATTTGTGTCTTTGTCATGCATTGGCAAACTTATTTGCAGTTGGCAAAATCATGAAAACCAGGTAAAAATGTAGGTATACTGTACAAAGCAATTTTGGATAGTGAGCCGGTACAAAAGTGCAATTGGATACAATTGTATTCATGAATACCATCAATAACCTCAATGTGTCTGTATTTGTATTAAGTAAAATAAAACTATTTGTAAACAAGGGAACTATTAAAATGTATTTTTAAAAGTGTGACATGATTGCTGGAACCTGTATCTGTTGGAAATGAATGGAACATGGTGATGTGGTTAATAGGAAATCCCTTTACTGAGGCTCAATGTTCACACACATATTAGTTTTTGTCCCTGGATTTGATGTTGTTATTGCGTTTGTGAGTAGAGACGTCAACTTGACTGAGCTGTCATTCACAGGATCTATGGTGCTTGTGGCCGTGGTCTATTGTTATTCCCCAGTAATGTCACTACACATGGGGAGCAGGCTCTTCTAGTGTCGCTCATTGTGCAAGCACAAATCTAAATGAGGAAATGTACAAAATAGGAGAATGCCATAAAGTGATGAGGGCCCAGGGGAGCTGATCTAAACTGATCTAAACTGGGTAAAGCTGGCCATAGACGCAAAGATCCGATTGTATGAATCCTCGTGTGTGGAGTGTCCCGACATCTGTTGTGCTATGCCAATTGGTCACTCAGTCGACCAGACAGGTTAGGAAATTTCTGTCGGCTGCCGATAATATCTCTGCGTGTATTGCCGATCTTCAGTGGGAGGCTGTCACTAGATTTTGTCAGACATAACTTTCGTATGATTGCTGTAGGGGCAGTACATTTGCTGATCTGTTCTTTATCTACTTTATTTGATATTTATTTGATATATTTAAGGTTAGTAGCAGATCGGGAGATGGGGAAGTCCGATAAGTCTGATCGTTCAAGGATTCGAACGATTGGATCTTTGCATCTATGACCAGCTTAAGTTCCAGAAATCTGAAAGATCTGACTGTGTGAAAGATGAAACTGAACTGTGGGTCCCTATTCTAGATGAGAGGAAAGTATAGGTGATGCTCCATATTATGTAAAGGTAGATGGAAAAAGTGCTCTCTGTAAAGTTAAGGTAATTTGCTAAAGGCTCCTAGAAAGCCTTTGGGATTCTATATATGTGTAAGCAATCCCTGTTGATTTACCTGTCAAACAGGCAGTTTTAAGCCTTTTGCTGCCTGAGGTGGATCCTGCTTTTTGCCGCCCCTAGGGAGCTGCTGCCCCTGAGGCAGGATTCTCAACTCGTCTCATGGCAGCAGCACCCCTGCCTTCAAATAGATGCCTTTATGTTTATAATGGACTGTTCATTGTAAATAAACCTTTATTTTCTGCTTACACTAGCTGCAATTCAGATACAGAAGTAAGAAGAAATGGTGTATGTTGTTTGTAAGGTTGCAGGATAAACAGGGAGCATATCATCCGATTATTGGTCGATCCCTCTCCTCCACTCTGGCCGCGGAAACAAACTTTTGTCGTCAAAACCTTGCAATGATCACTTTTACTTAACCTCGGTTCACAATGAAACCAAACTTTGATAAAACAACTTTATTAGTCCATTTAAAACTCAAAGTTCGAAGTGGGCAGGGGCGAAATTCCTAACGCGTTTCGTGACTGATATGTCACTTCATTAGAAGCTTTAGAGCCCCATGCAGGTGATATAATTATATACCTACACCAATAAAAATTCAAAGATACGTCTGTTTAAAAAGTCAAAATACGTACGTAAGCATTAGATGAAAATAGTGTAGCACAATACATACATTTAGCAGCAATTAATACATAATAGCAATATTATTGTGAACTAATAAAGCAGCATGACATAAATTCATTATGACATATATAACTGTACAAAAAAAAGTAACTAGATAAATATATAAATGAAAAAGTAAATTAAAAAATTTAAAACATTTAACATTTTTGAAACAATGAATACATAAATAGAAGGAAAAAAAATAATACATAAATAAGGAAAACTTCATATAGTATCAAATGATACAGTATATTATCAATTCATTTACCTATTACCATTCTCCCTCCACTGTGTCACTTTGTCCCTTCTGCCTTTCTTTATTTTGGCACTAAAAGGGTCCTCTCGGTTAGTTTCAACTGTCCAATGGTAAGCAATCTTAATATCTTTAAGTGCATATCCTCGTTGTAGAAAGCGATCCCATAATGACATAGCCTGAGAATAAAGGAGTCCCATATGGTGCATATCCTGGGTAACCACAGAAACTGTCCCACTGGGCAACCCGTAGAACATACTCTTTCTAAAGTCAATTTCCATACTTATACATACAATATGTCAAAATCATTTCTGTTTATACTCTCAATAACTAAATTGCTGTGTTAATAAAGTTAAAAGTGAGTATTACTGTGTTTTATTTTGTGACAGTCATGCTGCCCACGCTAACCTTTCCTCTTTTTTCAAACCAAGGTCACTGTAACAAAAAGGCAACATATTTTGCTAAGAGCTGCTTTGTGGAAGATAGGCAGATGAGGTTTAACTAATGTCCCAGAAGTGTCAAACAGAATAAAAGAGCAGAAAGTGCTATCAATACCCATCTACTGTATATATATTCAGATCATCTTCAAAATGAGTCACTATCCCATCCTGACATATCTGGCAATGGTAGGGTGATACAATAGCAAACAAAATCACAGGAATGTAACCTTCTTGGGGCTGAATAATAGTCTGCAATTTGTGTTCTTGTATTTCTACAGTATCTTATTGTTCAAGCTTTGACTTAACCTTCCTTTTGATAAAAAGGCAGAAGTAATGATGTGTTGAATATAAATCAATAATAATAACTATTATCAACAATAGCAGCTTTTTTTACCTGAAAAACAAGCCAGAACGCAAATTTCCCAAAAGATTTTGTATTTGTTAGTGTTTTTTTCATTTACTGAAAGACATGCATTATAAGATCATATCTATTTAAAGGACCATCATGCTTTTGATGCTTTCATTCCAGCATAATCTTCTAGCTTTCATTATTTATCTAATCTGAGTAAGCTTTATGTTGGTGGTCGGGAAAAATTCTTTCTGCAGCCAACCTTTGCTTCTGATTTTGCATGCTTGTAGGGGTAAGCCATGTTTCTATCATATAAATGCAGCTCTAGACAAACCTTCTCTGTCAACTGTAGTTGTGGTCATAAATTAGCCAAGTATAGTAACCATAAGAGTACTGTTATGGCGCCCAAGCCTAATCGTGTGTCCCATTGGTATTTTTGTGATATGTGTAGTAGAAATGGGACACTGCAAGACAATGTGGGACAACAGTGCCCAGGAAGAACAAGAAGCTGCTCTAGAAAATTTCTTGATCTTCCAGAAAGGTATTTTTTACACAAACATATCTGATTTCACAGGTTGAAAGGAAAACATGATAGTCTATCTCTCTTTGGAAGGACCATTTCCACACTTCCCTTAGGTACACAATGTAATGCATTCCCTATCATTTTATTCCATTTTGAAGTGATAGGTTTTGGAACTCGAAGTCTCTCTGCTTCTTAGAAAATCTTTACAACGCCTACTGTTGAAAGCAGAGGGATTTCAAAAATCCATTATTTCACAATGCAACAATGTGGGAAAATATTTAATCTACAAATGTTAAGAGCTAAATAGTCAGATATGCAGGTAAAAACAAAAACAATTCTTTAGCTCTAAATGATGATTCAGCATTAATGTTACAATGTTCAGGAACCTTCAAAGGTGTCCAGTCAAACTTTTCAGTCCTGCCTGATCGACAAGATGATCAATATCCAAGGCTTTTTACTAATATCTGATATCTGATATCTAATATCTTGTCTCCCACCACACACGCAACAGAAAGTTTTTTTGTACAATAATATTGGTGCATCTATGGCCAAATTAAAGAAATATTGCATTCATATTTATTTTTGAACGTTCAGATACTGTTCATGCTCCTTTTCTACATAAGCCCAACTGAATGAGCTCATGACAAAAATGGGGTAACTTTTCCCTTTAATAAGTTAGCGTGCTTCAATTGGTTCCTCTCGAGATATGTCAGTTAAAGGCTGATTTTATTTTCACGGTCTAAGGGATAATAAGATTGCTTGAGGATTCTAGTTTATGTGTTTCTCTTGCTGTCTATCCAAGTAGCAGCTAATTGTCTGACAATGAACATAAACCTTTAAATCCAACACTCACACCTAAGGCTACTTTAAACAATACTCTGTTGAGAATTATTAATCTATTCCTCCAGGAAAAAGAATGAAAATTATAAATCACTCAAGACTCAGCAATGATTAAAATGAAATGCTAGAAAGCTACATAATCAATTAGATTTCAGGTTACGTTATATGTCAACTGCTAAAATGCTTAAAGGCTGGAATAGGAAATGTATCTGAATTAAATTCTTTTTTCAGTGCATCAGCCTGAAACAGCTCTGATATTTTGGTTACATGCACTGTGTTCAATCTGCAGAACATGTCTGAAAGAGAATAAAACTCCACAACCAAGGTCTAAAACCTAATAACTGCATTTTAACATTAAACATCTGCAGTTACTTTGAATAAAACATTACCACTGTATTCAGTGTAATAGTGAGTGCTTTGTGTCTTTAGTTGAAACACTTACTAAATATGAATTATAATGTTTGAAGAGAATCTGATTTACAGTGGTCTGTCAACAACATTAGAGGTAATGCTTTCCCTAAAGGATAAAAAAGGCTGAAGGAGGAAACAAGATAATTTTCAAAACTGCTGTTTATTTTGGAGCTATCCTGTGCTTGGGAGAAAGTTGAGAAGCTGTGTAAAACTAATTGATTGTATATGTGTACCAGCAAAGGCAAATTACAACAGCAGATTAAGTGATAATTTAAAAACTCAGGTTTTTTTTTTCCATAAAAATGTATAGAAATATATAATATATTTCAATGCAGGTGTTTACTTAATTCCCAAACCACAAAATGAAGAAAAAGAAAGACTACTTATAAGCAAAGCTACCGATTCATAGGAAAACCCCATAATTATACAATGCGGTGCAAAAAGAACAATTGCACCAATATGCAATGCATATTTTACAATAAGGACATCAATATCAAAAACAATCTGGAAAATATTGGGTATTTAATCTTTATAATTCTAATCACAAGTGATAAGACATATAATACAATGCTATCAACAATGCATAACTGAACTTTATGAACAATAACACGTTAGATCTCACTAGCATGGCAGACTATAGTGCATTTAGAAATTATATATTGGAATTTAGCAATTAAATATTGGAATTTTACTTTCTACTGCAGAAACTTCTTCATTATGCACCGCATCAGGTGGATTGAGGTCAGTGGATGATGGTGCTTGACATTGAACACATTGACATCTGCTACTTTCTGTGTGTTATGGTTCTCATCAGAGTTATCTGCTGAAGATTGGGAGAATTTATGATGTCTTTGGCCCCTGACTCTCTACCTGTACCTTAATCATTCCTTGACTCCCTCCTCATTTTTACATAATTTTTTTTCAAAAAGGAGGAAACTTTTTTTTTATTTACTACATAAACTAAATAATAGCACTCAAATAAAGTTCCTAATAAAATTGAACTTTATTGACATTGGGAGGCCCATTTAATAAAAGGTTGAATTTCAAATTCATGTGAGGTTTTTTTCCGAATACACTTGTTATTAAGAAAAAAAAATCTGAACTTGAATGAATATTACAAACCCAAAAACTGGAATCAAATTCCAATCAAATTTGACTATACTCGAATCAAGTTTTTTTGGGAGAATGTCAGGAAGGCTAATAACATCTTAAAATTGGCCACTGAACCTCTCTCATGAACTTATACATCAACTCGGCAGGTTTTAAGGTTTGATAAATCTTGAAATTCAAATTTGAATTAAAATTCGAATCGAGTTTGGATAATCCACAATTCGATTTTGAGAGTTTTGACCAAGAAAAATCAAACATTTGAATTTGATTTTCCAATTTGACCCTTAATAAATCTGCCCCCAAATGAATAGTAAAGTGCTCACATCTCAAGCACAATGCTGTATTGAAATATTACACAGAGACAGAGATAGAGCAATTTATCCAAAATATTGGCATTAGTAGTTTTAAATACATTCATAAAATAGTTAAAACATCATCATGATGTAGGTTTAAAAAAACCCCACAAAAGTCACATTACCATAACCTCATAAAGCTCCACAGAAAGATTTTAAACTCACAATGGATAAATAAATGATAGAAAAGGTAGAAACCAACAGAACGAATAAACGGAGACAAAAATCACAAACATGTTTTATCAATGAAGTTGAGGATATGGAGATTAAGGTCACAGTCAATGAGCCGTCAAATAAACGGATCCATATTGTTAAATAGTGGAAATAATGTTTTGCCCTATGAGGCAAAAGTGAAAAAAGTTAACAAATTTTTTGCTTTTTCAATGTCATTAAATCTGCTCATCATTCAATGTTTTTAAATCTAGTGATGAGCGAATAAATTCGCCAGGTGCAAATTTGCAGTGAATTTCCACGTTTCGCCACCAGCAAATAAATTAGCGAGAATTTGGTTGCGCATCAGAATAGTCACGCTCATAAAACTGTCATGTCTAAATTAATCGAATGCCCATTGACAAAATAGGCATACGTATAAAAATTGTCGCGGTTGTGAAAATTGACGTGCGGCAAAGTTATTGTTATGCCCATTAGCTACAATGCATTGTGCGAATTCGTCCATCACTGTTTAAATTGTTTTGCAGTCTTTGTTGAGATCAGCAAACATACCGATGCCTACTTACTAGTCCAAATATGCCTTAAATGCAAAAAGCCATGTTATTTTAAAATTGTAATTGTTAGAATTTCTGCTAGCTATTTATTGAATGTATATATTTTTAAGGAATTATAAAAGAAAAAACTAATTTCCTATAACAGATTCAGTCTTAAGAAATACAAATATTTTTCCACATCTCAAAGAAGCAACCCAATGAAGACCACAAATATCACCTTTTTGTTGAATGGCAGAATTGTAGTAGAGATTGAAGAAGTTAATTATAGGGTTTACTTTGCCAACATGTACTTTAGAAATGAGAGAAAGATTCTTGTACTGTGTGTGACAGGCTAGACAGCTAAGCTGGCATGTCATACTCAATGTCTTTATGTGAAACGCTTGAGATGCTGTATCAGTCAGCAGTAAATTCAATAGAGAAACATATCCAAGGTGCTAAATTTTGATTTTGTTAACAACTGTTTTGTGTTTGTTTACAAAGGTAGTTGTGGTAAACTTGTACAAAGATGCTGATAGATAACTCCTAAATTATCTATTGTTAATACTACTGAATAGGGATGTAGCGAACTGTTCGCCGGCGAACTAGTTTGCGCGAACTTCGACTGTTCGCGTCCGCCGCAAGTTCGCGAACGTCGCGCGACGTTCGCCAATAGGCGTTCGCGTCAAAATCGTTCGACCATTCGACCATTCGATCGCTAAAATCGAACGATTTTGGTTCGAATCGAACGATCGAAGCCATTGGATTGAATGAAATCATTCGATCCAATGGCTTCGATCGTTCGATTCGAACGAAAATCGTTCGATCGAACGATTAAAATCCTTCGATCGTTCGAATCGAACGATTTTCGGATGAGCGAAGTTCGCGAACTGTTCGCATTTTTTGCCGGTGTTCGCGAACGGCGTTCGTGAACACATTGTCGGCGGTTCGCTACATCCCTACTACTGAATTGAATTGAATTACATAGTCCTGTTGTAGCTCAGTATACAGTATATCAATATATCATTCATTAATGGAGAGTGAGATGAGCCAGAAATACTGTTGTCATACAAAATGTGGCAGAATGGGGAAAGAGTTTAACTACATTCTTTGTTTAACACTGCACAATATCTCATATAATCGTTATAGTGGTAGGAGAGGTCCTTTTGCTTAGATCACAAATGGGACACTTTTTTCCTCATAATAAATTGTCCATTAGACATATCTACACATAATTACATTGGAAGAGCTTGTTTCTTAATTTAAGAGCAGTTATAAAACAGAATTGAGGTACCTTATATGTCCCTTCTCAGAATGACCTTTGCTAAATGATTAAGTATTAAAGGAACAGTAACACCAAAAAATGAAAGTGATTTAAAATAATTAAAGTAATTGTTGCTCTGCACTGGTAAAAGCTGTGTGTTTGCTTCAGATATACTACTATAGTTTATATAAACAAGCTGTTGTGCAGCCATGGGGGAACAATTCAAAGATGGAAAAGGAAAAAAGGCACAAGTTCAGATAACAGATAAGCTCTGTAGAATGCAATTGGATTCAACATAACTCATCTGTTTTCAATGGCTGTGCTCAAGGCTACACAGCAGCTTGTTGATATAAAATATAACAGTGTTGCTGAAGCAAGTTTTACAAGTGCAGGGCAACACTACGTTATATTTTCATTACTTTAAAGGGATACTGTCATGGAAAAACAGGTTTTTTACAAAATGTATCAGTTATTAGTGCTACTACAGCAGAATCCTGCATTGAAATCTGTTTTTCAAAACAAGAAATGGATTTTTTTATATCTAAGTTTAAAATTTGCTATGGGGCTAGACATTTTGACATTTCCCAGCTGCCCTCTGGTCATGTGACTTGTGCTCTGATAAACTTCAGTCACACTTTACTGCTGCACTGCAAGTTGGAGTGATGTCATTACCCCTCCCTCCTACAAGCTGCTGTAATGTAAATAGAGCCTTGTCTGCTGAGCCTGTCAATTGAACAATAGGCAGGTATCAAGATAAGCTCCCACTGACACCACGTCAGAAGGACTGAAATAAGATAGTCCTGTGATCACTGCCCCCACTTACGTTTCAAAAAAAAAAAAAAAAAAATATATATATATATATATATATATATATATATATACACACACACACACACACACACACACACAATTCATTTTGGGCACTGGAAAAAATATTTTATATAGATAGTTTATTATATTTGTTTACACAAAAATGAATGGCAGAAATACAGGAGTACACTCCCAGGACTGATGACAGGGAATAGAAAAAAAGGATAAAATAAGGAGGACATACTTGAAAACCAGGAAAACCTAGTAGGAAGTCTAGGAAGGGTTAAAATAGCTCAGGAGAAAGTTCCCCCCTCCAAAGAAATGTAGAGAACAAACTTACAGAATGGCAGGAGCTTTGATAGTGTCTGTGGGAGGAGGGGCTGCTAGTGCTGCTGTAGAGCAGAAAGTAGGAAAGTGAAAGTAATTGCTTCCTTGCAAACCATGTGACCGCTCTCCTCCAAACATCACAGCATGGGCAGAGAGGGGAGGGGGAGTGTACAGCTGGATTATCATGTCGTAGTGCGACCTGGCTTTTCATTACAGAGTGGCTGCCTCCAAGCACACAGGTAATGCTGTGCTTGCTGTTAGAGCAGCACAGGATGAATGTGTAATGAGCAGAAATGGAAGCCCCCATGACAAAATACAAACTAAAATAACTTATGCATGGATTTGTGGATTAACATTTTATTTGCCGTCAGTGTTTATGGATGTGTGTTTTTTATAAAAATGCAAAAAAAAAAAAAAGTTTAAAATGACGACAGATTCCCTTTAAAACAATTGTTTTTGTTTCACTGTACCTTTAAGGGGCAGATTTATCAAAATTCTAGATTTGTAGTAATTTATTACAAAAAGGAAAAAGACAAACATGACTGTTCCTGAGAATAATTTTTTAAATCTCGAATATTTATAATTTATTAAAAATAAAAAAAATCTGCATAAAACCTATTTGAATATTGTGAATATTGAGTATGTTTGAATATTTTCACTTAAGCTGGTGATTGACAATAAAAATGCAGTTGCAGGAGAAAAATCAAAAGTTTGTTTCATCCGTAGTGTTTTAAATAGCCCAGCGCTCAACAGTTCTTATAATTTCAATGGACTCTTTTTAAAGGAGGATAACAGCAAATCAACAATAACCTATAATTTTGTAATGTATATTATTTCCTAGAATGTGCCAGTGTAGG
Source organism: Xenopus petersii (assembly GCA_038501925.1). NCBI lineage: Eukaryota > Metazoa > Chordata > Amphibia > Anura > Pipidae > Xenopus > Xenopus petersii. The sequence continues at coordinate 85,208,227 of CM076687.1, forward strand.
CATAGAATAACAAATCTGACTGTGATTTATATATAGAACAAATATCATATATTCCACCTCTGTTCAGGAAGTGCACTAAGGGAAGATCAGTTGCAGATAAAGCATAATATTTTATTGTATGTTTTGGCAAATGAAGGTACTGTATTTGCAAATCAGAATCAGTTCTTGCAAAATCCTTTCTCAAATTCAAAGATCTATCATCAGTTTATGCATACCGTAACCAATTTAAAGAAATGTATTAAATAAAGATATTCATTCGATCATTAATAGGTCAAGTACAGAAACATTCAGTCTCCCAGTGATAAATGGAGGAGTATCATGCTTTTTGGTAAAACAAGCAAAAATGTATTGGGGACTGAGATGCCCATAGCAATTCTCTACATCACGCTGTACTATATTTTTCTTTATTAAAGAACCTTTACAGAAGCTTTGACTCTATCTATCCAATGGTCATCTACAAATATATTATTTATTGGCCACAATATATACCTTGTTTACATGAATTATTTTTTTCATTCTACAGTTCTGTAGAGAGTCATAATTGACATGGCCTCTTTATTTAGTAATAGGTGGAGGGCACACCAATTCAGCAAATGCTGTAGGTAAACAGTGCAAGAGGTGCAAACATCAAAAGGGTACCCCTACAATGGGTACCCCACAACGTAACAGTATATAGATAGATATGCACACTCAAAAGATAATAAAAGAAGGCAAATATGGTACATTTAAAATAAAGCTTTACTTATTTATGCAAATAATACACACAAAGCCACAATAGTAGGCCTGTATAATACAATACATAAGCTTACATGGTATATACCTAACGTTTAAACATAGCCACAATTACATAACAGTAAACAGTAAGTATTACAATTATACAGCAAGGAGCAGATACACCTACCACCAGTATGAGAATGGCCCCAACGTTTCGGCGTAAGCCTTTGTCAAGGATGAATCCCCTTGACAAAGGCTTACGCCGAAACGTTGGGGCCATTCTCATACTGGTGGTAGGTGTATCTGCTCCTTGCTGTATAATTGTAATACTTACTGTTTACTGTTATGTAATTGTGGCTATGTTTAAACGTTAGGTATATACCATGTAAGCTTATGTATTGTATTATACAGGCCTACTATTGTGGCTTTGTGTGTATTATTTGCATAAATAAGTAAAGCTTTATTTTAAATGTACCATATTTGCCTTCTTTTATTATCTTTTGAGTGTGCATATCTATCTATATACTATGGCCTCTTTATTTCCCTGGTTAAGCACTAAAACGATCAAATTCTGCTGAGCTTTATGCTCTTTATTACTTTACATTAGTATTACAGTTACAGTGAGAGTAGAGAAACTGTACTACTTGACCCTCTTGGGGTTCATGTCCATGGATTTTATCATCCAACTTTGACACCCATCAGCTAAACGCAAGGTTGAATATTAAAAATGGCATAGAAATGCATAATCTAAAAAATTTGCAGTACATCAAAATTGGTGAACGCATAAAAATTGTGCGCGTCAAAATTATTTGGACACCCATTGACTTTAATGCATTTGGACTAAATAGTAGCACATATAAAAATTGACGCTCATGTCTGAATTTTGCGGATTTCATGGTAAATTCGCAATTTTTTTTGGGAAGTGAAACAGCACAGATTCGCCTATCACTAATAATGACAGTGGAAGTTGTTTCATAGTACCACACATCAACCAGGAAGTAGCTTCTATTTCGAAAACAAGTTCTGTATCAGACGAAATACTTTAGAGAAAACTATGTGCATTATTATATTACACAATGATTTTATAACTGTATGCTTTTTAAAGGTTGGGAAGCAATAGTACAGAAAATCTAAAAACCTCCACCATAGATCTTTCTGAGAGATAGTTATTAGACTTTTCTCTAGAAACATCTGTTTGAACTTATCCTACAAGCTGGATTTCCTAAACATGTTATACTGAGTCAATTCCCAGAAAATGTGTCTGTTATATATAGTGATGGGCGAATTTGCGGCGCTGGCTTCTCTTTTTTGACTCCGGCGCCGAATTTTTGCCACTAATTTTTGGGGGCGTTTCACAAATTTATTCGCTGGTGGCGAATCGCGCAAATTCGCTGCAAATTCGCGCCTGCCGAATAAATTCGCCCATCACTAGTTACATAGAGTAACTGAGCCATCAGCCTAAAAACAGGCTATTGCGATTATTGTCCATAGTGATTTTTTATTATTATTTTCAGATGTGAGGATTTTTTTAACATTCCTGGTAATTTTGTTTGTGATAAAAAGTTTTTTCTTCATTTGCTAAACATGGTGATATGTAGTGTGTGAGGCCGTGCAGAAAATCTGCAGGCAAACAAGCAACTGACCTTTATTAAATAGATTATTGACCTTTATTAAAGAGACTACTTACTCCTTACAATTTCTGTACATTTAATTTTATATTTTCCCATAAATGACCATATACTCTAAGGGGGTTATTTACTAAGCTCTGAATACCCGAAATTCCCCGGAATCCGAAAAAAAAATAGCTAGATCGGAGTTTGTAGCAGCCGATATTGAGATAAATTCGGACCTTGATAAATAACCCCCTAAATCTAGCATGGTGTTTAATACAGGTTCTGCATGAATAAGAACAGAATGCCATGTTTGGATGAATGTTTCTTCTTTAGGCAAAAGAGACTTTAGAAATATGGTAAAAACTTTATTTTCCTTAAAATCTATTCACATTTTAAGAAAAACTAATGTCTGAGATCTTATTAGACTTAACAAGGTCAGTAGACCTAGACAAGCTTGAATGAGCATTTCCTTAATGCTGGCGAGTTCTAAAGCACCCAGCTTGATCTGCACATGACTGAAATAAATCCCAGGCTCATATTAAGGAAAAGTGTGAAAACATTTTACCCCAAAACAGAACGTTAGTGTAAAAAACATAGATACTCATTTACAAAACTGAAGGTAAAATATTGAAAGGTTATTTGCAGCTACTGCTCCTAAGTGCAATATTTTGCACTCCCAGGATGAACATGCACCTCTGTTTAAAAGGAAGAAGCACTGAGAAAAAGCACGAAAACAACAACAAAGAAAAAAGACAGAGTAGACATTTCATAAACATGCCCTTTAAATTAATATTTTTTAAGGAAAATAGTAACAGCAAATGGCCCTATAGTTCCAAAATGACGTTTACATCATTAAAAGGAAGTGTTAAATAAGACTGAAGTGCAGAAAAGGTCACTGGTTTGCAAAATGTAGACTTTTGAGGATGCCTTTAGCAATTCTTTGTGCAGCAGAACCTACAGGATTTATGCATTTGGAACATGCTATATAGTTTTGTGTTATACTAATAACTTCTTTTTTTCATCATGCTGTTTTAAATGTTTTGTCCTTTGCGTCGGCAACACAGTGATAAGAACATATGCAGTAGATATATTGCATTGTCGTTAATGAAGATGCAGCTCATTAAAGACCCTTAGACAGTACAGAGGGTTTAATAATTAATTATTCCTGGACTGATTTAGAAAAATGTTAAAAATGATAATTTAGTTCAAATATGCTTTAATTAGGCCTCTGTGCAAACAGTTTAACAAAGCCTACTGAAAACCCTCCAGTGTATATTATCATTAATTATCGTTTTAAAAGAATCTGAAAGATGATGGAAAGATATATCAATTGCTAGTTTTTGTAGAGAGGTAGATACAGTGTTTCATCTGTGATTTAAGAAAGACCCGAAACTACTACTAATAATTTTAGTGTGTTGGGATACAACAGACAGATGTTGTTTCAGTGCATGTTACTTAAAGGAGAAGAAAAGCTACAGAGGCATTTTATTGCCAATAGACTAGCTGCAATAGTGCAAGCTAGAATGCTATATTTATTCTGTAGAATCTTTTACTATGCCTGAGTAAAAAGCTCTAGAAACTCTCTGTTTGTTTAGGAGAGGAGCTGCAGTATTAACATGGTGTGACATCACTTCCTGCCCGAGTCTCTCCATGCTCTGGGCTCAGATTACAGCAGAGAAGGGAGGGGGAGGAAGAGGAGCAAACTGAGCATGCTCTTGCCCAGGGCAATGAGGTTTAAGCGGAAGGCAGGAAGTCTGATACAGAAGCCCATGTGTACACAATAGAAGGAAAGAAATGCTGTGTTTCTTTTGACAGGGGACTCAGAGCAGCACTTCTTTGGGGGTTTACTGGTATATTTAGATGGACCTTTCTGATAAGGCTTACTTAGTTTTAACCTTTCCTTCTCCTTTAATGTAGGGAGGGTCTATTGTTGCCTAGCTATGTGATGTCATGTTTGACCTGTAACCCTGTATGATTTCTTCTTCCTCTTCCTTTGTGTGTTATCTCAATGAAAGCTCCTGTTGTAGACATGTTATGCTGAAGTGTTTATGCTGAGTTCTATAGCAACCAAGTTACTGTTCACACAGAAGTTGGTGTGTCTGTTCTCACTTACAAAGAAGTTGCAAAGCAGTTCAGATCCACAAATTTTCATAAGAGGGTCACCTGCACTAACAAAAAAAGGTATTTATTTAAAAAATGTTTACCCTAGCTTTCCTAATAAAAAACAAAATCATCCAAGCTGTGTCCTACCTGAGTTCGGCACTACAGAGTAAGTGCAACCTTGAAAACAGATTCCTCGCAAGGAACAGCATGAAGAAACTCCAGTGTGTAGGAGGCCTTATGAATTTTTGAGTAATATGTGTTGGGAAATTGGTTGTTCTTTCGCTCATGTTAAGTCATCCTAGTTTCAACGTGGGGTCCTGGCTATGGAACAGAATTGTAATTCTAGAATACTGTAAGCTCTAGACTTAAGGGGCATGAGATATGCATAAGGGCTAATTTACTTTTCTCTGGGGTGCACTTGCATGCTGGAAATTTATTGACACTACAACTAGCCCCAGATGAAAAGTGTGGTGTGAGGCGCAGACTTCAAAAGCAGACAGACACAGACCAGCCCTCTCCTTACTGCCTGCTAGGGATGGATGAAATATGTTGCCGTGTTTCGCAATTAATAAAACACCCATAGACTAATGTAAAGTTAAAAAAATGTTGTGTGGTTTAAAACAAATTTAAATTTTTTTGAAAATTGTCAATGCACAATGGACCCACTGACTTCAATTAATTTGACTTTTTTTTTGCTGTTTTGTGCATTTTCAACGGGTTAGATTCACTCATCCTTACTGCTTGCCATAGGGCTCCAAGGTGGCATGCAACTTCTGCCATTCTCCAACTTGTATATATAAATATAAAATGTATCAATGGGTTTTTGTTACCACTGTTTTCTAACAGACTTGAGAGTTTTCATCTCAGATTAAATTTACCTCCCCATATGGGGGCACTAAACTACCCAGGTGCAGTAGCTCATATCAACCAATAAGAGTATTGTTGATGGAAAAGAATTTGGGATTACTAATGGGTGAATTTGGGGTGTTCAGCTTCACCAAAAAATGTGCAAAACTGCGAAAAAATCGCCATTTTTTACACCGGCGTCCGGCTTTTGACGCAGATGTCAATTTTTTTTGATGCCGGCAAATTTTCACTGCGGTTTCCCAAATAATGTACAGTAAGATGATAGCTGACATAAAAAAATACTACATTACTTCTATTCAGTTTTCTTGGATTTTGTGAGGCTAGTCAATATGTAAATCTTACATACCACAATCAAACAAAAAAACATTAACATTGCAGTACACCTCACATCTACCAAAAATATTTGTCTATCAGTTATTATTTTAAAACACCTGGAAACTATGATCACATTTTTAGATGAGCTACAATGCTCTGTTCTTCAGCATTGAAATAGCTGAAACTGAAATAGCAAGGTGAACTTTTTTTTGTTTTTATTTTTGGGTTCATCCTCAGGACAGGACTATTAATTTCATTAAGGGGGGGGGTAATAAACGTGCAAGACTGAATTTATAAGGGGACTAGTAGAGTTGACAGGTGTTATAGTAGAAAGACGGCCAGACCACTTTTTGTCTGGATTGTAAGGAAAAAGCAGTTAGTTCATTTGAAATTTATCTTAAATAACATATATATCTATGTACATATATACTCTGCGTGTATATACAGATGAAGCCACTTGGATTTGTGAGTTAAATGCGTCATGACTCAGGGGTAATTGAAGAAACTGTGTTATCTTAAGTCATCTTAACTCATTTAATGCATTTAACCTTTTCATTAGCATACCAAAGCTCCATTGTTCACAATGGTGAATGTTTTAATTAGATGGGATGTTGTGACGCAGTTTTCTGTGTTAAATGAGATAAATGGGATATCTGTGTTTAGTTATTCTGTGTCAAACAGACAAACCAAAGTGGCTGCATCTGTATATATATATATATATATATATATATATATATATATATATATATATACAGTATATACAGTGCCTGCAAATACATTAGAATTATTTAGAATAATTCATCATCAATCCCAGCTTGGAAAAAGCTAGATGGAGAAACAGGTGTATATTTACAGTAAAAGTTGGGTTAAAGATTTTACTCCTTAATCATATAAAAATCCAGGTAGCTAATTGCCTGTTTTTAGAAAGTTAATTTTTACACTAGACGAAGGCCAACAGTTATGCCATCATTTTATGCTACTTTAGATCAGGCATAACCCACTAAAGTAAAATGGTAAAGTATTACTAAAAAGCGGTGTTTATAAAAAGATGGATCTCTTTTAGTGTCCTGCCCCACTAATACCATATCTAAATCACTGAAGAAGTAAGTAACCAATAAGAGATCTATGCACGCACTGTAGAAAATGTAAAACAAGCATGGGCAAATACAATACTGAATAACAGTAACATTATTAATACTAATATTAATATATTAATACTGAATATAGAATTTAAATGAATGAGCAGAGAATCTTCAATTTCGAAATGTTTTTCTTTGGACTCTTGCTAATATAAGTAACCTTTCATTTCCATGGCCTAAAATCTGATCATGCTCACACCCACTCATTGCCAAATGATCTCCTAATGAAGCAAATGGTGAAAGTGTTCATGTACATGAAAGACATATATATATATTCTCAATTGCAGTAGAGCAATATAATCTGATAAATGATGCTAATCAGAAGTGGTTAATGTACATTCTCTTGTTTATTCATAGTCCTTTCCATTGCGCCCGTTTATTTGAGAGACTGCCACTGTTGGGACATCGCTGATTTAATCTGCCTCCATGGATGGGAAATTATGCAGAATGACATTTGTAAAGCATGTTATCTTTTACTGGGCAAATGTCAAGGTACTCAATCCCAGGAACAGATATTGCAAACCAATCAGTTTCTGTCATAGCCTTTTTTATTTGCTTCATTGCAGAGAAAATGATAAGGTGCCTCAAAACTTTGAGTATCCTAACTTTTAACAGGCTCATCAATATGACTTGCTTATCCAGTATGTAACGGGTAGTCTCTCTCGCTAATATGATTTCATTTCTAAATAATGAGGACTTCCTGCAGCATTGCAAGCATTCCTGGGCATATTACTACAACATAAAATATAAACATAAAGAGGCAAAACATGCCTACCTAAGCAATTTCATAGGTATCAGAGCTGGGACAAGCTGGCCGGGCACCCTAGGCAACCTGGCCGATCGCAGCACCAACTGGGTATGCTCAGGTTTGCGAGCATCTATCGGACGCTCATGCGCATAGAACAGGCTATTGATGTGCATTTGTCAAAACAACACGGAAGGGGCAGTCAGGCAAGGAGCAGAGAGGGGACCAGACTAGGGGCCTACTCTGCCTACCCCTAGTTCTGGCCCGAATAAGTATTCATTTACTCAATGATATATCCCTTTTTGAACATGAACCCAGGCTTGGCATGTTGAGTAACCTGTATAATTCTTTGTGTGTCAGTTAGTTCCTGAATAAGACGTACAAAATTAGATTACTATGAGTCATGGTCTGGTTTAGCAAACCATGGCTCAGTGAGGTATAATTCTAGTACCCATTTTCAGGGTGTACAATAGTATTCACTGACTGTTAGGAGGCATGCATAACTACTGCGACAACCTAACCGTTACCTGATATATGACCATACCTTAAATAAACCACACTGAGACGAACTTCCTTTAAGTGGGTGAGGGTCGGCCACAGCTTTTATTTGAACAGATTATTAATCAATACCGTAAACAGAAAAACTTGCCATTAAATTACCAACCATTAATTTCCAAATGCCAGCCACCGCAGCCGCGGTGGGCATGTAGGTCATCCCAAATACCGCCAGTATAACTAAATGGCAAAGACACATTTGTACCCCGCTGTGACAAAAACATATATCCACACAGAAAATAACAGTGAAATACAAAGCGATACATGCATGAAAGTAGTGAATAGGAGTAGACATACCCCAATGGTTTTTTTTTTTTTTTTGTTTTTTTATATCATTTATTTATGTATGTAAGTTTTTTTTTTTTTTTTTTTTTAGTAGTAGAAAACACAAAACATACAAAAACTTGCCCAAGAAAACACTGCTGACATGAACATGGGAGGGTGGGTGGGTAGCTCCACCAGCGTTCCAGGATCCTGAGGGAAAAGGAAGCAGGTAAGGGATTCCTTGGTTATATAACTGCCCTCCCCTTCTGCTCCCCACCAATGCTCTTTAACCTGCCCCCTTAAGGACCAATCCCCTTGCCTTTCCATCCCTCCTCCCAGTCAATGGCACCCTCGCTACACCCTTTGGTGCCTTCCAGACTGTTAGGAGGCATGCATAACTACTGCGACAACCTAACCGTTACCTGATATATGACCATACCTTAAATAAACCACACTGAGACGAACTTCCTTTAAGTGGGTGAGGGTCGGCCACAGCTTTTATTTGAACAGATTATTAATCAATACCGTAAACAGAAAAACTTGCCATTAAATTACCAACCATTAATTTCCAAATGCCAGCCACCGCAGCCGCGGTGGGCATGTAGGTCATCCCAAATACCGCCAGTATAACTAAATGGCAAAGACACATTTGTACCCCGCCACGGAGGAGTTCCTGTAAACCTACACGGAGCTCCGACCCCCACCCAAACGCAACGAGCAGCCCCTATACCATCCTGCAAACCAGAAAGAAAAAGGTCGAGCCCGATATCATTGAGATGCACACCGTCACGCAACATGAGGCCCTGATCGATACCCTCCAACTGACGGTGCCGAACCACAATGCCTCCCCTGTCACGAACAAAACGAGAAACCCTGGAATTAAGAAGGCGCCGGGCCCGTTCTATCGCATGCGGGTCCCTCGCACCCCTCCAGCATAACCTGGGGACAATTTCCGACCAAACTAATACAAATTCCGAGAAAAAAGCTGGAAACCTGCCTATATCCGACCTCATGAGGGCTAAAAGCTCCGCCACACTTACGCGGCCGAGGTCATTGCCGCCTGCGTGGATAACCAATATGACTGGGGGGGGAGTAACCCTGCTGATTGCCACCACTTCCGGTAATACCTGCAACCACCGCAAACCTCCAATACCGCGCCATTGAAATTGTAGCCCCGTAAAACCCAAGGATGCATTTCCGGGACGAAAAGAAGCTCTGTGTTCTGCCCAACGAATATAGGAGTGGCCAACCATCCAAACAGTCGCTTGCGGGTGCCCTGGAAGAAATTAAAGCGTTATTAAATCTGGCCGTATGTAAGTAGTAAAACACGCTGATTTCCAGCGACCAATCTTTTTAATGTGTTCATCCTTGAGGCCACAAAGACTCGCTTCCGTTGCTGCCCCAATGCGGAACGAGTGAGTTCCAAATTCGGCAGGATTAAAACCAAGCTGACACAAGCAACGTTTAAACATGGCCGCAAACTGAAAGCGGGTCAACGGGGAACCATCAAGGTGTGAAAGAAAACGGTCACCCAGGGCTCTAATTGAGGAAAAGTGCGACACCAGGGTGCATGGGCAGGCAGGGCCCGCTATCGCCGTTAATGGGATCCAACACCCTTTACCCATAACATCAGTCTTAGAGCGCCGGATGCCCAAAAGAATGGAACCCGAATTCCCAATCACATCACCGGACAACAGGCCCCCCAGTTTAGACTTGCTTTGCGGGACCAGTTCACTAACTCGCAATGCTGCAAAGAAAGCTAATGCAAAAGCAGTTCTGAACAGAGCTACCTCATAACTGGATTTACACACTGTGGGCAATATAGCTAAAAGTTGGCACAGTAGTGCAAACGACACTGGTCTTCTGGAGTCTTTTGTGACCGAAGTCCTGGCCCAACCTTTCATGGCTTGCAATATGGGAAAACGTTTTGTAACATCTTCAACCCCCATGAGTTTAAACAAGAAAGCCAAACCCGTCAATCGCTTTCTTGCAACTGCCACAGAGTGGCCACGCCCCCGAAGTTGCAAAAGGTAATCCACAGCAACCTGAAAACAGTTATCGGGTGACCATACGGCGTCAACCGGGAACAAAGAGAACCACTCAGCCCAAGCCTTACCATGCGCCGCCCACGTGGCTGGGGCCACCGAAGTTCGGAAGATGTTCATAAGCTGCGCTCCACTATCTCCCACAAGGTAGTTGGGCATTCCTGTCCGCGGGACTCTGCCTCCGGGACTAAATCCCGGAATTTCTGCCACTGTGAACGAGAGAGAGCATCAGCTGCTGCATTGGAAACCCCTGGAACATGCTTGGCCCGAAACCAAATGTTGTGCGTCAAGCAAAGCAGGACCAGGTGGCGCAACAGAGCTAAAACAGGCAAAGAAGAAGACGTCAAGTTGTTAATTGCGAATACAACACTTAAATTATCTGTCCAAAAACAAACTTTTTTATTAGACATGAGTGCGCCCCAGATTTCCACGGCCACCACAATAGGGAAAATCTCAAGTAAAGTCAAATTCTTGCAAAGCCCAGCTTCGGCCCAATACTGAGGCCAAGCACCGAAACACCACTGATTGCCAAGGATGGCCCCAAAACCTATAGAGCCAGCCGCATCCGTAAACAGGGATAAGTCGCTATTACCAATTTCGGGGCTCATCCAACACGACCTACCATTAAAGACCTGTAAGAACTGTTTCCACACCTCTAGATCTTCCTTCAACTGCCTAGTGATCCTGATAAAATGGTGGGGGGATTTCACTCCCTTCGTAGCCAGTGACAAACGACGGGAAAAAACCCTACCCATGGGCATGATTCTGCAAGCAAAAACCAGAAGACCTAACAATGATTGGAGCTGCTTCAGGGTAACTTTGGAGGCCCCGTGTACTAACTCGACTAGCGCTAGCAACTTAAACATCTTATCGCTCGGAAGACGGAATTCCATCTGAATGGTGTCAATCTCAATGCCGAGGAAAGTCAAAACTACGGTAGGACCTTCTGTTTTTACCTCTGCGAGAGGGACGCCAAACTGCTGAGCAACAAAACGAAAGGTGGCTAGCAGGCCTGTACATCTACTGCTGTTCGCTGGGCCCACAAACAAGAAATCATCTAGGTAATGGGTTAAAGAATGAGAGCCTGACTCGGTACTGACAACCCACTCTATGAAGGAACTGAAAACCTCAAAGTAGAAACAGGAGATTGAACAACCCATAGGCAGGCACATGTCATAGTAGAAATGACCATCAAAGAAACAACCCAATAGATGAAAACAATCTTTGTGGACGGGCAGCAGCCGAAATGCAGATTCGATGTCAGCTTTAGCCAAAAGTGCACCGTGACCTGCCTTACGAACCAATGCAATCGCACGATCAAAAGGGGCATAAGACACTGAAGCATCCTCCTTGCTAATGCCATCATTGACGGATTCGCCTTTAGGATATGATAGGTGGTGAATTAAACGAAATTTACCGGGCTCCTTTTTGGGTACCACACCTAAAGGGGAAACCCTCAAGTTGGGAAAAGGTAACGATGCAAAGGGGCCCGCAATCCTGCCTAACTCCACTTCCTTTCTTAACTTGTCGGCAACCACCCCGTGGTGCTCTTCCACTGACTTGAGGTTGGTGGAAAACAAAGGTTTGAATTTCAACTGAAAGGGGATGAAAAAACCAAAAAGAAAACCGCATCTAAGCAGGGCGGCTTCCCGCTTCTTGGGGTACTGATCTAACCAAGGTGACATTGCTAGCACGTTCACTGGGGTTCTCTGTTCTACCTGGGATTTGAGGTGCTGCCAGGGTCTTGCCCTTTTTAAAACACCTGAGGGCCGAGTGGGCTCCCCCACAAATGGAGCACTCATGCTTGAATTTACACGTTCCGAAGAATCTGCAATGGCCCTCATTGAACAAACAGCAAACTCCCGGCCGTCTGGGGGCCGCAGAGCTGGCCTGTGAGTGCCCAGCGGCCCCCGACAGAAAGGGAGGGGGACGCTGGGACATCATAAGCCGAATCCACACATCCGTAGCCTTCATGTCCCAACCCAGGTCTGGATGAAGAGCAAGTTTCCTCCTAAATTCCTCTTCATACCTCCACCAAGCTGAACCCCCGTGCACTTTGTAAGCCCCATAAATAAGATCCTGGTAAACAAAAAGTTGAGAGCACTTTTCGGGATGTTTTTGGCCAATAACCCCAGCAAGCACCGAAAAGGCTTGCAGCCAATTACCAAAAGTTTTAGCGACTCTAGGCTTTCTGTCCTCGCTTTTGTCAAAACGCCGCTCCTTATCAACCGTCACTTGATCAGGCGAGACCAGGGACCAAATATCAATGTATTCATTATTCCAAATTTTTTCCCTGGTCTCCGCTGACAAATGAGAGCCCAGCGGGCTAACCCCGCAAAAATAGACATCTTTGTATGTACCAGCCGATGGGGGTTCAGTATGTGGAGTAGGATTATTGGCAACTAACTTGTCCAAAATTTGTTTAAGTGCAACAAGAACTTCGCTATTAGGTTCACCAGTACCCACCCATGCCCCTGTACAGTCATACCCACCAGATCTTGAGGGCAGAGGTGTAGTAGCAGCATGACTCCGTTGATGAGAGGTGTTGTCATCCCGACACAAATTGTGAAGCCGGTGGGAACCCCGATGACGTCTGCGACGTTTGTTCCCCTGCCGATCCTCTGAACTCCCATTTGAGGAAGAGGAGGGGGAGTATGACCTTGGCGATGCCCAGGCCGAAGAACAGGAGGGTACTGGGGATTGGACCCGTGAACCTCGTCTACCCCTGGTATCCCTAAGGGGGGATTCAGCTAAGTTCTGAGATCTAGCAGTGGAGCTACGGCGAATACACCTGTCAGCTCCCCGAGACGTAGAACCATGCCTAGCTACCGTGGCACTGGAATGGGGGGGGGTATGAGTGGTGGCTAAAAAATCAGCATTGTGGTGGAGAGACCGCTGACCCTGCGAAAAGCCCCCTAAAGCAGAGTCAGAACAATCTGAATTACGGGGTGGGGAACTATCCTCAGAGGAAAAAAGTGGGGGAATATGGGAATGTACCCCAGACAAAACACTTTTATTGTGTACCCCAGTGTGCTTAGGTGTAACTGCTGGAACTGGGGGAGACTTTGCTGCAGAATGCAGTCTTCTAGCAGAGGCAGAAACAGGGGGAGGAGGGGAGGTGCGCGCTTCAGAGGAAGCAGCAGGAGTCAGTCTCACAGACTGAATAGTGGCTGTGGGAGGAGGAGCACGCCCTGCTGCGCGTGCAGCAGCACGCGCTCTAGTAACAGGGGGCCTAGCAGAGCTGGTGGTAGCCAGCGCAGGGGAAGCAGCAGGAGACGGGCAGGCGGCTGAAGTAGCGGTCGCTTTGCGAGCCGCATTCCGGATCCGCCGCCTAGGGGGGCTGGGGCTAAGCCGTGACGGGGGGCGGGAACGCCTGGATAAACCCGCTGCTGTGCCACGCGCAGCAGTCCTGCTGCGCACAGACGGAGCTGCGGCTGTAGGGGGAATCAGCTCTGCTACAAGCTGAGTTACCCAACCGGAACCCTGCTGCCTAAGCCTTTCCCTCACCTGAGCCTCTAATGCGTCAGCCATTGTGGAGAACCAGACACCCTGATGGAAGTAGCTCCACCAGCGTTCCAGGATCCTGAGGGAAAAGGAAGCAGGTAAGGGATTCCTTGGTTATATAACTGCCCTCCCCTTCTGCTCCCCACCAATGCTCTTTAACCTGCCCCCTTAAGGACCAATCCCCTTGCCTTTCCATCCCTCCTCCCAGTCAATGGCACCCTCGCTACACCCTTTGGTGCCTTCCAGGAATGATGCCAGGTAGAGAACACTACTAAACATACTGGACAGAAATATCTGGAACCATTAGAACACAGTAAGAACAATGCAGGAACCCTCCAAATTGAAGGCTCACTTCTTCCCCTGATCTTAAGTACTCCACTATTGCACCCACATTTGCACCACTATATAAATACATTTGGCTGAAGTATATGCAATTTATGTTGGCATAATAAACCTGCTGTACATGATTTTCAAACAAAAGGGCGCATTGAAAATTTCCTATTTATTTTTCTTTATTTTTCTTTTCAAATCAGCTGGCATTTTTTCACACACTATACTGCTTGGAGATGTTCTTTATTCATTACATATGGCAATGCTATTTATCTCACTTTTCTTTTATATGTACATATACTGATAAATGTGTCCTTGGTAGAGATCACTTGAGACCCAAGTCCCAGCCAGAAAAGCACAGACATCGGTGTGATCTGAAATGAGTATGTAAAGCGATTTATCTTGTAAATGTATTGTCAGCCACGTAAAAAAAACATCATGTAAGTCGAATTTCTAAATGGCTATGTTTAAAGAGGCTTTTTATTCAAGCAGGTTGAGGAAAGCAAAGAATGAGAAATACTTTATAACAATGCTGGAGAATCGATTCCCACAGAAGGATTTAAACAACACATACTTTTGTACTAGCAGTCATAGATGCTTTCAGTTGCATTTGAGACACGACAGAACTGCCATTAAGGCTTCTCACTCATTCAGTGTGAGGCAGGTTTGTGATTTTGGAGACAACTAAACTGGCAAACTAATATAGCCACAGTGTGTTTTTGTGTCTGGATATTAGATCATGAAATTACCCACTAAGGCAGTGATCCCCAACCAGTAGCTTGTGAGCAAAATGTTGCTCCCCAACCCCATGGATGTTGCCCCCAGTGGCCTCAAAGCAGGTGCTCATTTTTGAATTCCAGGCTTGGAGACAGGTTTTGGTGCATAAAAACCTAGTGCACTGCCAAACAGAACCGCCTGTAGGCTGTCAGTCCACATAGGTACTACCAAATAGCCAATCTCAGCCCTTATTTGTCAACCCATGAACTTGTTTCATGCTTGTGTTGCTCCCCAACTCTTTTTACATCTGAAGCCTGGCGAGGCATTTTCAGGCGACTGTTGAAAAGCGCATCGCCTCGTGTGGTTAGCACAGGCGTTTTTACATAGGCGCCCATACAAAACTGTCGCCTGCGCCGGTCGCGGCGACTGTCGCGGCGCTTTGTCGCCGCGACCGCAAACACGTCGCTATCTCCCCGTGTGGAATAGCCCTTAGGCGGGGGTGCAAGGAGGGTGTGACCACAAAATACATATAGTCAACTACAAGAGGTCCTCTGCACTCAACCCATTATCAATATATTTAAGACAGCGACATTTTGTGCATACTGCTACTAAAAAATGCCTTACCCTTTAAACAACACAGGGATTGTTTGTCCATATATTGCAATATATTTAAGCTGGCCAACTACGTCAAAGTCATCCCATATCTGGCCAGTCCTACGCTTAATTTTCATCTGATTCATTAAGAATTCAATTGCTTAATTATACATTTTACAAAGGGACTAAGTTTTACCTGTAACTTACTAGCTGCTTTCAAAGTAAAACTCCCAAAATTGGCTGCCCTTTTATTAGACACCAGTGGGATCACCTGACTATAGCTGGGAAGGGTGGGAGCTACAACATGGAGCTGGTCACTGCTCCTGTATAACTATAACAAATAAGGGAAAGTTGTGCTCACCACTATTTTTTAAAACCATGGACAAACAATCCCTGTGTTGTTTAAAGGGTAAGGCATTTTTTAGTAGCAGTATGCACAAAATGTTGCTGTCTTAAATATATTGATAATGGGTTGAGTGCAGAGGACTCTTGTAGTTGACTATATGTATTTTGTGGTCACACCCTCATTGCACCCCCGCCTAATGGTTTTAAAAAATAGTGGTGAGCACAACTTTCCCTTGTTTGTTATAGTTATACAGGAGCAGTGACCAGCTCCATGTTGTAGCTCCCACCCTTCCCAGCTATAGTCAGGTGATGAGTTGAGTTGTAAAATTCCTTTGTTGTTTGCACTATGAAATTAAATAAATACTAATACATCCAAAGAAAATTTTGAACACACAAAAGAAAAAATGTTTCACATTTCACATATTGTTTCCATTAACAACTTAATAACATTCTCACAATACTATGCATCCCTTGATGCAAAGTAATTGTACAAACTGCTCTGCTAAGTGATACTTTTCCATACACAGATCTCACGGCAGTTATTTCCCACATACCTCTGAGATTTAGTTATACATTTTCTACATCAGGGGATGTTTCCAGGCTAATTAGGACAAACATCCAGAAAAACCCTTCCTTCAGTCACCTGAAAATAGATTCAAATGCATATGGTGATATTTTATCTTTAAACTTTTACACCACTACATAAAATAAGAGACATATTGGATAGTACTAGTAATGGACGAATGTATATGGCAGGCGCGAATTCGCGGTGAATTCCAGCGATTTGCCGCCGGCGAATAAATTCGCGAAACAGCAGCAAAAATTCGCCAGCATCAAAAAAACTGACACCAGCGTCAAAAACGGACGTCGGCGCTGCTTCGCAAATTTTTCGCCGTTTCGCGAATTTTGCAGGAAATTTGTGAATTTTTCAGCGAAACAAAACACCCCAAATTCGCCCATCACTAGATAGTACTGAAAATGATCTTGGTTGAAAACTTGATCTGGAGCGCTACCATGGTTAGGGAAGGCTAAGCCTTCCCAAACCTGGCTGATAATAAAGAATCAGGAAAAAAAACGAAAAAAGAGTTTTGCTTCCTTTTCTTGTTCCTCAAGATGTAAGTGCTGGTACAGCCTCAAGAGGATTGGCTAGGCTGGTGGAAGAAATTTGAAGTTGCCTGCAGCCTAGCCAATCCCCTAGTGGCAGGACTGAGACTTGTACTTTGAGGGGAAAAAAGCTGAAGTTTAGTCAGTGCTGCTGCCATGATTAACTGTTCTGGTTCCTGGGTTATGTGTGTTAGAGCCAGCACCCACCTTATTTTTCTTTACTCCTTTGCTTTAATTCACCTCTGCCCCTTTCCCCACCAGCCTGGAAACAGAAAAAAAATAGTAGAGTATGCATATCAAGTTAGGGAAACATGAAGTCAGCGCACAGAAATTTGGAGGGAGGTGGCCAAAATGCAAGGTTACTAGTAAAATAATGCAAAGGAACATATGCAATGATAGAAGAGAAGATGGATTGAGAAAAGGGGGTAAAAAAATAGAATGTATAGGTGATGGTGGAAACAAGTATAAAATGTGAGAGCGACAACTAATAAAAATTAGAAATCTGCTCCTGCAGATGAGAAACTAGTAAGAGAGCAAAATGATAAATAGGAGGGTACATGGGACAGCAGAATAGGGGGTGCATCCTGAAAAAATGGTCAAATGCACCTCCCCTATTCATTAAACACTTTCCCTTATTGTCCATGCTGGGTTTTGTGGGTGCACTCAACAGTGCTCCCGGGAAGCGGCTGGCTGGTATGCCTACATTATTGTGTATAATGTGCCTAGAGTGCCGGTACCCACAGCCATTCACTGTTTATTATGCACTTGTGGTGCCTCAACCCACTCAGATGTGCAGAAATGCATACTGTGTATCATTATTTTATGGTTTATCATGTACAGTAGGCGAAATCCAGTTCTCCTAATTCAGTTCTAGTTTTTCCCTATAGGCTTAAATAGAGTTTTTGTGTGATACATAATATCTCTATCACACAAAAAGATATTTATTATTATTATTATTATGATTATTATTATTATTTATGTCATCTTATCATCTTATCTAACTTTATTTATCATACAAAAACTTTATTGATGTCTATGGGAAAAACTTGAACTGTATTAGGAGAAATGAGGAGCAATTTAATCTCACCCAAAGTTTTCACATGATAATAATTCTCATGGAATTGAATTTGCCCAATTATCTCTTATTCAGTTTTGTTGTGTTATGCTAATGATATATAATATATTGTCATAAGAGATGTTATGACCCATTATAAGCCAAGATCTGCTCACTTTAGTATACCGCATATGTCGCCTGCTCTGTTTCAATGGTCTAACAACACATAGCTGGTTTCTGCAAAAGATATCAATAGAACTATGCTAAAACATTCTATTTCTCTTATCAAAATGCTAAAAAAACTAAGCAAAAACTAGATGAAAAAATTATTTAGATTAACAATGTTCTCCAGATGCTTAAGATGGGTTAAAAAAAAGGGTAAGTTTACTATTTTTATTAACATTATGTTCATAATTAAGGAAGGGTGTTTAGCTGTATGAACACATTACATTAATTCATGTAATGCACAATCCATAAGGTAATTATAAACACAAAATACTAATTACTTTTCGTTAAGTAAAATACATTAAATTAAAGTAAGCTCGCTGCCTGGAATGTTTTTATTAATACACCAACACGCTTGTGTGGAGTAATGATGCTTATACTTTAACTGTGTTATTAGAAAAATCTTAATGCATGCGTGATTTTCATGGTTTAGCAAAGTATTGCCCTTTTAAAGAAAGGTCAACACAGATTTAAAACAGTCTGGAGCCTGCCTTGGGTAATCTACTGCATGCTGGGCATGAAATGAAGATGGGTCTTGGCACTTTTTATGTGTGATTACAGTATCTTTCGGAAGCACCTTTAACATACGTTAATCTTCATGTGCATGAAAACTTAGAGGAAGACAAGACTAAACTGGAAACTATTTTACATTTCCTTTACCTGTTAACTGCTTTCACTTCCCATTAGTGAATGGTACACGAGATGCAGATCAAGAAACGGAAGTTTATGAAACTATTAGACTTTACCGAAAAGTTCCATGATCATAAAAAAGCAACATTTCTTTCCTATCTATAAGTTCTAAACCCCTGTCTTTGTGAGCACATGCACTCGCAAATATACTGAATTACTTAGACAGGGGAACAGGGAATGTGCATTGATTAATTGACCAAGTCAGTAGCACTTCTATTTCTACTTCTACTTTTATACATTTTTATACATTTTATACATTTTTACTTAGCCTTAGGAGTGCACCCGCAACCCCCCTTTTTTGGATCAGACAAAATATGAGGATATTAGAGGTTACGGTACTTGGCCTTCAGCCCCGTGTTTTTATATGGTCATGAAACTCCTTGGTAACTTATAATATCCTTATAATTTACAAGAGGTGGTAGTTTATTCACTATAAAATACACCAACCACCGATTTTAACTGATGACCCACTAAGCAACATTTATATAGTGAATGATGTGACCCCTATTGTAATTTATGAAGAAATTATAATTCACAAAGGAGTTATGTGATTATATTAAAGCACAAGACCATGGGCTGAGTGCTTCTATACAGGTTAAGCAACTTCCAGGTGACTTTTAATATCTTTATCAATTTTAGAAAATAAATATATTTAGGTTTAGGTTAGCGAAGAGCTTTCTCTCTTTGCTGCAGAAATGGCTAGTACAAATGTGGCATGGAGTATGATTTCCCAATGCTTTATTTACAAAATAATAATTAGTGATGGGCAAATTTGCGCTGCTTCGCTGAAAAATCAGCGAATTTCCAGCGAAATTCGCGAAACGCCAAAACATTTGCGAAATGCCATTTTTTTTGGACCCAAGCAACATTTATTTTGACACCAGTGAATTTTCGGCAGTGAAGTTTCGCGAATTTATTAGTTGACAGCGAATCGTACAAATTCGGCCATCACTTATAATAACTGCTTATGTTAGGTTATTTATAGCACATTTATAATGATGTGGGAGCACTGCTACCATGAGGTAAATTGAGAAACTCACCTCAGGCAGCAACAACCCACAGTTTACCAGGGATGGCAAAAAGCCTATCCCGGTAACTTTAACAGCCACATTTCAGATAATTGAACTGGAAATTTGATTTTTCTATTGCACTCTCTGCACCAGCAATGAGGCACCCCTGGACCCACCCCTGTGCAAAAAAGGTAAGCTCTAGGTAGTGAGGTGGGGCAGCATCTCAGGAGCTGCCTCAAGTGGCAAGAGTCAGAGAATCGCCCCTGAGATTATGTATGCCCAGGTGCTGGTAAATAAAGTTAATAAAGTAACATAGCACCACACTCAACGGAATACAAAAATCAAGATTTATTGAAAAAAATCTGACATTTTGAACACCAACCATGCTCTTTCTCAAGGATAGCAAGAAATATATATGTTTATTGAAAGGTAACAGAAAGAGAATAAAAATGTATGGGGCAGCCAACCAACTGGAAAATGTGCTTGCAGT
Organism: Xenopus petersii; assembly: GCA_038501925.1. Taxonomy (NCBI): domain Eukaryota; kingdom Metazoa; phylum Chordata; class Amphibia; order Anura; family Pipidae; genus Xenopus; species Xenopus petersii. Next base: position 85,228,650 of record CM076687.1, read on the forward strand.
TTACATTGTCCTGGTATAGAACTACTGTATTCCTTTTTATCCTCTTATCAGCAGTGCATTTTGGTTGTAAGGCATATGGAGTAAGATACAAAGCTCAGCACTCAATATGCATGAAAATGGCATATTTAAAACATGTAGTAGACCGGCATTAAGTACAAGGGTACTTTTGCTTTTGGCTAAAGGCACTCCTTCCAGCACCTGTACAACCCAATGCCTCATTTTAATTCACAGGCAAATATTTCACCTGCTCACGTGATATTTATTATGTGCAGGTGCATTGTGGTTTAAAACATATTGCTCTGCATTGGTTCTTCACACTCCTCACCTAACCACCTTAAGGAAATAATAATTTGATTAGTGATGTCAATAATTGATGATTCTTACATCTCTATTATAAAAGGAATATGCAGTTTTCATGCTGTTTGTTTAGTTTTTTTTAGAATAAATGTGTTCTTTATTTCACCGTTTCTTTTCATATTTAAATGTTTACTATATTAATAAAGAAATGGAAATGAAAATTGTGAATGCACATTTTAAAAATTGAGATGTCAACTGGAGTCTTACATAGGCTATTACTGAAAAATGAAGACTTGACAGTTTGATATAAATTATGTTGACATTTCTCAACTGGCAGCTACCAACACGTTACTTTCGTGTATCCTGTAGTTGTAATAACATGCCACATCTAATTAAAGTCCTGAAACAACCCCCTATCCCATCTATTAGTTTGTGAAGCAAGTAATGAACATAATCAATTTTAGTAACACATCATAGATGGAGAATAATTATACCCTGACTGTGTATAACCAGTCCCTCGCAGGTCAAGGTGACATCTTAGCTTGAAAGGTTCAACAGATGAGGTGCTCAGCATGAGTTTAATCTAGATCATTGGAAAATATACCTTCATTAGTAAGATTAAACATAAAATAAGTCTTTATTAGTGAGTATGGGCATCACACTCTACACTCGTACTGTCATTGTCAGTTGTCACAATATACTTCTAAGCTAATTTGTATGTGAATTAAAGTTTTGCTTGTCCTAACATTAACTGAAAGGAAGTTATGATCTTAGACCTTTCAGTACAGTTTGATTTGATTTATCAAGAGGGAATGGATTTACTGATCATCTTCATGCAATAAAATCAGAAGCTATAACTTACACGTTGAGTTATGCACAAACTTGTTTCCTATGAAATCATTTTCTTAAAGTACATTAACGTTAACAAATAGAAAATATTGATTTGCATTGGTGTACCAGCTATTACTGTCCAGTACTGGGGGAAAATTCCAGCAGAGATAAAATTACATTTTTGGTTGGTTGGTCTGTTCATCTCTGTATGTTCATTTATCTCTTCATGGATAAAATTGGGAGATTGAACTTCTGTCCTTGGCAGACCCGGTATTCTTATTAATGTGCTTGTAGTGAGTGTTTGGTGAATTAAGAACCTGCATTGGCATACAGTACCAGCTAATTCACAACAGCTTTTTCAGAAATGATGCTTTTACTTGTTACTTCAGCTGCATTTGCACTTTTTTAGTTTTTTAGTCCTTTCAACAATGTTTTTTATTCAATAATGTAACCAGAATTCTGTAAAGGGTGACAGCATACATTAAATGAGGTTGGGTCAGCTCTGTACCTTGTACTTTCACAAATGTGAACAATGGATTCCAGAATCCAGACTGCTGTTACCCAAGATGATACTCCTGCTTAATTAACATTAATGGGTCTGATTTTTCAAAATTTTTATTAACTCCCATAAATTAGAAATTCGACCCTTGAATATTGAATAATTCGACCCTTGAATATCTGCCCCAAGTGAGAAAAGGGAGTCAATACTTGAGAGACAAGGCTACTTTGAGTTGTGTGATGAAATAAAAGAGATCTATAGAACGGCACTGTTAAACTGTGAGGTGGAACACTGAGTAGACAGTAAAGAGACACTGGGAAGCTGTGGTGTCCAGACATAGGGAAAAGGGACACTTTTATGGTACAGAAGCGGTTTATATAAACATAGCAAGTGCCCATATATTACAGTTTAGTGTGTGTAACTGTGAAATAGTATGCAGGGACCCATAGAGTTAATTCCCCTATGGTCTGAACCACATGGTGAAAATCCCCTGCCTGTGCAGTACAGGGTCTCCTTGAGTCTTGGGAGGGGCTGGAGCCTTTGTCCCTGACCTGAGCAGTATGTCTGGCAGATACCTGAGGATGTCACAAGGTGTTACTGCTGCACCACATTTGGATATATAGGAGAGCCATGTGCTCACAGCCATTCCTGCTTTCACTTTCTCTAAAAGAGAGGGTGAACAGAGGCTACTGCAAAGATGATGGGGCAGGAGCCCCTGGACAGCTGGGGTGTGGCAGCCCCAAGCCTGGGAGCTAGACCGGGGGGGTCTAAACTCCTATATGCAAAACCTGGACTTTGTGTGCTCACGCTATGGACAGTGCTGGGAGCTATAGTTCAGCTGCGAAGATAAAGCAAGTTGTGTGTTCAGCTAGGAGAGCTTGGAGCCTTTGAGGATGTCATCACATGGATGCCTGTTCCAGCTCTTTGTGAGCCTGCCAGCTCTGTGTGAGCCCCCGGGTGAGTCTGCCTGTGGGAAGGTAGAGATAAGAAAAGGATCCAGCATATCTCCTGTTGTGATACAGGCTTTGTGTGTGCTTGCCACTTGGAGCAAATACCTTGTCCAGCGGGAAAGGTGTTTGGGCAGCTAGCGCTACCTGGGAACAATGGTGCTCTTTGGGGAAAAGGGACTGAGACTCTTTGTCCAGTAGTAGTGAGTAGTGCGGGACTTTGCCTAGCAAGGAGGTGCCAAGATAGGACTGTCGCAGTTTCCCCACCAGGGTAGTGGGTCATGCTATGTGAATGCATATGATTAAACTGAATGTTTACTTTGCCTTTAATCTTGCATAAAGTTGATATTGTTATACAGCACTGTGTGTGTAATTACTGTTTTACTAATGCGGCCACCCACAGGTGTTTTCCCAGATCTCATTAGGTGGAGGCCCTGCCAAGAGAGGAACTTCCCAGTACCCTTTCGCCTTGCAAAGGAAACTCAGGACCTGCACTGGTAATTGGTAAGATGGTACAACCTTGGCCCCAGGGGGCTGGCCAAGAGGGTGGTACAAGTATTATGACCTTGTCTAACATCTACAGGAGAAACATTGTTTTGTTACTGCAGAACTCAGGCCAGAGGTGAGGTATGGAGTTCTAACACACATTGAAGGGACTGATCTGCACTCCAACAATTTGCCTAAAGTCCATAAGATGGCTAAAGAAAATGCCTCACACAGAGCTGCCTGTAATTACCAGTGTGAGTCCACACGGGTGCACTGCAGTGCATAAGCTGGCATATTGAGAACGTTTGTAGAAGTATGAGCTCAATGTGATAACTTTTGTATTATAGGCACATTTTTTATTTTATTTGGTGATAAAATTTATACTGCAGAGAAAGCTATCCTGAAGCTCAAAACATCTGTAGTATGGATTACATACACCTGTCTGTTATTTACTATTTAATAGAATTCTAGAGAACAGGAGAAATCCAACATTTAATTAGCTAGTTAGGGAACAAGAAATGCCAGTGGCATTTGAAATATGTTGGGAATCAAACTCAAAATCGCACCCTTCTACCCATTCTCCAAGCAATTGGTCCATGTCTTTGCTGCATTGTGCAGATCTCTCCGGATTATATCGGCACTCTCTATTTTAAGAGTAAATTATGAGCAGGTTAGATGATGAGCAGAGGGCAGTGAACCTAATGCTATTGAGAAGTAGCAGGGTTATATTCACTGAGGGCATAAATAAATCAGTAATAAATCCATAAGAATAAGTAGACAAATTAAAATAATAAAATATAAAAAATATTTTTCAGAGAAATCAAAACTTGATTTCGGGATGATTGCCGGAGCTCAAATAATGTAATCAGTTCATTGTGCATTTTAACCTGGGCTTAATCATTTTTCTCTGATCTGCACCTTGGCACTTATAAAACCTTATCTAAGAAATAATAAATATTTTATGTGTAGGTATTTATTAAAACAAATTACCACTGGTGGTTTTTCAAAGTAAAGCTGTTAAAACTAAATCTCTTTGCTGGGTCTGCATGTTTTCAGTGGCATGATTTTAGGCGTGAAACATATGCAATTAATTTACAATTGCAGAGCAGGAATCCTATTTAACTAAGAATAGGATTGTGAGTTGCTATGGCAATGCTATTAGAAGCAGTTTGAGACCTATGTTTAACATTGAAATTCTGAAAAATCAAAATATATATAACATTTTTTACCCAGGATAGTCATTAAAATGGATACATAAATGTTTAGTTAAGCACATTTGTTGAAAACATGGAAACACGGTAATGAAACAAGCACAGAGGAAATGCAAAATAGTTTGAGGGGGAGGTGGCTCAGATTGATAAATAAGCATAACATTGTTGCAGCTATCAGAGCAACAAGATAATTCATTTGGCATATGCTAGGGATATCACACACATGGTAAGCAAATTAATTTATTGCCATTCAGGATATATTATAAATATTATGGAAAATGCTCGTTTTAAAGTATGTCTTCTGAGCTCTACAAAACTCTACAAAAATAGACATTTTTTGGTGAGTTGAGGGACACAGAGATATATCTATAGCTGCTTGTTTACTTTGGTCTTGTTTATCAAAAATAGTTATCTGGAATAGAGGATTTCCATCCATAGACCGTTGTGCTGCAGGCCTCATGAGAGTTCAAGTAAACAAGCCCAGTGATTTAGGTAGCCACTGTGAGGACAAGAGGCTCTATAGTAGGTGCTATAGTAGGGTACAGTAGTGAGTCTAGTGTAGGGTCACCAGATCACTTGAAAATTCAGGAACACATATGATAAATATATCTAGCAGGGCTTATTGCAGTTACATTCAGTAGTAATCAGTGTACCCTTCTATCTGAACTTTCTAGAGTGTCCATGAATTTTCTAGTGATTTGGTAACCACACACTAGTTGGCAAGACTCTGATACAGAGCCTTGGGGTATTATCACTCAGCAAAATATAAAGAAAGATTCCCTAATTTTTATCATTGAGGAGTTTTACCCTCACTGTAGGAAAATTTGGAGGTTCTTGTGTAAGGAACGCTTACCCTGGTGGTCTAGTGGCCGGTGGAGACGCCTGCCGCATGGTTCTTTTCCTCACTGGTGCCGATTCCTCTATGGCACTCACTTCTGGGTTTTACTCGCTGGCGTGATGATGTCATCGTGTCTTGGCGAGAATTTCAAGGGGCTTTGAATGGAAATTCATTGTCTGTTGTAGGTGTAACTTCCTGGGTATTTATTCCTTGTGAATTATACACTCTAAAAATCCTTATCCTTGCCTGTCTAACTATCCTGGGAACTCTGCCTGTACCGACCTGGCCTGTCTGATGCTATTCCGTTTGATTGTTCTGAGTTGTGTTGCCTCCCGTCCTACATCTTGGTCAAAAATCTGTACCATTTGAACTCTCTTATTAAGACCTGTTGGCATCTGAGTAGCTGAGGGCTCCTCCTGAGTCCAAATGCGGCTGCTACAGGTGGTTCACAAAAGATCAAAATGTATTGTTTTTTCATATAACTGTTCTAATGTGTAACATCTACTTTCATGTCTAGGATGCTAATCTCTTGTTGTGTTTCCTAGATTTATCTGCAACAAATATTTCATGTGTTTTGTGTAGTTTATAAATCTTAAAGAGTTTCTGCTGTCCTGTTAAATTAAATATAACAGTAAATTTTCCTGATTGTTTGTGCTCAGACTGGGCTTAACCCATGTAAAAAGATAAGTGATGAGTGATATATCTTTGGAACCCTGAGGGATAATTACATCCTGATTACAGTTTTCTACAAATTAGTTGTATTTTTTATGGATTTCAGGTGCTCCTGCTGAGCTTTAGCCAATATGTATCCTCTCGGTACAAACCAGAACACGTGAACCTTATGGATTTACAAATCACAAATGCTGATTTATCAATACCAATGGAATGAGGAAATAAACATTGTAAAGAGGGAAAATCTTTATTATTCGTAATTACTGAGCAGAGCTCTATATTGTTCTAACTGAAAACTGAAATGAATATATTCAAGGTGGGTTATGTTCAACAGATAAATAACAATCACTAATAATGCATAAGAATGTGACAAGGTTTTTAGTACTTGACTGCTTAACATCCCCGTGTCATACTGAGTCACATGAGGAGTCATTTATTTTAAAAGAAACGGGTAATGGCATGTTCAGCACTTAACTTGAGCATTATTCAGGTACCCCTGTTGCAAATAGAAAAAGACTGCTAGTTTGGTGTGAATAAGGATTATGGAGGATTTTAATTACACAGATATTGACTGGAGCAACAGTACTGCAAGGACAGTACATTGCAACAAGTTATTTGTTACATGATAATGTTATGCTACAGGTTGTTGAGGAACCTACCAGCAATTATGCTATACTGCATCTAGTGATCTCTAATGACCCAACATTTATAGCAAATGGCCTTAGTTGAACCTCTCGGTAATATACATTACAAAATTTACCACAGCACTCCAACATATAACCCACTGAGAGAATATAATATATATAATCTATATATCAAGCCTGACCACGTTCACTCAAATCCACAATGAAGATGGACCTTGGAGTCATTGTAGTTAAGACATTGGCTGTTGCAAACAATGCCAGTCAGCAGCTGCAAGGGAAATCAAGGTTTTGAGCTGTAGTAAAAGAGTAATAAGGGAGAGGGTCATTCTTCCACTTTACAAAGCAATGGTAAGGCCCTGTTTAGAAAATGCCTTGCGGTTTTGGTCTCTAGTGCTAAAAAGGATATTAATGAGTTAGAGAGAGTCCATAGAAGCAGGGCTGTATTTAGGTCCGATGCCACCCTAGGCACCGGACCTAAACATGCCCACTACGCTGTGCATGTGACATCATGTCCCGGAAGTGATGCCACACGATGTGTGTGTGACATCACTTCTGCCAACCAGGCCTCCTAACCCTCACCCACCCTCCTCCTTCAACGTATTTCCTATGGAAATCCATGGCAGAAACTTGGCGATTATTTTTTTTAAACTTAAAAAATACATTTATATGCATGCGAGGGCCACCCCCCAAAACCTGCTGCCCTAGGCATAGGCCCTCAGATGCCTAAATATAAATACGCCGCTGCATTGAAGGATAACTAAGCTGGTAAAAGGTATGGAAAGCCTTATTAAAAGAAATATAATACAACATCATATAATACTCTCTGCAATGTTTTATTTACCAGTAGGTTCTTTCAGCAGACACAAGTGCATCCATTACAATTAGAAGAAAAGCGGGTTCCATCAAAATATTTTTGAAAAGTTTTTTTTTTATAGTGAGAGATTCAAGAAAGGATTGGATTGCTTTTAGCAAGTTAAGAAATGAAGGATTATTGAAAATAGCTCCTAAGCAAATTGGAGTGACTGGAGAGATGGGGGTTTTGTCTTCCTCTGGATCAACCAGCAATTAAGGTTTTATATAGACGTAAGAGGTTGAACTTGATGGACATCTGTTAAAATGTATTTTACTAAGTTGGAGAATGTCCGAGGATGCAGGCCACAACAGGCCCTATGGCAGATGGTAAGAATAGTAATAGTTGGTAGGGATGTAGCGAACGTCGGAAAAAAAGTTCGCGAACATATTCGCGAACTTGCGCAAAAATGCGAGCGGTTCGCGAACGGTTCGCGAACCCCATAGACTTCAATGGGAAGGCGAACTTTAACATCTAAAAAAGACATTTCTGGCCAGAAAAATGATTTTAAAGTTGTTTAAAGGGTGCAACGACCTGGACAGTGGCATGCCAGCGGGGGATCAAGGGCAAAAATGTATCTGAAAAATCTGCCTGTGTGTGCTTTGAAGAGATAGTGTAGGGGGAGAGCTGTTAGTGATTTCAGGGACAGATGATAGTAAGTTTGCTGGCTAGTAATCTGCTTGATACTGCTCTGTATTGGAACAAAAAAATAAATAAAAGCAGTCCTTACAAGGACTACTGTTATTGCAGCAGTCAGCAGATGAGATCAGAAGCAGGACAGCTGCCCACTGCAGCTACATACAGAGCACTGCAGTAGAAGGTAGATTACTAGCCAGCAAAGCTACCTAAGCTTAAATGTCCCTCAAACCCCTGCAGACTTCTGTCCCTCCAATAACAGAGCAGTATCAAAACGATTACTAGCCAGCAAACTTTCAACTGTCCCTGAAATCACTAACAGGCAGCAGCTCTCTCCCTACACTATCTCTTCAGCACACACAGGCAGAGTGAAAAAACGCTGCAGGGCTTCGGTTTTTATAGGGAAGGGGAGTGGTCCAGGGGAGAGCTTCCTGATTGGCTGCCATGTACCTGCTGGTCTGGGGTGAGAGGGCAAAAAAAAGCGCCAACAATGGCGAACCCAAAATGGCGAACGTCGCGCGACGTTCGCGAACTTCCGGCGAGCGCGAACACCCGATGTTCGCGCGAACAAGTTCGCCGGCGAACAGTTCGCGCCATCCCTAATAGTTGGCCTAACTGGAAGATTATTGCAGAAACTGACACAGAAGCAGGCCAATTTTCAGTACCAGGTAACAAGCAAAGAGTTTGTAATGCAGGCTATGAATTTCCATGGCTACTAAAAAATAAAATCTGGGTTGCATGTTTGTATATTTTGCACTCTTCTTTGACAGGGTAAATGGCCTGCAATTTACAGAGATGCCGTGGGCAATAAGCATTTTCACAGCTAGCCTTATTTTATGTTTAATATTTCATGACCAGGGGGACTCCTTACTTTGACCCTTCATCTTGAGCTTTCCCACTGAACCCCATTATTATATACCTTACTGAAAGCAGGAGACACGGACGGGTGTAAAACTGCCACAGCATTTATTCACATTTTATCAAATAAATAGGACCTCGCCACCTTAACCCAAGACAATAGTCTAAAGCCAGAATTTAACAATGGGTCGATACTATGCTCTGCCACCAACATGAGAGAATTTCAGCAGCCCTGCTGCTGGTCCTGCATCTGCAGTCTGTCAATAACAGAAAAATCCAAGTAGGTTGTCACCTAGCAAAGACAGAAAGAAATCATCAGCGCTGGGTCTAACTCACACTGTGGGTTGACCAGTTGCCGTAGACACCATTGTCCCATCACTCGCTCTAATCCACACTCTGGAGTTGACCAGCTGCCATAAAGTATAAAAAGCCAATATTTGTACACAAAAAGAAAGAGAAAATTTGCCAGAGCACAGTTTGCCTTTAAAAATAATCATTACAAAAAATGTAATAATTCTTTTTAAAGACAAACCGCGTGCTGGCAAATTTTCTCTTTGTGTCACCTAACAAAGTAGTATTAGCATCTGTATCAATCAATCCACTGGGCAGTCACAGGAGAGAACCACCTTTCTCTCTTCTAAACTTACCTGTGCAGTACTCTGGCAATGTCCTACTGCTGCTGTGACAAATAAAACTTATGGGCAGATTTACCTAGGGTCGAACATCAAGGGTTAATTAACCCACGATATTCGACTGTTGGATTTAAATCCTTCGACTTCGAATATCGGATTCGAAGGATTTACCGAAAATAGTACGAAAAATCGTTCGATCAAACGATTAAATCCTTCAAATCGTTCGATTCGAAGGATTTTGATCCATCGATCGACCAACTTTTCTTCAACCTAAAAATTGTTACAAAGCCTATGGGGACCTTCCCCATAGGCTAACATGGTACCTTGGTAGGTTTTAGGTGGCAAACTAGGGGGTCAAAGTTTTTTTTAAAGAGACAGTACTTCGACTATCGAATGGTCGAATAGTCGAACGATTTTTAGTTCGAATCGTTCGATTCGAAGTCGAAGTTCAAAGTAGCCAATTCGATGGTCGAAGTAGCCAAAAAAAACATTTGAAATTCAAAGTTTTTTTTTTTTCTATTCCTTCACTCGAGCTAAGTAAATGGGCCCCCCTAGAATGCAATATAATATATGCACTTTTTTGATCCAGAGGAAGGCAAAAAAAACAGTCCAAAGCCAGTGACTAGGGATGGGCAAATTTGACTTGTATGGCATTGTGCGTCAATAAAAAAAGATGCGCATCAACAACAACTTTAATGCGCGTCGAATTGTTGCCGGTGTCGAAATTCGCCCATCACTGATCATATATGCATTTCTGAATTACAGATCTGCTAAATTAAACAAACTCGTGACATTAAACAAAACATCATTGCTAGCTTCCACTATTTTCTGTGCTTTCTGATGTGATGATTTTGAGTTGCAAGTGGCACATTGCTTATCTTAACTGCAGCTGTCAGATACTACAGCTGAGTTTGGAAATAACATATGTAAGAACACAAACAAGCACATTAAGTACAATTCACCATGACAAGTAAATGGCAGAATCTGGTCCTACTACTGAGTCAAATGGTTCTAAAATTCACCTGATATTTTTCTACACAGATTCAGTAGTAAAGACAGATATTTCCTAACTAAAGTCACAGTGCCAATGTATAAAATACATCTCAGAATCAGAAAAGATAATGAGTTTGTATTTTTCAAATGCACCTCATATAATTAAGATAAAGAAATATACAACATGCCTCTTGTGAAATATCTCCAACAATAATTCTCTAATCCAAAATCTTAGAGTGCAATATATTCTCTACAATGTTATTACCCCTCAGGAACCAAAAGAATTGTAGATTATATTTTTTACTAGTGCATCTGATAATATAGGAAAATAAAATCCCTACTTGTGGGTGTTGCAATTTATTTCTTCTCCCACTGTATATAAATAGATTTGTCATTTAAGTTTCCCATAAAATTCACAAATGCACTTCAGCGAAATGCTTATATTAAATTTGCCTCCCATATTACGAGTGTATAAGGATGGGCATTAATATGTGCATAAAGAAAGCAAATCTTATGTAGAAAGTGGAAGGAAAGCTAAAGTTATGTAGAGTGGTGATGAAAGCTTTATAAAGTGAAATTCAGTCCACAGAGCTTAATGGTCTTAAAGTAACACTGATGAATATATCTTACCCTTATCTTACATGAAATACTGTTGTACTGCAGTAGAGAAGCAACCATTGTTTAAATGAATTCTGTCATGGTGTAGAATTTATTTCTAAATTACACTGTTTATAAGGCAAATAATTCACTGTACCGTATATAATTTTATTTCTGAACCAACAAGTGTATTTTTTTGTTGTTGTAATATTGGTGTGTAGGCGCCATCTCAGATCATTTTGCCTGGTCATGTGCTTTCAAAAAGAGCCAGCACTTTAGGATGCAACTGCTTTCTGGCAGGCTGTTGCTTCTCTTACTCAATGTAACCCTAATGTGTCGCAATGGGACCTGGATTTTACTTTTGAGTGCTGTTCTTAGATCTACCAGTTAGCTGTTATCTTGTGTCAGTGAGCTGTTATCTGGTTACCTTCCCGTTGTTCTGCTGGTGGACTCTTGGGGGAAAAGAAAGGGGTGTGATATCACTTCAACTTGCAGTACAGCAGTGAAGAGGTACTGAAGTTTATCAGAGTACAAGTCACATGACTGAGGCTACCTGGGAAACTGACAACATGTCTAGTCCCATGTCATAAAATTAAATGTAAAAAAAATCTGTTTGCTCTTTTGAAAAACAGATTGCAGTGTAGAAGTCTGATTCACTTTTGCCCAATTATTGCCCAGATATCAGTCAGGCCCCATACATAGGCAGATAAGCTGCTGATTCAAACCTACATCTTAAATCTGAAGAGCTGACTTATCACTGGTTTCAGGCGATCAAATATAAGATGCCTTTATCATTACATCTATGACACCTAGGCAGAACAAGAGCTCATTTAAAGGAACAGTAACACCAAAAACTGAAAGTGTTTTAAAAGAATGACTATAATATACTGTTGCCCTTCACTGGTAAAACTGTTGTTTGCTTCAGAAACACAACTATAGTTTATATAAACAAGCTTCTGTCTAGCCACGAGGGCAGCCATTCAAGCACAGGATACATATTAGATAACATATAAAGTCTAAAGTATCCCATTGTATAATACAGAGCCTATCTTATCTACTTTTTCAGCTTTGAATGGCTGCCCCCATTGATACACAGCAGCTTGTTTAAACAGACTATATGCAGCTTCTGCAGCAAATACACCAGTTTTACCAGTGCAACACAGCAGTACATTGTATTGTCATTCCTTTAAAACACTTTCACTCTTTGGTGTTACTATTCCTTTAACAATGAGTAACTGGCTTGATGTCGTAGTCTCAGTTTGAAAAGGCAAATCAGCATATAGTTAATAAGTAAATAAGGGTTGTATAGTTTAATAACACTAAATGAACAAAAAGTATTGATGCAGGGTGGAACTCAATGACACTGACACAACAAAATAACCCCCCTCCCATCCCAGGCACTTACCTCTATCTTGATGGAGCTATTTGAGGGGACTGCATCACTATTGCAGAAAGCAGAGTTGTGGTCTCCACTAGAAAAGTTTTCGTTTTAAAAAAAACAGAAATTTTGCTCTTACCAAAGGTTACAAGTTACCAGAGGTGGCTGGCTTTTTGCTGCTCCTGGTTACCTGATGCACATCGGCATCTGAGTCAAGGTTTCACTTTGCCACGTGGCAGGAGCAGTTCTAAAATCATAGATTATTTGACCAGGAATTAATATAGTGCATAGCATGAAACTGTGTTTTTGCATGAAAATGTATGCTTTGACCTTTTACGGAATGAGCCACTTAATTTCTTATGTGGATCAAAATGTAGATATACCCGCACATTCTTATTCTTATTTACGGGGGTACATTTATTTATTGCAAATATTGTTTAGAAGGAACATAGCCCTCAAAACTGCATTTAAAGCTCAGTACTATTCATCAAAGTAACCGCTGCTGTTTGATAAATAGTGGATGCCTGGAAGGTTAACACAAGTGGTTATGTTTTGTACCTCAGTGATTAATCCTTTGGAGACTAAAGTTGTCTCCCAACAAAACGTATTCGTCCTTACACTTTGACAATGAAGTGCTGCATTACACTTAACAAAACAGATACAAGCAGTAGTGTTTGATTTATTAAAGATTTATTACAGAACATGCATCAACTTTTTTAACTAAATTTACGTATTTGAAATGGAGTCTGCACTTCATAAAAGGTTCATTGAATGAAATATATGTGCATATATGTTTAGGTAATTGAACGTAAAACAAATATAATTATTTATTTATTAAACTTTTTATTCATTTTGTAGAACTTACAACTTGCCCACATAGGGCAAAAACACAATACAATTGTCATTGTTACATACATACAGAGCATCATCCTATGTTAATGCATTAACATGTTCATCTCCCATAAAGCTCCTCTTGCTGCATACCGAGCCACTTATAATTTTCCTATACATTAAGGTACTCATATACAGATTCTCTTCTTTCACTACCCCATTCTCTACCTCCATCTCTGTTCTCACATATCCTATTCAGACCATGTCCCAGAGGAATTACCTCTACTCACCCAGGGTTGGAAAGCTCCCATTTGCACCTCTATCAGATCCCAGTTATACCATATTTTATTAAATAGGTCAATATTATCATGTTTCAGAGCCGTCAAATAATCCATCCTATGTATAAACCTCATCCTGTCCAAGAACTCCTGTTCTCTGGGAGATCTGGGAGCCTTACAATGTTTTGCAATTAGTCTTCTTGCCACTATGATTCAATATTGTCTGAGATGGATTTTTTTAATTTTGGGATTCTATCTCCTAGGATAAATATCAGAGGGAACAAATATAATTATTATCCCTATGGGGAGCAATGTGAGGTTGAGGTAATCCTATGGATCAGCTTGGCACAATTATGCAGCCACTGATTTCATCATACAACATGCAACCCATAATTCTAAATAAAATATGGCATAGGCTTCAATGCTTATTTGTAAGTCTTATATATTATTATTTGTATATATAAATACTCACATATGAAAACTATATACGCATACCTATACTAAACAAACTGTGGATCTTAAGATCATTATAGTCTTGAATATTATGCCAAGAAGTTATCCAAACCACTCTCTAAAGGAGAAGGAAAGCTCCAAGACAGTTTATTGCCAACAGATTAGCCACAATAGTGCAAGCTAGAATGCTATATTTATTCTGCAGAATGCTTAACCATACCTGAGTAAACAGCTCTAGACACTGTCTCTGTTTGTTTAGGATAGAAGCTGCCATATAAGCTTGGTGTGACATCACTTCCTGCCTGAGTCTCTCCCTGCTCACTTACAGCTCTGAGCTCAGATTACAGCAGGGATGGGAGGAGGGAGGGGGAGAGGAGCAAACTGAGCATGCTCAAGCCCTGCCCTGGAGGTTTATGCTGAAAACAGGAAGTCTGATACAGAAGTCCATGTGTACACAATAAAAGGAAAGATATTAGGTGTTTCTTTTGACAGAGGACTCAGAGCAGCAGTACATTGAGGATTTACTGGTGTATTTATATAGACTTTCTGATAAAGCTTACTTAATTTTAGCCTTTCCTTCTCCTTTAAGGACATTAACGGAATCTTTGCTCACAACCTCAATGTAATAAATGTAAAGAATATTTTTTTCTGCTTTAAATGAAATTTCAGTTCCTCGGGTCTAACGACAGACCTGTGCTTTATAAATTGGTAAAAGTAATGGGACAATGAAACTGTAAGAAAGTTGTCTATGAAGATTCTCATTTATCCAGGTCATGATATACAGTATCTAGTAGAATTAAATCAAAGGTAACTGGACAGTTAGAGTTTTTCTGGAAAACGTTTCACCACTCATACGAGCTAAATTCCGGGGAATACCCTACCACTTCAATTGAACTGAAGAAGCCACTCGGATGAGTGGTGAAATGTTTTCAAGAAATACTCTAAATGTCCAGTTGCTTGTGACTTAATTCTATTAGATACTGTATAAGAAAGTTGCTGTGCATCAATAGATGCAGAGAACGGATAATTTTGATGCATTAGCTGCAACTGCGTCAGGTGCAACAGAGTTGTGTCAGACAAAATGACCTATTGAGACAATGATGTTGGAATTCTACGAAATGCTGCATTTTGCACTTAATTCATTGCACTTGTTGACTTAAATGTCTCCTTTAGTGTATAACTCACATTTTGTTATTTATACAGTGAATAACTATGAAGTTATTTTGCATTGAAACGCATTTGCCAGTTTGCTGCTCAGCTTTCCAATGTAGTCAAATTTGAGGCAGCACCCTGCATGGACCTTATCCTCTTTCCCTAGTGACCACTGTTAACCAGTTGTGTATTAATACACCGAATTTATACACAAGGGATATGAGGAAAAATGTCCTTAATTTGCATCAGGTCTAGTAACCCACAGCAACCAATCATAACACACTTTAAACATGTAGTTAGTAAAATGTCACCTTTTAACTAGTCATTTAAACCTTTAATTACATTACACCTGCCTATAAATAACCTTAAAGGTGATGAAACATCAGTCTATCAAATTAAGAAGAATGTGCTGGGGGCAATCATGTTTTAGTGCACATAGAGTACATAAGCTACAGTACATTTAAAAGCTTAACTAAAGAAGTAGGCAACCACAGCTCATTAGCAGTAAAGATCTCCAAGATGCACTTGTAGCTCTCCATTTTTTTTTTTTTTGCTGATTCATTGCACTATTCTGCTCTCTGTGCTGCTGTCAGTTACCGAGCTAAGGGGCTTTCTCACAATATACCGTATATACAGAATAGAAATGTCACAATATAAGGCTGATTATTACTTAATGCAGATAATTATTACATGGCAGCTCACAAACCAGTGCAATTAGCATCAGAATGTAATAATTGGCCCTGTAGCATCAGCTTATATGACAGACAAACCTAATTTCCTGTTTATAAATTTGCGACAGCTACGCAGACACTTTCCAAGCTGGTGGCCCCCTGTGACAAGTTTGAAGGCCTGGATCATTTCTGCTATTGAGATGCTGACACTCTAGACAGGTACAGCAGGTTCAGTATGTAAAATTTTGGCATTTTTAACCATATTCATTTTTAGGGTTTAGTTCTCCTTTAAAAGGAGGGGTGGACTAAGGTTGACATATTGCGAATTTGCTAGAGAACCCTGCTGAGCACAAATTGGGTCAACCTGACCTTTAATATATCTTTGATCACACTGTAGTGCCCCTCTGGATTGTATTGCATGAACCAGTTAATCAAATCAATGCCAATATATCCTGTACCAGGCACTGATGGAATACATGAACTTTGCTTGTTGCTGGAGGAATAGACCATCGTTTCCAAGCTTAACGCTGAGATATACACTGCATGACTCAAAATCCAAAAGTAAATCTTCTTTATCTCAGGTAATATTGCATAAGCTTCACCATGGTTGAAACGTATTAGGTGATATCATACTTCATACTTGTACCTTGAAAGTACAGCAAAAATAATAATTTTTTTATCTAGTGCAAAGAAAGTGGATAAGGTACAGATCATTATGCCCAAGCTAGGCCTGTTGTCGTGCAAAAAAAAAAAAAAACAGTACAAGGATTCTATTATTCTTTAGATAAAGGATGAGGAGAGCACTCAGAGAGCAAAAACTGATCAAAGTTTTAATGCAAGACTACATGATAGAATAACCTTTGTATCCACATTCAACCAACACAGTGATAAAGTAGAAAAAGTGGTATTGGCCACTGATCCAGTCAGACCAGAAGTTTGGTCATCTATATAAACAGCCACCCCTTTTTTGCTATAAAATAAATACTTTGTCCCTCTGATACTAGATCCAGGAGAAGTAAGTTCAAAGGTAAACCGAAATATGGGATATATTCTTGCTTAGGATGCAAGAATATATGCTATAATAATAATAAAAGACCCTAGGATTAACCACCCGACTAAAGGTCACACCAGGTCTGGACTGGGAGTCAAAATAGGCCCTGGCATTCCAAATACACAGAGGTCCAAATAGTCCTCAACCAGCCCATTAAATAGTGACTGTCTATGGGAACTTACAGCAGCCCCTCTGGCATTTGCCAGAACTCACAGATTGCCAGTCTGGGCCTGGGTCACACCATAGATATTAAATGACATGCAACTTGACATATGTCGTATATTTACTAAAATACCCTTGTGGTCTGGGCTATGTTGGGCAGACAAAAAGGGAGGTTAAGAAAAGAATTCAGGAACACAAAGGATATATAAGTAAAAACCCAAACACCGACAAGCAGGTCTCAAGACATTTTAATGAACTTAAACGCAATGCGATGCCACTGAAATGGTGCCTAGTAGAAGAAATGATGGCAAAAGAGGAGGGGATAGACAGGCTGAAGGTAAATGGATAAAAAGGCTGAATACATTAGTCCCAGATGGGCTGAATGATTCTTGGAGCCCTAAACCTTTTTTGTAATGGTTAAAATATCAAATAGCAATGTATAATGTATCATTCTTCTTCTCTCAAACTTGCAGGTCCTGAAAACAGAATGCACCAGCAGCATAAAGTGATAAAGGTAACGTAAAGCTAATTACGCTGGCATTAAATTGGTCTGTACTATATACAGTATGATGAGTTCAGTATGTTTCTGTTGTTTCTGGTGTATGTGCAGTACTAACTAACTATGCCCTTTTGCTTGGTTGTTTTATGACAATAACGTTTTTTTCTTTTGCTATTTACAAAAATGATAGAAAATGTTTCAGATCTATGGACACATTGTGGCTTCAACCAAAATGTTTCACTTGTTGGATACAGTTTTTATGGTTTTAATGCACTGGTGGTGCTGTTAATATTTAAAAATGTTTTTTCTTAGGTAATGGACTTATTTGCTAAATGCAAAAGACTTTTTTCTTCACTATGCAATGGAGGTGACTTTTATTTATTGTTCAGCTCCTGGACACACCTGACGTTGCTAATTACCTACATTGAATTGTGGTGGTTGGATGGGAAGGGTGTATTTAATAAGCTCTCACATTCTCTATGGTGTTACCAGGGCCACCATCAGGGGAGGACTAGGGGGACAGTTGGCCCAGTGCTTTTTCGGTCTTAGGGGGGCCTAGCCGCTGTACTCACTCTGTAGCAGGGCCCCAACTGCTGTCAAGAAGCTGTAAAATCAGATGGGGAGGGCGGAGCTTCTTCTACACAAGTCTTTCCCCCCTCCCCAGCTTCTAAACTATTGGTTTCATGAAGTCCCGGTAGAGCCGCATGGTGATTGGAAAAGCTGGGAGGGAAGGTCAAATTTCACCCTCCGGCCTATCATATCCCTATGTCGATCTATCAAGAAACTAGTAGTATAGAAGCTGGGGAGGAACGTGCAGGCACTACAGCTCTGCCTACCTTACCTGATTCTGCAGCTCCCTGACCAGAACTACTGGAAAACAACCATAAAAAAATGGGACACAGGAAACAGAAGAAGCTGAAGAAGAAACTAATGTAGGTTCCACTGAACACCAATGTTTTTCTTTATTTTTTATAATTTATAGGGAGGGGGCTGACCATCAATAATTTTTATTTTGACTTATAGGGGGGGCCCTGACCACTAATTTTTTTTTTTAACTTATGGGGGGGTCTGACCATCAATGATTTTTTTTTTACTTATAGGGGGGCCCTGACCACTAATGATTTTTTAAAAACTTTTATAGGTGGCCCAGCTGGCAAAGTTTTTTTATAATTTATATGGGGGCTGACCACTAATGATTTGTTTTAACTTGTAGGGGGGCCCAGACCACAATTTATTTTGGGGGTGCAGCTTGGGTGCAGGATCTGGGGATTTCTGATGGTAGCCCTGAGTATTACACTTGAGAAAGGGCACGCAAGGCCATAAACATGTTGTGTAATCATGTAGTCTTGCATTAAAACTTTGATCACAGCAGTTTTTGCTCTCTGAGTGCTCTCCTCATCCTTTATCTAAAGATTAACTACTTGGTAAGCGGTAACCCTAAAAGGATTAATGCATTTACACTGAAAAGGATTAAAGGCAGAGTGTAAGAATAATCTCCACAATGCCAGGATTCTATTATTCTAAATTAAAAAAAAAATAACAATCACTGGACCATGGATAGATCATCACTGGTCTATCCCTTCATATGAGCTTTGTATTGTGAATGTCTTTTGCTCTTATATAGGTTTATTCTGAATAATCATGCATGTTTTCAATGATTGTTTGCTTTAGGGTTCCCACCCTAACGAACCTCTAGCGGCTGCATATTTTTTCTTATAAGTAACATAAAAATTGCAAATAATAACAAAAACCTCTGTACGAACAAGTTTCCTTTCCATTTCAGAACAGCCCTACACATGCATGACCATGCATGATTATTCATTAGCACCATGTCAGATTTTAAAATTGAATATAAAAAAATCAGTTTGCTCTTTTGAGAAATGGATTTCAGTGCAGAAGTCTGCTGGAGCAGCACTATTAACTGATGCATTTTGAAAAAAAAAATTCCCATGAGAATATCCCTTTAAAAACTAGAATTACAATTTTGACCTTTGATAAATGTGTTTCTAGTTGTATTACTAGGAAATAGACCTTCATTAACTGGTTACTCATTTGTGTAGACAGATGAAAAATAACAGTTCAGAATCACTGCTTTTTTCTGTTCTCCTCAACCAGCTAACCCCCCTCTGATATTAAGGGTCCCACCCTTCCTGCTTCATTACTATTTACATATTTAAAAAAAACATTTTGGATTCTTGTTACTGCTTGCTGCAGTACCCTTTTCCATATAAATTGTAGCTTGTCTGATCTTTTTTGCATGATTTATTGGCCTCCTTGTAGACTTAAACTGTATCAGGAAAGAAAGAGTTTATTGGTAGCTGTAGCAAGACATTTTCAGAGACCACAGGAAGGGTTCTCCATACATTAATAAATATAGCATAATATTCTTGAAGGTGCTTATTAAGTATATCAGCTATTTCTTGTCTTTTTCTTATATATTCATTTTATAGTTTATATTGTACCACACTAACCAAGAAATCAGCAGGTGTGTTCTTAGTTCACGGTCAGTAATTGTTGATGACCTTATGTTGCTTTAGTGTGTCTGAATCACACAGTAGGCATGGAATCTTAGAAAAGCAACAAAAATAATTATAGCTGTTCTCAGGGGAAATTATACACACATGGAATAGAGTTCTAACCACATTTAATGTGTTTGTAACTTCATGCAAAGCTTTTTCTGCAGGAACAGGGAATAACAGTTTCTAGAAATAGGACAATGTGTTCCACAGTTTCCTAGTGGTTGAACATTTTCTTTCCAGAAATAAAAGATTTGCAAAAAGGTCTATTTGAAGCTGAAATTGCTTATAATTTAGCTCTACCAAGCCTCATTCCTCCCCTAAAGATAACATTGCGGTCAGCAAATATGAGAAGTATCATAATTGTTCTCTAGCCTCAGGTACTTGAAATGCAGATGCGAGACAGTCCTGGAGTTATAGAGTGCAGCTGTAGTCAGCACTTGCTCAGTGTGCTCTGATTTATGATTTATAAAGCACATTGTGACTGTATATAAAGGAAGGACAGTAACCTATTTTATTCATCCCACATGTGGCTAAAGTTCAAGGTATTCTCCATATATGAGTAATTGCGATTGCTAAGAAGTAATTGAGAATGAAAATCTCATAGCAAAGACAATTTTATTTTAAAATGCTTAATGACATTTGCTAGGACTGCAAGTGTCGTGCCTGCACATAACCACAAATTGTTATGCATAGTGTGGTAGCACTGTATGGTTAATTGCATACCTAGGGCTGAATGCAACCTCAGTAAAACTTCATTTTGGATCTGAAAATATTATGCTGCTTTATGCAGGAAGATTAAGACTCATAAGGGGAGAAAGTCATAAAAGTAGTAAGCAGAAAAAATTGCATAAATAAGAACAAAATGTGCAGTTCACAATACAGTACTCTATATAACTTATTACATTGTGAATTTTAATTCATGCAGTTATTACATTATGAATGTTATTGTACTGTACATAGCACAAAACACATTAGCACACTAGGTACTGGTGCAAGCTTCTTCCATTGACAGATGGGGTCGCTAAATACAGGTACTTGCATAGTTAAGTTAGGCTGCAAAAAGACTAAAGTCCATCAAGTTAAACCCCTCCAAATGAACCCCAATGCACAATACTCATATTTATACCAACCTATCTATACACTTATCATATCCCATCATAAGTGTCTTTTTTCACAGCTGCCTACACTAGTGATGGGCGAATTTGTACAGTTTCGCTTCGCCGAAAAATTCGCGAATTTCGCGCGAAATTCGCGAAACGGTGAAAAATTCGCGAAACGGCATCTCGTTTTTGACGCCGGCGCCCGTTTTTGACGCCGGCGCCCGGTTTTTCGACGCCGGCGCCCGTTTTTGGAGCCGGCGTCCGTTTTTTGGGAAAAAACATTTTGACGCCGGCGAATTTTTTCCGCAATTTTCGCGCCCGTTTCGCGAATTTATTCGCCGACGGCGAATCGCGCAAATTCGCCGCGAATTCGCGCCTGGCGAATAAATTCGCCCATCACTAGCCTACACCTCTTTATTTCTTTCTAGTTACAGATCAACCTTATAAAGAGCTCTGCACAATATTAGCCTCTACAGAAGTACAGTATGGCACAAAAGAAGCAATTACTCAAAAAATGCAGAAGCAAATATGTAGATGGACAAATAGTATGAGAGCAAATTAGGTAAGATGCAATGTGAAAATTAATGTTGTTGTCAGATGAGACCAAGATAGAGTTTGAGGGTAGAACAGAAGGAAAAATGGAAGGCTCAGAAATATTCTGCTGACATGAAATTTCTAGGAAAGCCTATGTTTTCATATTTAATACGGAATACTAGAGACACCAACTTCTAGAAGCAGGTCCGGGGCTGCATACTTATTCTTAATTTGGCCTTACCAGAATGTTGCTACCAGGACGTCATTATTTGAAGTACCTTAGCAGCTAAGTTGTGAAAGTTAATTGCATAATTATCAGTAGAGAGAGAGAGAGAACTCTTGCTTGAACAAGCAAACCCTTGACAACAATGGTCGTCACCATCACCCTTTTGGGACCAAGGGACCTTCAGTGGCAGAACTAACAGCTTACCTGCACACTAAGGAGATTGACCAGAGAAAACATAGAACAGACTGGGGTTAGGCATAAATCATGGCTTTGGACAGGCTACATGTCAAGGCAGATGGCTACCTAGGCTGCCATTAGGGGGGTTTATAGGGGGCAATGCATTCAGAAGACCTGCGGAAATAATGTGCCCCAAGTTTGTTTTTTGCTTTGGGTGGTGTTAACTGGGAGTGGCAGGCACAAATTAGGGATGTTACTGTTTATGCAAGGGTCTTTATTATTTATTTGTGCCCAAATTGTTTTAATTGGTGGCAGTGCCCACCACCCAGGAGGCCCGGGTGACCACTGGGATAATTATCGTCCCCCTTGCCCATGGAAAGAGCACTAATAGCTTACTAGTATTGGACAGCTAGAATTAAGATGTTAAAATGTGTTGGAAGAAATGGAAACTTAAATTTATAGTATATTGACAAGTATCTAGGCCATAAAAATTGCATTAGAGGGATAGGGGGCAGGGTCTTCCATTAATATTCCTAACACTGGTGTTGTTGAATAATAGTTTGCCAACATTTTGCCACAAAGCACAGCCATTTCCAAGTCAACCATTCAATGCTTATTTTACTGTGTACTCACAGGGGCCGATTCACGAAGGGTCGAATATCGAGGGTTAATTAACCCTCGATATTCGACTGGGAACTAAAATCGTTCGACTTCGAATATCGAAGTCGAACGATTTTGCGCAAATCCTGCGATCGATCGATCGAAGGATTTTTCGTTCGATCGAACGATTAAATCCTTCGAATCGAACGATTCGAAGGATTTTAATCCAACGATCGAACGAAAATCCTTCGATCAAAAAATCACAGGACCTTCCCCATAGGCTAACATTGACTTCGGTAGCATTTAGCTGCCGAAGTAGGGGGTCGAAGTTTTTCTTAAAGGGACAGTACTTCGACTATCGAATGGTCGAATAGTCGAACGATTTTTACTTCTAATCGTTCGAATCGTTCGAATTCAATCGAATTTAACCAATTCGATGGTCGAAGTACCCAAAAAAGACTTCGAAATTCGAATTTTTTTTTTATTCTAACCCTTCACCCGAATTTCGTGAATCGGCCCCATAATGTCTTGCAGATTGGGAATCTGTTGCCTGTCATGGACCAATGAGTGGGGTCCCAGTAGAACACACTTGGAATGACTTAGATAACCTTGACAGAGAACATCCTGGGGTAGCAGTAACCTGAGCTAATGAGTAGTACTATATCATATTGTTAAAATTCTTTCCTTTATAGACAATTTACAGTGCAGAGTGCAGCCACATTTTCAGACCTATGTGAAAAACCCACTGTGATTAATTACAAAAGAACCAGGTGTACTGTATATACTGTCCTAAAAATAGGATTGTTTTACTAAATAATCTTAGAAATGTGTTCAATCAATGAATATAAGAATCCCCATATACTGAATGGAGTTTCTGCCAATGAGTGGTTGAGATTGCTGCTGGCATATTGCTTGTGTGCGGAAGTTTCAATATTTAGTGGCAAGATGTTTATTCTATGCTTTTTAGGTTTCAAATAATTTTTACCTAAAAATTGTGTGCTGGATAAGATGGGATCATACTGACAGGAAAGAATTTTTTGAAAAATGAGTAACTAGAAGGCAATCACTATGGCAAAGGAGAGAGAGAGAGAGACAGGTGAATCATTACAAGTGAACAAATGTCTGAAGTGACTAGCTATTGTAAGTAGGAGAATAGATGGTTACATAGTTACATAGTTACACAGTTAAATCAATCGGGTTGAAAAAAGACAAAGTCCATCAAGTTCAACCCCTCCAAATGCATCCACACACACCCTTCCATACCTTTACATGCATTATATATACCCATGTCTATACTAACTATAGAGTTTAGTATCACAATAGCCTTTGATAGTATGTCTGTCCAGGAAATCATCTAAGCCATCTATTCTGAAGGGGTGGCCTCTGGTGCGGTGATCCTCTTTATGGGTAAAAAGGTCCACTGCTATTTGTCTATAATGTCCTCTAATGTACTTGTTAAGTGTAATTATATCCCCTTGTAAGCACCTTTTTTCCGGCGAAAACAACCCCAACCTTGACAGTTTCCTCTCATAATTTGTCTTCCGTCCCTCTAACCAGTTTAGTTGCACTTAGTCTCTGCACTCTCTCCAGCTCATTTATATCCCTCTTAAGGACTGGAGTCCAGTCCGTGGCCACGGAATGACACTGCCCAGAATTAAATAACTTGTTATCTACAAAATCCCCTAGATCCTTCTCATTATAGGAAACACCCAATACACTGCCATTTAGAGGGTTATTTACTAAACTCCAAATGCAAAAATCACGAAAAATGTGTGAACTTTTTTATAAAATCGGACTTTAAAAAAAATCACAATTTTTTTGGAATTTATGAAACCCCGAGGATGGATAAGTCTGTATCAGAAAATCCAGCATCTCAGACCTGTTGAAGTTGCATATAAGTCAAAGGGAGAACAACTCAAAGAGTTTTTGATGTGTGCTGGGTTTTGTGCAATACCCCAAAGTTTTCGGGCAAAAAACATAAATCCGAGTTTTCTGATGAAAAATCTGAAAAAATTTGGAAAATCAGATTTTTCCCCGCAAAGCAAATTTTCGGGAAAATGTAATAACAAATAAGCATAAAAAAAACAGAACGGATTTGGTCGGAGTTTGCAGCAGCAAATGTTGAGATAAAATTTTTGCAGATGATACTAAATTGTGCAGAACTATAGGTTCCATGCAGGATGCTGCCACTTTGCAGAGTGATTTGTCTAAACTGGAAAACTGGGCAGAAAACTGGAAAATGAGGTTCAATGTTGATAAATGCAAGGTTATGCATTTTGGCAAAAATAATATAAATGCAAGTTATACACTAAATGGCAGTGTGTTGGGAGTTTCCTTAAATGAGAAGGATCTAGGGGTCTTTGTAGATAACACGTTGTCTAATTCTGGGCAGTGTCATTCTGTGGCTACTAAAGCAAATAAAGTTCTGTCTTGCATAAAAAAGGGCATTAACTCAAGGGATGAAAACATAATTATGCCTCTTTATAGGTCCCTGGCGAGGCCTCATCTGGAGTATGCAGTGCAGTTTTGGACTCCAGTCCTTAAGAGGGAAATAAATGAGCTGGAGAGAGTGCAGAGACGTGCAACTAAATTGGTTAGAGGGACGGAACACTTAAATTATGAGGGTAGACTGTCAAGGTTGGGGTTGTTTTCTCTGGAAAAAAGGCGCTTGCGAGGGGACATGATTACACTTTACAAGTACATTAGAGGACATTATAGACAAATGGCAGGGGACCTTTTTACCCATAAAGTGGATCACCGTACCAGAGGCCACCCCTTTAGACTAGAAGAAAAGAACTTTCATTTGAAGCAACATAGGGGGTTCTTCACAGTCAGGACAGTGAGGTTGTGGAATGCACTGCTGGGTGATGTTGTGATGGCTGATTCAGTTAATGCCTTTAAGAAAGGCTTGGATGATTTTTTGGACAGACATAATATCAAAGGCTATTGTGATACTAAGCTCTATAGTTAGTATGGGTATGGGTATATAGAATTTAATTAAAAGTAGAGAGGGGTGTATGTATGGATGCTGGGTTTTCATTTGGAGGGGTTGAACTTGATGGACTTTTTTCAACCTAATTTAACTAACTATTTAACTATGTAAAAATTGGGCTTTGATAAATAACCACCATAGGGGGTTATTTACTAAACTCCGAATACCCCAAAATCTCCGAAATCCGATTTTTTTTTGTGTTATAATAGGCTTTTAAAAAAATCAGAAATTTTTTGGAATTTATTAAACCCTGAGGGCTAAAAAGCCTGGATGTAAAAACACGGCATCTCAAACCTGTCGAGGTTGCATAAAAGTCAATGGGAACAGTCCCATTGATTTTTGGTTGTGTTGGGGGTTTCGGCAGGGGTGCTTTGCCAATGAGACGAGTTGAGGCTGTCGCCTCAGGCGGCAGCGCCCCACTAGGTACCAGGGGCAGCAAAAATGCTGCTTCTGGTACTTTAAGAGCGAATTTCAGGGGGAGGGGGCAGCAGCGCCTGGGTTTCGGGCAATTTCAAAATATTTTCGGAGCTTTTGTGTGAAAACTCCGAAAACTTCTGAGTTTTCGGGGGAAATTCACGAAAAAATCATGAAAATCTGAGCTTTTCTCGCAAAGGTAATTTTCGGGAAAATGCAATAATAAATAAGCATTAAAAACCCGAACGGCTTAGATCGGAGTTTGTAGCAGCCGATATTGAGATACATTCAGACCTTGATAAATAACCCCCTTAGTGTATAACTTGCATTTATATTAAATGGTGAATTTTAGTGTAACTGTAACATTGGAGAATCTGGGATGGTCATTAATTTCTAGCATCTGTTAGTAACCCAGTGTTCCACTATACAAACTCCTGGACAAAAGCCTGCCTAGGCACATTTGCTAAAGTCAGCAACATCTTGATAATTATTATTTTATGATGAAAAGGGAATACACTTTCTGTTACTTTTATGGACCTTGTTTTAACAGTTTATACATCTGTAAAATGCTTTGAATGTTAAATTATTCTCTGTCTTTTAAAAAATGTAAACACTTTCAGCAAAATGTGTTTTAATGCATTTGGCTAAAAAAGTTCACTAAATAAAACAATCTGGTTTCTTAAAAAGGCACTTTATAAATGTGTGTGGTAACTTTTAAATATCACTTTTCTACATTCTTTTACTTTTTGTAGATAAATTTAGCCTAGCTTCATATTCCATTATTAAAAACATATATCTACTAAAAATACATTGGGCAAAAGTCTGTAAAATGTCTGCAAATTGCCAGATTCAAGCAGAAACACAATGTATGGAGTGCCAAGAGCACTTATTAATGCTCTTTTTATTTTGTTTACTGTATTCTTCAGTGGAACCTAGACCTTCTGTGTTCTGTTTTAAATCACTTCCAAACCCAGCTGGCATCTCCGCAGTTTGGTCTTGTAAAAAAGTGCAAAAGTTGCAATAATCTAGCACAGACACATAGCTGCCCTGCTACCATTACTTTTTCCAGTCTGAGGTTTTACCAACGTGCATGTATAATGAGCAGTGTTAAAGACTGTTTTAGAATCACTAGCTTCATTGAATTTGATTTACAATACATTGCACATAGTGATGGGCGAATTTGTGCAGTTTCGCTTCGCCGAAAAATTCGCGAATTTCGCGCGAATTTCGCGAAACGGCGAAAAATTCGCGAAACGGCGCCGGCGTCTCGTTTTTGACGCCGGCGACCGTTTTTGACGCCGGCGCCCGTTTTTCGGCGCCGGCGTCCGTTTTTCGGCGCCGGCGTCCGTTTTTGGCGCCGGCGTCCGTTTTTTCGAAAAAAATTTTTTTGACGCCGGCGAATTTTTTGCGCGAATTTTCGCGGCCGTTTCGCGAATTTATTCGCCGACGGCGAATCGCGCAAATTCGCCGCGAATTCGCGCCTGGCGAATAAATTCGCCCATCACTAATTGCACATCTTAAGAGAGAAAACATTAGCAGAAAAAAGCACACAGGGCAGAGTTATCAAATAACAAACTGGTGAATCCTTAAGAACTACCAGCAGTTTGATATTGTAAAAAAGGTTCTGACTGTAAGTAACATTAGCCCATTAAACAAACAAAATTATATATTTCTAAATGACAGCGATTTTATAAATTTATATATATATCAGTCATTTTAGAGCTGAACACCATTCTGCATTATAGGGCCTTGCAGCTCAGCAGCAACATTATTAATTGATTTAAATTGCTACTCCCTGCTGCAGATTATAAATGGGAGTTAAAGGGATACTGTCATGGGAAAACTTGTTTTTCTTCAAAATGCATCAGTTAATAGTGTTCCAGCGGACTTCAGCACTGAAATCTGTTTTTCAAAAGAGCAAACTTTTTTTTATATATCATTTTGAAATCTGACATGGGGCTAGACGTATTGGCAGTTTCCCAGGTGCCCCCTTGTCATGTGAATTGTGCTCTGATAAACGTCAGTCACTCCTTACTACTGCACTGCTGTCACCCCCCTCACTTCCCATCAGCCCATCAACAGAACAATGGGAAGGTACAGTAACCAGATGACAACTTCTTGGTAGATATACGAACAGCACTAAATAGTAAATATTCATGTTTCACTGCGACTACTTCCATTACATTGATTAGACGAAACAATAGCCTGTCAGAAAGCAGTTCCATAGTGCAGCACTGGCTCTTTCTGACCAGGCAAAATGACCTGAAATGGCTGCCTACACACCAATATAACAAATAAAAAAAATATAGTCTTGTTTGGTTAGGAATAGGGATGGGCTAATTTTTTTGCCTTGTTTTGGGGAAAAAATTACGCCCATAGACTTGTATGGCGTTGTGTGTCGGTGACATTTCGCCCGTGGCGAATTTTAGGCAAAACGAAACGGGTCGAATTCGCCCATGCCTAGTTAGGAATGATATTATTTGCAATTTAAAGAGTAGTGATGGGCTCATAAATTCGGCAGGCACGAATTTGCAGCAAATTTCCGCATTTCGCCTCAGGCGAACACATTTGAGAAACTGGCGCAAAAATTTGCTGGCGGCAAAAAAATTTGGACGAGCCGGAAAAGTCACTTGCGTCAAAACTATCACGCGTCAACATTATTCGGACGCCCATTGACTTGACAATAACGCTATTTGATGCGAGCATCAGAACTGACGCGGGTGTCAAAATTTTCGATTCTTGAATTTTTTTGCCGTTTTGGGAAATTTGCGAATTTTGCAGGAAATTCTTTCATTTTTCGTGACAATCACTAATAAAGAGTGTAACTTAAAAATAAAAGCGACACCATAAAAATCATGACAGAATCACTTTAAGGATTTTCACAGTTTTCCATTCTGGACCGCATTGCTCTAGTGTTGGAAATACTTGCTAATCTAAAAATGCCTGTTTTTTTTTTTATTTTAATGAATTGCACCTTAATATATTAGGTTTTTAGGTATTCCTCAACCTACTATAAAAAAGTTTGTATAGTAGTAGCTGTGTAACATTTGTGGCAGTATCAGTACATATAAGTAAACATTGCCCTTTTAAATCTTTACCATGAGCCACCATTTTGCGATGGTCTCTGTGCTTCCTCAGAGATCACATGACAGGAAATAATTTAGATGAAGAAATGTGGGCATAAAAGGCAGAGCTCTGTCCATTTATTGACTGATGTAACACAGAGTGCATGTGTGCCCTTGGTTTATGTGTGAACACTGTGAATCATAGCCAGGGGCAGCCTTTAGTATTCATAACAAAAGTTAATATATATAATTTGGTATTGTCCAATGTGCTATGAACTAAATGTACTATGTATACTAGTATATTTTAATAAAAATGGCAGACTGATTTTGACAATTTTTAGGGGTATGTATTTCTTTTTAGGGGTATGTATTTCTTTTAAGGGCCATGTCATACCAAGCGTTTTCACTGGGGGAGAAACTCTGATCTTTTTCCTTTTGCCCCATCTTTGATGTGCATTGACAGACATGGTGTCGGCCTATAAGTGCACAAACAGGACAGATTTTTTAAGTGAAAATGAATACCAGGTTTCATAACAGGTTGATGTCTGGTATGACATGGCCTTAAATTTTTCATTTTGGCTTCTTCAATTTTTTTAGCTTTTACATTTACTTATTCTTTCATTTTGGCTTTTATAATATTTATTGTATCGCTTGTTAGAACCCATTACTTTCTTGTCTGTATTGTAAATGAATCTTGAAAATGTTCCAAGCTATTTTACCCTTGGAACTATAAATAAATAAATATATACATGTATATGTACAAAACATGTATTTGTTATAATATTGGTAAACAGAAGATGCACAATTATTGTAGTGGGTGTATGTGTGTGTGTGTGAGCATGGGCATTTGCATATGAGACACATACTTTAGGGAGGTTAGCTGTTTGTTTTGCTATTTCTGAAATAACTTTAATTAGCTGTTAGGTAGGTGCTTTTATGTATTTTAGGTTATTTTCCCATTTACAGCCCCTTGTTCTGTTTGTTGATAACAGAGGTGAAATAAAACTTAAGCAATGTAAACACTGTTTTGGTGCTATAGCAAGATTGATAAGCTTTTGCATACAATGCCTTTTTATCCTTGGATTTGCAAAGGACAAGCAATAATTACAGTCAAATTAGAATAGCATGAAACCTTAATGTCTTGAGACAATGGGAAGACTTCAACATTTGGTAAGAGAGGTCAACGGTGGCCTATTAAGGAAATGACAACAGTGAAATGAAATTGTTATGCTCAGAAATGCATGCATTCTTAGTGTGGTGAGAAAGATTGTATGAGCTGGAAAAATTATGATTCTGTTTTCAAAGTATTTATAATGAAGCAGGCTATTAACAGCAGTAGGAAATAATGAAAACAAAATACTTGATGTAGATTGTCGCTGACGTTCTTTGTTTGTACAATGCAGATAATGGCTACTTTAAGCAATGCATGCTGTAAGGCACACTTTAATAAACAACCTTGCCCCAACCTCTAATGAGGAAATATGTTTATTTATAAGAATTGTTTAGCTGCAAGCAAGGTCTCAGGGGTGAAGCAACAATAAGAGCAAAATGTTTTTACGAACAAAAGCAGAGTTGCCATTTCAAATCTAACCTGAAGTGCTGGTTAAAGGCAAACATTTTCAGCAAGTGAATACAGCCACTTCCAAACATATGGCTTCTGTCTGGCTGCAGGTAAATTTATTCATGGACCGAGGAACAGTCAGCTGTTAGCCGGCTCTGAACGTGCAATTTTTATTTATTTTTTTTTTTATCTTTGCACCATCAAATTTAACAGTAAAAAGTGGAGTGCTATTTGTGTTAATGGACTGGAGAACAGGTTTTTAAATCAGTTACAGGAAGTACGAAGGTCCAATAATAGAAATAACATTTATCAAATTCCCATACAGACTGCAGGTGTTGAAGTGATTCAATTTCTATATTGCACGTTTGCTTTTATTCTGTACAGGTTATCCGGAAACAAATTATCCAGAAATTACAGAACTGACGTCTCCCATAGACTCCATTAAAATCAAATAATCCAAAAACTCATTTGTTTGAGTTTTAGACGTTTATTACCGAACCGAAAACTCGAATCTAATTAGACTAAACTCGAATTGAGTTTTTTCTCTGAAAAAAACTTGAATGTCAGCAAGGCTATTAACATCTTCAAATGGGTCTCTGGACCTCTGCAATTGACTTTTACATGAACTCAGCAGGTTTTAGGCAGCCGAATTTAAGTTGTTCCCAGGGTCCAGGTATGATAAGTCTCGTATTCAAATTCAAGTTTGGATTATTCCCAAATGAACTTGTGAGTTTTGAGCAAAAACCCAAATCAAAAATTCTAATTTGAATTTATAAACTGCCCCTGTGAGAAATATTATTCAAAAAAATAAAGTTCTATTGAGTTGTATTAAAAAGCTATACTATTTTCAGTTTGCCAGGGAATATTTATTTAATAAAATTATTTAAAAAAGGAAGACAATAAAAAGAGTCCATTATCAATAGACTGTACAGAACAAATTCATACTTTAAAATTAAGATTGATACAAGAGATCACAAAAAATATTTATATACTGTATATTTGTCAAGGCAGCCGGGAGCGCTCAGCAGCACGTCCTCTCCCGGCATCGGAAGATTCAAGATGGCGGCACCCATTCAGGCCACGTGGGTGCTGGGACGCCGGTGCAACCACGCCAGAGCGGATGCTAGTGACACAAGAAATGTTAATCTATTTTATGTCAATTTCTCTGGGGCCAGATAGCAAACACCCAGTACATGCTGAGCTTGACTAACTGGTGACCTGGGCAGCAAAGTGAGAATTGATTTTTAATGTTAATTAATGTATGTATTTAAATTATGTACTTGGGACTTAAATATATGTAGTCTGCTTTCATCATTATGGGGAGTTAGGTGAATCCTTGATAGAGGAATGTTGGCTAATACTGTATAATAAGCTGTAAATATTAATTCCCACCAGAATCAAGGGGCAACAAGGCTGTCATCCAATATTAAAAGGTGCATAGTTTCATGAAAGAAGATTGGTAGATAATTCTATCTTTCTATCTATAATATGTTTTGGTCTCCAGAACAAGTAACATTATTGAAGAAGAAAGGCAAGACATGTGTGACCAGTAGTTATGAGCGAATCTGTCATGAAATGGCAAATAATTTGCAAAAACGCATTGAAGTCAATGGGTGCCCAAATTTTTTTTATGCATGACAAATTTTTGACGTGCGCAACAATTTTTTCTCTTTTCAAATGTATTTGTCTCTGTGACGATTTGGTGCAAATGCATTAAAGTCAATCAGTGTTTTCTCTTATGGCGATTTTTTTCTCTGCGATAATTTTGTCTTGGCGACATTTTTTGCCACAAATCCATGCCTGGTGAAAACATTTGCTTATCACTAATGATCAGCATGAAAATCGTGAAAAAATCCAAATACCTGTAGTAGGAATTTTTGGGATTTGTCACTGAAAACTGCTACTTTTTCAGATTTGACACCCGAAAACCACATAATCTTTGGATTATTGAATGAAATCAATGGGACATCTGCCACTGACTTCAACATGAACTTGGCAGGTCTGAGTTGGATTTTTTTTATTGGACCTTTTAAAAAATCCTGAAAAATCAAGTTTTTCTTTCTGAAAATATTGTGTTTTTACCCTTTAAAAGTCTAAACAGGAAAAATCTGACTTTAATAAATAACCCCCTCTGTGTCTCTAATCTTTTTTTTATATTTTTACATGTTCCTGTCTCGTTTGGTCTTTCCAATGTACTGTAGTCTGCGAAGGCATTCTAGACAATAAATAACATTTTGGGTAGTACACTTTGTACCAGGAGTGCCCATACTTTACTAATGTGGGGTCTACTGTTATATTGTCACATTATTATTAGTCAAGGCAGTACAGCATACCTCCAGGCAGAAATACCTCACACATGGTCTGGATTTCACCCAGCAGAGTGGTCAGGGAGGAGAACCAAAAGCCTCCTAGAGAGGAAGCTCCACCTCTTCTCACTCACTATACCAGAGTGTGACAGGGCATGGTCAGAGCACCTCCTGGCTAATAGCACAACTATGCAAATTACATCTAGCTACATGAGCCTCTGCCAAGAAACTAAGGAAATCAGGAAGTGTAGGGAATTAAAGCCATAGGGACACATTAACCCCATTTCCAATATACAGGTACTGGTTCCCAATAATGCCTTAGTCGTGCCTCCTGCTCTGCCTTTGTCCTTGAAGGCTTGTGATCAAATTTGTAGAAATAGAGCCAGGCACTCGCAGATTTACTGCAAAATGATTTATTACAACAACATGTTTCGGGCGCAGCCCTTTTTCAAGTGTTACTACATACATTAACCCCATTTGTCCCTACACCTCTTTAGTTGTATTTGATATAAATTCTTGCCATATTTACAGGCCTTGCACATAGCACATGGAAAGAAACGTAACCATGTTATCTATCTTTTTTGGTTTAATATTTTTGGTTTAAATTATTTTTAGTTAAAATCTGCCTGGAATAATTGAGCTTTTTTTTTAAAACCATCTTTGGCTTGAAGGGGAGAGTGATCTACAGTTCGATATCACCCTTTAAAATATTCCAATGTTTTTTGATAATGGCCCCTATCTCTTTTGCGATAGGGTTATAGGTAGAAGAAAACACTATTGCATAACTCCCCCCCTCTGGGTGTTTTAAATTTCCCTTAAACATTTTTAAAAGAATTAAATAATTCCCTTATTTATCCCCATTCCTCAAATCAATTTCTAATATTCAATTACATTTCTCAATTTCTTTTTATTCTACACATTAGACCAAAGGGTATATTCCGAATCCATTGAGGGTGATGGTTACTTGATGGAATAACGTAATTATTTGAATCTACTGGTTTGAAATGTCTTTTCACATTTCACATTTCTTACAGATTTCAAGGTACCCAAAAATATAACCCTCTCTTTACTAATAGTAGGAGACAGCTCTATATTTAGATCATTTTGATTCAATCTATCTATAAATCCTTTTACTTCTTCATTTCTACCTTTCCATATAAATATAATATCATCAATGTAGCGCCACCATAGTAGATTTGCACCAAGCTGTAATATAAACCCATAAATAGGTTAGCATAACTGGGCATGAATCTTGTTCCCATGGCGTGGGCCACACAACTGTAAATAAAAATTATTCTCAAACCAGAAAAAATTGTGTTCCAAAATAAACTCTATGGAGTAGCGTTGTCATCCTTAAAAAGCTATGTTGTTTGTTATATCTTGTGAAAAACAGTGTGAGGAATATTAAAGTTACTCCATGTTTGGTCCTTGCGAGGTAGATAATTAGATTGCATAGTGCAGAGATAATTCTCCATCTTAAAGGGTCTGTTCACCTTTCAATTACATTTTAGTTTGAAGTAAAGAGTGTCATTCTGAGAAAATATGTAGTTGGTTTTTGACTTTTTATTATTTGTGGTTTTTTAATTATTTAGCTTTTTATTCAGAAGCTCTTCAGTTTTCAAGATGGCAATCGGACCAGACCCTGGATCAGCTTGTACTATATGCTATCTTCAGTAACCGCTTGCTAAAAGCCATCCAACCCCTTCTTAAAGCTATTTAATGTGTCAGCCATCATGACTGATTTAGGGAGAAAATTCCAAATCCGAATATTCTGAATATTTAGACGGAACCTCCTTTCTTCTAATTGGAATGGGTGGAAGGTCCTACTGGTAATAAAGCATCAGAGAGATTAATATATACATAGTTACATAGTTACATAGTTACATAGTTAAATTGGGTTGAAAAAAGACAAAGTCCATCAAGTTCAACCCCTCCAAATGAAAACCCAGCATCCATACATACACCCCTCTACTTTTAATTAAATTCTATATACCCATACTAACTATAGAGCTTAGTATCACAATAGCCTTTGATATTATGTCTGTCCAAAAAATCATCCAAGCCATTCTTAAAGGCATTAACTGAATCAGCCATCACAACATCACCCGGCAGTGCATTCCACAACCTCACTGTCCTGACTGTGAAGAACCCCCTACGTTGCTTCAAATGAAAGTTCTTTTCTTCTAGTCTAAACGGGTGGCCTCTGGTACGGTGATCCACTTTATGGGTAAAAAGGTCCCCTGCCATTTGTCTATAATGTCCTCTAATGTACTTGTAAAGTGTAATCATGTCCCCTCGCAAGCGCCTTTTTTCCAGAGAAAACAACCCCAACCTTGACAGTCTACCCTCATAATTTAAGTCTTCCGTCCCTCTAACCAATTTAGTTGCACGTCTCTGCACTCTCTCCAGCTCATTTATATCCCTCTTAAGGACTGGATTCCAAAACTGCACTGCATACTCCAGATGAGGCCTTACCAGGGACCTATAAAGAGGCATAATTATGTTTTCATCCCTTGAGTTAATGCCCTTTTTTATGCAAGACAGAACTTTATTTGCTTTAGTAGCCACAGAATGACACTGCCCAGAATTAGACAACGTGTTATCTACAAAGACCCCTAGATCCTTCTCATTTAAGGAAACTCCCAATACACTGCCATTTAGTGTATAACTTGCATTTATATTATTTTTGCCAAAGTGCATAACCTTGCATTTATCAACATTGAACCTCATTTTCCAGTTTTCTGCCCAGTTTTCCAGTTTAGACAAATCACTCTGCAAAGTGGCAGCATCCTGCATGGAACCTATAGTTCTGCACAATTTAGTATCATCTGCAAAAATAGAAACAGTACTTTCAATGCCCACCTCCAGGTCATTAATAAACAAGTTGAAAAGCAAGGGACCTAGTACAGAGCCCTGCGGTACTCCACTAACAACATTGGTCCAATTAGAAAATGTTCCATTTACCACCACTCTTTGTAGTCTATCTTTTAGCCAGTTCTCTATCCAGGTACAAATACTATGTTCCAGGCCAACATTCCTTAATTTAACCAGTAACCTTTTGTGTGGCACTGTATCAAATGCTTTAGCAAAATCTAAGTAAATCACATCCACTGACATCCCAGAATCGAGGTGTCTACTTACATTCTCATAAAAAGAAATTAAGTTAGTCTGGCAAGATCTATTACGCATAAAACCATGCTGGCACAAACTCATAGTATTATGATTTGCTATGAAGTCCAGTATCTTATCCTTTATTAACCCTTCGAAAAGCTTTCCTACCACTGACGTCAGACTAACTGGCCTATAGTTTTGAGGCTGAGAACGGGATCCTTTTTTGAATAGAGGCACCACATTAGCAATTCGCCAGTCTCTTGGCACTATGCCAGATCTCAATGAATCCTGAAAAATTAAGTAAAGAGGTTTGGCAATCACAGAGCTAAGCTCGCTAATTACCCTGGGATGAATACCATCTGGCCCTGGACCTTTGTTAATCTTAACATGTTCTAGTCTCTTTTGAATTTCATCATGTGTGAACCATGCATCATTAGTTGTATTACTAGAATTGGGACTGTTAAGAAGGAAACCTTCACTTACTGATTCCTCATTTGTGTAGACAGATGAAAAATATGAATTCAGAATCTGCGCTTTTAATTTGTTTTCATCAACCAGCTGACCCCCCTCTGATAGTAAGGGACCCACCCCTTCCTGCTTCATTTTTTTACTATTAACATATTTAAAAAATAATTTTGGATTTTTTTTACTGCTTACTGCAATATCCTTTTCTATAGCAATTTTAGCTTGCCTTATAGCTTCTTTGCATGATTTATTGGCCTCCTTGTACCTTATAAATGATTCGGCTGTACCAGCTAACTTGAAAGTTTTAAAAGCACGTCTTTTCTTACCCACCTCAACACCAACGCTTCTATTGAACCAAAAAGGTTTTGCTTTGCAACAACGTTCCTTGCTTACAAGTGGAATATACTGACAAGTATATTTATTAAGCAGCATTTTAAAGACTTCCCATTTTTGTTCTGTGTTTAACCCTGTGAAAAGCATTTCCCACTTAATATGTTGCAGAGATGCCCTTATACTGTCAAAGTTTGCACGTCTGAAATTTAGTGTTTTAGTTACTCCCTTATAGAATTGCTTCTGCAACAGAATCTCAAAGGAGACCATGTTATGATCACTATTCCCTAAATGCTCACCCACACAAATGTTAGAGATGAGTTCAGTATTGTTAGTTATTACAAGGTCCAAAAGAGAGTTATTCCTAGTAGGTTCTTGAACGAGCTGGAATAAAAAGTTGTCATTCAGCATATTTACAAACCTACTAGCTTTTTCTGTCTTAGCAACCCCATTACCCCAGTCAATGTCTGGATAATTGAAGTCACCCATAGCAACAACTTGACCCAGCTGTGAAGCCGCTTGTATCTGCAAGAGTAGCTCGGCTTCATACTCGACACTTATACGAGGTGGTTTATAGCATACACCAATGATAATTCTTTTTGATACCTTTTGCCCAGTCGAAATCTCTACCCAGAGTGATTCTACACCCTCACCAGTGCCAGCTATTTTTATTTCTTTAGCGCATGGCTTTAATTCAGGCTTTACATACAAACACACTCCTCCACCCTTTTTAATCCCTCTATCCCTCCTAAAAAGGGTGTAACCATTTAAATTCACAATCCAGTCACATGTTTCATCCCACCAGGTCTCAGTGATACCAATTATATCATAATTTTTAGAGCATGCAATTAATTCTAGGTCTCCCATTTTACCTGACAAACTCCGTGCATTTGCCAGCATACAGCGGAGGTTATTACTTTTACTTTTGAAATGTGCATTACTTGGTAAAGAATTATACGTTAAGTTAGTATTATTCTGTTTTCCTTGTAACAGAGGGACCTCCTTAGCTGGTAAACTGTATGCCCCCCTCACTCCTCCCCCATGACCCCTTACTAACCCCACTGCCCCGTCTACACTAGCTTCCCCATAATCCTTTCTCTCACCCACCCCCCCCTTGCCTAGTTTAAACACTCCTCCAACCTCTTAGCCATTCTTTCCCCTAGCACCGCGGACCCCCTTCCATTGAGGTGCAAACCGTCACGGCTGTATAAGTTGTACCCCAACGAAAAGTCAGCCCAGTGCTCTATGAACCCAAACCCTTCCTTCCTGCACCAAGACTTTAGCCACGCATTAAGCTCCCTAAGCTCCCGCTGTTTTCCTAAACTTGCACGTGGCACAGGCAAAATTTCAGAAAAGATTACATTGGAAGACCTTTCCTTGATCTTAGAGCCTAGATCCCTGAAATCATTCTTTAAGGTCTTCCATCTACCATTTATTTTGTCATTAGTACCGATATGTACTAAGACAGCTGGGTCGTGCCCAGCCCCACCCAATAATTTGTCTATCCGATCAACCACATGCCGAACCCTGGCACCAGGTAGACAGCAAACTGTTCGGTTGTAGCGATCCGGACGACAAATTACCCTATCCACTTTCCTAATAATTGAGTCCCCTACAACCACAATCTGCTTAGGCCTGACTCTACTCTCCCCCCCACCACTACTAGAGAAACTGGTCTCCCGGCTGTTAGAGAGATCAGCCCCATCTAGAATTGCCAATCCAGAGTTCATACTCCCATCATCTTCACACAATCTGGCAAATTTGTTGCGATGTATAATCTCCGGATCAGCCTCCATTTTCCTTTTGCCCACCTTAGATTTTCTAACTGTCACCCAGCTAGCTGCCTCAACATCCTGCTGCTGTTCTGTTCCCCCCAAACTATCTGACCCCGCTAGGTCCTGCTCAGTGAGCAAAAGACTCCTTTCAAGATTGTCAATTGACCGCAGTGTTGCAATTTGTTGCTCTAGTGCTCTAACTTGAGCCTCCAAAGTGGCAATTTGCTCATATGATCCCCTTATATATTTATACATAGTTATCATATCACCCCCTTAAGTGCCTCTTCACCAGCATGAACAACTCCATCTTGGCCAGCCTTTCCTAATAGCTGAGATTTCCCATAACTTTTATCATCTTATTTGCCCTTCGCTGGACCCTCTCTAATTCAATAATGTCCAGTTTCAGCACTGAGACTAAAACTGCACAGCATATTCTGGATTGGGCCTTCCCAGCACTCTGTACAGTGGAAGAATGGCCCCCTCCTCCCGTGACTCTATGCCCCTTTTAATACAGCTCAAGACCTTGTTTGACCTTGCAGCTGATGATTGGCATTGCTTGTTACAGCCAAGTTTATTATCTACAAGGACTCCAAGGTCCTTTTCCATTAGCCGCCCTGATTGTCAGTTTGTCAAGAATCTGCTGCAAGGATGCCACATCCTAAATGGAATTAATTGGGCTGCATAGTTATGTGTCATCTGCAAATACTGATGAAATACAGTACATTACTCACAATAACTTCATTAATGAACAAGTTTAATAAAAGTGGATCCAATACAGGGCACTGAGGGACCCCACTAAGAACCTTACTCCAAGTAGAGAATGTGCCCTTAACAACCACCCTCTGTACCCGATCCTGTAGCCAGTTTCCTATCCATGTGTAAACTTCTTCATTAAGCCAAACAGCCCTTAGTTTTGAAAGCAGTTTGTGGGGCACTGTATCAAACGCTTTGGCAAACTCAAAATAGATCACATCTACTGCTTCCCCTCTGTCCAGCATCTTACTTACCTCATCATAAAATGCTATCCATTTTGTCTGACATGAGCTATCCTTCATAAAGACAAAGCAGCTGCACCATCAACATTGAGGTGCAGCCCATCCCTGGCAAAGAGCCTGTAGCTGACTAGGAAATTTGAAAGGGAGCCATCCTTTTAAAAAACATCTGCTTACAAAACACTCATAACAAAGGGGGAACGGTGTGGGTTGCACACTGGTTATGTAACTATAGTTATGATATAGATAATATATTAAAGGCATGGATGCATTGGTGCTTACCTACTGCTGGTTATGCAAACTTGGGAACCCTTTGTGAAGAGTCACTACATAATAGGTATTACCACAATGCCTGTCCTTTTTGAACCCTCATTGTATGACTATGAAGATTTTCATTCATCCAGGTCATAGTATATCTAGTATAGGTCAATCTAAAAACAACTGGACTCGCTGAGTAATCAATGAAGACGTTTCACTACTCATCCGAGCAGCTTCTTCAGTTCAACTGACTTGTAGTGTCATATGCTTTAGTTCTACTAATACCATCACTATGCTCATTTACTCACTTGAACTCGTTGTTTATGTCACTGGAACTCACAAACAACTTTGGAATTCTCATAAGTGGCATCGGTCATGTCATCTGGTGGTTTGAAGTTTGGCTGGTGCTTGCTATAATGTTTATAATTGCATTGAAGATGAATTCTGCCAGTGAACAAAGCACAGACTTCTTTGTGCCTCCCCAGATGGGCTTTGTTTGCAAGATGGTGTTGTAGATGCTTTATATATCTTGGTGTTTCCTTTTCCACAGCAGGATGCAAAATCAGGCCCTACAGGATGCTTCTCTTCTGCCAGCAATATCCTGCAGCTCCCGGAATCCCATCACTGATTACAGTTCCTTGTATGAAAGAGCACAGAAGGGAAGTTAGATTGCTTGTGGAGATGATCAGAGGGCCAAGCTGTAGTGTGGTAAATGCTCAGTGTAAAAACCCCTACATTTATAATACATGGTAAAAGGTATATCTACAGTACAGTATATAGGGAGTTAACAAAATCATCATATATTTATTGTATGATACTCTGGCTTTTTCATCTACAATTAAATGGGTTGACATAATTTAAATATGTGCTGCCCTTTGTCATGAAGTGCTAAGTATATAAGCATTTGACCTTTATAGGGTCATTTTTGCGGCTTACCAACTTACCATATAAGTTCAGCCATGTTTTGCCTCAGAATTTCACAGTACATTTATACTCTTTGCTTTATTTCATATGTCTACATAATTGTGCAGTAGGCACCAGAAATGATTTGGTTGAAAATATAATAGTGAAGGTGTAGCTCATTGTCTTGTTTCCTGATATCTTGGACAAATAAAAATATCCGACACCACCCGCTTTTGTTTGTGTGTCTGGGAATATTTTATGAATCTAATTGAGCATAAGAATCAAGTTTCTCAGACAGGCACAATTTATTTAGAAGAACAGAGTTACAGCAGAGCATTATTGATTTGGGAGAAATCTACACTTCGTGAAAAATTAAGCAGACGTTTGGAGGTAATCAATAAGATTATCGTCTCTGTTTTAAGACTGCTTCATCTCATCAAAAACACATCTGCAGTTCAGGCGTTCAACACCAGTAACCTCATGTTTTAATTTTCACAGATACAGTATATGTATAAAATAAGCTGTCTGCATTTCTGTCTCGCTATATCAATTGAAGTTCACATTCCCATTTAAAGGGATACTTTTCTTATATTTCTTCATGCTGTTTGAAGTTACGTTTATTAATTGATATATTTTAACCCAAACTATATATAGCATGATCATGATAATATTGTATAACAGATTCTGTACTTTGCTAAAGTAGCATGTCTTAGCATTGTGCCCCACCACATGGCAAGAATAGATCTAGATGGTGTATTTACAAACAGCTAGCTACTGCCTAGCTAAACACTCACCCTTTAAGCAAGAACCAGGTGGGCCCTCCCCTAACAACACACCCCCTTCCCAGCCTCTACTTTGTCCCACCCCCTATTAATCTCACCTGACATGGTGACAGAACACTGAAGACAGACTTTTGACAGAGGGTCAGCTCAGCATCTGATTTTCTTTTGTGTCAAGAGGGTCATATAGTCTGTTCTTCTTACTCTAAGCTAGGGTTGCCACCTGTCCGGTTTTGACCAGGACAGCCTGGTTTTGTTGAAGGGCTGTCTGGGTCAAAACTGCCTGCTGGTTTTCCAAATAAGGAAATTCCTATGCTTGATGCCCCTGATGTCATAGTCCACCCCCACCGCATCACGGACCCACACATCATTATGTAGTGGCTCCGACCCCTGTCCAGAGTTCCATGGACAGAAGGTGGCAACCCTACACTCAGTAGATGATCGATCAAGCCTGATCAGCTTGATCAGGCCTCTACAGAGAGATCTGTCTCCCACCCTACAGACTTGTAGCCATTTCTCTTGGACAGACAGGAAGGATGAGGTGGGGGAGGGTCTGTTATTTATGACTGCTTTGGAGTCTCAGGAGAGGAGGGCAGATTTTTGCTCGACAACTGCAAACGTGTGCCACAAACCACAACAGTATATAAAACTTAGTACAACCACAGTGGGCCCCTAGAATCAATAGTCCCATTTGCCCATTTATTAAAGCAGCGCTGATCTAATTTATATAAATTAGTTGCTGTGTAGCCACGGGGAGTAGCCATGTCAGTTAAATACAGATAAACAGTCAGTTAAATACAGATAAACAGCAGAGATTAAATAGCAGAAAAGATCTGTATGAAAACTATAGTAATGTTTTACAGTGCAGGGCAACAGAACATTTTTTAATTACATTATTTTAAAACACTTTTGTATTTTGATGTCACTATCTTTAAGATTTGTAAGCTTATCAGTGGATTATTAGTGGATCACTCCTATGCCAGCCAAGGGGGACGTATGTATTTAGACTTGCACAGAGAGGGTGTTGGTTGATATAGGCAATATACATGGATTGGGGGAGGGGTTAAGGTAGTTGAGTAACATTGGAACACATCGTGACAAGGGGGCTCCTCAATTGACCCCTCAATGTTAGCTGTCCCACTGAACGCCATTGTTACATACCTTACTGAAACACCAGGAGCCAGAAATTGTGTAAAATGGTCACACCATTTATTCACATTTTATTAAATAAATGGGACCTTACCAGCCTCACCCAAAGCCAATATTCAAAGACATAATTCCAGAAATTGCTACTATGCTCTGCCATTCCTCACTTGAGAGCAGCACCATGTCATTATATCCACCACTGAGTATTAGGCTGACTCAACCTACAGAGAGGATAGCCCCCAAATGTGCATCTCTCACCATGGGGAAAATTCACTAAAGCGTGAAGAGGCTAACGCTAGCTCAAATTCGCCAGTGTGACGTAATTTCGTTACTTAGCGAATTTAATAACGGGTGCTGGCGTAAATTCACTAGCGAAGTGGACCTACTCTATTGCTACTTCGCACCCTTATGCCAGTCAAAGTTGCGCTATGGCGAAGGGACGTAACTACGCTAATTCACTAACTTGCACATTTTACTGAACGTTACCTCTTGCGCCAGACTTGCCTTCGCCACCTCAGACCAGACGAAGTGCAATAGAGTAGATAGGGCTTGCTTCAAAAAAAGTTGAAATTCTTTCTAAGTCTCAAAAAACGCTGGTGTCTTTTAAGTTTTTAAGGGTGATAGGCTAAAAAAGATCGTACATTTTTTTGAGGGTACCCTCCTTCCCCCCTACATTTCCTAACATATGGCATCTAAAGAATACAGTGGGCACATGTATAGGGCAAAGTAACAACTCTATTTTATTTTATGAAGCTTTCCCAGGCTTGTGTAGTGTAATGTATTTGCTGGTACATATACGCCCATTGTACTTTAACTTGGCGCCATATGCAAATTAGGCATCGCTAGCGGAACTTCGCTTTGCTTGACGAATTAACGGTAGCACAACTTTGCTACCTTTCACCTCCCTGAGCGCAACTTCGGATTTTAGCGAATTAGCGGCGCCCTGTCGAAATTTCGACTGGCGAAGTGCGGCAAAGTCAACACTGGCGCAACTTTGGAGGTAAGTAAAATTGCCCCCATGAGAGAAGTTCAGTGGGTCCTGAATCTGCACTGTGTTGATTATAGGAAATCCAAATAGGCTGTCACCTAGCACAAACAATAGTAGCATTAATATCAACCCACTGTGCAGTCACAGGAGAGAACCTCCTTTCTCACTCTTTTTTACCTGTGCAGTACTCTGGCAAGGTCCTACTGCTGCTGTGACAAATAAAACTTGAAATACATTATCATTTATCTACTGTTCTGATCCAGAGGAATGCAAAAAAACCCAGCCTGAAGCCAGTGCCAATTATGCCTCAAGAGGGAAAAAATTCCTTCCTGACCCCAATGGCGATCATAACATAGATCAAGCATTTAATATTCATTTAACATGAATAATACCATGCAGACTCTCGTGTATAATCTATAAGAGAACTGAAACCACAATATATCTGTGCATGTAGGAAAACATCCACATTCAGTTATTAATAGATAATATGAAAAGATAAATAAGAAAACTCCCAACATTTCATAAAATATGCAAAAGGGGAGGGTGGGTGGGTTTGTTTCTACCTGCTCAGAAGATAAGGAAGTAAACTGCTTCTTCCCCTGACATCACAAATTCGATTAGAATTTGAATGGATTTCAAAAATTCAAATATATAATTTATCATGTACTGTCTCTTTAAAAAATCAACTTCGACCATTCGCCATCTAAAACCTGTGGAATTGCTGTTTTAGCCTATGGGGGACCAACCTATTTGGAGTCAATTGGTGGACTGAAAAATCAAAGGTTTTTTTGGGAAAAATTTGAATCGAATTTGATTGGATGCACTATTCCTTTGATTCGAATTTTGGCGAATACAGATCTATATGAACGAAAACGGACCTATTCGACTAAAAAAATCTTTGACTTAATTTTGGTTGGTCTATTTGAATTTCGAACTTT
Organism: Xenopus petersii; assembly: GCA_038501925.1. Lineage (NCBI taxonomy): Eukaryota > Metazoa > Chordata > Amphibia > Anura > Pipidae > Xenopus > Xenopus petersii. The sequence continues at coordinate 85,273,295 of CM076687.1, forward strand.
TTAAAATTCAAAATTCGACCCCAAGGGGCAGATTTATCAAGGGTCAAATTTCATAATGAAAACTCGACCATCGAATAGGGTATTCCGACATTCGAAGTTGAAGGATTTTTAAGATTGTACGATCGAACTTCGATCATACTTCGAATCGTAAAATCGTACAATTTAAACGTATGATTTTACAAAAAAATCCTTAGACTTCTCAAAACTTAGCCAAATACTGGCTATAGGTTCTAAGAGGTCCCCATAGGCTAACATAGCAATTCGGCAGGTTTAAGGTGGCGAAGTGTCGAAGTCAATGTTTTTTAAAGATACAGTACTTAGATTTTTGAATGGTCGAATTTGTGAAGTATTTTCAATTTGAATCAAAGTCGAATTTGGCCTATTCGATGGTCGAAGTATACAAAAATTACTTTGAAATTCAAAGTTTTTGAATTCGAAAATTCACTTAGACTCTTAGTAAATGGGCCCCTAAATGTACTGTAGGTAAATATGTAAAAATGTCTTATAGTTCAAAATCAGTGACAAATAATCCGAAAATTCACACTAAATTACTAAATGTAATTTTAAATTAGCCATAATGTTCATGATTCTTCTTTTTCTTATGGGATTTTATTCTATTCTGATGCACTCTGCTAAAGTAACAAATTGCATCTGGAACAAAAATGCTAAAATAGCAAAATCACTGTTCTGCTATTCTGTCCTTGGGACCAAGGACCAAGTAGCTGTCCTGAATAATGAAGCGTTTGTAAGAAGAAAACACAGCAGAGTTGAATGCACTGTTTTGTTTTCAGAAAACAGGACACTGTTATATACTATACTATATACATAAAGTAAAAAGCGTAACAAATCAAAGCTTAAAAATGATCAATAATTACATTAAAAAATAAAGGTTCTGTTGTAAAATAACAAAACAGACATAATACTCGGAGGCAGGGTATGCACTCATATGGGAATCTCCAAGTCTTGTTCTTTGGATATGCTTTAAGTGCATGGTTTCTCAAATAGTAAGGCCATCCTTAATTGTGGTGTATACGTGATATCCTAGTGGGACCTTAGTGATAGTAAGGTTTTCGCAAACTATAACTGGCAGTGCCATTTCTTACAGTTTCTGCAGTCTTGCCAGCTCAATATTTAATACTACTACCATTAATGGGGTCCTGGAATACTCCTGAGGATATCCCCATTAGGAAACATATCACTCAAACACTTTATTATATAACAATATAACTTTATTATATAACAATATTCCCACAGGAAAGCGTTGCTCCCACGTGGCAGGCTCACAAACAGCCTGTTTCCATAAACAGGAGGTCGCTGGATCCTCATCCTTTCCTACCTTTCCCAAAGGTAACACTCACCCCAGGGAGTCACACAGTTGGTAGTCTCACACAGAGCATCCACAGCGATGAAGACTCCAGACATCTTCCAGTCGAGCACACACAGAAACATCCTAGATCCTCCTTCTCTGTCATTCCAGGCAGACTCACATAGAGATGAAGCAGGCATCCAGACTTATCCAGCTCCCAACGCTGTCTATAGCGTGAGCACAAAACGACATCTATGCTGAACTGCATCTTTCACCATCTCCAAAGGTGAATACAGAAATCCGGCATCCAAACCATCTTGGTTGAGTTATCCAGGCACTGGAGGATCCTGCCCAGCCTTTGGCAGGCCTATTGCACTCCACTGAAATCCTACATGTTGCCGGTGTTGTCACTATGTCCAAAGTGAAACAAAGTTCTGCAGCAGATAACAGCAATCACTGTAAACTGAAACTGTAATGGCTGACAGAACACATGGCATCCCCTTTTATATGGTTGCACAGCATCACCTTGTGGTGCACCAATGCTGCACCAATCCAAAGGCTCTGTCCCTGGAAAATTCAGGCATAAAAACCTTATCGCAGGCCATGAGGCTCAGGGGAGGGGCCCTTAACCCCTTAAGGTCCCTACAATTATAAAAGTCGTTAATGGAAAAATATTTGCTACATGAAAATGTACATGCTTGAGTGAACAAAATTTCCTTTGCGCAATTTAATATAGCTTCTGCAAAACCAGAAACTATTTAGAGATCACATCCAACAGTGGCAGAAGGATAAAAAACTTTAAAGTTTTCACCATTGCGCACTGAATGTAATAAAACACCTTACTGAAAGAGTTATGTTTGGTCCAAAAGTTTACACCACCTTCAAGCACTTCTTAAAGGTGTCCAATGCGCAATTAAAATTTGCAATGCAATAACAAATTGGGAAATGCAAATTTTCATTCTTATTTATGCAAAGAGTTTTTATCTTTGTGACTTTTCTTATATTTCCCCCTAGTATTTACAATGCTATTGATATAACTTTTTATATTCACCCAGTGGGTTATTTATCAAAAACCAAAAAGTTTTCACTATTTTCTAAAAAATGACTCAGACCAAATCGAAGCTGACTCCCCCCCTCCCATTTAATTTAGTTTATTCAATACATTTTCACATATTTATTTTGTGCAGGAAAAGTCACAATAAAAACGTAAAAACAAATTTTTAGGATTTTGCGCTTGAAAGCTATGTCTTTTTTCATAAAATCACCCAAAAGCTATGATTTTTTACATGTTCTCAGCAGGTTTGAGTTGGAGTACCTTTTTTATCTGACTTTTAACACCATCAGACTTTAATAAATCCAGACAAAATCAAATTTTTCTTTCTCTGAAAAATGTGTACAGGTATTTTCCCCTTTAAAAGTCCAACTAGAAAAATTCGGATAGTATAATATCATCACCAAAACATTTCTTTTAAGAGAGTTAAAAAGTTTTGTGTTTTCACGAAAGCCTATGACTAGGGGGCAAATTTATCAAGGGTGGAATTCAAATTGAAAAAGATCAACCGAAATTAAGTCAAAGGTTTTTTTGGGTTGAATAGGTCAGTTTTCAATCTAATAGGTCCGTATTCGGGTGAATTTGATTCATTTGAATCAAATTAATAGTGCAATGGATCGGATTTGATTCAAAGTCTTTCCGAAACTGATTTTTCAAAGTCCACCAATTGACTCCAAATGGGTTCTAGGAGGACTCCCATAGGCTAAAACAGCAATTCGGAAGGTTTTAGATTGCGAATGTTCTAAGTCAAATTTTTAAAGAGACAGTACATGATAAATCGCTAGTTGAAGTACACAAAAAATAGCTTGAAATTTGAATTTTTTTATTCGAGAATTGAACTTGACCTTTGATAAATCTGCCCCTAAGTGTTGTGAGAACACAAAACGCATAAGGCTGTTATCCTTACTTGTACTTCTAATAAAGACAATTTTTACTGGAGGATTGCTCTTTGAGTGCCTACCCTACAAACAACAAAGTGATGTAGAAAACTTCCCCAGTGTAAAATAATGAAATAACAGTAAGGTTGTGGCAACCTTAATTTCTATGAAGTTTAGTAGGAAGGGGCCTTGATGTTGATTATCATAAGCATTCTGCACATCTTTGAAAAGTAATACTGATACTGATAGAGAGGGATCATCAAACATTAATGGATATTGATGTATAAGTTAATCGAAATAAGTGGTCATTTAATGATGTACAGAATCTTTTTGCATAATATTATTGCTTAAGGATGGAGACAGTTTTAGTATAAGTAATCAAAGGAATGGTTTGTACACTTTATCCTTAAAGGAAAAACTAACTTTTAACACAAACATGAACTTGCTTAAAGCTGACATATGGCAGCCACCAGCACTCAAATAAACTTGATTTCTTTCGAAATGTACCTTCCTGCCTTCCCACTGATGTGATACAACAGAAACACTTTTATACAATAAAATAATAACTATACTTTAAATACAGTATAAACCTTACAAGACCAAATCTATTCCTTGCCACCTTCGGTTCTACTACTTTTAACTCTATTTGTTACTCACAGTTTCTTTCATTTTCTTTAACCAATTCAGTGGTGGCAGTTATACAATGAATAATTCTTTACTGCAGCGTGTGTTTTTGAGTGTGTGTGAGAGGGGGTGGGAGTGAACATACAAGATAAGAAAGAAATAAACAAAGAAATATTCCTTTAACCCTTTCATTGCCAGTAAAGCTTGGCAATTCCTTTTTGCATTAACTGCTATTAAACGGCAGGAGATTTGTGAACGTTTTTTAATAAATATGCCTGAACCTGTGTATGTCTACTTCAAGACTAACAAGATAATGTAGATGACACTTGATAAATAAAACTGTAAAAAAAAATGTATCTACAGAGAAATATAGTTTAAATATATTATTTTATATTATTTTATACCTGAAAATACAGCTGATATGGGAATCCCTATATGCACTGTGTCAAAGACAAGTATTTATAATTTTAAACAAAGTACACTTGAAAGAAGTCAATAAAGTCCATAAAAGTAAATTAAAATTGGAATTTTATGAAAAATTTGCAAAGAGAACAACTTGTGCACAAATAAGAATAATGTTCATGTCGCAATGTAATATTTTTCATTAGACTTTTATTGATTTGTGAATCTTAATTGCACATTGCAAACTTTTAACATGAGCTTGAAGGTGGCATAAACTTTTGGAGCAAATGTAACAACTTTTTCATTACGAAGTTTTATTAAATACACTGGGGCAGATTAATTTACATGTGAATTTTCACTTCGGAAATCTTCACCTTACTTTGTGCAGCTAGGTCAGACATTATTTCATGACAACTATTCGTATTCATCAAAATACGTCATTTTGACTCAGCAAGTGATTTTTCTCTAGCGTTACGTTCTTTCACTCGAAACTTTGTTATCTTACTTACACTTACATCAATTTAAATTCAAGTGGGTATATAAAGGTCATCTGTACTGTATGTATTTATGAGTGGTGAAATGCTGGAAGTGCCCACTTTTTATTCAAATGTACAAGGAAGCAAAATCAAGAGAACAGAGAAATAGGTCCACAAATGTGGCATCAGCTTCAAATGTTAAAAAATTGTACATTAGATATTTTAAACAGTAACTTGTAAATATAATCACACTTTATAAATATGAAAAACATCAGTGATTTTTTTTTTTTTTTGGAATACCAGATGATGTAATGTATGATGTGATTGACATAATGATATTGAGGATGAAGCTTCAGCTAATTAATTTGCCAGTAACAACCTAGGGAAAGAGACTTTGGGGAAAATGGTAATGAAGAGAAACTTTTACTATTTTATTTTTTTGGTAAAAAGTCTCAAATTCTAATTGTAAATTATCCAAACTCCATTTGAGTTTTAATTCGAATTTGAATTTCGAGATTTATCGACTATTCACCACCTTAAACTTGCCGAAATACTGTATAAGTCAGAGAGGTCGAGGGATCAATTTAGTGATGTTTACAGCCTTCCTGACATTCAAGTTTTTTATTAGATTTGAGTTTTCTAATTTGAATCAAATTCGAATCGAGTTTTCTGATCGATTCAATTCGTCCGAGCTGAGAAAATAAGATTTTATTAATAAATTTAAATTGGTCAAATTTCAAGTTTATGGGAGTTTTAGATTCGAATTTAAGAATTAAAATTTTCACGTTTATTTTAGTGTAAGAATTCAAATTTGACTATTTACCACTTTAAACCTGCCAAATTGCTGTTTTAGTCTATCGGGGACTTCCTGGAATCAATTTGGAGTTGTTTGGTGACATCCTGAAAATCATTTCTTTTGCAGAAAAAACTCAAATCGAATTCGATTCAAATTTGATTCAAGTTTGCAACTTCTTGAAAAACTCTAAAATCTAGTTTATGGGAGTTTTTATACATTGTTATCTACATTGGTGTTTCCGTCTTGTGTTTGCATTCCTTTACTTTTTGAAGCAATGCTGGAGACAAAGGTACTGTATAAAAAATAGGGAGGGGGAAATAATCTCCAGGTTCTGGAGATGGCTGGCTTGGACCAGCTGCTGTAACAGAGGAAAGTTCATCCTCATTTTCAACTTGTTTCCATTATTTTTCACCCCAGGGATGCTGCATTTGTTAACATTTAAATGCAATTTCCATTAGTTAGCCAAATGAAACAGAAGATCGAAATACAATGAAATGAACTGCTTCTCTGTGGCCTTATTATACCTTCTAATCATAAGCTATCACCAACTGTAATTAGTCTACTGGTGATTTCTCCAATAGGTTACAACAAAGCTTTTAATGTTTTACCTGTTATTACCTCAAGGGCACAGTTAAAAGGTACAGCTCATTAACTAATTTGTTACCACTTAAAATCTTTCAAGACTGATACACTGTCTACTGTGTAATAATGGATGCAGTGGCTTAAAGGATGGCTCTTGTTGGGTCCAAACCAATAGCAGTGTGCCCTGCCAAAAGACAATAGAAACTTGTGAATTCAGGTTAGGTCATTTTATAGTGAATAAAGTACCCCCTCCTGTAAAATAAAAGGATATTATAAGTTACCAAGGAGTTTCATGACCATATAAAAACACGAGGCCGAAGGTCGAGTGTTTTTTTATAGGCCATGGAACTCCGAGGTAACTTCTAGTATCCTCATATTTTGCAACTGGGGGTACTTTATTTATTATAATACACAAGTTTCAGTGAGTCATGTGATAGAAATGACATCAGAACTCACCGTTTATAACTGATGACATCAGAACTCACCGTTTATAAGGACATAATTTACAGGATATTCATGGCTTTTGTGTATTATATAAAGATACATACATTCATTATTAGGTCGCCTTCATATGTCTCAGTGATCACACTAAATTGAACAGTATAGCAGGTTGCATAATGCAACATTCTTATATCAAAAGAATCCAACCAGTTAAAGTAAAAAAGTGGTCTGTCCACAGAACAACCTTGGTTTAGAGGCTTTGTTTGAAATGTGTGGTAGGATTTTAAACAATGTGGAAGACTTTACTTCCATTTGCCCCTGAGTGAGGTCACAATGAGGTGATCAATGTACTGGAATTTCTTACAATGGCTTTATGGCATTGCTGAGAATATTTTGCTTCAGGGGCATTTATTCAACCCCATATGATGTAATGTAAATAAAGGCGCAACATTACAGGTCTTATCACCTACAGCATCCAATCAGCAGGTAGAAAATACTGGTATCTATTTAAAAGCAAATGCGTATTTTTATTGGCTGCTGTGGGTTATGGCACCTGGGCAAAGTATGTGCCTTCTCTAGCATTTGGGGGGGGGGGAGTCATATTGGTGTAATGTAATAAACAACCTAAAGTTTGTCCACATCTAGTAACCCGTAGCAACCAATTATCAGATAACATTTACTAGTTAGATTTTTGAAAACACATATGTGATCGGTTGCAATGGGTAACTAGATGTATTCAAACTTTGACATTTTATTATATTACTCCAGTCAACCCTACTACTTGGGGCAGGTTTATTAAGGTTCAAATGGTAAATTTGAATTCGAACTTTGATTTCTTTTTTTTTGGTCAAAACACACAAATGAGAATTTAAAAGCACCATCTCGAATTTGAATGTGATATTTATCATGCCTTGACCCTGAAAACATTTCTAAATCTAATATTCAACACCTAAAACCTGTTGAAATTGTAATTCGCTAATAACGGCTAAAAATGTGCAACGTGCATTAAAGTCTATCGGTGTACAAATTATTTTCGATGCCTGTGACAATACACCCGCCTATTTTGGCCAAATGCATTAAAGTCAATGGGCGTCCGAATAATTTTGACATGCAACAATGTTTCTGTAAGTGACTATTGATACAAGGACACATTTTTTTCGACGCGGCTGAATTTTACCCAGCAAATTTTCGAGGCAGTTACCGCAAATTTATTTGCCGGTGGCAAAACTCCGAAATTTGCTGCAAATTTGCACCTGCTGAATTTATTCACCCACCACTAGTTGTTAGTACATTCGAATTTATTCGAGTTAAAAAAAGATTCACATAACTTCGAAATTTGACCTTTGATTAATCATTGACCAATTACTTTACAATTGGCTCATTTCACTAACCACAAAAAACATAAGTTAAAAATGCACCATGAATTGTGAGTTAGACTCACATCTTGAATTGAATAAATTTAGGCAATGATCTACTTATTATTATTTTAGCTGGCGTTAGAATTGTGATTGTTGCAAACAAAACAGAAAAATACAGTTAGTGCCAAACTTAGCAACCATCTGTATACTATCATTTTGTGGGGTTTTTTCATTGTTCGGAAATAGTCAGTTTTTTTTAATTTGGTTAAGAAGTAAAATTGCTATGTGACAGAGATGATGCAACAGTAATTTGTAAGAACATGTAACACCCAAATCCTCACTTTTCAATGTTTGAAGTCACTAGAGACCTGTTGTCAGCTCCTTTGTATTAAACGTTGATTTCACACAGTACCAAACTGAGAAGTTTAACAGAGTTCTCGACACCTACCAATATAAGTATAAACTGGGCCGTTAATGTTAGAAACATACAAAATAATTCACTGTTAATAGCAAGGAAAACAAATTACTGGGGTGCATTTCCATGAATCTAAATACAGAACATCAAAGGAGAGGGGGGAAAAGGAGAAAATTAATTATTGTTTGCAAGGGTGAACAATTTCAGTATTCTATTGCAATGGTTTGAGGGACAATGTATGCTAGTCTAACCTCAGATCATTAGATATTACTGTGTTATTACTCCCCCATCACAATGTTCATCATCATATATTTACATAGCGCCAGCAAATTAAGCAGCACCTTATATTGATTAATAACAAACACTGATTTAAAATAGGATTCCCCATATGGTTTATTCTATTTGTATTTATTTGATCTACACCACTTTATGACAACAATGTACAGTACATACAGAACTTAGATTAGAGTGAAATAATGGTTTGTTGGTGTACTCAAGCCTTCACTTAAGCCCAGTGTATAAAAACACACACTTGTAATTATGCAATTACACCAAAATTGTGGGGAAAAGCTGAGTTGTGGGTACAAAATTGTCAAAGTACATCTTGTACTTTGCACACCGCACTTGTGTAAATTAATCTTTATATGTTTTTGGATTTTAGAGGCAAGAGGTAGAAGGGAGACGGAACGGTAATAGGACAGACAGACAAATGTGTTATTTTTAATAATCAACTTGACATAGGCATGTTTCAATGAAAAGGGGAAATATCATAAATCAGTGAAGATATGAGTAAGAGCTGAAGGAAGCTCAGAAGCACATTGTTTGAGTAGAAAATAAAGCATAGGGACAAGGGAACAAGTTAGGAGTAGGGATGAAAATGGAAACCAGGAGAATTCAGAGACAGTTATAGGATAAAAAATAAAGGCAGAATAAAGGGGGCTCAGAAAGTACTTTATGGGTACTTTTTTACTCATATTTTACCAGAAACAACTCAAACTAATTCCCATCCACGAATCTGGCTAATTTACCACTAATTAGACTTGGAAAAAATTGGATCGAAAAAAAAACCTTTAAAAATGTGAGTTTTTACAAACTCAATTTTTCCAGTTTATAGGCTTAAATACCTTGAATACCTTAAATTAATCGAGTTTTAGAGTGAAAACCAGCATAAAAACCCAAAAACACCCAAAAATCATGAAGGCAAAAAACATCTTCAAATGGTTGAAGAGACCTCTGCCACTGAATTTTACATGAATTCCACAGGTTTTAGCTGGAATATTTTTGGATTTGGACTTTTTGCTGCTTTGGGGCATATTACATTTTAAAAAATCCATATTTTTTTTCTCAGGAAATTTGAATTTTTAAAGAAAACAAAACTCAACCTTTAATAATATGGTTGTAGGGATAGTGATCTGCTTGTGGATGACATTTATTTTGTTCTTTAAGAAGTCAGCATAGCCCTGAGGACATCATAGATGCAGGAGAAATGTATAAATAAAATAAGCTTGGGCATTGAATTTCCTCAACATATTTTCTACAGTTTCTGTTTAGGAGGGCAAGAATCCTGTTTGTGTTTGTTCTATAACATTGTATTAAATCACAACTGTTCCAAATTTATTGAAGGACCACCCTTTGAGGATCATTAATCAGCAATGGAAATTGTACTTCTGGAGCAGAGGAAAGTTGATGAAATTTCAACCTGGCATTTATGGGACCGTAAGCTTAACATCTGTGGGGGGGGGGAAGTTTTGTTAAGGGAGCACGTTCAAGATTATGTTCTGTAGACCATCTTTATAAGTAGGGTCAGCAAGTTTTTCTGAAGACAGATCACAAGAAATACATTTACTTGCTTGTTATGTAGGAACTTGGAAAATTGGGTTGCAGTATACTATACTGTATGTGATCTCATTGGATTTTGTCAAAGCTCGTCGTACAGTGAATTATAAATGTTTGCTATATAACTTCATAAGTTCTGTTGGTCATGGTACTGCTGTTTGCACATGAATCATCAACTAAAAGAATGTGTACAGAAGGAACCTATGAATGATTCATCCTTTAATTTTAGTAGGGTGCTTAGTGAGGATTTTCATGGATCTGCACTGGGTGCATTTTTATTTAATGTGTTCATTGATTTTGGGAGGGGCATGGTGATTAAGCCAATCACACATAGGGATTTGTTTACTAAAACTCAACTTTTTCCCATAACTTGAATAAGACAAGCTAACTTAAACATCCACAAACTTGGCTAATTTATTAATAATTCATTTTGATTTATTGCCGGATCGTAAAAAAAACTCGAAAAAATTGCTTGTCAAATCAGTCATGTGACACTCAAATTTTTTGAGTTTGTTGCCAAAAAACTCGAGTTATTTGAGTTTTCGAATGAAACCCAGTGTCAAACACCCCAAAACACCTGAAAATCGTGAAAGCAAAAAACATCTTCAAATGGTTACAGGGATCTCTGCCATTGACTTTTACGTGAATTTGATAGGTTTTCAGATGTTCTTTGCTGCTTTGTGGCATAATACATTTCTAAAAATTCAAGGTTTTTTTTTCTCTAAAAATTTGAGTTCTTTTCACTAACAAAAACTTGTGTAGTAGACAAGCAGTCAGCACAACGATTTTCACTCTTTCTTTGTGGGTGGTGCACGTCCTCCAGTGGCCACTTTCCACTGGCACCACATACGAGAAAAACTTCAGGACAGCACCAACGAATTTTTTATATATAATAAAACACCTTTATTTATGCTTCATCACGGCAACGTTTCAGGCCGCATGGCCTTTTATCAAGCTTGAACAGACAAACCCAACCTATAATAAATAGATCCCATAATGTTCTCTACAGAACAATTAGTGGTGTATAGTGATGGGCGAATTTGCGCTGTTTCGGTTCGCCGGAAAATTCGCGAAATTCGCGAAACGGCGAAAAATTAGTGAAACTGCGCCGGCGTCTCATTTTTGCTGCCGGCGCCCGTTTTTTTCTACGCCAGCGTGTGTTTTTGACGCCGGCGCCCATTTTTGACGCCGGGGTCCGTTTTTTAGAAAAATAATTTTTTGACGCCGGAGAATTTTTTCCACGAATTTCCGCGGGTGTTCCACGAATTTATTCGCTGGCGGCGAATCGCGCAAATTCACCGCAAATTCACCGCAAATCCGCGCCTGGCGAATTAATTCGCCCATCACTAGTGGTGTAAAAAAGTACATTCAGAAGTACATTTTAACATCTTTTAATAAGAGGAGTATTGTTCCTGTAATAACCTCTTACTATCCTTATGGCAAAGGCATTTCAGTTATTTCAAGGACATTTGAATGACATTCTATATCCCGATCCTGGCTTATGCACGGCGGAGCTTGTACCTGAACTTCCTGACAGTGTAATAACCCATCCATGAATTTTGGCGGTGACCCTGATGTGGCAGTGAATAATTTTTAACAAGAGTTGAATTTACTTAACATTCACCCATTTAGAAACAATATTCTTATACATTTAATGTCCTTTTTAATTATAATAGTAGAAGTGCAACTTTGGGATAAAATACATTATTTTTTTAAATCGTTGACAGTTAATGAAGATTTTAATCTGCATATACTGTATTGTGTGTAGATTTTCTCCTGCTATACTTGACTACCAGTACAAAGACACAGATATTTGTGCAACACATACAGAAGCATCTGTTGGGCAAATGGTTGGGATCAGGACCTGTTTTCATTACTGCAGTCCATCCTAAAATAATGGCTTCATATTGCATCTGCTAATATCATCCAACAGCTTTATAATTTATGTTTGTAAATGCACACCAAGCCTAGTAAAATAAAGGAGTACATTTTGCTTTGTGAGCATGCCTTATGGGCAGGAACCCCGTAGCGCCTGTGGGACTGTGTTCACTTTTAAAATTTTGACTAGTGATGGGCGAATAAATTTTCTAGACACAAATTCGTGGCAAATTTCCACGTTTCGACGCAAGCTAATTAATTCAAATTAATCCCTGCCAAAAAATCCGCTGCATCATAAAAATTGCCTCGCGTAAAAATTATTTGGATGCCCATTGACTTTAATGCATTTAGCAAATAGTCTGGCATATAAAAATCAATTGGTTCAAAATTGACATGCGTCAAAATAATTTTGATGCCCATTGACTTCAATGCATTTAGTGAATTTTTCACCATTTTGCAAATTTTGCTGTAAATTCGGCACAGATTTGCCCATCGCTAATTTTGACCAGTAAATGTAGATTTTTTAAAATATATTTTTGAGGCCTCCCAACCAATGATATTTTCATCAGTTTATTCCGCCCCTAAGCTGAAGGTCTGGGGCTGTGTAACTGGACCACCTCCCATCTATTTGTGATTTCTATAGATGCAATATGGTGGCCACAACCAACAAAGAATGAGTGCATTTTTCAAGGTTCTGTATACTAAAAGAAAAGGGTTTAGATTGGGAGTTTGTATAGTTTGCCTAGTTTTAGTTTTCTGGACTTGTAATTTCATGTGCAAATTGGTTTTGAAGAAGCAGGGTACTTGCAGATATTAAACCTAGCAATGACAGTCGAGGAGGCGATAGAAGGAACAGTCCGTTATTAGTGATGGGCGAATTTATTCGCCAGGCGCAAATTTGCGCAATTCGCCACCAGCGAATAAATTCGCAAAACGCCCGTGAAAATTCGCCTAAAAAAATCGGCGGCGGCGAAAAAATCGGACGCTGGTGTCAAAATTCTTTTTTCATCGTTTCGCGAATTTCCCGGGAAATTCGCAAATTTTTTCGGCGAAGTGAAACATCGCAAATTCGCCCATCACTATCCATTATTTAATATATTTAATATAGATTCAGAAAAAGAATGTTTTCCTCTTTGCATAGCACTGACCATATTTAGACTATGCAGTTAAGTTTTGGCCTCAAGTACTCAAAAGCATTATTACTAGAAAAAGAGAAATTCCAGAGAATAAAAAAGTCTCTATAATGAAGAAAGGCTGGTAAAATCAGGATTGTTACACTTAAGAAACCATTTATTTATTTTTTTGCCAAAAAGGAAAAATTCTGTAATATTCTGTAAGCCAATTGTTGCTTTAGCTGTAACATGATTAATATGATGGCTATGATGACAAATTCGCTAATTTATTCGCCGGTAGCGAACCGGGCTAATTTGTCGCAAATTCACACCAATTACTAGCTATGACTATGGGCGTGGCCCAAAAAGTGTCAGACTTAATGGCCCGACATTACTGAATAAAATATTGTTTGTCTGGAGTGCTGTTGACTTTCATCGTTCTGGGTGACTGAAATGGAGAAGACTCAAAAATATATTCTGGAAAAGTAAAGAACTGTTGCATATTTAAAACCTGTGATTATGTGTCATTTCTCACAATGCTATATTTTTTTCTTCAAAACATATACAGAATCAGCGGTGTGTTCTAGATTTTTCTTCCATCAATAAAACACATATACTGCTTAAGATCTGTCTCAAACAATAGGCCATTTAGCCCAAAATTCTATCAACACAATCAGAACAGTGGGGATATCACAGAAACACAATGACTGTTTATAGCCATTTTGTTTACTGTACTTTGTCTTTTGTCAGCTTGCCATCCTTCTGTGGCATATGTATAAAGGTTTTATTGTAGTACTACATGAGATTTCCAGACCACAGAAACCTCCAAACATATCTGATGAAGAACTATTTATGGTTTTGCAATTTACAGCATTCCTTATGAATGTTTATGGTTGTTGGTAAAACCCACATCTAAGTAACAGATTTTAGTGGTTTCTGATGCTAACATGTTGGTGAGTCCATGAAAAAGTCATGTTCGTCACAATAAAATTATCCCAGTGTGCAATTTATTTGGTCCTCTGGGAGCTCTGTTCCTTATTAACCCTTCCATATGGATTAGATAAAAGAGTACAGGAAACATTACATTTATAGTGCTGTGATCATAATTAGAAAAAAGTGTTTAGATTATATGAGTTTATTACATGCGTTTGTTCATCATTTATTCTCAACAGTCTGTAGAAAGACATGAAATCAGCTATAACCTTATTCTTTTTTTTTCATCGTTTGGAACACATATATATATATATATATATATATATATATATATATATATATATATACGTATATATATTTGGATATACTGGTATTACTTATTATTCCATTATAATACTCATTTCTGTCATATTCCACAAATCCCATTTAAGCACTAATGATTTCCTAGTCCACTTTATACTATCCTGTGTATTACTTTATAGGTCTCATTGCAGTAGCCAATTTTTACATTGTCAGGTTCAACTATTTGCATGTGTATATAACCATTATGTTTCAACTTTGGTCCAAATACTCACTCCAAATACAGATTGAGAGTAATTATCAAGAGTGATGTTCTCAAACAACACCATAAAGAAGCTTCTGATGAAGTGACACATGGTCACGAAACGCGTTAAGCTGTTCCCCTGCCTACGCACATGGTGTGTTTTAAGATGAACAACCTAGTTTTCTCCGCATTTGCACGACCGCAGCCAGAGCGGTTCCGGACGGTTTGCTCTGACCACAGGCTTGGAGACTCGTTTACTGAGCTGCAGTGACGGCGTGTGCCCCCATACTTCTAGATATTTATTATGTTAAGATTACACAAGAAATAGTTGTTTGTTTAATTTAGCAATATACATTTCCTCATCAATCAATATTTAAATAATATTTTCCATGGAACAGAATGCTAAAAATACTTTTATGGATGTAGATCCTATTGGGACAACATCACTAGAAATAGACCTCACATTAGTAAAGTATGGGCACTCCTGCTCTAATCTCTATGCAATGCTGCAGGCAGGGAACCGGGCCTGGGTCAGTGAGGGCCCACCGGGTGTGTCCTGCGGGCTCAGGCTGACCCTGGTAGATATGAGAATTGCACCCAAGCAGGAGAAAAAATAGAGAAAAAGATGAACTGGGATTTGAGAAATAATATTGAATAGAAGAAATAATTGTTTGTCTGAAAGCAGTTATATGTGAAGTGCTGGCTCTTTCTGAAAGCACAGGATCAGACACAATGACCTGAGATGGCTGCTTACGCACCAATATTAATATAAAAAAAAAATAATAATTTATTCATTAATGAATAACATTTTAAATTGTAGAATGAATGCAAATTAGAGTTTCTGAAAACACATATTAAAGCGCAAAAAATATTTTCTTTTTGTTTGCAAGTTGATCTAAAAATCAGTGGTAGTTGTATATTCAAAATTCAAGCTATATTTTCAATTTAAGCTTTTAAGACAAATTCAGAATATGACAGACTTGTTGAAAACAAAGGGTAGATGATTCTTTTTTTTTAAGTAAACCAGTGCACATTCAAGATTTTTTGGATTCAAAAGAAATTCAATGATTGGAAAAGTCTAATTTTAATATACCTGCCACCCGATGTTCCCTTTAAACTATGAGGAACAGAAAGACTGTCAAGGTTGGGGTTGTTTCCTCTGAAGTAAAGGTGCTTGCAAATGGATTTAATAACTATGTGCAAATGCATTAGATGACATTATAGACAGAGTGTGGGAGATCTTTTATAACACAGCAAAGATCAAAATACTGTATCCTTTAGACTTGAGGAGCTGAACTTTTTTGAACCTCTGTTTTGGAGCACATGGAACTATGCATTTGGATGTTAACAGTGGGGCAGGCTGCAAATTGTGAAAAACATGGCAGCTTGCATCCATTTTTTTTCCAGTAGTTGTTCTTGGTACCCGATGATAAACTAGTTAATAGTTAATGAGTTCATTTTATTAGATTAATGGCTCTATTGACACAGAGTTTTGTAAAAATGTGTGAGTCTCTAACACTCCCTTTGCCTCAAATTCAAATTTTGTTTATAAGTTCTCTAAAATATTACCATCACCTCATCCTTCTGATATAATACATTACAGACTAAGCAAGGCAGCTTCTTGTGATTATGGTAACCACCACAGCTGCCAGTGCCTCAGCTAAAAAATATTTTTAGCTGTGTGCATGCTCGAAGTCAAAGGATTTAGCGCAGATAGATCGAACGAACGATCGAAGGATAATTCCTTCGATCGCACGATAAAATCCTTTGAATCGAACGATTCAAAGGATTTTAATCCAACGATCGAAGGAATATCCTTCGATCAAAAAAAGTTAGCCAAGCCTATGGGGACCTTCCCCATAGGCTAACATTGACTTCGGTAGCTTTTAGATGGCGAACTAGGGGGTCAAAGACAGTACTTCGACTATCGAATAGTCGAATAGTCGAACGATTTTTACTTCGAATAGTTCGATTCGAAGTCGTAGTCATAGTAGAAGGTGGAAGTAGCCCATTTGATGGTCGAAGTAGCCCAAAAAAAACTTCTAAATTCGAAGTTTTTTACCTTCGAATCCTTCACTCGAAGTTAGTGAATCGGCCCCAAACAGTACTACCAACACAATCCTACAAATAATAATAATAGTGATATGAAGATTAATAATGTGATTTGGAAATTGTTTGTGCACAGGTAACCATAAACTGCATTTTTACTTAATTTCTGTGTAAGCGGTGAAATGCATAAACATGTATTTTGCAAGAAGCATAATCTCTCAGTAAAGCCAGTGAAACAAATGCGTTGCAGGTGCTGGAATCTGTCATGTCTGGTAGCAGGAAATTCTAGCTCGACAATATTGATGATTTAGTGGAAATGGCAATGTATCATGGTTAGGCTGGGGAGCAGGGCTAACTCATATTCAAGGTGAGACCTCTTTTTCATTATGGACATTACAAGTAATACTTTCCAAATCTTAGTCGCAAGTAGCCGATTACATCCCTCATCCTTTTTTTGCTTGAGGGCCAAACATCCGGAGCTGCTGAGGGAAATCTGGAAGCACTCAGCTGTGACAGGCAAAGAAGGTCATATTTACTGCACTCAAATGTTACCCAGTGACAAAAGGAATCCAAAGAGCCAAACAGTAGCCAAAGTGCATGAAATAATTTTTAATCAAACTCAGCACACAAAATAAGAACTGAAAGGAGGTAATTGCTAAAAGATTTCATTCATTGTGAATGTCCCTTTGCTAAAGCTGCTATAGCCATCCAGATAATATAACATTTAGGGGGTTATTTATCAAAGTCATTTAAAGAATTTTTCTCAATAATGTCTGCTACTAACTCCAATCAAATCCGCTCGGATTTTTTACGCTTATCTATTATTACATTTTCCCAAAAATTTGCTTTGTGAAAAAAAATCAGATTTTCATGATTTTTTTTTTGTATTTTTCATCCGATCTCAGAATTAAGATAAATTCAGAAGACTTGTTGATTTTCTGATTCAGACTTTTCCATTCTCCGGGTTTAATAAATTCTGAAAAATTAAAAGTCCGATTTTATAAAAACAAAATCACAAATTTTTCGTGATTTTTGCATTCAATCTGCAAAAATACTATGTAGATTGGGGTTCAGCTACATGTGCATATTAAAAAAAAATATATTAATTTTAAAAGGACTCAAAGTTGACACCCTGGCAACACTTTATATTTTAGGGGATGTGTACCTTTAGAATATGTAAATTATATAAACCTGCTTCTTGTTCTTAAAACTACCTACAGCATAAATGAGCTGCTTTTGTTAATAAAAATCACATCATTCATTATGTTTCCTACCTCTTTTCATATACCCTGCTAGAGATTCTGGTCCAACAGTTCAAGTGTGGTGGAGCCTAAATGTTGTCAGACAAACTGACTGTCTGCACTTTCTTTTGGTTATGTTCCCACAATTACTGGTCTTACTTCATTGATTAGTTGATATCAAATCAAATAATAATAATTATCTTTGAGGCAATTAGGGTCAGTCCCAAATTCCCATTTGTTGCATACTCTTGAAAATATGAAGTAAATATGGAATAATGTATACTCTCCTTTGGAGCAGATTTTTAGTCCAAATTACAATTATGCAAACCATGGAACTCTGTGTTATTGCTGACTCGCTGATTTGTTCCATGGAAACTGAGTTGATTGCCAGGGTTATTGACCTGGTACTTAATTCCGTGGTGCCATAGGTTGCATGGTGTGCGCCTTGGGGAGGAGGGGGGGTCCACTCATGATAAAAATACTGGCAGGGTTGTAGATAATCAGAAATTACTTCCCCAGTTGCGTGCTATCTGCTTGAATCCTTTTGGGCCAACCAGCCCCTATACCATAGCTTCCTGACTATGACATCATCAGGCATGGGAGTGATTTGATTGGCGGGAAGGTCTGAAGTCTGCTGGAAGGTCCAAGAAACATCTGGGAAAGAAAGAGGACTGAAGTGAAACCTGGGATTGGTGCCCAAGCTACAGGGTGGGCCAAAACAGGCAATAAAATATCCCCTTCTGCCACTCCCAGACACAGAAAGAATGGTAAGAGAAAGTTACTTCTGCTGAGCTGACCCCTGCTAGGAAGTAGGACTTGGGAGCTAGGGCTTCAACTATGCAGAGAGGCCCCATCCTGTTTTATACCAAGCTGCTAGACATCTTGTAGTGACCAGTGCAACTCTGTGGAGTTTCAGCATTGCTTGTGAACTTCAGCCCATGTGAGCATTCATATGAGAACCCCTCCGTGGACCGGATATTGCTGGAACTACAATGTGTGGTCCCTGAATGAGGACAGTTTCCACACATTGTCATTGGGTGCTTCAACCTCTGATGAAGTGTCCAATGGCGGATCAGGAGGGAGTGGCTGACATGAGGTATGCAGACTGGGGGAAGACACCACCTCGTGGTATGTTATGAAGTAATACCTTTATATTGATTTTCATAATTTGAAACTGTATTTTCTGTGTTGACTTTGCACAAATACATGTTTGAAGTGAGTCACTCTTCATGTTTCATTGATTAATTGCTGTGTGCTTTTGGACACTTGCATAGTGCTCATATGTAGATGGTGTGTATCCACAATATAAATGTTACATAGAGATACAGCAATAGCAGGGGAAAAAAACAAAACACAGACCCTGCAAAATAAGTTTATGGAAAAAGATCTTGTTTCCAAAGTTTAGTGGACCCCAATAATCTTGTTTTGTGACCCAATAACTCACTCGTGACTCTTTAAATAGTGACATCCATTACCATTTCGGTGTTTGTAGCTAGATAAGCAGCAAGTCAATGCTGGAGCTCCAGGTCCCCCTTACAGACCCTCTCAAAAGGGGCACCTTTTCCCCTTTTCCCTGAAAGTCTATCTTGCCTTCTCACTACAAGATCATGGATTTAGAGTTTTCACCACCTAGACAACTGCATCACTTCCCATCCAGGTACACAACCTGATTGGGCAGTTAAGGACACGTTAGCATAAAATGAAGGACATATTAAAGGAGAAAGAAAGCTAACAAAGCAGTATATTGCCAATAGAATAAGCACAATAATGCAAGCTATAACATTACATTTATTCTGCAGAATACTTTACCATACCTGAGTTAACAGCCCTAGGATAGCAGCTGCAATATTAGCTTGGTGTGACATCACTTCCTGCCTGAGTCTCTCCCTTCTCACTCATAGCTTTGTGCTTAGATTATAGCAGGGAGGGGAGGAGGGAGGGGGAGAGGGAGAGAGTTGCAAACTGAGCATGCTCAAGATCTAGCCCTGGAAATTTAGGCTGAAAACAGGAAGTCTGATACAGAAGCCCATGTGTACACAATAGAAGGAAAGAAATGTGGTGTTTCTTTTGACAGAGGACTCAGAGCAGCATTACTTTGAGGGTTTACTGGTGTATTTATATAGACCTTTCCGATCAAGCTTACTTAATTTTAGCCTTTCCTTTAACGTAATTTTTCTGTTTTGATAAGTAATTCTTTTTTTCCCCCAAAAACAAAGTAGGTAGTGTCATGCAGAATCCCTCACTTTTGGCTCAACTTACAAAAAACACCTGCTGCAGCAGCTACATTGAAATCCTCCAATATCAGTTACAAAATAAATGACTGCCCATTGCTGTGGATGACCATAGAATGGCTTGTGTAACTGTATAAACATTTTTAGAACTAAATCTTACTCTGCAGACCTGCATTTCTTAACTTTAAAGGAACATATTGCTGATCACACCTTTCCCAATGTATTTTTTGAAAAGTCTGACATTCACTAATCTCCCTTCTGGTTTAATAATAAAAAAAAGAAAGTTAAAAGAATGTATAATGCATAGTAATGCATGAATGGGGAATTTGTCTCTCCACATTTTTCTAACTGCCCAGCTTTTTTTCATCTATACATTATAGTCTATGGGTGTTTTTTTTTTGTTGTTGCGAAACATGGAGAATGATTTAGCTCATCCCTACCATTTAAAAACAGGTCCAAGAGACCATGAACAGGTTTTTGTTAATGTGTTTCTAAGCTTATAGTAAATTAAGTGGCCCCCCTGCTCTGCCCTAGTACCTGTACCTGTACCATAAATTGTGCTCCGGGTGAGACCTATATATTCCCCAGGGGTGAGTCCTCGCAACAGTAAAAGAATGCGCACCAGTGGTTCTTAAACAATAACTGAACTGGTGTATGTACATATATCCACCTTAAAAAGTAGCAATGCAATACAAAGCATATGTATATTGTAGGGTCAATACATACTTACAGACCAGTAGCAGAGTCTTCCCTTTTATAGCAATTGAGAGAGACATATCCATCTACCCAGAATTTCTCCTGAGGACACTTCTCATGGGATACCCATGGGGGATCTATCTCAGTCCCTGTTGTCCTGTCTCTGTTTGCCTAACGAGGCCACAATGTCCTCAGGATCAAGTCCCTTATATCACTCCTCAATGGAGCTCAAATCTTATTAATCTAGGTAGCCCTTTCTCAGAGAGACTATTACAGGATTACAGGATCTAGCTACCCTTTACTAGTCCTGACTAATGATGGTTCCACAGGAGGTTCAAATCCACTTAGGAGATATTCAGGTAACAACCAAGACCAAAGCCTCTGGCAAAATCCCATGAAGCCACATGACTCAGGCATTATATATTATAACATACTGCAAAACACACTGCAAAACACACTGACCGAACCTGGAATAGGTATGAGTCATACTTTGACCCACAAAGTCGGGAATTACTCCCTTCCTTAGACTAAGGGGCAGATTTATCAAGGGTCGAATTTCGAGGGTTAAAAAACCCTCAAATTCGACCCTTGAAGTAAAATCCTTCGAATATCGAAATCGAAGGATTTTACCGCAAAAACCTCGATCAAACGATCTAATAAAAATCGTTCGATGGAACGATAAAATCTTCGATTCTAAAGATTTTAAGCGTTCGATCGAAGGATTTTTATTTGACGACAAAAAACGTAGAAAAGTGCTGGGGAAGGTCCCCATAGGCTAATGGTAGGTTTAAAGTGGTGAAGTATGAAGTCAAAGTATTTTTTAAAGAGACAATACTTTGACTATCGAATAGTCGAACGATTTTTACTTTGAATTGTTCGAATCATCAAATCCGAAAAATCCAAAAAAATACTTCGAAATTCGATTTTTTTTTCCATTCAAATTATTCACTCGAGCTTAGCAAATCTGCCCCTAAGAGTCCCCTTTGGGCACAATCTTTGGGGGAATGCAAAATAAATGGGGATATATTTACCAGTTCCCTAAATGTTTAACAGGGAAATCATTCAATGCAGCCCAAAATATTTAAGTACACATTTAAAACAGCTTTCAGGGTCAGTACTTTTAAATATACCCAATCTAACGAATATAGGTTGCATACAATTTTATTGTAGAAAAGAAAATTTTTCATTTTAATTAAACTGGTCTCCTGAGTTATTTACTTCATATAAATCCCAAGCCAACCTTATCTGTAATGTGGTGTGCAATTGCACTTCTACTTCAGCATTGGGTAATTATTTGATATTGATTTCTCCCATGGAATTTGTCATTGGTGGTTCCCACAGGGTCAAAAGAAACGTTATTATTTGTTGAGCTTCTTGATGCCGCATGTCAAGACTGTGACTTCTGTAAAGACTGCAGATTAAAAAATCCCCATGAAATGAACAACTATAGAGAGGGATACTTTCATTATTTTACTAGAACCTGCATGGTTTCATTATGTTCAAATAGCTTCTTATGTTTCAGCAAATATGTTCCTGCTTATCTATTTTGTTTTTTACTAGAGATAAACTTTATTTTGCGTTTTATAGATGCATTATGATACATGCCAGTTGGATGACAGTATTTCTATTAGTTCAAATTTTTTCCATTTAACACACGTTTTCTGACTGTTAGGCGTATTATCAATTATGAATATATATATATATTTAAATATAAGATCACACTTTGATATATCTCACTTTGCATATGCTGATTAGATTGGGGGGCCGATTCACGAAGGGTCGAATATCGAGGGTTAATTAACCCTCGATATTCGACTGGGAACTAAAATCGTACGACTTCGAATATCGAAGTCGAACGATTTTGCGCAAATCCTGCGATCGATCGATCGAAGGATTTTTCGTTCGATCGAACGATTAAATCCTTCGAATCGAACGATTCGAAGGATTTTAATCCAACGATCGAACGAAAATCCTTCGATCAAAAAATCACAGGCAAGCCTATGGGGACCTTCCCCATAGGCTAACATTGACTTCGGTAGCTTTTAGCTGCCGAAGTAGGGGGTCGAAGTTTTTTTTAAAGGGACAGTACTTCGACTATCGAATGGTCGAATAGTCGAACGATTTTTACTTCTAATCGTTCGAATCGTTCGAATTCGATCGAATTTGATCGAATTTAACCAATTCGATGGTCGAAGTACCCAAAAAATACTTCGAAATTCGAATTTTTTTTTATTCGAATCCTTCACCCGAAATTCGTGAATCGGCCCCTTAATGTAAAACATTTAATTCTGTTTCAGGGGTACACATAATATGCCTAAAATATATGAAAGAGAAAGGTTTTCATACAGGAACAACATACTTTGCTCCATTTTTAAGTTAATCAGTCTGTTGATTAGGAAACTATTCTCTCCATAGAATTTTATTTCAAAAAATGGCTTGCATATTTAATACCAAGTATTTAATTCATCCAAGACCTTTCATTTAGAAGTGCTCTCAGAGATGAATGTAAAGGATATAATTTATAAATAGCCTTTTTCTTGCTTGGCTTTAACCCACAACTTAGCAACAAAGCAAAGCTATATTGCTTTATACTGTAGCTGTTATATTACATAGCATAATGGAGTCAATAGATATAATTATATAATTAATTATTGAATGAAAACTAAGTAAAATCAAGGAAATGCTTTAAATTTGACAATTCTTAAGATTTTTGTAGGATTTTGTGCAAACAGCGTACTGTAAAAATATATATTGTTTGACTGAGCACTAGTGATGGGCGAATTTGGGCCGTTTCGCTGAAAAATTTGCAAAACGGCGAAAAATTTGCGAAACGGCACAGGCGTCTCGTTTTTGATGCCGGCGTCCGTTTTTTTAGACGCCGGCGAATTTTTGCAGGCATTTTGCAAATTTATTCGCTGGCGACTAATCGCGCAAATTCGCAGCGAATTTGTGCCTGCCGAATAAATTCGCCCATCACTACTGACCACTACTGACTTTTGCTTAAGTGCACTTTGCAAAGCACAAATTTATACAACAGCATTCATGTGAACTATAGAACCCATGCTTCTGTTAAAACATCTAGGGGGTTATTTACTAAACTCCGAATGCAAAAATCACGAAAAATTGGCGATTTTTTTTTATAAAATCAGACTTTTAAAAAATTATGAATTTTTCTAAATTTATTAAACCTCGAGGATGGAAAAATCTGAAAATCCGGCATCTCAGACCTGTCCAAGTTGCATATAAGTCAATGGGAGAATACCCAGAAGGTTTCGGAGTTTCAATTGTGAAAATCTGATGAAAAATCCGAAAAATTCGTGAAAATTTGATAAAATGTCCAAAAAAATTGTAAAAATTAGATTTTTTTCCCACAAAGCAAATTTTCGAGAAAATGTAATAATAAATAAGCGGAAAAAAACCTGAACTGGTTTGAATGGAGTTTGTAGCAGAACATATTGAGATAAATTTGGACTTTGATAAATAACCCCCTTATAGTGTTTTAAGGTACTATCAGAAGTACTTGAGGAGGCAATTTATTAAAAAATCTAATTCAAGCAGTTTTTTAAATTTTGAAAAAACTTGCCAAACTAGAATGAGCTTTTTTATTTATTATAAAAACTCAAAAAGTGCAAAAATGTGAAGAAACAACTCAAACACAGCAAAATCACATTCTACCCTTCAAATTTAAAATGACCAGCATTGGAAAACAGCTTGTATCTTGCTAATTCAACTGCCATTGAGATCTGCATGAACTGGACTGTTTCTAGGTGCCAATTTTTTTATAAATTTGTCTAACTTCACACATGCATCTTAGCAATTTTTTATTGGAGTTGAGTAAGCAGTATAAGCAGTATAGGCAATATATAAACTTCACTGTACTGTTCACTGTTAAGTACAAAAGGGTTCCATGAGCAGGGCCGCCATCAGGGGGGGACAGGGGGGACAAGCGTACCGGGCCCGGGCATGAAGGGGGGCCCGGCAGCGCTGCATTTTTTGAAGATCCGGGCCCCCCTTACGAGCGCCCGAGCCGTACGTCTTGCCTCTGTGCTGCCGAATGCGGAAGTGCCGAAAAGCCGAAGCCGATGCGCCGAAAAGACCCGAAGTCACGGAAAAAGCCGAAGTCACGAAGCGCCGAAAAGACCCGAAGTCACGAAAACAGCCGAAGCCGAAGTCCTGAAGCAGCGCAAAGACCCGAAGTCACGAAAACAGCCGAAGCCGAAGTCCTGAAGCAGTGAAAAGACCCGAAGTCACGAAAGGAGGTGAAGTTGAAGTACTGAAGCCGTGAGTTCAATTCTACTGAACACCAGTTTGTGTATTTTTTTTTTTTTTAATCTCCTGGCCACCAATGTATTATTTTAATATTCTATAGGCCCCTGCAACCAATCTTTTTTTTTAAAACATGTTTTTTTGGGGCCCCAATTTTTTTTTTAACTCGTAAGGGGCCCCTGACGCCAATGGTTTTTTTTGTTTTCAAAAAAATTTTTTTTTTTTTTTAATTTTTTTTTGGGGCCCCAATTTGTTTTTAACTTGTAAGGGGGCCCCTGCCGCCAATGTTTTTTTTTTTTTTTTTCAAAAAAATTTTTTTTTTTTTCAAATTTTTTTTTGGGGCCCCAATTTGTTTTTAACTTATAAGGGGGCCCCTGCCGCGAATGTTTTTTTTTTTTTTCAAAAAATTTTTTTTTTTTTTTTCAAATTTTTTTTTGGGGCCCCAATTTGTTTTTAACTTATAAGGGGGCCCCTGACGCCAATGTTTTTTTTTTTTTTTCAAAACAATTTTTTTTTTTTTTCAAATTTTTTTTTGGGGCCCCAATTTGTTTTTAACTTATAAGGGGGCCCCTGCCGCCAATGTTTTTTTTTTTTTTTAATTTTTTTTTGGGGCCCCAATTTGTTTTTAACTTATAAGGGGGCCCCTGCCGCCAATGTTTTTTTTTTTTTCAAATTTTTTTTTGGGGCCCCAATTTGTTTTTAACTTATAAGGGGGCCCCTGCCACCAATTTTTAAAAAAAAAAAAAAAAAAATTTTAATTTTTTTTTTTTTGGGGCCCCAATTTTTTATAAGGGGGCCCTGACCATCAATAGCTTTTTACAACTTGTGTGGGGGGGGGGTTACTTTTTTAGCGCTGATGTCTGTGTGGTCTTTTAACTGCGATGTGGAGTGGGCGGGAAATGGGGTGGAGCTTGGTCGTCAGTGTGGGCGGGGCCCAGGGGGCCCCAAAAATTTTGTTGTACGGGGCCCCGTGATTTCTAATGGCGGCCCTGTCCATGAGCAAAATATTCTATGACCTGATGCCTTGATGGGTATCTTTTTTCTGTAAAAGAGGTAAGTGAACGTCTTTTGCATGATCGGCACACCAGTATTTCTGCTGCACAGCTTAGCTTAGCATGATGGAAATGAAAGTGCAGAGACATGTTTGTAGTCTGATAATACCTAATGAAGGTATTGCGTAACATGTTTTTATATATTGGCAAAAATAATTAAGTTCACACCATAATAAATACCCCTGTATAGAGTGGCTCACAATGTTATTAGCTTGAAGCTTCTATATAATTCCCTCATTTTCTTCTTATTTAGGATCATTTAACGAAAACTGGATACAAGTACATTTATTCTTTATGCTACTGGAAATTCATAATTTCCGCTTCTAGACTAATCCATTCCATTGTAAAACATTCCCTTTCCGTCTGGCCCAGAAATGTTTTTCTACGATGTCAGCATGACTTCTGCAGAATGTAAAGAGGGAACAAGAGCAGGTGTATTCAGTGTAACAAATGAATATTCTAAATTGAGCTTCACTTTTCAGAATAGGATCATTATTTGGAGATATTGTAGAATGGCCCCATAGTAGGGATGCACCGAATCCACTATTTTGGATTAGGCCGAACCCCCGAATCCTTGGCGAAGGATTCGGCCGAATACCGAACCGAATCCGAACCCTAATTTGCATATGTAAATTAGGGGTGGGAAGGGGAAAACATTTTTAACTTCCTTGTTTTGTGACAAAAAGTCACTCAATTTCCCTCTCCGCCCCTAATTTGCATATGTAAATTAGGGTTCGGATTCGGTTCGGCCGGGCAGAAGGATTCGGCCGAATCCGAATCCTGCTGAAAAAGGCCGAATCCTGGCCGAATCCCGAACCGAATCCTGGATTCGGTGCATCCCTACCCCATAGTCATCTTTTATACTAACATTTCTGTTATATAGTTACGTATTTACGTATATAGGAAGCATATTTATAAAATCCAAGGATACAATTTTTAGTTAAAAATAGTGATGGAGGAATCTGTGGCATTTTGCATAGCCATTTGCATTTACTGCAAAATGTATGAAATGGCAAAAATATGCAAAACGCATTGAAGTCAATGGGCATCAAAATTATTTTGACAAGCAGCAATTTTGACGCGAGCGACAATTTTTATAAGCGTTACTATATTGTCAAAATTAGTGATGGGCGGGGCGGAGTTTGCCTGCTGAACCGGATGGACGTGTACTGCTAGCGCTCCGTCCTTGAGGAGAATGTTATAAGGGAAAAATAGCTTTCTGATCCCCCCAACAGCTGTATAACATGATCGCTTTGCTCTATGTCAATGAGGGGGACCAGACAGGCGCAAAAACAGCAGCAGAAGGCAGTTACCGCTTTCTTTACTCCAGCCGCAGTCAAGTCTCCACACGCGGCTGCAGGGCCCGGCGCCATCTTGGAACCGCTGCGCAGCAAAAAGTCTACATCGCCGTCTGCTATGTCTGCTAAAACTCCTTCAGTATAAAATTGGAAAATGTATAATTGCCGGGGACTTTAACATGGTCTCGGACCCTAACGTTGATATTGTTAAGGGTCAGAGTGGCCCTATATCGCAGACACAGAGGAAACAATGTAGAACGTTTAGCAAACTCCTACATTCCCACGGCTTAATAGATGTGTGGAGGGCGAAGAACCCACTTGCCAGAGACTACACTTATTTCTCCCCTCGCTTTGGTACCCACACTAGAATAGATGCGTTCTTTGCCGACCCTCAAACCACTACGCAAATCGGAAATTACTTAAAAAACTCTTTTACTCCAAGGGCAATAAAGCTGATAGATTATTGGCATCGCAACTGCGGAAACAACAAGCTCAGACTAGGATAAGTCATATAACAACTCCACATGGCAAACAAACTGATCCTAAAGTTATTGCTAATGAGTTTGCCGCATATTATGCTGAACTGTATAACCTTAAAGATTCTACCACTACACCGCAACCGACCTTGAGTATTATCCGAGAATATCTAGACAGAATTAACCTCCCTCAACCCACGCCCTTTCAGCGTGATATTTTGAATTCACCAATCTCAAGTGATGAGGTAAAGGCTGTAATTAAGACCCTGAAACTGAATAAAGCCCCGGGCCCAGATGGGTTCACTAACGCCTATTACAAAATATTTTCCCCTATACTCTCCCCCTATCTGCTTCAAGTATTCCAAAATATCATGGATACGGGGGACATAACTCCAGAATATCTCCAGGCCCATATTGTTACCATTCCTAAGCCTGGAAAGCCCCCCGATCAATGCCAAAACTATCGCCCTATAGCGCTCCTGAACACTGATCTTAAATTGTATGCTAAACTCCTGGCACAACGACTTAACCAGATTCTCCCCTCCCTTATTGACCCGAATCAAGTTGGGTTTGTACTTCATAGACAAGGTTCAGATAGCACACGCAGATTCCATAATATTATCCATATATTAAAACAGCAGAAAACCCCAGCGCTCTTGCTATCTCTGGATGCAGAGAAGGCGTTCGACAGGGTCAACTGGGCTTACATGGAGGAGACTCTTCGGCAATACCAGTTAGGTCCAACCTTCCTCAAAGCTGTGCTCCCCCTGTACACTACTCCTACGGCTAAGATATGTACGGCAGGGGCCCTCTCGAACGCCTTCTCCATCACCAATGGCACGAGGCAAGGCTGCACATTGTCTCCCCTCATTTTTGCACTAATGGTAGAACCACTTGCTCAGAGGATTAGAGAAAATGTAGACATAGCTGGAATTTCATGTGGTATGACCCAACATAAAATCGGACTCTTTTCAGACGACATTCTGTTAAGCCTTGGGAATGTTGCAGTGTCACTACCCAATTTGTTTAGGGAACTAGCAACTTTCCAATCTGTCTCCTGGTATAAAATCAACCAGTCCAAGACTCAGGCACTTCCCTTTCACATTCCATACCCTAGCCTACAAGGCTACAAACATTGTTACAATTTTGATTAGAGAGACACATATCTTACCTATCTTGGCCTCAAAATTCCTAAAGATCCGGTAGATATCTATAAGTTGAACCATCAACCCCTGCTGAAAATGATTGAAGCAGAATGTTTCAAATGGAAGTCTGAATCTATCTCATAGATGGGACGAATAATTTCTATAAAAATGAACATTCTGCCGAAAATATTATATTTATTCAGGACGCTACACATAGTACTGCCACCTAGGTTCTGTCCGACCATACAAAAAATCATAAATGAATTTATTTGGGCGAATAAGCCCTCTAGGGTAGCTTTCAGTTGTGCTCAGTTTCCCAGAAACTCGGGTGGCTTGGGATTCCCTAACATAAGAATGTATTATAATGCTACGATGTTGGAAACTGTGATTCGTTTACACTCCCCGCGCGGGGTTAGGAATTGGGTGGATATCGAGTCTAATTTTGTTGGTGATCATAATCTGTTACAACTTTTCTGGCTACCTAAGAGACTCCGACCACTTATTACTCGCATGTTGCCGACAATTCGGACTCTGTTACATATCTGGGATACCATGACCAAAAAACTTAACCTTACCTCTTTTCCATCGCCTCTGACTCCCATTGCAGCCTTGCACCGTTTGATCCCTAACATCAACCTCCAAACATGGATCACTAACGGTATCACTGATATTGGACATTTGTACTTTGCGAACTCCTTGCGGAGATTTGAGGATTTAGCTGAAATATACTGCTTACCACTCTCTCATTATTACACTTACCTTCAGGTAACTCATTTCCTCAAGTCTCATCTTCCGAATGTGAAAATCCTACGTCCTAAGACTAGAATGGAATACCTTTGCAGCAAAGCATGGGACGGTAAAGCCCTCATCTCAGATTGCTACCAACAGCAGCTCCAATTACCAGATGACTTCCTCTTTCCGTATATGCAAAAGTGGGAGGATGATCTCCAAACTCACTTTGCCCCTGGTATTTGGCAGCATTCCATATCGGCCCCCAAAGGTGCGACTAACTGCACAAACCACATCGAAACACATCTGAAAGTGCTTCACCGCTGGTACCTTACTCCGCAAAAGATCGCAAAAATACATTCCCAATACTCCCCTTTGTGTTGGAGGCAATGTGGGGAAGTTGGTACATATATTCATATGTGGTGGCACTGTCCGTCAGTTCAACCGTTCTGGTCTGCCGTCTTTTCCTTACTAAACAACAGATTGGGCTACACCTTGCCCTGCCTTCCCCAAATAGGGCTCCTACAAATATATCCTGTGAACCCTCCTAACCTTAACAGGAAACTCTTGTTCCACATTTTCAATACTGCAGTTACGTTAATAGCGAAATCCTGGAAACAAAAGGAGACTCCGAATATACAGCACTTACTCCAACAATTGGAATTCAGGGAACATATGGAGAGAATGATTGCAGGAACGTTAGAGTCCAAACTCAAATGTAGCAAAATTTGGGATCCGTGGCATCCTCCAGGACTCTTGTGAGGTTCTGCCCTCTGCCATTGTTACTTCTGGTGGCAGTTCGATTATGGGGATAGGCCCTGTACCCTGCTACCTTGCCTACTATGCCAAATATGCCATGTACTATCTAAGGTTTTTCTTTCATTCCATGATGCCTTACTATTGCTTTATTTTACTTTCTCTTCTTTTTACTTTTCTTTCTTCTTTCACGTACCAAACAGTGTGCATATTGCTTGTATTTCGTTGTGCTTTCATTATGTACCATCAAGTCACGTGTTTGTTCTGTACTCGTTTACTACATAATAAACATGCAAGTTTCAAAAAAAACAATTAGTGATGGACGAATTTGTGCCGTTTCGCTTTGCCAAAAAATTCAAAATAAATTGTCGCCGGCGTAAAAAAAAACAGAACCCGGCATCAAAAACTGACTCCGGCGTCAAAAAAACAGACTCCGGCGTCAATAACGAGACGACTGTGCCGTTTCGCAAATTTTCGAGGGTGTTTCGAATTTATTCGCTGGTGGCGAATCCCGCAAATTCACCGCAAATTCGCACCTGTCGAATAAATTCGCCCATCACTAGTAAAAATGCATTAAAGACAATGGGCCTCTGAATAATTTTGAAGCATGGAAATTTTATACGAGTGACAATTCTGCCGCACAACAATTTTTTTTTTCTGTTGCGGCAGATTTTTCGTCTGTGAATTTTCATTGCAGTTTTGCAAATTTATTCACTGGCGTCAAACCCAGAAATTCACCACAAATCCTTGCTTGGTGAATTTATTCAACCATCACGTTAAAAATTTGATGGCAATTCTGAATGCAGAATTCCTTTGACATCACCTTGCAAATTTTCTGACTTTGACATTTCTATTGTGTTTTGTTTTGTTTATTATTATGAACATGCAACAAACTCCACAAAAATTCTAAGAAAACCCAAGTATGTAATCAATTAAATAGATTATATTTCACTTTTTTTGATTTGTATATTTTAAGATGTATTTACTCTTCCCAGAAATTCAGATATTGCTAATTTGTGCACTTGTAAGTTACATTTACACATGCCTACAATTTTACATCTGCATTCCAGGATGTGATATGTACAATGATTTTTGAGGAGATCTGTGCCTCTGTGGACAAGAAAACTTCCTCTTGACCCATTCCTTAGTAATTAACCTCTGCCTACATCTGGTCAAGTATTTGTGTGTTTGGGCTTTGACCCTTGGTCAGATGCTTGGCCTCAGCTCTGTTAATTCATGACTGTACCACCACCCTATGATTTCAATGTCATCCTTGCAGGAGCTGAGTTCTAATGTTAATATAACTCCAACCACTTCTCTTAATAGCACCAACCTTTTCCCAATCCCAGGTGCTATTTTGCTTGTGAAGGGTGTAGGGGAGGCCAATGTTATTGCTTTCTCCACTCAGCTTCCTGACAGTATCACTTTGCCATATTAGAACCAAAAGACAGCACTTACCTCATGGAATTGCCATTCCCTTAACCAGGGCCGGATTTACATAGTGGGCACCTCTAGGCCCGCTGACGTTCACCGCCCCATCCCCTTTATTCTCACACATTTTCATCATTGGTTCAAGAGCAATAGGGATTGGCGGATGGGAAATATAAAAACCATTGTATCTCCTGCGCATCCCAATGTTTTTGAACCAATGTGGGTGTGGTTGGGCAGCCTGCTGCCCCCTAAAATCCTGCCGCCCTAGGCCCGGGCCTAGGTGGCCTTTCCAGAAATCCGGGCCTGCCCTTAACCCAGGGGTCCCTAACTTCTCTTACTTGTGAGCCACAGCCAGATATAAAAAGCATTGGGGATCACACAACCGTGCTAAATAAGGGCTGTGGCTGGCTATTAGGTAGCCACTGTGTGGATTGGCAGCCTCTAGGTGGCTTTGTTTGTTGGTAAATCATGTTTTCATTCAACCAAAACTTACCGCAAAGCCAGGAATCTAAAAAGAACCACCAACTTTGGGGAAACTGCTCACAGGCCACAGGTTGGGGTCCGCTGCTCTAACCAGTGTAGATGCATGTCCCTATAATCTTGTACTCATAAATATTCTTCCTGGATAGAGGGGACCATATGTTGCAAAGTCAACAAAAACTTAAACCTAAAACCTGAGTGGAATTTAAGAAAAATGAGTAATATAAAAAACTAATTTGTATTTTGTGGCATTATTTATCACAAGCCTGATACTTGATAAGTAATAAAGGTTTCCCTTACTGATAATCAGCAGAAACAGGGACACTACAATCAGGGGAACCTGTGTCAGCTTATTTATACAACAGTTCATGTAGATATGTCAGTGTGCTTGTATATGTGTTGTACGTGCCTAAACTTTTAAACTCACTTGTGGGGTAATGTTTTAGCACTTGTGCTTTACCAGAACCAGATACATACTGCAGAGAGATCTGATGTGACATTAGTCCTGTAATGTCAGTTAACAAGGAATCCAGGGAGTGGCAAGTACCTTTCGGTGAACAAGGTCACCCCTGAGGATCCTGGTCTTCCCCGATGCCCTTTTGGGGCCCCGGGCTTTCTGCTGAAGAATCAACAGGGAAAATACTCATACTACAGACAAGGAGAAGCGGAAACAAAGTCAGGCCAGACAAGGTTCAGGACAGGCAGAACGGATCAGAGTTGGTAGCCAGGCAGGAGTAAAAAGTGAACACGAGAAGGGTTAAGGCAGAATCGGAATCAAAAAACAGGTGGGAATCATAAACCGTAACAAAAATATGTATCAAAGCTTAGGCAGGAACTGAATAAACAGAAGCCAGCTATTTAAGCAAAACGTGCCAATAGGAATAGTGAACAATAGATGGACACTAAGGAGAACCAATGGCAGGGGGAACATAACAATCAGCATCCAATTTGGACGCATGGGCTAATAATTCAAGTAGGAGGAACAAGGTGCGCGAGTTTAGATGCTCTGGGCGCTTATTCGTCTGGCACACATGCACCAAAAGTAGACATGCAGAGTGCATATTCACTGGATGCCTATGCGCCGGAAGCTCAACCCTAACCTGGTGGGTTACAGGTCCTTTCCTGGTGGTATGATTTCTTGTTACTGGCCTCTATTTGAACTTTTGACCTCTTGGTTTCTCAAACCTATGTCATCTACCTTAAATTTTACTCCACCTTTTGCTAATCCTTATGTCTAGCATCACTACAGGAGACAAGTTATACCATCTTCAGCACTCCTGTAACTCTTGCAAAGACAACTTTCATATTCCAAATGCTGTTCCTCTCACGGGAGGTGTAAAAGAGGCTCTTTCTCTTCAACTGCACCAAATTGATTCCAGAATCATTTGGTGAAAAGAAAATATAATTATTTGTGTAACTACATATAAAAGTCAGCTACCTGATTAGACCAGAAAACTGGGAAGTATAACTCTTCATTTCATATCTTTCCTGTGGAATATTATTTGATTGCTATATTGCTGGCACGAGCGCCCGATGGCGTAGCTCTCCCCGGCTCTTCGTTGCACCGTCGGATCCAAGATGGATGACGTCACAGGCGCCAAATTCAAAATAAAGGGATGCAAAAGACGGTTCAATGCCTGTTCCTAGGAATTGTGTGGTGCATTCCTGGGTGCTTTGTAATTCTATTTCTGGACTATTGACCCTGCCTGAATCTTGACCTTGCTGTTATTCTGCCTGCCTTCTGAACATTTTCCTGGAATTGGACTACGACTTCGCCTGACCCCTATTTGTACCACAAACTTGGACTTTGACCCCTGGGCTTCCTCCTTGGTCCCAACTACTCCCGCTGGGAGCCGATAGGCCCCCTGACAATTGCAAACTGTGCATTTTAACTGATGAAATTTCCTCTCATATTATTTTACATTTAGGCTTCATACGAAACAGCCCCAAAGAAAACCTATTAAATGGAATTCTGAAACAAAGACTCAAAGTACAATAAACAGGAAATCATGTAATTACCTCACAAGCCTGGTGGTTTTTCCTACAGTATATGCTGGTTGTAACTGAAGAATCTTTTTTTAATATTTATTTTCTGAATTTATATCCATCCAGTGCCATCTTTAAGAGGTGATTTTTCAACCTTTCAAACAAGTTTTTGAGTTAATGCATTAATAATTGTGATTCTTAAATAACTTAAAATAAAAATAAAGTGGATTTTAATGATATCTTGCAAAAATCGACACTGTTTTTGTATTCTTAACATAACATCTGGTGGTGTTTTAAGTTTTGCAGCCAGGAAAATTTTAAGAAAAGGAAAATTGCTTTTTTTGTTTTAAGCTGTGCTATGTTCAAGTTTCACTATTCACTTGTGCAATGTACAGTGTAGCCTATGTTACAATATCCCTTTTCATTATAAAACTAAATATTTAGATTATGCTTTATTTATTGGCTTCTTGCCTGTAAAGGTTTTATCATACAGTAAACAAATGTGGACTTTTTTCCACTTTAATTGAATTCTAATACACTGTACGCACATCAGAGACATCTTATTTGTGCAGGCATGTCAACTGTTTCAATATTTTATTTTAAAATAGTATTTTATTTATTTTGTAATTCCAGACATGCTAGTGTATGGAACTTTAATGTAGAAAGCAATAGAAAGCAAGCATAATATATAATTAAATAACACAAGTTGTCCTTCCATACTAGAAGAATACTAGAATACTGGAAAATATATAAATACAGGTATGGGACCAGTTATCCAGAATGTTTGGGACCAGGGGCTTTCTGGATTAGAGATCATTTTGTAATTTGGATCTTCATACCTTAATATTAGAAAATCATGGAAACATTAAATAAACCCAATAGACTGGTTCTGCTTCCAATAAGGATTAATTATATCTTAGTTTGGATCAAGTACAAGCTACTGTTTTATTATTGCAGAGAAAAAGGAAATCATTTTTAAAAATGTTGATTATTTGGATAAAATGGAGTCAATGAGTCCATTCCTTAATTTGGAGCTTTTCCATTCCGGATAACGTATCTCCTACTTGTATATACATTTTTTTATAATGTAATATACATTTTCTGAATTGTCATGATGTCATTCATGTGCTGCTTTTTTTACATTTCCTGGAATTCACTACTCTTTCAGGTCTGATGGATAAACAAGGCGCTGTGGTTTTAATGAGGGCATGCAATTTAGTATCTGCACCATCCAAATGGCCCTTGTCATATCAATATGAAAGTGCTTTATAACATTATAGGGGATATAAACCTAAACACCTAAACCTAAGGCTATCCTCTTTAATAGATTGCTACCTGCTTGAGGAGTGGGGAAACAGGCAGGCATAACCCCTCCTGTCGTCTATCTGTCTCTTAACTTGTACCTTAGGGAACAGGCAAAAATGGGCCATGTCCTTACCACCTGACCTATGACAGAAAGTAAAGATAGGGTGCTCTACTCTGCTCCCCTACCATAAGTGTTGCTTAATTTTTATGAAGTTTCCTGAAGCTTCATCTTAAGGCTACTTCATAAAAATGAAGTTTTCCACAGGAAATTCACAATCACGGATGGGAAAGCATTTGGAGGGAATTAGTTGCCAACAGAAGAGGAGATTTATCATGGGCGATTAATTTCTTTTTATGTCATTGGCCTAAGGGGCACACCCTTGCACCCCTTAGCACTCTAGCATTTGTGCCCTGCGGAAACATAAATGACCGATAATATACAGTATAATGCATACAAAAGCTTTCCATGTCTTTCCACAACCTATGATAGCAACAATAGAATATTTTTTTTTTCTGTTAAAGGTTTCTATAAGCAAAATGATTTTGCACTGCTTACTTGCTCTTCTTATTACCTTAAGGTGCGCATTATGTAAGGTCCCTGTAACTCATCGACACTGCATTAGTGAAAAAGCAAAATTCTGATACTCAAATATTAATAAGAGAGCATGGATTTCAGATTAGTTGAATTCTCTTGCTTAATTTCCTTTTCATAAAGATAATATATTTAAAAATTAGTTGACATGAGATATTCTCACAATTTAGAAGAGACTAATTCTTCTATTTAATATCTTTCAACATACACTTTCGTCAGACCTGGCTCCTTCATTTGCTTATATTCTCCCTTCATGTCAAAGGTCCACGCTGGCATTCTCATTATACTTGAACTAGTATTCTTGCCCACCACCCACCCAAGCATCTGATTCAGACCTCAGAAATCATTACTTCTGTGGTACAATCTAAGACTACCAGGATAATTATTTAGGGCAAGTACATATGCCCTTCCATAAATGAAAATGTTGGAGAGAGAGAACAAATCTTGCAAGTGTTTTTTTATTCATGTTCATGAGTGAAATTAAATATATTTTGCCTCTCTTGTAATTTGTCGATAGTACTCTGTTAATAGATTTACTGCACATAGGGAGCAACACAGATATATTTCTATAATAAATAGATATTATTTTATTATTGTTTTCCTCATACTTGCTTATTTAAATGCAGTTTAGAGAGCAGGACTAATACATTTAAGGCCATAAGGTTGAAAAGACCTCAGTTCCTCAGTGATGATCACTTAAGATTCTCAAACAGAAAAATATGTAGTTTTTTTTTAAACAATGTATGATGTTAATTGGCAAAGCATGGATAAACTGTTGCCAAACAAATGTCTTACTACTGTGATTAGAGATTCATTAAATTACTGAAGTTGTTTATTGCCTCAATATGCCTTGTAAAAACTCAAAGTACAAAAGTGAAGCAAGAAAATGGAGTTATCAAAGTGAGAGATTAGAACTCACCACAGAAAAATTCACATCACATTTAGGAGGTTATTTATTAAAGTCCATTTTTTCTAGTTGGACTTTTAATTAAATGGAAAAACACATTTTTTTCATAAAAAATAAAAAACTAAAATTTTTCATGATTTACTAAACCCCAGAGGCTGTTAAAAGGCTGAATAAAAAAGTACTCAATCTCAAACCTGTAGAGGTCATGTAGAAGTCTCAAAGGCAAATGTCCCCATTACAGTTGGAAGATATCATAATCTGCTCTGGGTTTTATACAATAATCCAAATAATTTGTGGTTCTCTGCGATAATCTGAAATATCGGAGTTGCCCTTGCCTCCCACTACCACTTTTTCTGATGAACCCTGCTGTTATACTGAAATTCATCTACTAGACGAGATTTAAGTCTTTTGTTTTCTGATATCACAATTTTATTTTAATCTTATGCACCCAGAATTCACCACTTAGTTTACAGCTTAGTTATTATAAAGTGCAGTTAATTTTTGATCATTACAGACACACAAAAAAGCAAATCATAGTTAAATTGAAAAATGAACAAAGTCCAATCAATCAATCAAAAATAAGAAATTGTTTTTCTAAATTAGCATTTTGGATAACTGATGTCTGTACAATAGATCCCATATCTGTAATTAAATGATTGGGCTTACTTATCAGGCAGAATATAGATAGAAAATAGGGTTGCCACCCCAGGGGTTTTGGGCATCTCAGTTTTTCCAAGGGCTGTCCATTCAAAACTTTCTATCCGGTATAAAACATTGCAAAAACTGAACAGAAATCCAGCCAGTTGCATCTACGTGATGCAATAACCTTGACCCGGTGTCATAACTCCAGCGTCATTGTGCCTTCTTCTGATGTCATCATGCCCAACTCAACTTCACTGCCCGATCTTCAATATTATCTGCCCGGCCTTTGTTTCGGGTTGTGGACAAGGGTGGAAACTCTAATATTACCCCTAAGCCATGGGGGTTGTTTTTCAAGCATTGTCTGGACTTATCACCTTGTACATTGGCCTGCACTTATTCCTAATGAGCAAGAGTAGATCTTAGCCACCCTAGTTACCTACACTGAGAAGGTAGGCTATTTTTTTTCTTTAAAGCAACCTTCCACTTTTAGTAAAATTTATGAAAGCTCATTATGCTCACACTTCAAAAATAAAACACAGAGTAATTAAAAGGAATCATTAATACAGTATTTCAAGACTTAAATGAGCTAAATAAGGTGAATGGAATTGAAACTTAGCTGAAGATTCACTTTCCCAAACAAAAAGGGAGGAGGCCTGATCTCCATAATGATTACAGTCTGAAGAGTTGTGAAATGAACTGAGTTCTTTAAGGAATGGAGAGTGAATTCATTACATGCCACTGCCTTATTAATTCTGATTGCTTTTAGCTTTTTTCCTTGGTGATGCAAGTCTCATTTCAAGCCATAAGCAAGACTCCCTCTCTCTTTTCTGCTTCCATTGTTTTCCCTAATTTGTGCATCCACAGATCAGTCTCTGCTGTTGTGTTCAAGCTCAGGTAGTCTCTAGAAAATGTAATATTTATGATTTAAAAATGAAACTGAGAAAAAAAAGATAATTGCAAATCATACGTAGGTTGCTGAGAAGAGTATGATTTATTCCAAATGAATAGAAAACTGAGTTCACAATATGAGGCTCATTTCTTATTGGGTGCACAAAGGTGTGGCTTGTAATCCATACTACACAACTTAACCCCAGCACTCCAATATATAGCCCCCAGGGAAAACTTACTACAATTAGTAAAAAGAGACACTTTTAGTTACAAAAACTCATGCGCCCCGTCAAGGGGCAGTGTCCATGGGCCAGTCCTAACTAAGTGAAAATTATCTTTGGGGGGAGAAAGACTATACCTGCTTTTCTCTTTATATAGCATGATCTCTTCCAAAGCTACTAGGTGGGGTTGGGAGAGCAAGCATTGAGGAGAGAGCCACCTCCCCATAATACAGAAACACACACACATATATATGACTATGAAGATAAAATTAACATGAATGCCCTTAAGAACAGTTTATTATATGTACTGTACACATTTTTGGCTAGATTTATTAAAGGTTGAATTGAAAAATGTAATTTGAATTAAAATTTTTGTTTTTTTTGTGGTCAGTACTGTCAAATTCGATTTGGGAAATATCCAAACTCGATTCGAGCTTTTAAAAAAAATTAATTTGATTTTCGAGATTTATTTTACTCTGGCCCTTTAAGAATTCACATTCAACTATTCGCCACCTAAAACCTGACGAAATTTACTATTATAAGTCAATGGGAGAGGTGCAGTGACCAATTTGGAGATGTTTGTAGCCTTCATGACATTGGAGTTTTTTTCAGAGAAAAAAAATAGACTCCAGTTTGGTCGAATTAGATTCGAGTTTTTGGGTCGGTAAAATTTGAAATATTCGATTTTTTAAATACATTTCCCCCAATCAAATTTTGAGTAAAATTGAATTCATGAGTTAAAAAAAGCTTGCATGAATTCGAAATTCGTATCTTCATAAATGCGCCTCTAAATGTTTGCAGAACCTTAGAAAGGCTGTCTTTTAAGGAAAGGAAAAGGAACCGTCATCTCATTTAAATATAATAAAAAAGATCTCATCATTTAGTATTGTCATTCTTATACACAGCTAAATTAAAAAGTAATACTTTCATATAAATTAATACTTACACTGGATGTCGTAACATACTGTTAATGGTAGAAAGCTTAAATCTTTTGGCAGGTGGGCATGGTTCACAAATATAAAATTTAAGTTAAGCAAAATAAGACAATCTGTGCATTTTAGCAGTAAAGAAAGGTCAAAACAGTGCACTTTGTGTGCCTGTTTTTTGCACTTTGCATGTTGCCCAGTCTTTTCTAGATTTGGCTGAAAGTAACTTGAAAGAGCTGACCCTAGTTAGCCCTCAAAACCAGATTAAAAGCATAAATATATATATAGCCTGAGAATTATGTTATATTACTTACCCTTGTATAAATGATGTTAATCAACAAATGTTTATTCCTTGCAGTAAAATTGCCACATTAAAATAGCCTGCAGGCTTGTTAGATTGTTTAAGACCTAAAGTAAAAACATCAATATTTCTGAGCTCAATGGCTGAACCAATACATTGTGTTCTTCCAGCCTGTCATTCTACACAGTATATGAAGGAGCCAGGCAGTATTGTGATGGGAACTGATCTTCAGTGCTTTAGGCATATTCTAAAGGAAGCTCTGCATGATCTGCCTCCAGCTGCGTTTCTGCTGGTTGTGAAACTGTTGCCTAGAAATCCTGTATTGAGGAAATATGCTGTTTGTATTTTTTAGCTTCAAAATCAGCACTGTGATTAACATTTCAAGAGCCATCAAAGGAATCATCCTCTTTAAAATAAAATACACACAGTCTCAGCACTGGATTTCTTATTTCTCCTTTTCCCTTTCACCTCTTGAGGAGTGACTCTTCTATCGCTTTGTGAAGCAAATGCATTTGAGAATATAATAAAGACTAGCAATTGGCATAATTAGTTCTGGCAAATGTAAGGTTGATAGCAGTGTCCTAATAATTTGTTTTAAAAGCTGTTGCATGAAGTTGTCTGTATCTATGGTTCTGTACTACAGAAGAACCCTGGAAATGAAGTGGGAAGTTTATCTTTCTACAAAGCTTCATTTTGGGGGTTATTTATTAGAGAACGAATGCTAAAAACTCAAAACAATTTAGTTTTTTTTTACCATAAAATCTAAATGTTTAGAGGCTGCAAAAATTCCAAATCTGAAAATCCGCCATCTCAGACCGGCCGAGGTTGTATAGAAGTCAATGGGAGAGGCCCCTATCCTATTTAGAAGTTTCTGTGGTCTGCACTGGAATTAGCCCAAAAATCCTATTTCTGGCTTTTTGTGCAAAAATCTGAAAAATTCAGGAAAAAAAATCCGAAAAAATCATACGATTCAGGTTTTCGCTTGATTTTATAGAGTTTTTCCCCCAAATCTGATAAAATAGATCTTTTTAAATAATAAATAAGGTCAAATCATGGATTCTAGTTTGGGTGGACCTTTTTTTATTAAATAATCAGAAAAATGTGGGTTTTGATAAATAAACCACTTAATGTAAGCAGGGCCGGATTTGAGGAAGTGGCACCGGAGGCAACATGGTCCCAGTGCCCCTCTGGGAAACTGCCACAATGGGACACTGACCTAAAGACAATAGGGCTTCCGCTTGGCCTGGAACACACGGCGTTAACTAGAGATACCCTTCAACTGTATCACTACATCTCCTAAAATCCCGGCTTGACGGCCCCTGGGAAAGCACCTTGAAAGCCACATACTGAAAGCAGTTTTCTGTCGAAAACAGAGCTATGACCAAAGCTTTTGTTTTGGGGGCCCTGTTTCTCTATTGGCAGCACCAAGTCACAAAATGTCACCTAGCGCCGAAGTGCAAGCGGCATCGAGTAAACTTAGTTCCTGTGTGAGAGTACATGAGTGCTGGATTCACAGGCTGGGCTCCCTGTTCCATGCACTTGCAACATGTAGTGCAGAGGAGGAGGAGGGAAAACACTGCAGCACACGTTTCAAATCTCCCTCATTCTTCCGGCTCTATGGAGGAGCCTGCCATGCAGTCACCCAGAGCAATTAGTTCCACAGCGCACACACGCAACAATCCCTGTTCTCAAGAGCAAGCTATTCACCATTGCCAATGGTCCTAGTGACGGGCCCCTTAGACACAAAACCCTTGTGCACTCATGAGCGCACTCTCAATCACCGGAGCACCCAGTGCTCCTCAGGATGCGGCTGGGCGCCATGACCCCCTAAAATTTTGCTGCCCTTGGCCGGGTCCTTTGTGGCCTCACCACAAATCCAGGCCTGAATGTAGTTCTTATAAAAAAGGAAAGAAGACCACAGGTACCGACCCAAATTATTCTCATCATGTCCTATT
Organism: Xenopus petersii; assembly: GCA_038501925.1. Taxonomy (NCBI): domain Eukaryota; kingdom Metazoa; phylum Chordata; class Amphibia; order Anura; family Pipidae; genus Xenopus; species Xenopus petersii. The sequence continues at coordinate 85,315,500 of CM076687.1, forward strand.
TCCATCACTTCCTCCCTCTAGAAATATTTCTTATCCCACAATTAGCATTCATTTTATTTTGTATATGTGTACTTTTTGCAGATTTTCATAAATAATTCATACACAAAAGATTACTTCGAGAGGTACTGTAATTAAGAAAAACTGAAGCTGCAATCACATTTCAGAACCAAATGGAAAGAATTGTGAATAAGCAAAACAGCAAGCAGTGTCAAAAAATATATTCCATATCTTTCTTAATATATTTTTCTTTTAAGGCCTGGACTGTCAATCTGCGAATTCTGACATGGGTTGCTATAAGATGCCATAGACAGTTACTATACATTGGGTTGTTTGGCCCTCTGTGTACTTGAAATGCCAGAGTCTATTATGAATTCCAGGTTGGACCTGATACCAAACTGGTAATCATAATAGGTATTATTTTTGTTGTTTTGTGATATTATTGTATCACAAAACAACAAAATACCTCTCTGTCTAACACTCTCTATCAGAAAAAATGACCCCTTGAAGCCAAAGCAACATACCACATTTTGACAATTCCATCAAACCAGTTTTACACTTTTCATATGGCTGAGTGCAACATTTTAATGAAATTTAAATCAATAATGTTTTGGTATTTTGTGTTTGCAACCAGGGGATTACAGATCACATCTTGCGTATCAAAATTGAGTCTGAAAACCTGACAGGCAGTTTTGAAATAAGAGGCGGCAGGCCCATTTATTAGGATTATGCTTTAGCAGCAAGAATAGATCCAATTACATTCTGAGCTGGTGAGAGAGTGTTCATACCTGGAACATTCGATTGCCAGTGTTGTTTGCTTTCATTGGAATTTCATTTTAGCGTGCTATCTTGCATACAGAAAGGCTGGTTGTAAAGTGATAATGTTACATCTGGAAAGAATGTACATTATTTTGCTACTTTGCTTTTCAAAAATAATGTTTGAAGAGCAGCAAATATAACTGCTGGGAAACATAATTTTGTTCAGTCTCACAGGAGAGCAGATTTACAGGTTGATTGTTGAAAATTTGACACTGTGTAATGTTGAGGCAAGATAATATTTTATTTGAACGTCTGTTTAACCTGATTATCATGACAGCACTACATATACCAATATGTGGGGAAAAACCTTTGTGACTGATTTGTAAAAATAATATTAATAGAAAAATGACAGGGAAACAGATTACACAATGTCATACAGATAAGTACAAACATCTATAAAATGTTTAGAGAGGCAGTGTGTACTGGGAGCTAAATTGTGGGTGTAATTATTCTGTCATCTCAAGAGTCAAGCACGATAGAAGACACCTTTGTATTCTTATACAAAGGGCTCACACACATTTTTTTTTGACGCACGACGCCATACGAGTCTATGGGCGTCATTTCCACAGCGAAACAAGGCGAAATAATTCACCTATACCTAAACACAAGATAATAACCCCCATATTCCTGTGCTAGCCTCACATATGACTAAGTACAATATTTTTATGGGCCTTGTTAACAAGTAATTAGCTGCATAAAGATTTACATTTGAATTAATAAAATATCTCCCTCCAAAACCATATTAGCAACTTTCATTTCCAGAGCTAGTAGATATGCTGACATGCTTAAAGGGATTCTGTCACAGGAAAACATGTTTTTTACAAAATGGACCAGTTAATTTTGAAATTTGATCTGGAGCCAGACATGTTTTAGTCTCCCAGGTGCCCTCAGCTATGTGACTTGTACTCCGATAAACTTCAGTCTCTCTTTACTGCTGCACTGCAAATTGGATTTATATGACCACAACCTTTCCCTCCCCCAGAAGAACAATGGGAAGGTAACATGATAACATACTGACATACTGGATAACATATCTGACATACTGAATTGTAAAAAATGCAACCTGTGATAAAAGTAACTCACCCTGGTGGTCTAGTAGTGTGGCGGGGACACCCGCCGTGCCACTCTTCTTCCTGCACCACTGCTGGTCATTAAGGCGCGGGCGCGTCTCGTTTTCCTTATAGATGCGGACTCGCTGGCGTGATGATGGCGCAATGGCGTGAAAATTCAAACGGTATAAAGGGGATTTTTAGGTTGCAGTTCATTGCCCGTTATAGGAGTTTGTTCCTGGTGCTATTTGAGCTTTTAGCTGTTTTGAACCTGTTTGATTCCTGTTGTGACCCCTGCCTGGGTTTTGACTATTCTGACCTCTGGATCCTGACCCTTGCCTGAATACCGACTACCTCTTCTGTTTAACCCCTCTGATTGACTCTGATTGACCCTTGCCTGCCTGACCCCGCCTGATCTGACTACTCTATTGCCTAGCGTCTTGTACCGCGACCTTCTGCCCAAAGACTTTACCTAATCTAGACTTTACCAGTTGTGCCCCTTTGCTTGTTTAGAACCTTTTGCCTTGCACCTCACATTTTAAGACCTGGCGGCATCTGAGTAGCTGAGGGCTCCTCCCGAGGACAAAGTCGGCTGCTACAGGCAGAAGCATGAGCCAAGACCAGGGTGCTTGGCATTGGTTCTAGATTCAGGGTGCCAACCATTACACAACCATGCCGAACCTAGTGGTATTTGTGAGAACACAGGATCAGGCAGAATAACCTGAGATGGCTGCCTACACACTAATATTACAACTAAAATAATCCTCACCCTAAGCAGTAGCACTGTCAGGACATGCCTTGAATATCTGAGCCACAAGAAACTTTGTACACTTTGCAAATTATTTTGAAGAGCTTGTTATCATTGTTTCTACAATATCCATCATGTCAGCAACCTATTTAATTCAAGTTGCAGGCAGCATCCTAAATGAGGTCCTATAAAGTCTTCACTTTTAAGGCAACAATACACAACCTATGTACCTTCATTTGCTGCTGTGTATGTTCCTTTGCTTGCAGGGACTAAGCTGATCATTGGTACTTGTGAGTATATGCGACTGTGCCGGTATTCATTTTACTATAGCGCTACACTGTAATCATTCCAATATATGAAGAGATCACTGAAGAAATTGTTTATGGTTAAAAAATAATTTCAAGTAATGTAGAATTACTCCTTACTTCCTTCTGGGCAACCACTTTTATGCTATATGTCTGTGAAGGTTCTCATTCATCCAGGCCATGCTATGTCTATAGTAATAAGTCAAATCAACTGGTCTTGGAAAAAAATACAGCAAGTCCAGTTGCTTTGACTTATAACTATAGATACACTTTTATTCTGTGCATTGTGATATCAGCCCATTTAATGCCCAGTCTTAAAAATACCTTTATGGTATACACCCATTTATGAGTTTTTATACTAAATTGGATGTGCTGCAAGGTTGTGTAGAGTTTTGTTTTAAATTACAAAGGAGGAGCTAGATGTAGAAATGACAAATGTTTCTTTATTTCTTAATTCACTGGGATATATCACTAACACTTCATATATTATATAAGCGTGGGATGTGATTAAAGGCAGATACTGTACCATGGCAGAAACTCGGCACTAATGTGCACCCATATAAAATAGGATTCAGACTGTAATTGAGCAATAACTCTATAATGTATAGTGCTTAACACTTTGACAACTTTGCATCTAGTCTTTGTGGCTGAAGCACAATGTACAGTACACTATGACTACAAAGGAACTGTGTCTATTTGTGCTTCAGCATTTGTACCTACCAATCAGTAAATTACATTTCTATGCTCTCTCTCTCTCTCTCTCTCTCTCTCTCTCTCTCTCTCTCTCTCTCTCTCTCTCTCTCTCTCTCTCTCTCTTTCTCTTTCCCTCCCTCACAGAAGACATCTTCCTTAATCATTGTCTTTTATAGCCTAAATCAATACATTTGGTAAAATGAAACGGTATTGCATAACAAACACATAAATTAAACCTGCTAATGGGTAAGGTCCATGAGTTTGGCATTCAGAGGCTCTCAACTAAAATGATACGAACTGTCCCAGAACAAAGCCTTGCAGGCTAATGTAAGATGCTAATGTAAGAGAAAATGCATTTATTTGTTTGAAAGCAAAATTGAGTGCCTTCCAGCAATAATAATTGTATCTTATGAGTATGATAAAGTACTGACACACATTAATATCTGAAGAAAAATTGAAATCATTTCATCATGGTCAGTGATCAAGACATTGCAACTGCTAAAGTTAAATACAAAATGCTAAGTAAAGCTAATACTCTTGACAAAAAGCACTATGAAATTATTATATTTTCATGGTGCCAGTCACTGTAGCTGCAGACATAGAAGGTTAGGATGAAGTTACGCCAGTGACCGTTAAATCCAGTTACATCAGCGACCGTAAATCTGCAAAGTACCAAAATTACGTCACGCTGGTGAATTTTCGCCATCGTTAGTCACTTCGCCTTTTAGTAACTTTGCCCCTATGTGTAATGCTCTCTTATGTACCTATAAAGTGTAATCATGTCCCCTAACAAGCTTTTTTTCCAGAGAAAACAACCCCAACCTTGACATATTATAATATTAAATCTATATATATAATAAAAAATTTGATAGTCTAAGTTTTTTTTTGTTTAAATTTAGCAGTTTTCGATCTAATTAAAATCGTTCGATCAATCGTAGAAATCGTTCAAATCGAACGGTTCCAACGATTTAATATTTCAAACGAACAATTTTCAAAAAAAAAACGATTTCTACGATCGATCAAACAATTTTAATTCGATCGAAAGCTGGTAAATTTAAACAAAAAAAAACTTAGACTATCAATTTTTTTCAATTCAATGGTCGAATTTCGAAGTTTTAGCACTTTGAAATTCAACCCTTAATAAATGTGCCCCGTAGTGTTTATTTTTTGATGTATAGTAACAATTTTTTTTAATTTTTTTTACCTTTTCATTAACTGAAAGGATAAAAACATAATTTTGCCTATTTATAGGCTATGGGTTCTAGGAGGTCCCCATAGGCTAACAAAGCAATTCGACAGATTTAAGGTGGCAAAGTGTCGAAGTCGAAGTTTTTTAAAGAGAAAATACTTCGATTTTTGAATGGTCGAATATTCAAAGTATTTTCAATTCGAATCAAAGTTGAAGTCAAATTTGGCCTATTCGGTGGTCGAAGTAAACAAAAATTACTCTGAAATTTGTGCCCCCAATACAAATAAAACTTTAAAATTGCAAAGCCTTTATTAAGAAATAACTTACCGAAATTCCACTTCCGCTCCTGTTCAGAAAAGGCGACAGGGTGACCATCCATTGTGCGGTGCTGGATTCTCTATGGAACTCTATGGAGCAGTTGGAGTTCTTCTGGCACAGTTGTTCCTGGTCGATCTTGGCCCCAATATTGATCTCAGCATTATCCTCCCGCACAGACAAAGTGAAAATCAAAACACGTTCCTAACAAATACCCTTCCAAAATGACTTCAATACAAACAAGGGAAATGCGTGATAGCAGGAGACTTTAACATGGTTTCCGACCCCAGCTTAGACATTGCCAAAGGTAAAGGGGGCTCTATATTAAAACCACAATGGAATCAAGCCAAGGTTTTTAAAGGTATACTGAATTCACGTGGATTAATAGATATTTAGAGGCCCAATAACCCTTTAGCCAGAGACTACACATACTTTTCTCCACAATTCCATTCCCACACCAGAGTGGACCCCCAAACTACCTCCCAAACCACGAGAACATAGATGGGATAAAGATCATGGTCTGATCATGCTCCCATAAGAATTTCACAATGTACAGAAAATGTAAGAAAAGACACAATTGATGGAGAAACTGCACAAACTACTGTATTACAAAATATCAGAATAAATAGCTGTATAAAGGAATGGATCTATTTGTGTTAATACATATTGCGTTAACATCACAGGCCTCTTCATGTCTCGACTACAACCAATTTTCAATTTCCCTGGCCGTACCAACCAAACACACATGTGTTTTTCACAACAGACAGCATGTTTGTTGCGAATAGCATTTTGTCACCATGGAACTTACTTAGAGCACTGAAAAATCAAAACTCCATGAGTTACTGACAGCTATGATGTGTTAAGACAATTGCTTTCTAGGCATCGGTATGAGAGGGAGCTGTTGATGTTTTCTCTTTTCTCTGTATAAATACTTTGAAACAAGTGACATTCAGTCTCACGTTTTATTGTTAAGCTTTTTAAATGCTTTATTGATGTAATAAAAAAATAATTCCCGCACTCCAAGTTTTGTTTTATGCCTCCATTAGGACATTTTTTCAGGTGATAAAAAGCAGAAGGGCAATGAACATCTAAAGTGAATTTTAATGGACCGATAAAGCATAGGGTTCGCTCCTAATGCAAAATTAATAAGGCAATTTAGGCAGTTTAGGGGTGCATTGTAAGAAAAGCTTTCTTTCTCAGTATATTATTTTTGGAGTATGTGATTCAGGGCTGAAAATGATATATGCAGTAAAGTAAGCACAATCACAGTGCATCAACAGCACATTCATACAGGAAACATGTTGTGCCAGGCTGGCAGAGAAAAGCTGATAGATGATGGCACTGACTGAAAGCTAATTTGGTCACTAATGGTATGTTCATTAATGGTATTTCAATGCTTCAATAAAAATAAGCACAAAGTTATAGGTTGGCTTTATTTTACACCTAAAATTCTCACTATTCTTATGGAAACTATTTTGTAATATGAATGGACATTTCTTCACGTTCATGGTCTTGCAGAATATAATTATTTAAATTCAATGATCATGAATTGAAACTTCCATGCAAAAACCATACCTCTATATGCTTGATTTGTTTTAATACTCTGATATATTGATTTCATGTGATTTGCTGTTTGTTTTAAAGCAACTTTACAAGTGACAGGTGCCAGAAACAAAAAACACCATAATGTGCACTATCTGCCCTTAGAAAATGATTTCTCATAAGAGGGCCCAAGAACAAATGTACAGTAACTCATCATAAAGTGGAACCTTTATGATGAGTATTTTTTTGCTATAGAACACTAACAGCTGTCATGTCATACAACATGTGATAGAAGTGCGCTATACTAAAAGGAATCCTGTCATCGGAAAACATGTTTTTTTTCAAAACGCATCAGTTAATAGTGCTACTCCAGCAGCATTCTGCACTGAAATCCATTTCTCAAAAGAGCAAACAGATTTTTTTATATTCAATTTTGAAATTTGACATGGGGCTAGACATTTTGTCAATTTTCCAGCTGCCCCTAGTCATGTGACTTGTGCCTGCACTTTAGGAGAGAAATGCTTTCTGGCAGGCTGCTGTTTTTCCTTCTCAATGTAACTGAATGTGTCTCAGTGGGACATGGGTTTTTACTATTGAGTGTTGTTCTTATATCTACCAGGCAGCTGTTATTTTGTGTTAGGGAGCTATTTTCTGGTTACCTTCCGATTGTTCTTTTATTTGGCTGCTGGGGTGAAAAGGGAGGGGGTGATATCACTCCAACTTTCAGTACAGCAGTAAAGAGTGATTGAAGTTTATCAGAGCAAAAGTCACATGACTTGGGGCAGCTGGGAAATTGACAATATGTCTAGCCCCATGTCAGATTTCAAATTTGAATATAAAAAAATCTGTTTGCTCTTTTGAGAAATGGATTTCAGTGCAGAATTCTGCAGGAGCAGCACTATTACTGATTCATTTTGAAAACATATTTTTTTCCCATGGCAGTATCCCTTTAATTATTATTATTATTATTATTATTATCTTGGTAGAAAAGAAAATAAAGTGAACTACTTTTATTTTGAGTGTTATTAATTTAAGAAGCATGGTAGCATGGTTTAAAAGAGATACACTGTTTACAAAGAGGACCTTGTGGGTCAGAATGTTATTGCTGTCTGTTCCTGCACATATCTGTAGTTTGACATAAATAGTGTGTGTTCTGATAACCTGAGTAAGCATGTCATTTTCAGATCCACAGGAGCTTTTCCCAATTTCTTGTTGATAAAATCAAATACAAACTAGTGAAGCTAAATAAGATACGGAAAACATGAAAAAATGACAAATCCAAAGATGCAAATGTTGTCTTTCTATTCTATTTGAGACAGATACAAGTAGTCGTGGCTGCAAATACATATTTATTATGGGTCGTTTTATGGACCTAAGAACAAGATGAAACTTAATAATGATGTATCAAGCTGACCTCCAGTTTTACACCCCATCACACTTAACTAGTCTTAGTCTCTGACTTATTGATTGAGTTTTATTAGAGAAATTGATCTCATGTATCATGGAAGCAGCTGCCAGACAGCTTGAGGTGATTATCCCAAACCAATCCGCATTAGCGATGCTGAACATTTAATGGATCTATTTTCATGTTTTAGTGTTAGCCGGGGATACAGAAGAGAATAATTAGAAATTAATCAAAACCATGTTTGTCTTATCTTTACCATGCTGCTTTTAAATCACTTGTTGATGGATATTTTCATAAGTAAAGCAGAGCCAGATAAACCCCTTATCACAGGAGGATCATTTTGTAAAAATATTATTTCTAGAATGAATGGAAAGAGGGACATATGCACTTTATTTAATGATGTGTATAATTTATTGCAAGGTACTCTATTGGTTCATGCAAAATTCTGCATATTATTATTGTGAGACTCTATTATTGTTTTGCTCAGATGTTTTTATTTGAATTTTGAAACAAAACAGAAATGCACATAAGAAATTCAAACATTGATTACAAACAGTAAAGGTTTTTGGAAAAAGTTAAACATTGTGACTAATTGAATAGAGGGGAGTATTCAGGGTTACTCCTATTCGGTTTTGGGTGTCTTGTTCCTTACATCATGGTGTCAATCCAATTCACATGGAAGATATGATGGAGCTTATTCTGCACTAGGGTAATCGGTGGAGCTGTGTGGGAAACCCATTTATGTAGGATGACTTTTCTGGCTGCTGCAGCTAGACATTCAGCCACGGTTTTTTAATAACCTCTGCAAGAAAAGGAAAACACAGCCACACGATGCTAAAATAATACATGTTGAAAAGAATGCTTTCATGGCTGAACATTAGTGATTGAAATATTTGAAAGATGGATGTTTATCACTAGTGATGGGCGAATAAATACGCCAGGTGCGAATTTGCAGCGAATTTATGTGTTTCACAACTGGCAAATACATTTGTGAAACTGCCATGGAAAAAATAAACATAAACATTATTCAAAATAATTTAGAAGCCCTTGACTTTAATGCATTTGACAAAAATAGGCACGTATATAACAAATGTCGCGGGCGTCTAAATTGACGCACAACAAAATAATTTTGACGCCCATTGACTTCAATGTGTTTCACAAATTTTTTGCTGTTTTGCGAATTTCGCCCATCACTATTTATCACTAGTGGGGTCAGGTTAAAAGAGTTTCATTGGTTGGCATTAATGATCTTTCATTTAATGATGAAACTGCAGATAAATACGTTACACCTGTGCTAAATGATATCTCTTCCTTCTGCAAATTTTTTATGCTAATTCAATAGAAAGGACCTATCAATGTTATTGTACTTTGGTTCTAATAGTTCTGAACACACAGGATGCTAAACATTTAATTTCAGCATCAAGACCTCATAAAGAACCCTCTAAAATGTGGTTTTATAGACTTCTCTCAGTCAATATAAAAATATATAATTCAGTTGGCTGTCTTGCCTGATCATAATAATAACAATAGAAATCCTACTAGTACTTCTACTAATATTATTTTCCCTAAAGCTTCAAAGTAGGTAACAAACATTCTTGAAATTAAAACCAGAGATGAAAGGGAAAAACAAGGACCTGCCACAGTGTGATTAAAACTCAGATTAATCTCCTACAGTGTATCAATTACCTTGTTATATAAACATATAACTTAGCAAGTTCTAATATTTTGTTAACATTTTTAATAAAGTGTCTGATTAATTAAAGTGACATTTCAGCCAGAAAATCTTCCCAACATTAATTAAAATGCTGTCGGTTGTTAATACACTACTCATTTATATTTAACAGTTTAGCACTGTTTAATTACTTTCAAATGCTCTGGCTAGCATTGAGGAATTTTAACAACCATTTAAGCGGCTTTCCAGACGTTGTCCATTGCAGGTTCACTATGGAATCATTTTGACAATGGTAAAATACTGTCAACACTCTAATTAATTTGTATTAATAAATGTTGCGAATTTTAACTCTCATGTCAAAAATTCTCCTAGGCATAAAAACATCTGTCAGGTCGATGTTGAAGCGTTGCTTGACATAAACACTGGCTGTTATTAAACTAGTCTGGTTTTAGAATTGTGCTCAATATATGTAGGGAATAACAATGCACTGAATCATTCAGGCTGCACCTTCTAGCAGTTACAATGCAATCCATTTTTTTCCCTTGTTGTTCTGAACACAACTTTTGGGATGAATGATAGGCAAGAGGAATGAAACAGCCATTTATCCTTAATTATTGTTTGCATTTGTCACTGGTGGCTTCAAACGGAGTCAGTTGTAGATATAAATGGATGACGACTTTGATTACTTATTGTCATGATGGAAGATTTTTACTTTAGAGGAATAATTAGATCAATTCAAATCAATAGGTTAATGACTCCTAGTAGCTGCTGACATCACTAATTAATGTATAATACATGGAACAGCCTCTATGCATGCACAAAATCACCCTCTCTGGCCACTATAGCTGACACAACACAATCTTATGGCCATGTCTAAAATGGTTCTTATGAACAAATGCATGATTCGAGGCTTACAAGACATACAATATAAAAAAATTTGCACTTTAAATAGCCAACCCCATGTATCATTCCTGAGGAAAGTGGCTACTGCTTAGTTTGGTGTTCCTCTCTAGTGCTTAATTACTCCATCATTCCTCATTGGCTTCCTCCATTAATCTGTATCTATTACATGGCAACAGCTCACTTCTTGCTTTGTGATCTACTATTGATTGTGCTAAATTGGACAACCAGTGTTTCCTTAACAAAATGGTAATGTGGAATAAATTGCTAAAGTTTATTTTGTCAGGCTATTGTGTTTATATATAAGTGGCACCAACTGTAAAGCTTACTATAACTTATTTATATAAACGATAGTAGTGTTTCTGACGCAAACATGGAATCTGTACCAGTGCACAGTATATTATATTATAAAGCATTTTTTGGTTTTACTGGTCCTTTAAAAATATTTGTTTTTCTCAAGTAGGACTCTACAGAAATTCTTGGTTTTCTGAATAATAGTCTGGATCCCACACCTGCTCAAGGGTTTAAACTTTGAATACTTGACAGAGCATATGTTGCAGACAATAGAGGTTGTGCACAGTGTGTGTGTGTGCGTCAGTGAGAGAAACTGATACTCTTTTACACAAAATAAAATATATAAAAATTAAATCTATACTCATCTTTTATGAGGGCCATCTGGACAAGAACAAAAATGTACAAATTCCAACATTGGCAGCTTGGTTTCATCTAAATATGGTAATCATTACAAAAAGAGAATCCAGAATATCACTGGCAATGGAACCATGAAAATAAACAAGTGCATGTGCAATAAGGCATATTCTACAAGTCACAAAGAGCATATTGAAAATCAGGATATCTGTAGAAGATTTGTTAGCAAAGAGATTTTTTGTTTCTGCAATTACAACATTTCAAGAGAAGAAGAAAACCAAATAAAACAAAATTAGAATATTTAAGAATTGGTTTGGCTGTTTCAATTATGGAGATTTGCCAGGAATTTAAGGGACCAGAAATAGCTGTATAACAATTCACCACATATTATTTCTTCAAAAAAAGTGTTATTTCATTACTCAGCCGAACCCGAGGAACATTGTGTCTTTTAACAAACCAAAATGATTTAACATTTAGAATTGACAGCTATGATTTCCACAACTATTCTGTACCAATAAAACTGCTGCAAGTTGATACAATGCAGTTTATTTAATCTGTATTATATCATTCCATTTACTGTTCACTTGCCCTTGGTTACGGCATGTTAACACAGTTTGTAATTAGACACACATATAGCAAAAAAGTTCTAATACCTATTTTATTGCATTCATTATTAGTACGTTTGACTTTTATGTCTGCAAGAATTTGTTTAGTAATAACATATCTTAATAACAGCAATATATATATATATATATATATATATATATATATATATATATATATATATATACATAGAACTATATACATATATACAAGAATATTAGTCTGGCACAAGTGGGGACTAGTTATGGGCAAATCTGACCCATTTTGCTTTGCCAAAAATGTGTGATATGGCAAAGATTGTCCAAACGCATTAAAGTCAATAGGCTTTTTTGTTCAACATTTTTCAACCCGCCCTCCTATGATGAATCAAGTCCTAGTGGATAGACAAGTGCTAGACATGCAGTTGCGTGCATTTTAAGATACAGTTACGATGGGAGCGAAGCGTCGCAGGGCTTCAATTATGCTGGCATTATTACAAAAACACACTGGCTGGCAAAATGTGTCTTAAAATGTACTTTGCACACTGCTTTGGCCATTGTAAACTACCCATTTTGACCTTTGGGTTAATAGATGCCAGTCTAAAATTAGCCACTAGGAGATATACATGCAATTCTATATTAGTCATTTATCATGGGCCAAGAACATATACGAGTTCAATAGATTTTTTAGTTTGCAGCCAGGCCTTTATGAAGTTGGCAGATATAGCAACTGGCTACAATTAACTCTTCCTTTAACTTACATGGGCCTCACCTTTAGAACAAATCCTCTAATCTCCATGCACATTCCTAGGTACAACCTTCTCTCAGCAAATAGCCTCCTCCTGATCTCTTCCTTAGTCATCCCATCTCCCCACAACTCTGGGCCTTTTTTTTGTATTCATGCAACCTTTCTGTGGAACTTTTCCTTCCATGTGCCATTAAAATTCCAATTTGAATGTAGAGAAATAGCACTTCCCTGCAAAGGCCTTTGACAAAGCTTGCGCATGTCAGACGTTTAGCATTTTAATCTGTAAGGCAGGGAGACAGAAGAATTACCTATCTCAGTGAAGGGTGGAAAGGTAGAAGGGCTGAACGGCTAATGCAGGTGGATGTGGGTGGTTCTTGAGACAGATTCAATGTTTATTCACCATAGGCAGTGCACAAGAATTTAGTGCTGCATACATCAGTGTGCCACAAGCCTGCCAAGGGAGTATTGTGCATGCGAGGGGTGGGCAGGTCTCTATAGGCTCTCAGCTCATTACTATATTAGGAAGAACGGTCATACTCCCAGAGTCATTAGGCGAAGGGCAGTATTCTTGCATATATATAGATTCGATATCACCTCTGCCCCAGATTAGACTATATTCCAGCAATCACCATTATCCCCACAACCACAGAACAAACTGAGTTTTTTAACAGAGGAATTTAATGCAGTAGCTGAAGATTAGTTATTCAGTTTAATTCACTTCTCCTCATTCGGTATGTAAGATGGGGACCATAGAGTCGGCACAGCTCTCCCTCCTATTTAGAATTTGTGTTCGAATATTTCTGGGCATACTACTTTTATTGTTTATTATTAAAAGTTAAGTTTTACTATAAGTACATGGTGGGAATCCAGGACTGATCTAGTGGGAAGTGCAATTTTCTTCCTTGGTTCACCTATGTTATATACTTGTATATGTAGGAATTGTAACATCATGTTTTTACATCCCTGGCTCTGTACAGCACTGCAGAATAAGAATAGCTGATAATGAACTGGAATCATCAGTGTCCTCTGCCAACTGAAGGGCTGCAGGCTGAACATCTTTCATACAAGGAGTCTCCTCAGAATCTGATGACCTGCATTAAAACATGAACACACCAACAGCCCCCGGTCAACAGTATAACTAAAAGCAAACTAGTGTTGGAAATAAAAATACTGTTTACTAAAACTAGCATTAGTGCATTATAAGCAGCAGGAAGTATCCTGTAAAGAAAGAGACAGACATCAACAGAATGAATATAGGCTTTATTATATTATGTGATGCACAATTCTATACAATTTCAATAAGCTTTGTATATCTTTAAATAGCAAAAATGTTTTCCTGTCTGGATAAATGGCAATTTGTTTATGTACAACACATGTGATGTAACAGTAGACTTCTTGGATTGACTAGTCTGGTCAGAGCAGAAGCAGAGCATGGTAAAGTAGATGGGGGACCCTAGGTCAGAGCTTGTCTATGCTGAAAAATGCACCCCATCTTCTACAGTAGCTTCTATTCTGTCATCTTTCAACAAACCAATAGTTCCTTGTGACCTGTCCTTTAAGGATTTAGAAACAAATAAAGCATTCTCTCCACACATTCAGACCTGAATTATTAATAGTCATCCCATTCCCATACATTCCATATGGCAGTTGCATTCATGTAAACACATTAATTAACCCCAAGTGGCATTGCTGGAGCAGCTGCATCAAGAAACAAATTCACCTACATATATGGAGTTGGACAGGAATTAGTTGGCTCCAATTTTACATTGGAAATTGCATTTACTTAAAAAATAGTAACCTGACAGTCAAGTAGAATTGTCTTTATTTCATTGTCAAGTTAGTTAATTATTGGGGCAATGTAAAATGTTGCATGGCAGTAGGTTGCTATGGGTTAAAATACAAGTAGTGAGTTTAAGGTCTTTTATTATATTAAACCCTCAATGTGTTTTGGGGTTTTCTACATATGGCATAAACACAAGGTGGTGTGATGTTCATGGTTCCCATTGCATGTTGCAACTATCATGCAACTGACGGAACATTAACTGCAGGCTATTGCTGTTTCTTGGCATAAATAAATTCATTTTCACACAGACAATGGCTAAAATACATTTACTGGACACTTATTTGACCTTGTTACGTTACACTAAAGATGTAGCAGACTGTTTTGCAAGAGCCTGTAAATACTCTAGAATTCAAGGGAACATAGCAATTTGCACATGGAACTTAAGCCCTTAAACCTTATGTATGCTTGTGTGCTACTCATCCTTAGGACTATTTTAGTGTATGAGCATGTACATGAATGTGTGTTGCTTATGTGTGTATGAGTGTGCTATTGGGAAAAAAGTCACATTCTGGATGCATATAAGTTAATAAATTAAATTCTTCACTTTCCTGGCACACATTAAAGTAATAAGTCTAGCTGCAAGGAATATATTTATTCTTAATTCAAAACAGTCAGATAAATAGTATTCAAATAGAATTCAAATAAACCTTCATGCATTCCTTATTGCAAAGCTTCTAATTGCCATAAAAAGTCAAAGGTAATTAGTTTGCTTGCTTTTTTAATATGAAATATGAAACTTATGTTAGGAAGGAGGCTGCATAACAAGCTGATTCACCTAGCACACAATTAAGGCTTATGTTTATTAAGATTGCACTGCATTCCAACAAGTATAATAATCTCTTTTTAAAGGAGGACTAACGCTTTACAAAGAATTATGCTGAACATTATACACTTGGATTCTGTACCAGCTCAAGGCAACCACAGCCCTAGCAGTGAAAATCTGTGCCTCTGAATATTCCCCCAGTAGCTACCCGTTTTCTTTCACAGCAAATGCTCTGTGATACTGTCAGTTACTCAAGTTTAGGGACTGACAATATACAGTATATATAGAATATAAATTAATGTAATTAATTAAAATTCTCATTACATGGCAGATCACATTGTAGAAAGGAATATACGAGTCAGCACACACTCCTCCACTCCGTAGGTGCACATTCCAATAGTGGCCACAATCCACTCAGTACAGCAAAAATCTTGATGATGGACAGCACCTTTTTGTATAGATAAAAAGCCTTTATTGTTGCATGGCTACGACCAAAGATACAGTAATGTTTCGAGCCACATCCTGGCTTTGTCATTCATATTTGGGTAGTTTCCACCTTCCATATGACATCCATTATACAGTATCTAAGAAACCTTATACAGGTACTTGCAGCCCAGCACATAACAAGAGTTTAATAATGTGATTTTCAATAAATTCCATTTAATCTCTTTTATGCTGTAATTATTTTTAAGACAAACCAGAAGATAATGAGACCATGACACAGACAGGCATAATATAACGCTTAATTGTGTCTCTGATGAAAGCTCACCTACTATATACCCTGGGGTTTTCGTCAACAATATTTTTAGGTTACTGTTCAAGCATTATAATTTCATGGCATACCTGAAATATGATAGTTATGAAGCAGTGAGAATTTTGTGTAACACACAGCTCTTATAAGTGAACACAATTTTATTAGCAGTTGTAGATCGTTATTTATAAAAATCCGAAAACCACTCTGACCCCACTTATCCCCCCATCCCACCTATTTATCAATATAAAATGTCTTGTGTGGGAAAAGACTCTATAAATTCGTAAAAAAAAATCATACTCATGAATTTTTTTGGATTTGATGCTCGAAACTGCAACTTTTTTGAATTTTCACCTGAAAACCAGAAAATCTTTGGATTATTGAATGAAACCCAACACAGATCAGGATATCTTCCAATTGCAAATAGGACATCTGCCATTGACTTCAACATGAACTTGTCAGTTTGAGATGGAGTACTTTTTTATTTTAACTTTTAACTAGCGATGGGCGAATTTATCTTTATTCTTCGCGAATTTGCGCGATTTGCCGCCAGCGAATAAAAAGAATTCACGTCAAGAAAACGGGTGCCGGTGTCAAAAACGGGCACCGGAGTCAAAAACGAGACGCCGGCGCCGTTTAGCGAATTTTTCATCATTTTGCGAATTTCGCTAATTTTCCGGCAAAGCGGCGCAAATTCGCCATCACTACTTTTAACACCATCTGGGTTTAACTACGAAAAAAATTGTGTTTTTCTGACCAGATAAAATCGGAATTCAATAACCCCCCTAGTGTATGCCTTAGCAGGTTATATTAACTACCCCCAGGCTAGGAGCAAAACACTGAGAACAGGCACTTGGGTTTGACTACTAGTGATGGGCAAATCTGTGCCGTTTAGCTGCGCCAAAAAAATTGTGAATTTACCACAAAATTTGCAAAGTGGCCAAAAATTTGTGAAGTCCATTGAAGTACATTTTTATACACGTGAGTATTTGGTCAAAAAGCATAAAAGTCTCTGGGTATCTGAATAATTTTGGTGCGTGGCAATTTTGTTTTTTTGACATAGCGGATTTTTCGCAGGTGAATTGTTGCCATAGTTTTGTGAATTAATTTGCTTGCATGAAACGTGGAAATTTGCACCAAATTCATGTCTGCCAAATTTATTCGCCCATCACTATTGACTGCTGCTGGAGTATGTTAAGAATTGTATAGGCAGTTGACATGAACTCAAGAACTTAGTCTGTCTGAAATCGGTTAAAAAGTGTGAATCACAATGTTCCCCTAAATTGGGGTAATTTATAAACACTGGGCAAATTTGCTTCTGAGCAGTAACTCATGACAACTAATCAAATGTTTGCTTTCAGTGTTCAACTTGCAGCTGGCTCAAAGCTAATCACTGATGGCCCAATGTTTATAAATGAGATCCAGGACCGTCTTCTTTTCTTAAGTGTTTTCACTAGTACAACTAGTAAATATCATAGTGGATGTCAATGTTATAACCAGGGGAGGAAGATAACAGTTCAAGAAGGCTGGTAATTTTTCCAGAAAAGGTATAAACCCTAGATGTTACAGCAATTTTCTCTTAGGGCTACTGTATGTTAAATGGTTGGTTTTCTTTCACTGATTTCCTTCACCGAAGTAGATAGGCATATAGATTTTTCTGAAACCTGAAAGATATTTATGGTCTTTGAAACTAAATCATTAATATTGGGTGAAATCCAAAGAGGCAGAAGGAACAGAAAGATGCTCAGAGAATAAATTAGTTTTGTATATCATCATTTACAAAGGCAATGAAATTTAGATTTCCTTTCGTCAATAAAATCTCAAGGTAAAATTATTCCTAAATGATATGGAAAAATGCAATGATTGGCAAATCAAAATTATATTTTATAAATCAGACTTTTCAGCACTGCCTGTCAACCACGCCACTGCGATGGGCTGTCCTGGAGCCTCACATCTCCTAGCAACATGTTTTTTTCATTAGTCTGAATTTAATCTGGAAAATAGGATCACCACAATGGTCATCTACTTATTTAAAGTCAGCAGGTTACACAAACTTTTATTTATTACAAACAGGGGTCTTATAACAAGGGTTATAAGAAAACAGGATATGATCTCAAGAACTAACAATTAGAATCTATGTATTGCTCGGAAATGTGTAGAATAAATTTGCCAGATGCGAATTTGTGGCACATTTCTGTGTTTCGCCGCCGGCGAACAAATTAGCAAAACTTCGTCGATAATTCTCCGGCATTAGAAAAAAATGCGGACGTGCATCGGAAAAGTTGATTGCGTCAAAACCGTCACATGTCAACATTATTCGGTCACCCATTGACTTTAACGCCAGTGTCAAAATTGACAAGGGTGTCAAAATTCACTTTTCGCAATGATCCTACTTTCCAGATTAGATTCAGACTAATAAAAAAAACATGTTGCCAGGAGATGTGAGGCTCGAGGACAGCCAATGACAGTTGTATGGTTGACTGGCAGTGCTGAAAAGTCTGATTTATAAAATATGATTTTGATTTGCCCATCATTTTTATCATTGCATTATTCGGACCCCAATTGAATTTAACGACGGCGTCAAAATTTACACGGGCATCAGAATTCGAGTTCTGAGAATTTTTCGCCATTTCATGAATTTCGCAGGAAATTCATGAATTTTTCAGCGAAACGAGACAAATGTGCCCATTACGAGTACAAAATACTGTACAGTATATTCTTTTGAAAAAAGTAATGTACACTGTTATCCTGACATTTCTACAGTCTAATATTGGGTTTATTTAATCAGTATTCCTCACTATAATGGGGGCTATTAGAAAGCATACATTTATTATGGCATGCCTGGACTTCAGTAGCATCATTAATGAAATAGTGGAGCGTATGACATTTACACATTTCTTTGTTCTTGTTTTCACCCCAGGTACATTTTTTTATTTATAAAATGATGTGTTCCTACCCTGTGACATTTAGCTAATGTGTAAAGCGCAGACAAAATTAGGGGCATGCTCCTTGTATAGCTAAAGTACATGATGTCACAGGAAAAGACTCAACCATAGGCTTGTAATATTGTTATTGTAGTTATCCTGTTTTCATGGAGAGCACAATAACATTTTAGGTGCTGTCAGTACACTAGTGAAAACCTGAAAATATGATATAATTCTAGGATCCAAACTTGAGGCAAACTAATAACAACACTCATGGCTATTTGTGCATGAAAATCATCAATAGTTCTGAAAATGCTCTTTTAAAGGAACAGTTCAGTGTAAAAATAAAAATGGGATAAATAGATAGGCTGTGCAAAATAATGTTTCTAATATAGTTAATTAGCCAAAAATGTAGGAGTGACTGGATGTCTAACATAGCAGAACAGAACACTACTTCCTGCTTTTCAGCTCTCTAACACTGAGTTAGTCAGCAGCTATAAGGGGGCCCATATGGGACATTACTGTTCAGTGAGTTTGCAATTGATCCTTAGCATGCAGGTCAGATTCAAAAGCAAACAGTTATGACCCATGTGCGCCCCCTTAAAGTCACTGATTGGTTACTGCCTGGTAACAAATCAGTAGAAACCAAGAGAGCTGAAAAGCAGGAAGTAGTGTTCTGGCTATTATGTTAGACATCCAGTCACTCCAGCCTTTATACATTGCATTTTTGACTAACTAACTATATTGAAAACATTCTTTATTTTGCACAGCCTATCTATTTACCCAGTTTTTATACCGAACAATTCTTTTAATTCTGAAGGAAAATACTGCAGCAGGGTTTCCTAGCCATTATAAATGTGTCTTACACTTGATCTGTGAATTATCTTCTCAACCTAAGATTGGTTAGAATCTATTAAACACCTCATTGTAATTATTATTGTATATAAGTGCAAATATGGAGACCGGTCTGAAATAGCAAGGGGACCCATAAGAATCCCTGGTCTAGACACACTTAATTATCAATGCTTGTCATGCTTTTAGACTACACTTCTGCAGACCAAATTTTGCATCATCCTCAACGTCAGTTATGTCTTTAAGAAGTTTTTTTGTCCATAGATTTGAAGAAACGGAAACTGAATCTTTAAACATCAATATCAGAAAACAAATACAAAAAATTAAAAATAGAAAGCAATTTTACAAAATTCTGAAAGCATCTGAATTGAAAAAAAGTTCACAATCCCTATAAGGAAGGAAGACTGTACAAGGGGAAATAAACTCTAAAAACAAACATGTCTACAAGGACCATGTTTTCTTTACTGAACTTACTGCACCAGACTAGAGTTTTAGCATTTCTGTAAGAGTATTGATCTAGGTCTTCAAAGTTGTACACAGGAGCTCCCCATCATGAGAGTCTCAGTGACATGCTCAGTCTGGTCGGGGTAGCTGTTGAGAAGTTTAGCTTAGGGGTTGTCACAAATCACCAAGCAGAAAATTAGGTTTGTCGGATTCTACAGGGATGATTATTTGATTCTGATACAAATTGCACTGGTTTCTGAGATTCCATGGAGTGTGATTCCACAGTAAACACAAAATGCAGTTTTAAATGAGGGTTTTTATTATTTAGGGAGAAAAGAAATCCAAACCTGTGTGAAAAAGTAATTGCCCCCTGAACCCAATAACTGGTTGGGCCACCCTTAGCAGCAATAACTGCAATCAAGCGTTTGCGATAACTTGCAACGAGTCTTTTACAGCGCTCTGGAGGAATTTTGGCCCACTCATCTTTGCAGAATTGTTGTAATTCAGCTTTATTTGAGGGTTTTCTAGCATGAACCGCCTTTTTAAGGTCATGCCTCAATAGGATTCAGGTCAGGACTTTGACTAGGCCACTCCAAAGTCTTCATTTTGTTTTTCTTCAGCCATTCAGAGGTGGATTTGCTGGTGTGTTTTGGGTCATTGTCCTGCTGCAGCACCCAAGATCGCTTCAGCTTGAGTTGACGAACAGATGGCCGGACATTCTCCTTCAGGATTTTTTGGTAGACAGTAGAATTCATGGTTCCATCTATCACAGCAAGTCTTCCAGGTCCTGAAGCAGCAAAACAACCCCAGACCATCACACTACCACCACCATATTTTACTGTTGGTATGATGTTCTTTTTCTGAAATGCTGTGTTACTTTTACGCCAGATGTAACGGGACGCGCACCTTCCAAAAAGTTTAACATTTGTCTCGTCGGTCCACAAGGTATTTTCCCAAAAGTCTTGGCATGTGTTTTAGCAAAATTGAGACGAGCCTTAATGTTCTTTTTGCTTAAAAGTGGTTTGCGCCTTGGAAATCTGCCATGCAGGCCGTTTTTGCCCAGTCTCTTTCTTATGGTGGAGTCGTGAACACTGACCTTAAAGGAAAACTATACCCCCCAAACAATGTGGGTCTCTATTAAAAGATACTGAGTAAAACAGCTCATGTGTAAAACCCTGCTTCATGTAAATGAACCATTTTCATAATAATATACTTTTCTAGTAGTATGTGCCATTGGGTAATCATAAATAGAAAATTGCCATTTTAAAAAATAAGGGCCGCCCCCTGAGATCGTACGATTCACTGTGCACACATACAAACCACATGTAAGGTCACATGAGCCAATTAACAGGCAGAGTTCTGCCTTTTGCTTCCTCACTTCTTCCTGTTACAGTTAGTGTTGTAGTATTTCTGGTCAGGTGATCTCTGAGGCAGCACAGATAGAGTCACGAAATGGTGGTTCAAGGCAAGAGATGTAAAAGGGCAAAATTTATATAAATATATATTCCAGTTTGGTAAGATTCTTTAATATGTCATTCAATTTGATACAAACTATCTGTTGCTTACGTATTCATTTTGGGGGTATAGTTTTCCTTTAATTGAGGCAAGTGAGGCCTGCAGTTCTTTAGATGTTGTCCTGGGGTCTTTTGTGGCCTCTCGGATGAGTTGTCTCTGCGCTCTTGGGGTCATTTTGGTCGGCCGTCCACTCCTGGGAAGGTTCACCACTGTTCCATGTTTTTGCCATTTGTGGATAATGGCTCTCACTGTGGTTTGCTGGAGTCCCAAAGCTTTAGAAATAGCTTTATAACCTTTACCAGACTGATAGATCTCAATTGCTTTTGTTCTCATTTGTTCCTGAATTTCTTTGGATCTTGGCATGATGTCTAGCTTTTGAGGTGTTTTTGGTCTACTTCTCTGTGTCAGGTAGCTCCTATTTAAGTGATTTCTTGATTGAAACAGGTGTGGCAGTAATCAGGCCTGGGGGTGAGTACAGAAATTGAACTCAGGTGTAATAAACCACAGTTAAGTTATTTTTTAACAAGGGGGGCAATCACTTTTTCACACAGGCCCATGTAGATTTGGAGTTTTTTTTCTCCCTTAATAACGTAAACCTTCATTTAAAAACTGCATTTTGTGTTCAATTATGTTATCTTTGACTAATAGTTAACGGTTTTTGATGAGCAGAAACATTTAAGTGTGACAAACATGCAAAAGAATAAGAAATCAGGAAGGGGGCAAATAGTTTTTCACACTATATATATATATATATATATATATATATATATATATATATATATATATATATATATATATATATATCAGCAGTATATTGTGAGTTGGTCCATAAGCTCAGGTAAATGCCGGCAGCCCAGAGCATGTACAGTGAATTAGCAGAAAAGAATATGAGAAGCTATTGGGGGCATCTTTAGAGGAGCAGATCTTCCCTGCTGTGGGTTGGTACAGTACCTTGAAACATAATAATGCAGCATTTCTACCATACTGCTTTAATAAGCTTTAGTTCCACTGTAAAAGCAAAAATTTGTAGGACCAAAAAAGAAATTGGACTTACCTAACTTTTGAGGCATCTCAATTATCAGTCTGTAATGTTGGAGAGGGGTTGTTAGCTGTCAATTTTATATTTTTAGAATTTTATTACACTTAAAGCAATCCCAGTATAATCCAATCACAATGGATTTAGAAATGTCATATCTTCAAAACCACGGCCAAACCATACACAGTATCTCTTATGTATTTGCTGAATCGGTTGTTCTTTTTCTATATCTTTCCTCTTTTTTTTTTATAAATATTGTATGTTAACAAACTCCTTCTCTGTCACTCAAGTTCGATTAGTCATTTACTTATTGCTCATTTGCCTGGAAGAAAACAGCCCATGTATGTTTCTTTTTGGCAGTGGTGGAAAGAAGAAATAAAACAAGGACCTTTTGGTGTGAGTTTGCTGCCACCTATGGGTAATGTGGAACAATAACAGTAGCTTAGTTTTTTTATCAAGTGCGGAAGAAAGGAAAATAAATGAAACCCAAGCTACAATCATAATTCTTTTCAAATAAGCGGCTAAGGACATAATGTTCAGTTGCCTCTCATGCTGTGATTGTACCTGTTCTGCAGACAGGAGATTTGTACATAACTCTCAGCAGTATATCTAGTCACATATTTGTATTAGGCGCAGTTTTAAAGTGGGCTGAACTATAATAATCTCATGCTGAGCAAAACTATCTAAACAGTGATTTTTATTTATCTCTTTTAAACTGTTGCAGTTATTTTTATATACAGAACCACACGTGTTGCACAGTTTTTTTTTTTAATTCAAGGGTATATCTTTCTCAGCAGGTGGTATCATGCTGCAGAGCCTTTTTGAAAATTGAAAGATGTATAGTAGCATGGAACATGGGCAGTCTTAGTGATAAACACTCTGGCCATTAATTTAGGATCGAAAATCCTAAATTTTCTTTTTTCTGAAAACCACTCCGACCAAATCATAACTGACTTTTCCCCCCTATTTATCAATAAATTTCTCGTGTGGGAAAATACTCAAACAATTCAGATTTGTTGCCAAAAGCTGAGACTTTTTCGGATTTGATTGCCGAAAATTTTGACTTTTTCCGATTATCGCCTAAAAACCACAAAATCTTCAGATTATTGAATGAAACCCAGCGCAGATCAGAATATCCAATTGACATCTTCCATTGACTTCTATATGAACTCTGGAGGTTTGAAATGGAATACTTTTTTATTTAGGCTTTTAACACCATCGGGGTTTAATAAATAAGGAAAAATTTTAGGTTTGTTTTGGTGTTTTCACCTTTAAAGGTCTGAGTGGAAAGGACTCTAATAAGTAACCCCCAAAGTGTAACTTTGTATTTTGTACTTTCATATAAAAGCATTATAGTGATGATATCCCACTAATTCATTGTACAGCAAGTCATTGAAAGAAACCTGTATTTTTATAAGACTTTACAATTACTAGATGCAAACATGGCCTCAGAATTGTTCAAATTAAAATGGCACAAAAATTGTGATGTCTTGTACTGCCACTGCAAGCTAATTTGCTGCTTGCATCTACTTTGGTATATATACAGTCGCACAAGGTATAATATAGTCCTGCACAAGGGAGCACTGTACTAAGCAGCCACCTAGCAGTAAGTTCAGGGCTTCCTTTGTATAATGCCTTTATAGCTTTCTGAAATGGAATTATATGCAAATATTGTATATGACTATACAGCCTCTTCTCTGGCAGGTGTAAGCTCTGTGCATTTGCAAGCCATTATCTAAACAGTATACATTTTTGGGCCACTGGTGTCTGGTGCAAATTGTTGAGTTGATTATAGCTGCTATAGTGACTTCTTTAAAGCAAGGTCAAACTCATCCCTGCCAGCCCAGATTCCCTTCACATGGGCATACCTCCCAACATTTTGGAAATAAAAAGAGGGACAATGTTTTGACCACACCCATTTTTGCGGCAACACCCCGAATTACCATATTCATTTTACAAAATTTGGCAGATTATGAAAGTTTGAACATATTTCTATGTTTTTTTTCAGTTATTACAGTTTTGCTAATGAAGGTGAATTGCCTTTTAACCTGTGAGTCTTACCTTTGCCAAGGGACCTCCTTATCTAAATTGTTACAATTATTTATTTGCTTATCTCAAAATTGTTACAAAGTATCTTAGTTGCACCTGGTGGCTGTTTTTGGGCTCTTTGACAAAAGCCAATTAAGTTAGAAACTTTGTTTCTTTTTCTGGCTGTTCAGTGCAGAGAAAGTCGGGACTTTTCAGTACAAACGTGGGACTGCGGGTTGAGCAGTCAAAAAAGAGACTGTCCCCCTGAAAACAGGACAGTTGAGAGGTATGCATGGGTGCATTACATTGTGTGCTCACTGCACCAGATTGCTGCTCTTCCTTGCCCGGATCATGAAAACAGATAAAAGAGTTACTTGCCGGCGGGGTAATTGGGAGATGGAGGGGTGGCCTGGGGGTGTGCACGTGGGCCCCGATGCTGCGGCCCCAGTGGGCCCGGATACCCCAGTCTGAAACTGCTTTAAAGTCTGATAAATAATGTTGCATTTTGGGTAATAAAATTATATTATCTTTTCAACACCCTTTCTGTCTGTGTTACATTCCATATGTGGCACTTATCTGATGGCATGGGACAAACCTGAGCCACTCCGCAGTGTTATAGGGAAAGACTGTGTACCTGGTACTTATAAGCGCAGTGCCTATACCTAGTGGGATTCAGGAATGCACCTACATGTGGCCCCACTAAGAAAACAGTAATAATTCATTTAAATAATTAATTTAAAAGTAAATGGTCAACTAATACAATCAGCACTCCCAACACGGTGGCAATAGGGACCTCACCAACTAACTAGGCAAACGCAAACTGTCTGACTAACTAAAAGAAAGCAACATCCTTTAACTTAGTCCCACAAACACAGTCTATAAAATCTTCAAGCGCTCCTTTAAGATACCCTCACAACAAAATTCTCTTTGGAAGCTTTACACAGTATCTTCAGGCAAGTCAAGCATTTATAGTGATACTGACACTAAACATTTTCTTTTCAAAATATTAATCTACATTAAAAGTTATATATATATAGGTCACGTTGATCATTTTTTTTCTGCTTTTGTAAGTAATTGTTACTTGAAATTCCTAAACCACACTGTTTTGACAACCTGACTGTCCCATCTCAGCCTGTCAGTTAGAGTTTCTAATGCTCACCGACTACTGCTGCACAAATATGGCAGCCCCCTCATACAGGAACATGGGGGTAAGAAAGGTAATGTAAAAGTATCAGGCAAATACAGTACTTTTATAGCAAATATATTAATAGCATTCAAAGATAATGTTATGATGGATATAAAAAAGGTTATTTCTGGTGTCAGTATCTTTTTATGGACATGCAGTGCAACTCCAGCCCCTTTGGATACTCAGATGGGAATCCCCTGAAGATGCTGATCCAGACTCCTCTCACACTCTCTGTCTCTCCAGGCACAGTATCTGGCTTCCCTGTGCCAACCTGATCCAAATGACTGCTTTTGGTGAGGCCAGTTCTCTGGGCCCACTGCCAGTTCCTTTTTCTTTGTCTCTATACATCAAATGGCTCTCTCTGCCAGGTTGTTCTCTGTCAGGCTCTCCTGCTTCCTCTTCCTACCAGCCATTTCCATGCTGCTGTGTAATTTCCTGTGCAGCTGGTTGATAGGTAACAACTTACAGAATACAAACAAAAGCTCTGCACCTGCTTCATTACAGGGAACTGCTGCAGAAGTGCAGGGATTCTGCACTACCTCAATACAATAATGTGTGCTGATTTCTTGGCATTGAACTAGTAAATAAAGACTTGACAAAGGTTCTAGTGGGGGACTGAAACAATGACCTGAATAATGATTTAATCTATTTAATAAAAACGATGTTTTAGCATTTTGATAAGTCTGGTGTGAATCAGTCATACTTTTTTTGAATGCATCTTGGGTCTAATTGCAACTAGCTATAAGATATTTAATATTAATTCTGTGATGCTTAGGTGTTCTGGGGAAAAAAATGATTCACAGTCATGCCTTATATTAACTTACCGGTGGGAAACATCAGCTATAACAAAACTCATGTAATCATTGTCACAGACAAAATCAATTAAACAATTAACACATTCATTCACCATATATCAGCAAAGTATAGCATATGTTCAAAAATAAATAGCAAGTTAAAAACAAGTTACCAAACCCCAAAACAAGACACAATATTACTCAATCCATCTAAGCATGCTACATATTGTTATTAATATTACAAATGTATCGCTTATTGAGAAACAATTCGGTATCAAACACAATAAATATCAATCTCCCATCTTATACTGCTCTGTCGGCATCTGTGCTGGTGAGAGAGGGCAGAATTATGTAAAGCTAGATTTGTATATATATAAAGCATCTTGTTGCAATGAGCTTCCTAAACTAGCAACAGAGTACTATGTGAAACTAGTTAATAGGCTCTTAGAAATGTTAGAGCAGTGTTACAAATGGATCTCACTACATCAGTGTCACTGTGAAGTTCACACATTGTTTAAACAACTATTTAATCCATGATAATTTGTTAAACCTACGAAAAAAACCTGGTGCTAGTCATTTAAATTTATATCAAAAAACCCAAAAGTACCCTGGAAATCCATCAGTGTATCAGAAGTATCTATTACCCTCCAACCATTAATCTAATACTGTAGTATCCATACCCATATATATTCAGTTATATATAGTCCATAGAGATGGCAGCACTATCAAAAAAATTTAGTTACTTGCCTGGGTGCAGAGCCACAGCAGCATTATTCAATTCAAAAAGAAGACCGCACACTCAGGGCCAGATTGCTGGCTGAAACGTTAGTCTCCCAGTAATAAACGTAAATATTTTTTTGTTCTTTAAGACCTTAGTGTGCGGACTTCTTTTCAAATTAAAGGAAAACTATACCCCCAAAATGAATACTTACGCAACAGATAGTTTATATCAAATTGAATAACATATTAAAGAATCTTACCAAACTGGAATATATATTTACATAAATATTGCCCTTTTACATCTCTTGCCTTGAGCCACCATTTCGTGACTCTATCTGTGCTGCCTCAGAGATCACCTGACCAGAAATACTACAACACTAACTGTAACAGGAAGAAGTGAGGAAGCAAAAGGCAGAACTCTGTCTGTTAATTGGCTCATGTGACCTTACATGTGGTTTGTATGTGTGCACAGTGAATCGTACAATCTCAGGGGGCGGTCCTTATTTTTTAAAATGGTAATTTTCTATTTATGATTACCCAATGGCACATACTACTAGAAAAGTATATTATTATGAAAATGGTTCATTTACATGAAGCAGGGTTTTACACATGAACTGTTTTACTCTGTATCTTTTAATAGAGACCTACATTGTTTAGGGGTATAGTTTTCCTTTAAATTAATCTCTCCAGTTCAGATACATTTGATGGCTGCCGAGAATGGACAGCCTGCTTCAAATCATCCCTTAGATTTTCCATGATATTCAACTCAGGGGACTGTGACGGCCATTTCAGAAGATTGTACTTCTCCCTCTGTATAAATGCTTTTGTAGATTTCTAAGTGTGTTTAGGGTCATTGTCTTGTTGGCATATCCAACCTCTGAGTAACTTAAACTTTTTGACTGATGCTTGAACATTATCCTGAAGAATTTGTTGATACTGGGCTGAATTCACCTGACCCTCGACTTTAACAAGTGCCAAAATATTCCAAAATGACTGTGGCTTGTCTAAATGAGCTTTTACATACAGTACAAAGTGACTCTGTTTGTGGCGTGAGTGCAGAAAGCGCTTTTTTCTCATCACCCTGCCATACAGATGTTCTTTGTGCAAATTGCGCTGAATTGTAGAACGATGTACAGATACACCATCTGCTGCAAGATGTTCTTGCAGGTGTTTGGAGGTGATCTTTGGGTTGTCTGTAACCATTCTCACAATCCTCCACATATGCCACTCCTGTATTTTTCTTGGCCTGCCAGACCTAGGTTTTACAGTAACTGTGCCTGTGGCCTTCCATTTCCTGATTATATTCCTTACAGTTGAAACTGATCGTTTAAACCTCTGAGATAGCTTTTTGTAGTCTTCCCCTAAACCATTATACTACTCCTTTTCCATTCCCTTTCCTGTGTCAACACCCTTCGTCTATACTCCGCTAAACTGAAAATGCTTAATAAACAAAACTTTTACTTTTTACAGGAGTAAATGGTACAACATTGCAAGGGGCAATAATAGATAGCAAATAATCTGATGTGACCAGTAAATGCTACCTGCTGATTGGTTGCTGTTGGACGGTCTCTGTGCTCCTCAATAAAGCATGAAAATCTGAGACTGGCAAAATGAATTCAGCATTGCCTGACATAGATGCCCCCTTCCTATATATTCACAGCAAATCTGTTCATGGCATTATTTTTTGCTTATCACTATTTATGTTGAAATCTTGAAGATTCTTTACAGTCAGCAGTGCATCTTTATGCCTAATACATACAGGACACCATAGCCTAAAATTTAGCAGCTTAATGTATATATTGCATGATTTGTACAAAACTATATGAAACCTGAATTTAAATATCATCTAAGCTTATTTAATGCAAAACTATGCTTTAATGAGTGCAAGCAGAAAGTTATATTTAAATGTAAATATGTCTGCAATATTATTCACTGGGGATATATGTCTGTTCTTTCTTCCCTTTTTAATTCTATTGTTTGTCGTGCTTATTACCATGAATAAATTGTCTTAATTAGAGTCGCATGAAAGGGCCATATTGCTGGGAATTACATACAGAGAAAACTAATTCCACAGTCCAAACTATAAAACCAGATTAGGAGTAGCATAATTTCAAGGCAAAATAATAATTAGAAAACCCTCTGGCAGACGGATGTTTGAGCTAATAGTGAAAAAAAAGACACCAAAGTAACTGGCATCTAAATTGGGGCCTACATAAAATCCCACCTAAACACAAATATACTGTCTTCTATATACTGTACTCACATCAGCTAGGCTTTTAAGCCCTATTAAATGGAATAAACTGGTTAGCCCCATCAGAACAGAACTCTCTTCTCTAATTCAGGAACCGATGTGTCAGATTTGAGAATATATCTGCCTTTGCCAATAAAGGAACTTAAGGAAATATGTTATCCTCTTGGCTGATTGGTCTTGATGGATAAAACAAACCACATCAAATGCCATTAGACCCTTATGAAAGTCTGCAAATATCAATGGTGAGGATTGCAATTCAGTTTAGTATTTGGCCAAACTGAATGTCTCAGTCTCAGAAACATTGTGTTTCTTCATGTGTTCCCCTGCAGTGGACCTTTGATGCACTTGACACAGGACTGTGTTAACTACTGCATTCCCTAAACTCGAACACCAACACAGGACCAAATTCTTGTATTTAATGGCTGTTATACTGTTAATTCTACAGTAAAAGTAAAAGCTTTCAGCAACGGAAACTTAATTCACAAGCATATGGGCTTCCAGTCTGAATGGGCCACAGTATAAATGGTTTGTGCACTTTGAGAAATGCACCCAAAATTAAATGAACCGAATCCTTTCCACTCTGATTATCAGTTTCCAAAAGGATACAATTACGATTATGGAGATTAATCTATTATCTGATGACACTCTTCCAATATTACAGTATTAACATCATATATTGATGAAATAAATCACCATCAGGTTTGAATGTTTAACTTATGACCAAGAACTGCAGTTTTGCCTAAAATAAAACCGCACTAGATGATGGAATTCTGATAACTTCACATGTGTATGAAATAGCTCCATCCTTCAATCAAATGATATCTGGTATTTTCATTTTTACTCAACCCTTTCCTGGATATACTGCAGTTCCGGGTATATTAATCCAACTCTGTTATAAAGAAGACAGATTATAAGGAAAGTAAAATAAATGCCAATGCCCTCAAGGAAAACTGCTGCAATTGCATTTACCATGTGTATAGTCCTACTGTACATTTATTTATTTTTTTGGCAAAGAAATTCTACTGCCACAGATTTTAAAAAAAATATTAAAAAGTAGACAAAGACCTGATGGCTTACGTTCTCAATTTAGAAAAATAGTTCTAGTCCCTAAAAATGTATTCTTCTACTTGACACATGTTCCACTAAACATCTATCAAAGGCAGACAGTATTACATCCAAGTCAATCAGGTGTCCACAAAAAATAGGTAAACTGACCAAACGATATTCAATCAATCAATAGAGAGAGTGACTTTATTGGCAGGTTGAAGTGTATGTCAATAAAATATAGACAATGACAATCTCTGCCATTACACAGGGAGGGGCTGCCCAAAATGAAAACATTGAGCTTTCTCTCAATTACCATGAAGAATGTTGCCCATCTATTAACATTTACAGGGTAAGGTAAGAGAAGGGATATTGCATTTGTACAGTTTTTCCTCCCAGATATTGTATATTCTTGTTTATATAATTGCTCAAAAAAGCTTATACAGTTGCATAGAGCGGAATGTTGCCCAGAATGTAAAGCATGTTATAAACCATAAACAGGACCATAAAAAGATCAAGAAGGAACCATAGGAAGATAAACAAGGAACCATATGGGTTTGGTGCTTTATGGCCCTAAGAGAATGCTTTGTGGACAGAGTCATTTATAAGTAGTGATGGGTGAATTTATTCGCCAGGTGCAAATTCACGGTGAATTCCCGCAATTTGCCGCTGGCGAATAAATTTGCGAAACCGCCACTAAAATTCACCAGCGAAAATTCGTCGGCGTAAAAAAAAACAGACGCCAGCGTCAAAAACGAGACGCCGGCACCATTTCACAAATTTTTCACAGTTTCGGGAATTTCGCAATTTTATTTTGGCGAAGCAAAATGCTCCAAATTCGCCCATCACTATTTGTAAGCTATTGGAAGAATTAGGGTCCTACTGCAGAAGCTGTTCAGCACATTGAAAAATCCCATGGACTAAACATGATTATATTCAACTATAAGGGGCACATTTACTTAGCTCGAGTGAAGGATTAGATCCTCTTTGCATTGCATTAGACCAGTGGTCCCCAACCAGTAGCTCGTGAGCAACATGTTGCTCTCCAACCCCTTGGATGTTGCTCTCAGTGGCCTTAAAGCAGGAGCTTATTTTTGTATTCTGGGCTTGGAGGAAAGTTTTAGTTGTATAAAAACCAGGTGTACTGCCAAACAGAGTCTCAATGTAGGCTGACAATCCACATAGGGGCTACTAAATGGCCTATCACAGCACTTATTTGGTACCCCAAGAACATTTTTCATGCTAGTGTTGCTCCCCAACTCCTTTTACTTCTGAATGTTGCTCACGGCTTCAAAAGGTTGGGGATCCCTGGATTAGAATGAATTTCGAAGGTTTTTTTTGGCTACTTCGACCATCGAATTGGCTACTTCGACCTTTGACTACGACTTCGAATCGAGCGTTTTGAAACTAAAAATCGTTTGACTATTCGACCATTTGATAGTCGAAGTACTATCTCTTTAAAAAAAACTTTGACTACCTACTTCGCCATCTAAAACCTACCGAGCACCAATGTTAGCCTATGGGGACATTCCACATAAGCTTTCCTAGCAATTTCTGATCAAAGGAAAATCGTTCGATCGATGGATTAAAATCCTTTAAATCGTTTGATCGAAGTAAATGCGGTAAATCCTTCGACTTCGATATTTGGAATCGAAGGATTTTACTTCATAGTAAATGTGCCCCTAAGTGATTTGTCACAAGGCATACATCTATTAACTATTCAGTGGTAGGGTAGGCATAATTTTTCCTTCCATATTCACATAGATGCAGATCTGTGTAAATCAGTATGCAAATGCTTATGCTATTGTTTAAAAAATATTTTGTTACTATTCAGTCCATCTAATGTTCACAAGCTCATTCAGCCAGGTCATGATATACCTGTAGTAATAAGTCAAATCAACTGGACTTGCTGTATTTTCACATTCTGGACAGGGAGGAGGATTGTGTTCGTGATAGGGGTCAAAGAAGCCATATCTGTGAAAACAGAAAAACCAAGTTTGAAAAGAAGTGGTTGGTGTGACACCTATCAAGGGTCGAATTGAAAATTTGAATTTTTAAATTTGAATTATGAGTTTATTTTAGTATAAATCAACTAGGGAATAGTCCAAATTCAATTCGAGTTAAAAAAAAATTGAATTTTAAAATGTATCATGTACTGTCCCTTTAAGAATTCAAATTCAACTATTCGCCATCTCAAACCTGCCGAATTGGTGTTTTAGCCTATGGGGGACCTACTGCAATCAATTTGGAGTCCTTTAGTGGACTTATTTTAAAAATAAATTTTGGTGAAACAATTCAAATCAAATTCGAACAAATTTGATTCAAATTAGATTCGAGTTTGCAGCTCAAGCCTATTCACCCGTTTTAAAAAAAAAAAAAAAAAATAGATTATGCTGATTGGAGTAAGAATCCAGAGCATATAACCACAAATATTTTTATACAGGTCATTCTGAATCTATAAATAGCTGATCCTGCAGAAAATCTCGAGAAAATCTTGAGAAAGCACATAAAAAGTAGTGATGCGCGAATCTGATCTGTTTCACTTTGCAGAAAATTTAAAAAAAAAGTTGACAAGCACACTGAAGTCAATAAACAATTTTCCACCCAACTTTTTGAAAAATACATGATTTTTTTTTATACTATACATTAGAGTCAACATGGGTTTTCTTTTTTGCAACGAAACACAACAAAATATGTTGTTTATTCCTGGTAAAAAGGCTTTTTTCTCGCAGTTACACAGAATTCCCACATGTAAAGTGTTTTATACATTTTTTTTTGTTGCAAGGGACAGTGACTCTGACAACCAGATATCATTTCAGCTTCAGGTCAGAAAGAGGCAAAATAGAAAGGCTAATAATTCAGAAAATATATATATGTAGCCCACCTGTGGGTGTTCTATAGGAGTGTATGCTGCCTGCAATGTAACTCTGGCTCTATAATGCTAGGGTCAACTCCCAGTGAGTACCAGGAACTGCCTGGACTCAAACCAGTGACCTGTTATATATATATAGTATGGTTAATTCTCCTCCTGCTTGAGCACCAGGAGGCAGTGTGGCATCACACTTGACATGTGGAATTTGGAGAGAGAGAAAAAATAAGAAAAAATCACCCATTAACTTTAATGCATTTGGAGTGAGAGAAAAAAGTCACCCATAGACAATAACATATTTTGCTACAAAAAAGTTGCCGCAATGAAAAAGTTGTCCATAGACTTTAATACATTTCCCAAATTTTTCAGCAGTTTTGCAAATTTATCAACAAAGTGAAACGGGACAGATCACTCATAACTACCTATTATAATAGTGGGTGAGGCATATTTTTTCTGCGCCATGCTAAGCACTGAGCACATGCCAACCCTTCCTTTTTTTCAGCCTAATTCCAGCATGGCTTATGACTCTTTTCCCTCAGATAGATGCCTGCTATGGCACTGGGAAAAAGAATCAACCAAGGATTGTATCTATCAACCAACAAATCCTGTATTACACTCCTATAATGAATATTACAGAACTAGTCTGGCACCAGCTTATCTACTGATCCTGCCACCTGCCAAGGTCAAATGTTGTACCCACCTTCCTGGAAGGTGAAACCACAAGAAGGAGGGTGAGCACACACTGCCATCTACTAGGCAGTAAATGGAACTGAAAGAAAATTATTTTCACCAGGGATGAGAAAGTAGCTCACCAGGGCTAACCAAGGACACTACTTTTAAGGGACTGCCTGAAATAAGGGGCAGCTAAATTATGGATCCCCTACAAAAAATTTTAAAAATGGAGCAAATTTACATTTACAATATTCAGTACCTGTACTGACTTTTAACTAATTGTGCTGCACTATTACAGTATTTATTTCTAGTGATGGGCAAGCTTGTCCCATTTTGCTTCACCACGAATTTCGTGGAAAATTGGCGAAAAAGTAACGAAACTTCAATTTTGATGCCTGCGACAATATGCCGGCTGACGTGATTTTAGTGCAGGCGGGGGAACCGTCACCGGCGTTGAAAAAACTTTGATGCCGGCATCAAAACCGTCACCAGCGTCAATTTTTTCAAAACCGGCGAATTTTCACCAGCGAATTTTTGCGCCAGTGGCAAAACTGGCTAATTCACCGCTAATTTGTGCCTGGCGAATAAATTCACCCATCACTATTTATTTCTTATTAAATAGCTTTTTCTTACCTTGCTTTATTAGGTGTTTGGGTTTCTCGTTCTTGTCATAACCTGCTTTCCCAGATTTTCATGTGATTTTTATATATTTCCTACTTAGAGCTATGAAACCTCTAATTTCATTTTTATTTTCTTGCTGATAAACTACCTCATCTTATACACTAGTGTCTGACTTCATGTTTCAGGCATGCTGTAATTTCAACTTTCAGCATTATATTTACTTATGTTCATATCTGGAAATCTTCTCAAAGCACTTATGCTGTATGAAGTAAACTCTGTTTATCTCAATCTATGTCATTAATAACCAACTTATTTCTTCTTTGAATCCACCATAACTAATGCAATGAAGCATTGCCATTCCTTGATAAAGAAATTCAAACTCTAGACCAGGATCATGTATCAATAGTATTTATCATTTCAGGAATTTTGGGAATCATCCATTTCTGATAATAATCAGAATGACTACAGATTAATTGTGTTTATTCAGCCCTCACTATTTAAGTTTAGCCCTTGAGTCTACCAGTAGGGAAATACAGTATATACAGTTTCAATTGAACAATCTTATAAACCTTGGTTCCAATTTCAACGGAGAAATCAAAATTAGAGGTGCATCAGGATAGTCTTTTCTAAGGCTATTACAATTTCATTACCATTTATTCTTGTTTTGGAGGACCTCTAAAACGTCTAAAAAATGTTCAGAAAATTCCTAGCAAAAAAAAAAACAAAACCTTCTAAAATCCTAATTGATTTAGAGCAGTTCAGTAGGGTCAGCGCAGCTCCTATTGACTTCTATGGGACCTTGACATCTTTTGGCGCATTTTGGTATTAGAGGTTTTTATGGTTTTCACACTTAAGAAACCACAAATGTTTAGAGATTTGTGAAAAAAACCTAAATTGCTTTATGTTCTCACACTCTACTGCTCCTAAAACTAAGTGATATTCTTCCTTTTCGTCAATGAAAAATTTGTATGGCAGTTAGAGATAAAGATATTTATAACCAAAAAGCTGCCCTACTCCAATTTACTGGTGCTAGAGAAAGGTGCATAGAATATAAAGGACTATGGGGGTTATGTAACAAAAGGCACTAAGTTTTCTAGTCACCTGTTTAAAAGCAAATATTTTATTGGTTGCCATTGGTTACTGCTCCTGGGCAAACTTAGTGCCTTTTATTACAAATGGGGGTATGAGCAGATATAAAAAAAAAAGTACAAAATAATTTCAGGTAACTAAATTTTAATGACTTAACTAACATTTATGTTGGATAAGTCAGCGCACAAACTGAACCAAAATAATTAACTGCATGCAACAATTAAACTGTTACATCTTGTACAAGAAAATTTTGGTATGGTTTCTCTTTTTCTCTACTATAATTTGAACTTTAAAAACATATACAGTCATTTGAAAAGGTTTCGGAACCCCTCTTAATTCTTTGGAGTTTTGTTTATCATTGGCTGAGATTTCAAAGTAGCAATTTCCTTTTAATATTCATCCATTGTTCCACAGTTGGCCTCTTGAAAAAGCTGCGATTGGCAGAGAAACGGTCGTTGAGGTTGGTGCGGCGTTCTGGGAGAAGGGGTCCCTCTCCAAGGATTTGTGGTGACGAGGCATTGAATTATGGACGCTGATCTTAAGCTCCCCATAGACGCGACGATTATTCTTGCCGAACGACCGATTTTAGGGAAGCCCGACCAATCCTTCGAAATTATTGTGCGGTTAGTGGGATTCGAAAGATAGTACATCTTACGTTTTTTTGGCCGACATCTGTCAGGAAATTGATCGGCCAGGTCAAAAAATCTTTGTCGGCCCCAGTGCAATCTATCTATGTTTGCAGGGCCAAGCAGGCAGCTCCCCTTTGTTTTCCTGGCAAATTGGTCTTTTTAGTTGATGGTAAATTCGTACGATCGTATGATCGTTCTGAGTTGATCGTGGTCTCCCGATCAGGACCTGATCTTTTAAAAATCTCAACATCTATGGCCAGCTTTACTCACTCACCTTAAACCGGCTCAGTGGTGAAACTTCAGGAACATGGTCTGTATATGCACTTGTGTTACTCTGGTTCGGACAGGACAGTGACATCCTACGATTCCATGAGTCTGGTTATAAGAAAATCCTTTGTGCGGTATTGCGATTGCTAAATCGCCAAGGATGTCATTAGACTTTCACATATGGATTCCTAATACCATCTGTCATTACCTTTAACATACAGACCTCACTGTGCCAGTTATACAAACTTTATATCCTGTCCCTGACTAACACCCTGGGACGTTGTCCTCTGGAGGAGACCCAGCACTTGTGCTATTGGGATAATCTCAAATACATACAACGTTCTGGACAGTGCCCATGTTCTATGCTTCGTTTCACATTACACCATCTATTGTCTTAACACATTGCTCAATCAGCTGCGTCATGGACACAACCAGTGGCATAGATGTATGCTTAATGATTTGAATGATCATATTCCCTATAGATTAGTTTGGTGTCTCACAGCTGTCCTTATTATATATACCATTTGTTCCTCCTATCCGATTTATTGAAATCGGGTTGTGTGGTCAAATGATCTAAGGAGAGGGATCCCTCCTCCCATACGTTGAACCTTTTAAATTTGTTTTTAACTGATATTTGGGGCATGGTTGTGAATATTGCCTTTTTAAAAATTGTTTGAATTATTTCAGAAATTTTTCTATTCAGTGATCAAGTCCCGGAGGTTAAGTCCCCTTTTTAGGCCCAGACACTTTGAACTTAGTTTTTTGTGGACACTCCTTGGGTCTTTATCAATGATTACAATTATTATCTGCTGTCTTGCTTGTTCACTTTCAAAGTTAAATTGTATTCCTTTTAATATATAACATGCTTTATGGAAACAGTAGTATTTCAGCAGTGACATAAAGTTTATTGGATTAACAGAAAATATGCAATATGCTTTATAACAAAATTAGACAGGTGCATAAATGTGGGAACCCCAACAGAGATATTACATCAATACTTAGTTGATCCTCCTTTTGCAAATGTAACAGCCTCTGGATGCCTCCTATAGCCTTTAATAATTGGCTGGATTCTGGATGGCGGTATTTTTGACCATTTGTCAATACAAAATCTCTCCAGTTCAGTTAAATATGATGGCTACAGAGCATGAACAGCCTGCTTCAAATCATCCCATAGATTTTCGATGATATTCAAGTCGGGGGAATGTGACGGCCATTCCAGAATATTGTACTTCTCCCTCTGCATAAATGCCTTTGTAGATTTTGAAGTGTGTTTAGGGTCATTGTCTTGTTGGAATATCCAACCCCTGCGTAACTTCAACTTTGTGACTGATGCTTGAACATTTTCCTGAAGAATTTGTTGATATTGACTTTAACAAGGGCCCCAGTCCCTGAACTAGCCACACAGCCCCACAGCATGATGGAACCTCCCCCAAATTTGACCATCCATGAAAATCCATGCAAATTGCACCATCTGGTGCAAGATGTTCCTGCATGTCGTTGGAGTGATCTTTGCGTTGTTTGTAACCATTCTCACAATTCTGTAAAATCCTGTATTTTTCTTGGCCTGCCAGACCTTGGTTTTACAGCAACTGTGCCTGTGGCCTTCCATTTCCTGATTACATTCCTTACAGTTGAAACTGACAGTTTAAACATCTGAGATAGCTTTTTGTAGCCTTCCCCCTAAACCATGATACTCAACAATCTTTGTTTTCAGATCTTTTGAGAGTTGCTTTGAGGATCCCATGCTGTCACTCTTCAGAGGAGAGTCAAACAGAAGACACACCTGCCAATTAAGTTTTAAGGCTTAACAAGCTAATCCAACCAATTTGGTATTGCCAGTAATCAGTATTGAGCAGTTACATGCATTCAAATTAGCAACATTTTTGCACAGTTTTTCACATTTGATTTAATTTCATACAACTGAATACTGCTTCACTAAAAATCTTTGTTCAGAAAACACACCAGTGCTCAGATGTTCCTGGGAAATGAAAAGACATACCAATGTTATCTTTTTTTGTTGAAAGTGGATTAAATTATTATGCAGGCTGAGAGGGTTTCCCAAACTTTTTCATATGACTGTAGATGAGTGGCATCAATAATGTGCGTCATTTGGGAATGTCTTGATGTTCTTCACTTCTGCACCACTTTAATTACATCTCCCTTACCCAGAAATGAAAAAGACAACTGGACCTTAATAAAAGTAAACACTTCTGCAAGGGGTTATCTCCTAAATGAGCACACAGTAAAATGATTTGTTTTCTTAGTATTAGCAAGAGCTGTCACTTCCCTCCAGCACCAAGACTGTAATAAAGCTTTTGACATCTTCAGCTGCAGGTGAGTTTGAGCACAAGAGAAATGTCACTCTATTCCATTTAAAATATATTTCTCCTTTTATTCTGTTCACCTAAGGAAGATCCAGCTTTCTTTATAAAACCTTCATATTTCTTGAAAAAAAATCAGAATTTTTATTATTGCTTAGGGAATTTCCCAAAATCTGTCAGTTGTACTTTAACAGTGATTAATTTAAATTAAAACTGATTGTTGGATGAACAGATGTTGAAGGTTTAGACAAATTAAAAACTTACAAATCAGAGATAATGTACCTTATTGAAAATAAAAATAAAAAAATACAAATAATCAGATGGCATTTCAAATAATGCAGACAGGGGTTTAACAAAAGCACACCCCCCCCACTAAAAATTTTCAAAGGGCCCTCCTGCACATAGGCAATCCTGTGCACAGCCAGTACATTTCATTTAATATTATTATTGTCACTCAACGAGACTGACAAGCCTGTGATAGCTTTACAAGAAGAATATCAATATTTCAGTCTTGAAAATAAGAAAAACAACTTGTGTTTTCCCAACACTCTGCAATATGATATAAGAAGATGTGATTTTCTCATTGTTATTAAAAAAAAAGATATATATATCCGTACAAACTGGTGTGGAACGGTATCCCAATCCGTGACTTAGTCCAAATTATGGACAAAACATATATCAAAACCACTTCATTTTCATTGTGCGCGACATACAGCAGCAGCCCTGAGATTTTTGTTGATAGAGTCTGTTGCCCCCCCACGTCGGGGGGGGGCAACAGACTCTTGTTACTCCAAAGAAGGGAGAAATTTTGGATACATACATTACAAACACTACATCCCTGGGGACTCAATAGGGAATACGATTTATATGCTTTTATGTGAATATAAATCTTGTGCATATGGGGTGGGCAATAGGGACTTTGTATTGTAACATACATGGAGATACTGTTATTCTATTTGATCCTGTTAGGTTTGGCTCACTAATGATATAAGATATAATATGTTAGGAGGTCCATGGTGCTGAATATGTATTACTGTCTGTACCTGTCTACATGTCACCAGCCATGGGGGCAACCATTCAAGCTGGAAAAGGGAGAGAAGGTACAGGATACCCAGCAAATAACTCTGTTGTATACAATCAGATTCTTCAGAACGTATCTGTTATCTACTGTGTATGCTGTGCTTGAATGACTGTCCCCATGGCTACAAAGCAGCTTGATTATATAAACTATAGTTGTGTTTCTAAAGCAAACACACCAGTTTTACCAGTGCAGGGCAACACTATATTGTCATTCATTTAAAACACTTTAATTTTTTTGGTTTTATTGTTCCTTTAACAATGCATGCCTAGTAGTTCAAATAATTTCTATGATAAGAAAAACCTCCAAATACCCACTGAAAAAGTTTTGAATATTATGTGCCTGTTTCCTATGTTTAATATTTAATAGCTTGAGAACAATGTCAGATGGCTACTAACTAATTTCTACGTATTACATCTATTATTTATTATATCTTGCAAATGATACAGCATGTGTGCTGTGCAAGCTTTTCAGTAGTTTAATTTTACTCTGGGCTTATTTTTTAAAACACTTTTTTTTTCTGAATTTCTCCGCTTATTTTGTGTGTGTGTTAATTTCCTAACTGGGAAGGCAGTCCTGTTCACAAAAAGCTTGATGGCTGGTGGCAGGATCTAAGCTTCAATAGTACCAGATACAACAGTACCAGACCAATCGAGTCAGATGTACTCAAACATTTCTTGTAGAATCTGGATGGGTACTGTATGGCACATACTATGTTTGGGTTACTATCCACCATACTGTGAATATGTACCTGTTTGCAATAAATGTATGTGTAGCTATGATGTACCAAACAAGCCCTTTGCATGCATATATGTTGCTTTGATCTTATAGGAAGGATAGGACATGAGTTTCCTTTAAATATAGTAGGTCACATTAATAACACATCAGGAACAACTGTTATAGCTTAATATCAATTACTGAAAATATTCCTGTTGTTAAGAATACTCTAATTTGTCAATAATTACATTTATCCCTGAATTACTTTAGTGTCAGCTTGATAAAAGATGCATAAAGATACAGATTGCCTAATTCAGTACTGCACCCATGGTTAAAGGAACCTATAATATTATAATAATTATATTATTATTATTATAATATAATAATATATTGCATAAAACAGCTCATATGTAAAACCCTTGCTTTGTGTAAATAAACCATTTTCACAATAATATACTGGACGGATTTACTAGGTCTTAAGGTGGCCATAGATGTAACAATTACGATCTTTCTTGGAAAAGATCTATCCAAGAAAGATCGTTTGTTTCAATACACACATGTAGAGCTGAATCGCCAGATATACAAATAGAAACAATAGAATTCTACCTGTATCTGACGATTCAGCACTAACAATGGCCGATGTTTGGGTGCTATCAAAGGCACCCGAAAATAATTTTCCATCCAGCCCGATAGACCAGCTGACCGATATCCAAGTCTTCTGCTGATATCGGTCGGCTTTTTTTCCAACATACATGCACTGAATATCGTACGCAAATTTGTTTCGTACAATATTATCTGTGCGTCTATGACCAACTTTAGATCTTTTGTCTATTCACCCAATATACACCTTCCTTGCTTAGTTAGTATGTACACACAGAAAAACCACAGTGCTGTGTATACGTTATATAATGCTAGTTGTGCTATATTAAATGAGCCATCTATTGTCTTGTAAACAAAATTGATTAAGAAAAAAAATGTAACTTCTAAATGCTAAATGAAGACCATAATGGTTGTGTTTTTATTAGCGTATTCATTTTGCCTAATAAAAGTCAGCAGTCTTTAAGTGGTACCATTAAAAATAATGCAAGCTCAGATAAAGAGCAGAAAACTCTATGGCTTCTAAATGTATAATGGCTGGTTACAGATCATAGGGACTCAAAAGTCTATTAACTCAAGTCATGATAGCAACAATAATACAGTACCAATGGGAATTGTTTTTTTTAGCATATCAATACAATATTTGCCAGTGTTTTTATTTCCATTCTTATCATGGTTTAAAGAAACTCCAAAATGATGAAATCTCAAACACAGTCATTATTGTTTAATCTGTGGCTTCTAATCAAAAGATTGTAGTTTTGATAAGCGGTGAATGGAAAGTCAGTCAGTCCAGGAAAAAGTACTTTCAGCTTTTAAAGTATTCTAATGTATGTGCCAAAATACAGAGTTCCCATTGATGGGAATAGGCCTCAAGTGATTTCTTTTACATTATTCTCAAGACACAATCTTTTCCTCCTGTTATCAATCTTCACAAGATGTAATTAGAGAATACAAAAAGCAATATTGTGGGAATCAGGCAGATGAGCAGAGCACATTGTATCCATCTAATGTTACTTGTTAATGTATTTAAACGACATGTTAAATTTGTTTCAATAATCATTATCTCTTTACATTATCTGTGGGAAGGTGCTGGGTTCTGATTATGTGAACTGAGTAAACTAAAGATAGGGGTGAGATTGTCATTACTGTGCTTTCAAACTTCCTTTGTTCTTTTTGTTTCTGCACATTCATTTTTTTCTTTTTGCCCCTTAATGTGCCTTGGAATTGTTTTTATAGCGTTACATAGTAACAATAAGTAAGGTTGAAAAAAGACACACGTCCATCAAGTTCAACCTTTTAGTTTTTTTGTTAATCTGCCTTACTGATGATCCAAAGGAAGGCAAAATAAACCCATCTGAAGCCTCACCAATTTGCCTCAGAGGGGGAAAAATTCCTTCCTGACTCCAAAATGGCAATCGGACTAATCCCTGGATCAACTTGGACTATGAGCTATTTCCCATAACCCTGTTTTCCCTCACTTGCTAAACACCATCCAACCCCATCTTAAAGCTATCTAATGTATCAGCCTGTACAGCTGATTCAGGGAGAGAATTCCACATCTTCTTCACAGCTCTCTCTGTAAAAAAAACCCTTTTGAATATTATCTTCTAATCGGAACGGATGACCTTGTGTCAGCTTGAAAGACCTATTGGTAAATAAAGCATTAGAGAGATTATTATATGATCCCTTTATATATTTATACATAGTTATCATATCTCCCCTTAAGCGCCTCTTCTCCAGTGTGAACATCCCCAATTTGGCCAGTCGTTCCTCATAGTGAAGATTTTCCATACCATTTATCAGCTTAGTTGCCCTTCTCTGTACCCTCTCTAATACAATAATGTCCTGTTTGAGTGATGGAGACTAAAACTGTACGGCATATTCTAAATGGGGCCTTACAAGTGCTCTATACAGTGGAAGAATGACCCCCTCCTCCCGTGACTCTATGCCCCTTTTAATACAGCTCAAGACCTTATTTGCCCTTGATGCTGACTGGCATTGCTTGCTACAGCCAAGTTTATCATCTACAAGGACTCCAAGGTCCTTTTCCATAATAGATTTGCCTAGTGCAGTCCCATTAAGGATATAAGTGGCTTGGATGCTTTTACATCCCAGGTACATGACTTTACATTTATCAACATTGAATCTCATTTGCCACTAAGATGCCCAGATTGCCAGTTTGTCAAGATCCTTTTGCAAGGATGCCACATCCTGGATTAATTGGGCTGGATAGTTTTGTGTCATCTGCAAACACTGATACATTACTTACAACACCCTCCCCTAAGTCATTAATGAACAAGTTAAATAAAAGTGGACCCAATATGAAGCCCTGGGGGACCCCACTTAGAACCTTACTCCAAGTAGAGAATGTACCATTAATAGAATAGTTGTGGTGCAGATGGATTTAAAATCACCTTAACCTTCTGTGTGATATTGTGCAAGAAATTAATCTGATCAAATGCAGTTGCTTCAGGTTTATAAAACTGTATATACATCATATGGCGAACTCTAACTAGGAATACATTTACATAAGAAAGAATATAAAGTTTTTCTGTGGTAAATCTGCACCTACTGTAAGTCCTCAATATTTGCAACTTTAAGGGGCAGATGTATCAAAGGTCGAATATCGAGGGTTAATTAACCCTTGATATTCGACTGCCGAATTAAAATCCTTCGAATATCGAAGTCAAAGGATTTTGCGCAATTCCTTCGATCGAACGATAGAAGGAATAATCGTTCGATCGACCGATTAAATCCTTCGAATCGAACGATTCAAAGGATTTTAATCCATCGATCGAAGGATTATCCTTCAATCAGAATAACCTTGGAAAGCCTATGGGGACCTTCCCCATAGGCTAACATTGGCCTTGGTAGGTTTTAGGTGGCGAACTAGGGGGTCGAAGAAATTTTTAAAGAGACAGTACTTCGATTATCGAATGGTCGAATATTCAAACGATTTTTATTTTGAATCGTTCGATTCAAAGTCGAAGGTCGTAGTCGAAGGTTGAAGTAGCCAATTCTATGGTCGAAGTTGCCAAAAAAAACATTCGAAATCGAAATTTTTTCCCTCTATTTTCCTCTATTTCTTCACTCGAGCTTAGTGAATGGGCCCCTAACTATAGCAAGAGAGAGCTTCACAAAGAATCAAATATAGAAATTAAATATATAGTTTATTTCTGTGGTATATGATAAGAACTTTCTCTGTGTCCTTATGCAGCTATATTTTTGGATTCTTTCCATATAGTTTTCTGCTGACAGGTCAGTGTTGAGAACTTTTTTTTAATAATTGTATACCAATATTTTGAA
Source organism: Xenopus petersii (assembly GCA_038501925.1). Lineage (NCBI taxonomy): Eukaryota > Metazoa > Chordata > Amphibia > Anura > Pipidae > Xenopus > Xenopus petersii. The sequence continues at coordinate 85,360,428 of CM076687.1, forward strand.
AATACAATTGGTTGTGCAAGGGTGGGGATGTCAAGAAAGTGAAAAATGTGGACATCTTTTAGATTTATTTTGTTTTGTAAATGTTTAATATTGCATGATTCAATTATAAAAACACCAAAAACAGATCGATACATGAATACCAGGGGGAAAATAAACACCATGCTCACTTTAACAGTTTGATTCTTAACAAAATTGGTCAAAGATGAATTATAGCTTTATTATAATCCATCAAAGGACAGTGATGGAGATGTAGGGTAAACTAAAAAGGCAAAACATCAGACACACTGTTGCAAAATGCAGAAAGTGCACATATAATTGCTTCATAAACCTTTCTATTTACAATAAGGGGCACATTTACTAAGCTCAAGTGAAGGATTCGAAGTAAAAAAACTTTGAATTTCAAAGTATTTTTTTGGGTACTTCGACCATCGAATAGGCTACGACCTTTGACTACAACTTCAATTCGAACGTTTCGAACTAAAAATCATTCGACTGTTCGACCATTCGATAGTCGAAGTACTGTCTCTTTAAAAAAAACTTTGCCTACATACTTTGGTAGTTTAAACCTACCGAGGTACAATGTTAGCCTATGGGGACCTTCCCCATTACTTTGCTAAGGTTTTTTTGATGGATTGAAATCCTTGCTGTTGGGTGATATTGTGATTGCAGATTCTATTGATGGATTTAAGAGTGGCTGGTAAGACTTTTCAAACAAGCATCCTATCCAAGGCTATTGGGATTTTAACAACAACAGTGAGCTTAGTATACTGTAGGTATTAGTGATGGACGAATTTTGGACACATTTTTTTTTGGACACATTTCCAGCGAATTAGCAAAACAGGCAAAAAATTAGCAAAACACGAATTTTGTCCCATCGACAATTCAGGTCAATGGGTGTCCGTTAATCGGCGCAAGCGTCTACATTGTTGCTGGCATCATTTCCGTCACCGGCGGCAAAAAAACTCGCCAGCAAATTTGCAAATTTATTCGCATGCGACAATACGTACATGGAAATTTCGTAGCGATTATGTGCCAGCCGAATAAATTTGCCCATCTCTAGTAGGTATTAGTGATGGGCGAATTTATTCGCCAGGTGCGAATTCGCGGCGAATTTGCGTGATTTGCCGCCAGCGAATAAATTCGCGACACTCCCGCGAAAATTTGCGTCAAAAATTCGCTGGCGTCAAAAAATTTTTTTTCGAAAAAATGGACGCCGGCGTAAAAAACGGGGGCCGGCGTAAAAAACGGGCGCCGGCGTCAAAAACAGGCGCCGGCGTCGAAAAAACGGGCGCCGGCGTCGAAAACGAGACGCCGGCGCCGTTTCGCGAATTTTTCGCCGTTTCGCGAATTTCGCGCGAAATTCGCGAATTGTAGGCGAAGCGAAACGGCGCAAATTCGCCCATCACTAGTAGGTATTCATATATAAAGTGTATTTGTTTGTGTGTCTGTGTATAATTTGGAAGGGGTTGAACTTTATGGACCTAGATTAATTATGTAAGTTTGTAACTATGCAAGTGCACTAAAAAATTATAGATGGAGTACTTTTATATTTGGGCTTTTAGCAGCCTCAGAGTTTAATATATCATGAAAAATTAGAGGTTTTCTTCTACAAGAAAATTGTATTTTTACCTTTTTAAAACTGCAACCAGACAGAAATTGGAGTTTATTAAATACCCCATTAATGTTTCCAAAAAAACATTGTGTATTGAAAAGGTACATACTTTTAGTTGTCATTGTTTACAATAACATATAATGATTATGTCCCTGGTTATAGTGGAATTAGCCCCCATAGTATTTGGATCTATTAATATAATGCTCTGATCCTTTCCTCTCCAGCTGTAAGCAAAAATTAAAGTTCTAGTCTACGTTTACTGGGAAGACAAAAACGTGTGCTCTTTTGTCCTGAATATGCCCATTTACGTGAGAATTAAATTTCAGACAATACTCCAGCATCAAGTATAGAGCTCAATCCATTAACAAGTTAGTGTATTGAACCATGATGGCTTTATAAATATTGAACCATATGCAACAATGAATACGGCATTGGCTGTTTTTAAACAATGAAAGATGAGATGTTGTTCACTGTTGGAGAAAGCTCTAACTCTGTTTTTGTAACAAAGTAAATAGCACTCTTGCAGTTATTGCTTAATCAATATAAGTTTTGGGCCTAATGTGAATTAGTTATATGAATAGGCTTCATCTCCCTAGCAGTGTTTCATAAATCATTAATTCTGAATTAGAGCAGACATTTGCCCTAGAAGAAAAGACTTTTAACAAAGAAAGAAAACAGCCAACTTGATTTTGGCTAAAGTAATTGATGATTTAGGAAATTAACCCTTTTGATTGTACTAGGAATGCTAATGCATTGAAAGACTTGGGGGCAAATTCACTAAAGGACGAATCGCCTAACGCTAGCGTTAATTCACTAGTGTAGCGCATTTTTGTTAACGGACGCTGGTGTAAATTCGCTAGTGTTACTTCGCACCCTTACACCTGGCGATTTTGCGAAACGGACGTAGCTACGCAAATTCACTGATGTGCAAATTTTTCTGAGAGCTACCTTTTACATCAGATTTCCTTTGCCACCTCAGACCAGGCGAAGTGCAATAGAGTAGATAGGGATTGCTTTAAAAAAAGTTAAAACATTTTCTAAGTCCCAAAAAACGCTGGCGTTTTTTCTTTTTTTATGGGTGATAGGCTGAAAAAGATCGAAATTTTTTTTGAGGCTACCCTCCTTCCCCCCTACATTTCCTAACTCATGGCAACTTAACTATACAGTGGGCACATGTGTAAGGCAAAATAAAAATTTTATTTGCTGTTTTAAAGGTTTCCCAGGCTTGTGTAGTGCTGCTACATATACCTCCATTGTAATTTCAATTTGGCGCCTTATGCAAATTAAGAATCACTAGCGTAACTGCGATTTGCTTGGAGAATTAACGCTAGCGCAACTTCGCAACCTTACGCTTCCCCTGAGCGCAACTTCGGATTTTAGTGAATTTGCATGGTGCTGGCAAAAATACACCTGGCGAAGTGCGGCGAAGCGGACACTGGCGCAACTACGAATCTTAGTGAATTCACCCCTTGGTGGCTGCGTGCATCTGACATGCCAAGACTGTTAGATTCGAACACTGCATGTTGCGTCTTCATCCGACAGCCGTGTCGAGGCACGCAGCTTGTAGGTCCAACATTCCTATTACTTACATTATATGCTGTGCTTCTGTCTCGTCGCATCCGCTTCCTCTCATTGCGTCGGATCGGAACATGCCGCACCGTGCAGTTCAGCCCTAAATGACACAATTATATATAGTGCTTCATCTGACCAAGGAGGAAGCCAAATAAAATGTAAGTAATAGGAATGTCGGACCTAGAAATACGGCTGATTATATTTGGCGCGTCTGTCTCATCGCATCTGCTTCCTCTCATTGCATTGGATCGGAACAAGCCACACAGTGGAGTTTAGCCCTTACAGTGGTACTGGGGGGCCTGAATTTAAATGTACACTCTGTAATTTAATTTAGAAACATACATACAAAATGTTTCTGAGGGTAGAACTACACAAGCCCTTTTACCTGCGATAGCATCTGTACCAACGCGTTGAGATGAATCGCAGGTGTCACGTTGGATGAGCAGAATCTAAGGTAATCTAAGGACATGAATGTCGGATGCGAACGTTGCATGTTGCGTCAATCCGACAGTCGTGTTTCTAAGTCGTATTTCTTACCTTAGATTCGGCACATCCAACGTGACACCTGTGATTCATCTCAGCACATCGTAGTGGATGCTATCGCAGGTAAAATCGCTCATGTAGTTCTACCCAAAAAAAAGAACAAGAGTTGGTATACAGCTGATATATCACATTGTTTGGTTCTTAGACATCTTGGGATATTAACAAAATAACTGCATAGAATCTATGGACTAAGCTCCTCTTGCCCAATATAGTAAGCATCAGTTTTTGAACCATTAAATTAAATTTTTAGCATATTGTACCAGAAACACTTAAAAATGTACACGGAAAGAGAGAAAAAAGTGCAATAACAGGCAAGGGGTAAGGTATAAAAGAAAGAATAGGATGTTCTAACAAAACATGCAAATGGCAAGAGGGAAACCAGAAGATGAAAGAATCATGCCTGTCCATGATATGCAAATTTAGTTTGTATGTCTTGAATATGCAAATGAGATTCACATTCCCTATGGCAATCTTCATTTGCAGATCAAAGCCTCTGACAGTCCCTGTGCAGCCAAAAGCTAATGGAAGTTGCTGACCTTTTAAACCAGACAGGCAGCTTCATACTAGCCTTGCTTGTTGCTATGGTTAGAAACTTAAATGACTATGCTAAAAATCCATACAGAAAAGTAATACAAAAATGTGTTTGTTTTGCAGTGTTTATCAGACAAGAAAATGTATCCATAATGTGAAGTTTCCTTTTAAGACAATTTTGTGTTGTCCTTGAAATGGAGCTTCATACGAAGAAATTGGAATAGGGAGGTACCAATTAACCCTCAGAGATAACCTTTTTCCTTTTATCACCTTTGGCATTAGGCGTGTACCATATACAGCAACTGGGCCCCCAATAATTTGTCTTTAGACTCTAGTGAATGTCTGGGGATGTGTTTAAAATTATTGCTTCTTCTTCATTAAACATTGAACTACGATATGAACAGGTTGGAGGCCTTTTTACTTTTTGATCTAAAACAAGGGGTTTAAGGGCAGTTATAGTAAAATTGTACACAAGAAACAAGGCCCTTCTTAAAGGACCAGTAACGTCAAAAATTTTTACAACAAAATTCGTTAGAATACAATGAAAAAAAAACATCAAAACAAATTAAAATTTAAAATAGCAAAGCCTTTATTAAGAAATAACTTACAGAAAGTCCACTTCCTGTCCTCTTCAGAAACGGCGAAAAGGCGACCATCCATCCTGCAGCGCTTGATTTCTTCTCCTGGCTATTCACTGACAGTGCCCAATTGCCTTCTCAGCTCTTCTTCATCCTCCTTCATCCAGCAGCAGTAGGAAGGCGATGTCTCCAAACCGTCTCCTCCACTCCAGGAATGCAGCCCTGACTGCCGACCCACCGACTGATTGTCGGAAAGAAGCAGCGACGCATCCGGATCTGTGACAGCTTTACCTTGGAGTGCGGTGCTTCCCAGCTGTGCTGCTGCTGCTGCCATTGCTGCTATAGAGGAGCCCTGAGATCGTGGATGGAGCAGACTGTGCGGGTTGTCGGCAAGAAGCAGAGGCGCATCTGCCGGCTTCTGTGAAACAATGCTCCAGTCTTTCGGTGGCCACTGTACTTCAGGTAGGATCAGTCGCGCATCGAAGGCTCCGCGGGCTGCCCCTGCTCTAGTTGTGATCGCTGCCGGCTCAGAGCTGCACCAATGCGGAGGAACCGGAGTTGTTGCTCCAGATGCGCCTCTGCTTCTTGCCGACAACCCGAACAGTCTGCTCCATCCCCCCCCCAAAAAAAAACTGAGCAACTGGCACACAAACCATTGTGAAGATTATCAAATCAGTATAAATAGGATTAATATGCACAATGGCACCATCAGGGGGACAGAATAAACATTTGTCAGGGTGAGGCGTGGGCATAGTCAAGTGGGCACAACGGATCCTATCATTCCATACAACATTCAAGTCTGCAGCACAAAGTATTTGTTATCCCAAACACAAAAATGACACCAAGGTTCCAATCACGGCTCACACTTCTGCCTATAACAGTTGGCTTTAAAGTCAAGAGAAGCCCTTCTGCTACTCTTATGTCACCAGGTCTTAAAGGAGAACGAAAGCCCCAGGGCGGTACGGCTCTACTGCGCATGCGCCGAATGTCACGAAGTGAAATCGGAAAACTTCGTGACATTCGGCGCATGCGCAGTAGAGCCGTACCGGTAACTGTTCCTACTGCGCATGCGCCAGAAAACGCCGGTCAGAGCAGGAAGAAGACGCGAGTGGAAGAAGATGGCGACTGCGAACTCCATGGACAGGACCTGCGCAGAGGGGTGAGTAACAAGTTAGGGGCATTTGCCCAGGGGGAGGGGTAGGCCAGGGGGGAGGAGGGAGGGGGGGCAACGGAGGGGAGGGGGGGAGGGGTTTTGCGCCCTGGGGCTTTCGTTCTCCTTTAAAATGAGAGAACCCAAAGCAAGGTAGGCAAATGAATCAGAACTTGGAGGAATGGTAAAATTGTAAGAGTAGTCAAGTCAAGGTAACAGGCCATCGTCAATAACCAATCAGTCATTGCAGTACAGAATCAAGATCCAGAAGTGTAGTCAGAATACAGGCAATGGTCAGTTCAGGCAGCGAAACAGCAATGGTCAAGGACAGGCAAGGGTCAAGAACAGTAAATCAGAGGTGTACCCAGGAACTATGTAGAATAGACCAACATTGGGCAGTGAAAAAGTGAGCATTGCCGTGTCAGTTACGGAGCGGTGTGCCAGTATTTTTCAGGATTACAGTGCCCCTAACAAACACATTTCATTTTAGATTTCCTAAAACTCTATTAAAGTTGCTATATATATATATATATATATATATATATATATATATATATATATATATATATATATATATTATCTCTCTCTCTCTCTCTCTCTCTCTTGCCTTTCTCAAAGTGCGATACACAGTGAAAACCAAAAATTGAAATCCCAAGAGGTGGGAAAACAAACATCAGGTGTCAGGGCGTGGAAAAGAGTATAGAGCACAAAGAAAAATAAAATAAAGCCTGAACATACAATAAAGATAGAATAAAAATAGAATAATATAATATTGCCCACAGGCAATCAGTATAGAAATTACATGGTTATTAAGTGCAGATAAATGCATAATCTCAAAACACAACCTAATAGTTGAATAATCATTAACATAGTGTGATCCCCACACTGTTCCACAAGCTGGGCGTCATATCAAGTTGAAAGATACAAAGTAAACAGTTCAAGTCGGGTGTTCCGGTTATTAATGTTAATTAATCGCCAAGCAGGGACACCTGATGACATCATCACGTTTATTTTCCCTCCTCTTGGGGTTTAAATGTTTGGTCTTCACTGTGTGTTGCATTTTGAGAAAGGCTATAGGATTAGGCTATAAGGCTATAGGATTAGCCGAAACGTCAGTTATTTATTTTCAATACATTTCACCGATTTTTTGCATCTGTGAGTACTCGCTTCTTTCCAGGATATATATCTGCACTAACAATAGAATTTTTTTTATCATGTTGCAAAACTGGAAGACATTAGACTTGTCAAAACAACAACAAAAGTTAAAGCAGGTATGGAATCTGTTATCCGGAAACCCGTTTTGCAGAAAGTTCAGAATTACAGAAAGGCTGTCTACCATAGACTCCAATATAAACAAATAATCCAAATTTTACAAAAATGATTTCCTTTTTCTCTGTAATAATAAAAAAGAACATTGTACTCGATCCAAACTAAGATATAACTAATCCTTATTGGAGAGCAAAACCAGCCTATCGGGTTTATTTAATGTTTATATGATTTTCTAGCAGACTTAAGGTATGAAGATCCAAACCACAGGTCCCTAGTATTCTTTATAAATGGTCCCATACCTGTATAAAACAATAATAAAACATTACCTTTTACTTGATCCCAACTAAGATAGCATCAATCCTTAATAATTTTCCTTAATTTACTTGATCCATAGTCTCACCTGTAAGTGATCACATGGAAGAATAATTAACAGTAAAATGTCCCAACCTTCTTGAAGTATGGCAGCACCTTATAACTAACTTTGCCAAGTACTGTATTTTACAGAGATGTGGTCATTTATGAGCTCCTTGCTGATTGTCTTGTGTCTTCTAGACACATGGCCCTGCAGATACATAGCAATTCAGCTTTTATTGTCCATGAGATCTTGGAATATTAACATGGCAACACCGAAGCACAGAGGTCTGTTTCCTCTGCTTGGACTCTGCTCATTTATATGATGCTCAGGTGAATTGCACTGTGTTCTATAAAGTTAAGTCATCTGGCAGATGCTGAACAGCGAACAAGTATATTATTGCCTCGGAATCTCAGCAGGTGACGTCTAGAGATATATAGCTTTTTCCAGCTTTTCCTGTTGTTGGAATCAAAGTCACCAAGCAGGTTCATTGTAAATTAATAAAATCAATTTTGCTCATCTCCTGACAGACTGCTCTACTGTAAAATTGCATTCAAACATCCAGGATGGAAGAAACATTGAAATGTTTTGCAAAAGCCCAGGCAAAACCTTCTGTATATCTTATAGTAATCTTAATTTGCTACCAGAAGTTATACTACAGCTCCATGGATAACTTTAAAAAAGTAATTTTATTTACTTTTATTTTCAACACTAGACAATATAGCAGTGGTTTCCAAATTATTGATCCCAGAACATCGAGAATTGTCATAATGAAGGCTAGTTGGTGGGAAATTTGGCAGAAAAACTATATTCTCTTCTAGATGGGGAGAAAGTCATCTTGAAGGTCAATACGGATGACATATGAGGTGAAACTATTGCTATCTTGTTTTTATATGTTAAATTCACCAGTTTTCAAAAAATATGCGCATCAACATTATTAAGATGCCCATTGACTTTTAATGCGGGCGTCAACATCTGTTTTGCGAATGTCGTGGGAGATTTCCTATGCACAATATTCCCCTCTCTCAGAAAGGATTCAAACTCATATGAGACAAACTGTGGTCCGTTGTCTGATATTAACTCCTTTGGATTACTTTCTCTGCTGAAGACTGTAGACAGAAGTGTCATTACTGTCAAAAAATGTTAATGTGCGTCTTTTCTTTTTGACACAAGACGCCATACAAGTCTATGGGCGTCATTTTTTCGGCAAAACAAGGTGAAAAAATTCGCCCATCTCTACTTAGCATTTCATGTGTTAGATTCCCAAACTCACGGGTAACAACCAGCTCTCTCAAAGCTGCTACAAATTGTTCTGTGGATTTACCATTACGTTGTCCATGTTGGCGGAATTTATATCTTTCAGCAACCATATTTACTCTTGGCACGAAAAAGTTCTTTATAGCACTAAGAGCAGTTTCATAAGTCTCATCAGGTAATGGTAATGTATAGAATATAAGCTGTCTCTCTGCTCCCAGGCAGTGAATAAGTAAAGCGCGCTTTCTAGCAGCAGAAATCTCCCCTTGGTCAGCAGCAATAATGTAATTTTCAAACATACGAATCCAAGCAGTAAAAGGTATGGTAGGCTCACCAGGGTTTGGAAGAAAAGGTGCAGGATGCTGCAGAGGTAGAAGAGTCATCCATGTCACCATTTGTTATGTTTTGGGTAGCCGAGGATGAGTAGAGTATAACAGTGCTTTATTAGCAGAGTCAGAAAACCATTACACAACAGTAAACTTTCACTTTCAAGCTACCAGGAAGTATGCATAGTATAAGTATGAGCACAGTGACATCTACAGGCTAGTTGTATAAACACCAAAATGTGCACATTTTTTAAAAAATGTGTACGAAGGTTAGAATGCAAAATGTTGCATATTCACACAAAATTCTTTGTGCGCACCACTTGTTGTTGTTTGTGCTGGCCTCAAAATTTGTGCCCACACCACAAAGGGAACATTGGTTATTGATAGTGATGGGCGAATTTGTGCAGTTTCGGTTCGCCGAAAAGTTCGCGAATTTCGCGCGAAATTCGCAAAACGGCGAAAAATTTGCGAAACTGCGCCGGCGTCTCGTTTTTGACGCCGGCGCCTGTTTTTGACGCCGGCGCACGTTTTTTCGACGCCGGCGCCCGTTTTTTTTCCGCGAATTTTCGCGGCCGTTTCGCGAATTTATTCGCCGACAGCGAATCGCGCAAATTCGCCGTGAATTCGCGCCTGCCGAATAAATTCGCCCATCACTAGTTATTGATGCTGCTGAGAATGGGCCTTAACAAGTCTGCAGACATTGGTCCAATAAATATATTTCAAATGCCATTTTCCCCAGTATGAACAGTATCAGATACAAAAATACAATCACGTTGTTCTACTTTTGTGCATCTGCATCACATAGAGGCAGATTTAATATGTTGCCAGCTATGTCAAAAAATCACAGGCATCAAAAAATTTTCATATCAAAACCGTTGCGCGTCAACACTATTTCGACGCCCATTGACATTAACGTCAGCATCAAAATTGACGCAGGCATCAATTTTTGAGTTTTGCTAATTGTTAACCATTTCTCAAATTTTGGGGGAAATTTCGGGAGAAATTCGCCCATCGCAAAGGTACACCCCAGTACATTTAAATTTAGTTACTATTCATAACTAAAAGATCCAAATCCCCTAAACATCATGACTCATAAAGCATCGCTGAACAGCTTCAGTGTGAAAGTAATAATCAAATATAGGAATAATCTTTTGTTAGACTAAATAGTTTTCCTATAGTGATGGGCGAATTCACGAAATTCGCGAAACGGCACCGGCGTCTCGTTTTTGATGCCAGCGCCGTTTTTGAGATCGGCGCCCGTGTTTTTGAATTTTTTGGGCAAATTTTATTCGCTGGCAGCAAATTGCGCAAATTCGCCGCAAATTCGCACCTGCCGAATAAATTGGCCCATCACAATTTACTACAATTAACAAACAGAAATGTTTTAACTCAGTCACCTTTTTATGTGAAAAAATTAGGGAATCTTTGGAATTATATCAGCCCTTTGTGTAAAACATTTTATAGGCTCCGTATTCTACTTAGCTGTGTATCTTGACATCTCTATATTTATGTTTTACATCTTTGCATTACAAACATTTATGAAAAATATTAAGTGCCCTCAATACCAGTCTACTCCAAACTCAATAAGTGTGTGATTTATAGCAAAATGCTCATCATAATGAAATAACAAAGTACTCGTTTTTCAGATCAGGGATGGGAGGTGTAAAATGGCTTGACTAAAATGTCACAGTAATTGACATCTTTATAGGATTTTTTCTTTTCTGCTCCTGGATAATTTGATGGATATCTGTGCTTTTGTAACAATGTGAATCATAAAATATTTAATAACACTTTAGCTATCCATTTTAAAGTCAAATCCCACATTGTAAAGTAAACTATAAAGAAACAGTTGTGCATTCAATGTCCTTGTAAAAGCAATGCACTCAAATCATTCAGATCCTCCTTCTGCCTTTCTGTAACCTTCCTTTTCTCTCTCTCTTCCTCTCTATTTATCAAAGGATAAACAGTTCACATGATGAGCTCTGGAATGGTAACCCTGAACCTTATTTCTAGTCAATGGCAGGTGAAAACTACAGGGTTCCTTTACAGTATGCCAAGTATCAATAATGCTATGAACAAAAATGTATGTCAATTTCACATACACGCAATATTGTGTATGTATTGGGCTGCAGCAAATAGTTAATGATGTTTAGTTTATTTATTCATGTTGTGGCTTGCCTGTGACAAGGTCGACCTAAAATATATACAACGTTGACAATTTATCTCTATTTATTTATTGTACAATTTAAAAATAGCCTGCATAATCTGAAGAAAATATGGGCCCGGTACTAGACATCAAGCCATGTTTTTAACATCATAGCAAACTGACAAAAATCTCAAACAAGCTTTAATATATTGTGGGTGTAAGTGCCAACCACAAATACTTGGTACACTGAAGTAGAACTGACCGGAATGGAGTGTAGCCTGACGACTGAGAAAGAACCTTTATTTTTTTTAATTTACACCGTTGTAGCAATTAGATGTTGCACGTTTTAAAGAATGTACAGTAAAATATGTATCTTTGTTTTACATCCAAGAAATGATAATAGTTATACAAATATCTTCACAATAATAGCTGCATAAGGGGAAAGGGGAAGAAATGTGTTTGTTTTAAGATTAACCATAGTTAAGAAAATAACGTCCATAAAGTATAACAAGACAATGTAGAGTCATCAACATGTAAATCAAACCAACAATTGAGCCCTAGAGAGTTCTACTTAAAGGGATCCTGTCATCGGAAAACATGTTTTTTTCAAAACACATCAGTTAATAGTGCTGCTCCTGCAGAATTCTGCACTGGAATCTATTTCTTAAAAGAGCATACAGATTTTTTTATATTCAATTTTGAAATCTGACATGGGGCTAGACATTTTGTCAATTTCCCAGCTGCCCCTGGTCATGTGACTTGTGCCTGCACTTTAGGAGAGAAATGCTTTCTGGCAGGCTGCTGTTTTTCCTTCTCAATGTAACTGAATGTGTCTCAGTGGGACACGGGTTTTTACTATTGAGTGTTGTTCTTAGATCTACCAGACAGCTGTTATCTTGTGTTAGGGAGCTGTTATCTGGTTACCTTCCCATTGCTCTTTTGTTTGGCTGCTGGTGGGGAAAAGGGAGGGGGGTGATATCACTCCAACTTGCAGTACAGCAGTAAAGAGTGATTGAAGTTTATCAGAGCACAAGTCACATGACTGGGGGCAGCTGGGAAATTGACAAAATGTCTAGCCCCATGTCAGATTTCAAAATTGAATATAAAAAAATCTGTTTGCTCTTTTGAGAAATGGATTTCAGTGCAAAATTCTGCTGGAGCAGCACTATTAACTGATTCATTTTGAAAAAAAAAAATTCCCATGACAGTATCCCTTTAATCATATATTAGTTTGGATCAAGTACAAGGTATTATTCTATTATTACAGAGAAAAAGTAAATCAGTTTTTAAAATTTGGATCATTTGGATAAAATGGAGTCTATGGAAGATGAACTTTATGTAATTTGGAGCTTAATTGTGTGTACATGCAACCATTTCTGTTCAGAGAATAAAATATACACTAAATATTAATTTATTTGATTGTTAAGTCGTCTTTACGTACAAGTAAATTAACATTTATGGATCTCAGTGGTGGGTAGTGCGTGTTACAGCAGATAAGTCTGATTGCTCAAATCAGTATTGTTAGATTAACAGACAATATACTGTTGATTTAAAAGCAATGCTTACTTTCCCTCTTTAACCTGCTCCCAACCCCTGAACAATTTTAAGATTAAGATATTTGACAGTTAATGTTTCATTTCAAAACAGAAATATTAGAAACTTCTTATAAAAACATACATGAAATTATCACCACTAGAGATCATTTCACTCGAGGGAAATTTAGCAAACATAAAACCAATACAAAACATTTTGGTTTATCACTAGGAAAACATTCAATTTAATGGAAAACTGAAAAAGTCAAGACTCAGATGTCACCGATCCAGATGACTGTCGGAGAGTGAGTAAAAATGCCATCTCTATTAGTCCCTAGTGAACTATTTACTGAATAAATTTCAACAGAAAGAAATGTTGTTGAAGGAAACATCTGATTTCCAGTAGGATACGGGACAATATGTCTTGGACAGTCTTGCAAAGGCTGTAAGCCAATAAGGATCTTTACTTTGCTATCTTCTCTCCTTAATGCATCTCTTTGATCTGGCATATAGCAGATGCAAGACTAATCCTAGGCTTTAGAATTGGAATAGGAAAATTTAAACTTAATTCCATCACTGGGATACATTTTCATTTGTACGATCAGTACATACAAAAACAACTTCATTTATAAAGATATAATTACAGAAAATATTATTTGCATTCATTTTTATTCAAAAAGGGTGATATTTCTACCTTTTGCAAGTAAATATATTTTTCTATTTAAGCATAGGATATGTCTAAAAATCTAAGAAATTATAACAAGCTAAGAAAATACCAAAATCTAGAAAAAACTCAGTATCATGATGGATATTGATGAAGATGAAAGTAAACATAATTTCCACACTTGGGTGATATGGAAGAGTAGAACCAAATGGCAAAGTATATATGTAAGAAATTAAAAATGAACATTTAAGGAACCCTTATGCTATGCCAAACATATTTACATTATGTCACAGTAATGGCTTCAGCTACTTTGCTGGAAGTGAGTTGCAAAAATTCCTTCTTGGCCCTGCTTTTGAGGTCCTGATGCATTGAAGTGTTTCCAATGCAGATTATTACAGGGTTCAATGAAAAAAGATAAATCTGTGTTAAAGGCAAAAGCACATGTAGGGTTTTAGACTAGTCCTTAACCTGTTTTTTAGTCTATGGCATCATCCAGCCTGGTTACAGGCTGGAGAGCCCATTAGCTTTCAGGATAATGGGTTTCTGTATAACGGATCCCATACCTGTACCAAGTGAAACTGTTGTTTGTGTTGAGCTGGACATATTGGAGTTTCAGCCTAGAAGGAAATGTTTCCCTGCATTCCATCAGCAGTTGAATGCCAGTTGCAACCCATTGTGTGTCTCTGGTGTGAGGACAGGTGTTTCTTGTAAACCTGCCAAGTGGGAGTTACAGCCTATATCCTAAAGGAGAGGTACATTGGGTAGGTAGTGCTACCTGGGGAATAAAGAGCTCTGGGAAAAGGGACATTTCATGTGAAATGATTTGTGTTGTCCACTTGGAGTGAAAAGAGACTGTGCTAGTTGCAAGGCAGAACCACGTTACCCCAGTGTATTGCTGCATTGCACTGTTTAACCTATTCTTTCCTTTATTATTTATATAAAGTTTTTCTTGGTTTACTGCAAACTGTGTGTTCTATTTTCCTAGTGGAATTCCCCTGAGTTGTGATCCTCAGTGTTCACTAGGTGGAGGCACTGCGCTGTAAATCCCAGTTCCCCGTATCTTTTATATGCAAAGAGAACTCAGGACCCTGGATTGAAAGGGGTTGATTGCTATTTATAAGAGAGTGTAACCAAGATGGGGTTATACACATTAAGAAAACAGATGAACTGCTTGATGAGACTGAAGGGGCTCAACCACAAAATTGGAATCATATTATGCTTTGGGGCATATCACTAGATATATAAAGCTCCCCCACAAATGTAGTATGATTACTATTGAATAATAATAATAGTTATGGGGTTGGACCAGTAGGGATCCGTAGGGTTAAGTTCCCATATGGTGTTAAAATCCCATATGGTTGAAACCTAGCTAAAGATTGAACCTAAATTGGATAAGGGCGGGGGAGTGAGTCATTTGTCCCTGTGAAGTTTGCCTTGGCAGACTCCAGATTTGAGCAGAAGTGGCTATTTGAAGCAATTCCTTCAAATAGCTGAGCTGCCATGTGCTCAGTATCAGTGTACTTCCTAGATTCACGGAGATACATGGGCAAACGCCATCCCTGCAAGTGGAAGTGAGAGAATGCTGAGCCTGTGTTCAAAGCGATCCATCTGAAGCCGCTCTGGCTGCGGAAGCGCAAATGCAAGACAATTTGGTTGTGTGGACGGCATCTGCAAACAGGCTCCAGGGAAACGGAACTTGTTAAAATACAAAATCTTTATTGTTCAATGTTAAAACACACTGTGGGAGCAGGCAGGGGAACAGCTTAACGCGTTTCAGACCCAATGTCACTTCATCAGAAGCTAAAGCGTCCCCTACAGGGGTCCAACATATAAAACCACTCCAATTAAAAATGCAAATTAGATTAAGACCAAAAGGCCACTAACGTGTATCGATATGTAAGTATTCATTAACATATATGTCTATGATTGCAACCTGAGAATAGACACAGCAGAATGCATATCATTCAAAGCAAAATATGTAAATATATAAATGTGAATCTAAAAAGAAAATAAGGGAAAAATTAGAAAAACAGCAGCAGAGATTAGTGATGTGCTCATACTGTGCATAGTACTGGGAGCTATGCCATGAGGAGTAAAGGGTGTTTGAAGTGATCGCATTATAAATAGTGCTGGAAGCTGTGCCCAGAAAAATAAAGCAGGTTTGTTGTGCTTAGCTAGGAGCCCAACCTGAGGATTGAGTCACTGTGGATGCCTGACCCATCTGTGTGAGTCCCTCCTGTATAATGACCCAGGGCCCAGGTTCCGATTTTGGCCATGCCCCCTCTCCAGCAGGGTATAACTTTACCTTGCGCATTGGGGAAGTTGCGCAGTTATTGAAGATCCTCTTCTGTTATGGTCCTACCTTCTGTGCTTGGATTGCAGTTCTGCATCTATGGCTCCTGTTAATCCCTCGACTCATGGCTGGATTGCCTTGCCTGTTTCCTTGGATTACAATTCTGAATATCTGACTCTTGTTAACCCCTTGAGTACTGGCTGGGTCTTCTTACCTGTTTCACTGGATTGTAAATCTGTAGCTCCAGTTCCTGTTAACCCCAGTGATTTCTGGTTTTGAACCAGCAAGAAGATCTTTCCTACTGTTAATAACTACACCTGGCTGCCCTATAGTCCCTCTCTAGTACATACCCTGGAGTGACGCATCACTGCGGGTCTCAGTCACCTGTTACCTACAAAGAAAGTTTCCATTACTATTCCTTGTCTCTATCAAGACCAAAAGGAACTGTGAGATTCATCGCTGGTATGTAGTTGTTTGTGTTCTTCTCTATAACCTGTAAAACAAAAAGAACTGTTATTCACTCTACACTGGCCAAAGGGGTCCTCTGTCAACTTCCTCCAGCATTACATGGAGAGTGGGTCTGTCTGAGGGAGGGTATCGAAAGTCTCCAGCGCATGCCCCCTGTTTGTGAACAGGCATTGTTCATATGCCTGCTATGTGGGAGCAACCACCTCTGTCCAACAGGAGAGGTATTTGTGCTACCTGGGGAAAGTTTAAGAGCTCTTGGGGGATAAGGGACTGACTCTATTTATCCTCCCAGATTGGAGTGTGGGACTATGCCAGGGTTGGACTACCACATGGGTTCCCCAGGCCAGGGGTTATTGATATGTGATTGTATTTTGTTCCTAGTGGGGCCACCCAAAGGTGTATCCCTGGATCCCACTAGGAGAAGGCACTGCCATGGAGAGAAATTCCCAGTACCCTTTCATTTAGCAAAGGGGATTTATGACCTGTAGATGGTAAGAATTGAATGTTGTATATGGCACAAGGGGTGGCCAAGATGGTGATACAGAACAGTGATGCTTTTTTGTATCATGTATTGGTTTTCCGTTACAATATGGTCACAGATTTTATGTGATGCTGTGTTTGCTTTGCACCGTTGGCCATGATACAGTACATGTGAGTTGCAGGAGAAGGAGCTGACTGGGTCAGCATGATTTATGAGCTTATATGAAATATGGCCACAAAGTGTGGAAGGAAATAATGGAGTAAAATGGAAAAAAGTGAAAGGCTTAAAGGACCAGTAACATAAAATTTTTTTAAAAAAAAATTCGTTCCTATACAACGAAAAAAAAACAGCAACACAAATTAAACTTTAAAATAGCAAAGCCTTTATAAAGAAATAATTTACAGAAACTGTTATAAGCTAGTTATAAATGTTTATCATTTTACAATTTTAATCCATAATAAAACAATTTTAATCCATAATAAAACAATGCACATTAACAAAGGTTAGAAATGGATAAAGGGAGGAAAATCTAACAGATGGGAAGGTAGAAAATAAAGAATTGTTCTATTGTCATTTGCAGTACACGCACAGATATTACGGCATATTTAAGATCAACATACACATACCAAAAATCACACAAAATTATTTTATTAATACATACTGTATATGCATGGCCAGATTGCTAAAACTTGCTAATAGAAATACCCAAAGTATAATGTAAAATCCTTAGGTGATTTCCTATTCTCTCTTGAATTCAATAATATCTTTAAGGGTACAGTATATTGCTCAAACAACATTATCTGATATTTGCTTGTTTACAAAATAAATGAAAAACATTTTTTTGGAGTTTTTTTCTAACGAGGAACTAAACATTTCAGCTGTGTTAAAAAAGGAGCTCTTGGTCTCTAGGAGTTCGTGGGCCTGCGTAAAATATTTTCCGTTTAGAAACACAACAAAATGAGCTTCAAAAAGAACTTTAGACTAAAAACAGTTTATATAATCATATGAATATGTTTAGAAGAAGAAACTTGAGTTCTTGATATTCTGTGTCACTGTTTAGCTGTTCTGCTATGATGGAAGAGAAAAACTTAGTGAAACTGACAAGTATATTACAATGTAGACTACATTAGCATTAGTTGTGATGCAGAGTGTGAAATGGTAGTGTGACAAGAAAATGGAATACGAGGTAAATACAAGTCTATCACACTTATATCTGCCTTTACATGTCTACATTCTAAAAGACAGGGCTAAGATTGAGTCTCTATAATTTCATGGTTTCTTGTTTGAAAACTATGAGGGTGGTTGCACACTTGAGCATCTGACAGGCTATATCAGCTTTCTGCCTCATGGACTGTAAATACGTTTTTCTTCACATAAATCTTCAAAAACCTGCTCAGTTGTAGTGGACATTATAAAAACAATGACTGGTCATATAAACCTTCCAGATGATCATAGTAGTAAATTCCAATGATCATAGTTTTCTTATACTGTTTCCCTACATACTGTACTTAATAAATATTTGTGATCATACAGGGCTGTAAGAGATATTTCTGTCAGTACCATAAACAGATACTGTACCTAACAGGTCTCCACTCCCTAAGGTCTGGAATCAGCCATGTGTTAAGGGATAACAACCTGTGATGCCCTGCTCTAAGCTATGGCTGATAACTAGTGATGGTCAACTAAATTCGCCAGACACAAATGTGTGGTGAATTTTCGCATTTCGCTGAAAGCAAATGAATTTGAAATTGTTGCGACAATTCACAGACAAAAAATCAGCTACGTCAAAAAAAATTGACGCTTGTCAAAATAGTGGCACGCATTGAAATTGTCACACGTCAATATTATTCGGACGCCTGTTGACTTTAATGCATTTTGGACCAAATATTCGCGCATATAAAAATTGTCACTCGTGTCAAAATTGATGCGTGTCAAAATAATTTTGACGCCCATTGACTTCAATGCCCTTTGCAGATTTTTCGGCATTTCGCCAATTTTGCTGTAAATTTGGCACCGATTCACCCATCACTACTAAGAACTGACTGATTAGAGCCATGCAATGTGGGCGTAGTGAAAGCACATGGAGAGGTGACTTAGTGTTCCCCTAAAGACCTCTCATAGGTGATGTGGCGGTCACAATATAACATACTGTAACTCCAACACATTGCCCATCCCCAAATCCAAACCTGTAATACCAACTCTATAAAAAACTGGTAATGTCTTCAATGTAACATTTCCTATCAAACTCTAGGAACTGTAACACCAAAGAATTAAAGTGTTTTAAAGTAATGAAAATATCATATAGTGTTGCCCTGCACTGGTAAAACTGATCTGTTTGCTTCAGAAACACTACTATAGTTCATATAAACAAGCTGCTGAGTAGCAATGGTGGAAATTGACAAAAGGTAATGGATGACAGATACCATTATGTTCTACAGAGCTTATCTGCTATCTGCTGTGTAACTTGAGCCTTTTCTCCTTTGAATAGCTGCCCCCATGGCTACACATCGGCTTTTCTATATAACCAATAGTAGTGTTTCTGAAGCAAACACAGCAATTTTACTAGTGCAGGGCAACACTGCATTATATTTTTATTACTATAAAACAATTTAATTTTTTGATGTTACTGGTTACTGGTAAGCTTCTGTTACAAGTTATGGTTATTATATTCTTGTTCCAGCCCATACTCACAGGAGGTCATTAAAGTGAGAGGGGGGAGTGTCTAGTTACCTGATGTCCCTGTAAACTGTAATAAATAATCAAATCTTTTGGTTTTTTTTTAGGGGGAGTCATTTTCATGGGAGCTTATCCCATTTGGTTCCCCCTGCCTCCAGGACCAGGAAATTCTACATTTTATTCTACGTTAAGTATAGGTTTTCTATGTGTTTCCTTTTACTTTATAAAGTGTTACATTGTAATGTATGCCCTTATTGTACCATATTTTTGCTTATTTGCACTGTTATACCATTATAATATTAAATATGTTTGTCTATGATGCTCTCAACGAACTTTAGCCTTAAAGTTTGCAACTGTGTGCCTTAACCCGTTGCATGCTGAATGGAAATCCTAGTTTGTTTGTATGCTAGTTAACCCTAGGAATCAAGTGTGCTTGAGAATTGAGGTCTCTTTGAGTCCTGAGAGTGGTGGCAGCAAGTTTTGTTGATATTGTGGGTGTAGGTTGGCTTCTGGGGTGCTGTTGCACTAGTCTAGCCTGTGTGCAATGCAAGGGAGAGACTGAGCAAGTGAATCATTATAGCCATACCTGCAGTCACATGCAGTGAGAAGAGCCACAATCATGACAATATTATTATTAATTAAAGGAGAAGGAAAGGTACATTTCATACACTACCTTCCTCTATAGTACTCACATTGTTATCCTTAATCGCTATATTTTCTCCTCACCAATGCACATACAAAAGCAGAAAATGATGGTTGATCTTCTGCTCTGCTGTAGAACTGTAGAACGCAGCGGCCATCTTGCTAAAGGATTTGAGATAGTAATGCACATGCGCGAAAAAACTTCACCTGAGCGTGTCACATGTGACATAGCAGCGCTCATTAGCAATAGCAGCATGAGCGCGTCATCTGGGGAGAAATGCTGTGCCTCTGACATGCGCATTAAATTAAAATTGAGCCCAACGCGCCTCAAGGCTGCCTCGGGCAGCAGGGAGGAAGCGGCATTGAAAATAAGTGACGTCACCCAAGTCCACTGCTAGATTCTCTGCAGAGCGCTGTTCCTTCTTCTAGACACCACGGAGAAAGGATTAACTACGCTTTGTAAATTATGAATGCACCAGTCTTATGATAGAAATCTACTTAGGTTTAACCTTTCCTTCTCCTTTAAAATGTAATCTCTACTATACTCATATCCCGCTGGTGGCCATTTTCAAAGCCACCAGTGTATCACCCTGTATCACTGACCAATGATTGCCAAAACCATCTATTACTATTCCACATATTTCAATATCTAAATTATTACCTTTCTACTAAGTTGTCTATCAAACGCCATTCAGTAGCAAAAGCAAAGGGAGAGAGCATACCAAGGTGCCGATGGACCTTGAATCAAAACAATCCACACCAGCCTTTCCTGCATTTTTTCTCTGTACACATTACCTTGCCTTTTTATTTTTTCCAATGGTCAAGGAGTCTAGGGACAAGTGTTTTAATCATATTTGCAAATTTAGTTAGACAGATACTGTTATTAGTACTCTGGGACCTAGGTGTGATGTAAGGTGGTTTTGTCAACTAGAAGACCAGATCTGCCTATTATATCCTGCATTACTTGGTTCCTTTGCTTATGATAATTCTGTTAAAACAATGTCCTTGGCATCTCCCAAACTAGATTTTTAGTTTTGCGCATAAAAGTCTTTCAGTTAATTTGTTGTCTTTTTTATGAGTACTTAACAACTGAAACAATTATTCTCTCTTTGTATAATAAAACAGGGTGTCCTTGTAGCCAGTTAGGAACATGGACAAAAGTATAGCCTTACTTGACCTGACTGTAAGAAACCTACCCTGGTGGTCTAGTGGGAAGCGGGATCCATGCCGCATCCTCGGCGTGGACACCCGCTACGCCGCTCCTGTTCTCCCCTTGCCGGCGCTATCTTGGGTCCCTAGGGTGCGTGCGGCGTGCCTGCGCATCTCTTAAAGGCTCAGGCTCGCTAGCGTGATGGCGCCAGCGCGCAATGGCGCGAAATTGCGCACGTTTTGGTGCGAATTGGGACCCTATTTAAGGCCCATTCAGACCTGTAGCCAGTGCCCGTTATAGGATCATATCCTGTGGTTTCCTGAGCCTAGTGCTACCTGTTCCTGAATTTGCTATACTGACTGTTCTTCCCGTGTTTGACCCAGCCTGTTCCTGACTATTCTGACCTCTGTATCCTGATCCTGCCTGTTTATTGACTACTGAGCCTGCCTGATCCTGTTTGTCTGATTACCCGGTTTTGACCCTTTGCCTGCCTAACGACAACTCCTTCTGCCTGATCCAGTCTGTCTGATTACCTGGTTTTGACCCCTTGCCTGCCTGATGATTCTATTATTTGCCTGTCCTGATCCGGTCTGTCCTGTTTCCATTTCCACTAGACGCTTTGTCCTTGACCTTCTGCCCAAAGACTCTTGCTATCTGGTCGTGCCCCTTTGCCAGCCAGAACACCTCGCCTTGTACCCCTCGTTAAGTCCAGGTGGCACCCAATTAAGCTGAGGGCTCCTCCCGAAGCCCAAAGGTGATCACACTACTGGTGAAGCCGAGCCGAGACCAGGGTCCTTGGCATTTGTTCTGGTATTGGGTGCCGGCCATGGCACTGACAAGGTGTCACTTCTTTAAAAATGTTGCTCTCATTCAATTTGCAATCAATAGTAAATTAGATGTAGGAGTGAACTATAAAAACTATTTTTGTTCCTTTTTCACAACATTCCAAAAGAGGCAAAATTCTTCCAGAAACGAATTATGGAAAGGGTATGGCAGACTGTTTTTAATACTCTTGCTATATCCCTTGCTTTAGATCAGTGGAGCAGTAAATAGAAAAAAAGAAGATTCTCTCTAAGCAGCAGAATTCACCGATGCAAGAAATAGGATGCAGCTCCCAAAAGGAATCTGCACATTCTTAGCAATTCTTAGTAGCAAACGATAATCACCCAGCTAATTATATTTAATTATCTGTTGTATCTAAACAATAAATAATGTGGGATCACAGCACTGTTTGCTTAGGGTTGTTGATCAGATGTAGAAATAGTTGAAGTGAAGCAGAAAATAATCATAAAATGACATGCTAATATTGAACATTTACACAGTAATACACTATCAACACTCAATATATAACCAAACAGAAGGTTCTGCAACAGTTATTTGCCTGTGTAGGGGACTGGTAAATTAGTCTCCCAATATTATTTAGCAGGCAGTTCCCTAGTGTTAGAGACACCTAACTGGGTTCTAAAACACAGTTAAGAGGGGGACCTGTTTCCTTTTCCTCCTTAAAGCTATGCCCCCTGCAGTTTAACCAATGACGGATTGAGCTCTGAGGGACGCCGAGTAGCCATAGCGACATTGGGGACTTACACTGAAACTTTTTATGCGATTTATCAAGAACTCGTTTGTGAGTGTGTTTTATTATTTATTATTAAAAAGTTTTTAAGCGTTTCTGCACACGCTGTTTTTCTCTTCACCCACGTAACGAAGGAGGAGTTCAAGTACGGAAAGGAGCTCACATTTATTTTTTATTTATGCCTATTTCAACTCACGTCTTGTGAGTATTCTATAGCACTGGAGACATTAGGAATTCAGCGGTTTGATATTATTTTCCCTTTTACCCATTCACAAGTTACGTGTCTAAAGAAGTTTTGCATTTGGGGACTTTGGACAATTTGAGTATGTGTTAAATGTAACCACACTAAAAATAGGCAACACGTATAGATATTCAGGTCTGTGTAACACGTGCATGCCAGAGGTTAATTGAGAGGTGTGGAGTGTTTTTTCACAAGGTGTTAAATAATTAAGGCACTTAACTCACAAAGGGTGAGATACTTTCCCACTGAGATACTACACTATATAATCTTTTCTGTTTTCCCCGTCCTCGTGAAATGTTTCTGGAGGAACACAGCAATCTGGTTTTAAAGAAAAGAATTTTGATCAGGCAGAGGAGAGCCTAAGATTTGCTGGACTTTGGGGAATACCCAATCTTTCTGGGACTCAAACTGATATATCTGGACTTTCAGTTTAACCAATGCCCAGTAGATGGTACTCTGCTCAAGTATAAAGTCCTGGACAGCCATGTGCTCAGGGCCCATTTTGCGTAAGCCCTGGCCTGAGCAGGCAGGCAAGGCTAAAGTGGAACCTAGACAGGTCAGGTCTAGTAAGGATAGGCTACTCATCTTAATTGGTCACTCTAGGAGTAGCAGACAGGCAGGTTATTTATCTGAGAAGAGTCAGAGGGATTAACATCCCGGGTACTAATTGCCCAGAGTAGGGACTAAGTGTAAAGATCTAGGGATGTAGAGTTTCCCCTGGGTTCCACTTAGGGAAAAGGCTGAAAGCTGGGTGTACCTTCTTTGGTGCTGTGTATGTTCTCTTCCCTGTGGGGACTGATACTGACCAATGGTGCTATGAGTATATGCCTATCCACTGTTGCTATATGATCTTGCTTGCCTTTTATGTACACCCCTTTGTGGATTATGCTGTTCAATAAATGTGTTCTCTTGTTCAGTTACAAGAATCACTGGCACCCAATTAATGTGAACTGCACCTATTTTAATTTGTACTATACCCTGACTCCACACAGTTTGTGAGGGCTTACCCCCTAAGGATGAAGGTCTCATCCAGAGCAAAGTATTGGAGTAAAGATTATAGTGAGAGAATGGTGCATTCAATTTACTATAGCGCTACACCTGCATAACAACACTATAAATCGACAACAATTATAGGGCTGATGCAGGAACAGGGGCAAAATGCAAAAAAAAAAAAAAGAATCATTTGTTTTGCTCACAATGCAACTTGCCATTGGTGTAACTCCCATACAAAAGACCCTGCAACTGCAGAGGTTCAGGGGAAGAGGGGACTTTTTAGCTTGCCCAGTACTACCTTCCACCATCAGATTATCTAGTCATCTGTGCTGCAAATGTATTGGCAGCTCAATTCAAGATTAACTCTGGTTAATGAAATAAATCCTAAAATGAAACATTTGTCTACTTGCTAATTCTTATGCAGTATCATCCTTCACATTTCAGTGAGTTAAATTGTACCTTATTTTTCTCTTGCTTAGGTAAAAGAATGCAAGGTCACATTTCAAAGATTTTCAGAATCCATGTGTTTAGGCATATAATTCTTGCACTACTGAAACGTTCCGGATAATTTGCCGCTGATTTTGTAAGAATGCAATATGGAAACCTATATGCATAAAAGAAAAAGGGCAAATATTCTTATAACCCTTTTCCTATTACCAGACATGGATTAGCACACAATTCTGCAAATTTATTTCATAAAAATGGGCAAATGTTTTGTCGTGAAAAAATGCTGGAATTCTGTAAAGTGTTCATAGAGGTCCATTTTATCTAAAATGGAGTACAAATACATGAGATTCAATCATAAGCTTTACTGATGTCTGTGAAAGTAATATTAACTGGACTGAGTTGCCTTTTTTCCCTCTTGAAGACATTTTGCTAGTGATCCAATTGACTTTCTCAATTTGCACATTTTTGCCACAAATTGCCATATATGTATATATTTTTATACATTTCAATAGAAAGTACTTGATGGCCAGAGGAATGTAAAATTTGGATAAGTTGCAGGATTCACGCCCATGCACCAATTCCCAGCACTCCATACCCTATGAGGGGAATTTGTACATGTGCGCTCATTAAGAGGCCTAGGGGCACCTTCTAGTTAAATCCAGGCTCCTGCAGATCTGTTCACGTTAAACGTTTGTCAGTTTGGAAGTCAGCATAGAACTTAACTTCTTGCAATAAAATCCCAAAAAGCCATCTTCAATTCAGCAATTGTTGCATTCATCATTTCAGCCTGAGTTGCTGACATCTTGGGAAATTGCAATGAGGAAAATAACTTTCAGCAAGAGATGACAGAGAAGTATATAGACTGGCATATAGAGATGTATAATAGGCAGGGAATTCCTGTAGTGTTTTGCAGGGGTTATACCTGCTGTTTTAGTGCAACTTTTAGTTGGAAGTGGAGCTTGGAATGCTATTTAATTTTCTTGCTAGTAATGTTCCTATTGTATTGCTATTGTCTAGTCCAGTGCTTTGACTCCTACACACATAACATTCCCACAACAATTCCATCTCTTGTGAAAATTCTTTAAAATGAATTATAATCTAAATGAATAAACTGAGATATATTCGATATGTTTGAGGTATGTGTGGGTATAGTAGGAGTTTGCTTTAATTGTTGCTAATACAATAAATTAAATTGTTGGATAGATAGGTTGAACAGGTATAGATAGGTTGAACAAGAACATAATGGTCCCAAACAGGTTTAGTATAGGTCTGTATCTCTGGATTGGGGTCCACAGCCAGTCAAGTTGGAAATTAAAAAGAATGATCTGAAGAGAAAAGATGGGTTACAGCAAAAGACATCTGGTACATATGTAAAATCACAGCATAACCTCAGCTTTTGTATATTTTTAATGAATATGCAGGGTTCCATGTAAAATTATGCTCTGTGATTCAGGTATCCAAAACCTTTTCACATTGGTGGAATATGTTTGAAGCAATATGTTGGAAAAACTACTAGAGAGGTGGGTGTTGGAATATAGGAACATTAGAGCTGTTGATCATATTGATAGGTCAGATATAGGCAATAGTATCTGATAAACCCATATTTTATACAAAAGACTAAATTTAGCGGGAGCTAAGGGTAGAAAACAAACCTTACAGGCCTATGGAGAGTTGAGAGTTTCGAATCATTATTATCCTATAATTTGTTTCAATATAGGTGGGATATGTGTCCCTAACTATGCATTTATCTTTTATTCATTATTATATTTTTGATTTTACTGTTTTATGTGCTTTTATACAGTAACCCATGTATGACTTTATTACTTATTATTATTATTACTAATTATGCCAGGGATAATTTTGTGCTTTAATTGGTGCTCACTTGGAAAAAGTTGCATAAAAGATCACACTGTGTATCTATTTTTACAGAACAATATTTTCTTGGTCTAAACTTCTATTGTCTAGTGATAAGGGTTACACCAGGTGATGTGGTGTAAAATAGCCAATTTCATTGTTAGGGTTGTGAAATCTAAAATACATATATTGAAAAAATGCAGTTTTGGACTTAATTAATAACTGTAATTAATTCTGGCAATTTCAGAGTAGTTAGTAGGTCAAGAGTGGCATAACATTACACCTAAATATTAATGATAAACCTTAAATAAATGTTAAATCGCTTAGAGTGCTCTTCTAAACACTCACATCTTTCCTTACATATTTTCTCCAGTCTGTTTTCCTTAAGCACATACAGTATTCTCCTTGATTGCATATTCTATTGTTCAGTCATGAGTGGTTGAGTTTTGGTCAACCATATGCACCTAGGTCATCACCAGTCCAGATCTTCCTCAACCCTAACCAATGATTCCCTAACTTATACCCAACCTGGCCTGCCATGTTTTTCTGATTTATATATCACAAAAATTATTTTATTTTTATATTACTATCACGGGAAAAAATCTGGGGCTCATTAATAAATACTGCCCAAATTTGCCTCTGAGTAGTAACCCATGGAGACCAATCAAATGTTTGTTTTTACTGCTCAACCTGCTGGCTGAAAAAGGCCAATGGCTGATTGGTTGCTATGAGTAACTGCCCATGTGCAAATTTGCCCAACATTTTATAAATGAGCCCCAGACTGACAGAGAAAACTAGAATATTTGAAAGTCAGCTAAAGGGCCCTAAGTGTGTACCTACATATGAAACATGACAATGTCTGAAATGCTGCTTTCATTCATTGAAGAGAAATGAATTATATGTTCAACTAACTCTTGTTTTCCCTATCTGCCAAATATAACCTTTGCCACCAAAGTTAATATATCAGTTAATATCTGGTTGCACATTTTATTGTTCCCTTCATAACAGACATGAGGCCCTATTCTCATCAGACTCCTTGGAACTATAATAGTATGTTAAGTAGCATGTATGGCTAAAACCACTTGATTTTTATTAAACTAAGCCTTTTTGTGTTCACATATGCAGTTATATGCAGAAAGGAAACAATAGAGCAAAAATATTCTTCTTTCACATCCATGTTACAAGCGCCTGAAAAATAAAATTCAATAATTGTAATTGCTAAACAGGTTAGGCAATTCACATAAAAGGCATCCACATTAAATGTTTTTCACGTTTCAGTGAAACACAGCAGGTGACCAGGGGAGTAGAGCAAGATAAAAACAACTGTATTCATGTACAAGATGGGAATATTTTCACATGCATGCTTCAAAAGATTCCTATCCAATCCTTGATCTTGTGTTAACGCCAAGGAGCTTAGGAGGACATTGCAGACATCACAATTGCGGTAGAGAAATTAACCCATTGCAATTTATACGGAAGTAATTTTGTATTGAATAGACTTTTTGATGATAGCAATAATTAACCAGCATCAGACAGTTCATTAGCACACTTTGATGTTACTACAGATGCAAGCATACTTTTTTCTTGACTGTTTAACAACATGGCAGCACAGAAACCAGTGCAACTAGCATCAAAATGTAATAATTAGTCCTGTAGTATCAGCTTATATTAGCAGGACAAAAAGGATGAGACTTGTAG
This sequence comes from Xenopus petersii, assembly GCA_038501925.1. Lineage (NCBI taxonomy): Eukaryota > Metazoa > Chordata > Amphibia > Anura > Pipidae > Xenopus > Xenopus petersii. The sequence goes on from CM076687.1 coordinate 85,388,473, forward strand.
CGTCTTACCTGAAGTAGTCCTGTAAAATACTTCAATCAGTATGTGTTGTGTTATTTAGACAATCTTCCACAAGATTCTGAATTTGTTTCATAAATAAAGCCTCCGATATGCTGAGAATCTTGTTCTATAATAAGGTTCTGTTAAGCTAAATTGCCAACAAGGCATATTTAGAAAATCCAGATAGAGATTAGATTTGGCACCAAATTTGAATTAAAATCCATTGTGTACCAGGAATTGGAATTTTTTCTGTCAGTCTGCACACCAGCTTCCTCCTGTCCCAATTCCAACCTACTAGAGCTGCTAAGCCCTGACACTGTACTACCAATAATTCAATTGTCCCAGAAAAATCAAGTGGTTTACCTTGTGTTAGATGTTAAATGTCTGTGCAGATTTTTCTTAGTAATATAAATGCAAAATATAATATCCATTGGCTTGAATAACAGGTTAGAAGTAACTCACAAGAATGAAATCCTGGTAACTGATAAAATTACAAGAGTGGGGATAGTCACTGAGGTCTATATCTAATGATACTGTGAAACTGATTGCTATGAATCAAAAGAGAAATTACAAATATATTTTATGATTAAGTGTTTATCACGAAATGCATAAGACTGTGGACACAATAAACTTCACTTTGATGTTTATCTGCCTGGTAGAAGATTGCCTTCATTGAGTGCCTGCTCCAAAAAGTTTTTTCGGCTTGTCCGCTCCCCGAGTGTGGTAAGTTATCAATTTCTACTGTCAGACCCTAAACTACTGATTCATTATAAATATATTTATAACCCTAATTTGGTTACTGTCTCTTTATATAGCAATTAACAATTGGCAACCCAGGGCCCTGAGTCCCTTTTGCATATGAAAACTACTGGGAACTGTGATTTACAGCACAGTGCCTCCATCTAGGGAACACTGAGGAGGACGTCTCAGGGAATGTCTACTAGGAAATCACACAATATCACTTTACTCTAGGGAACCTGTGTGGACTCCAGTTCCTGGCAGTCTCTCAATGCCACAATCCCACACTCAAATCCTGGTGAATAAATGTAGAATAAATACAGTCAGTTCAATATCCCTTCCCCAAGAGCTCTTATGTCCCCAGGTAGCGCTACCTGCCCCAAGGTACTTTTTCCCTTTGGCAGGTAAACAAGCAAGACCTGTCCTCATCCTGGAGAATCACACAGTGGCCAAAGTATTCACAGGCAGTAGATAGAAACTGGCTCTCCTGAGATAGTTTCTCAAAGTAGAGCAAAACCCAGCCTTTCCTTTTCATTCTACCTGGAAAATCTTTTCAAGCAACACTGTCACATTCCACAAATCTGGGTCTCTCTGGCTGCTGCAGCAGGAATCCCTTTATAAGCTCTGTCAGAAACCTTGTACATTTGGCTCTAAAGTCAGGCACTCCCCATCTGGGGAGCACTGGGGCGCCAATCCCCTACATATTCAAAGGAAATGGAAATGGAGTCACTTAACAATGAAAATAACTTACATTCCCAATTCACCATCTCTCTATATTCACACTAAAGTAAATATGAAAATCCTTGGTATGTCATTTTAAATTATGAAGGACCTATACTGGGGTTGGTTCCACAAGGCTAGCATACTCTTAATAGCATGTAAAGTTGATTTAATGCTGGTATTTAAAAGGGGAATAGAATGACTAAATGAAATCATCGACCATAAGTCATACAGCAGTAGAAGAACTCAGTTTTTGAGGAAACATATTCAGAAATACATTTTAGAGAGTAAATCAAATATAGGGAGTCAGCATGGTTTTATGACAGATCACTCATGTCAAATAAAGTTTTCTGTGAGAAGGTAAATAGTGCACTGCAGCAAGTCAAGGCTACAGAAATGCTATAAACATTTGTTTTCCCAGATCTTTTAATGTCCACTTGTATATCACCCATGCATGAAACAATGGCATAAAATGACAACCGTTCAGAGAAGAACTGATATATGTTTATGCTCTAAATGACAATGATAAAAAATTTGAGAATTGGGACACGTATCACTTAATCGTTTATAAGTTACTAGGGCTCATTTACAAATGTAACATTGTATCATTTATAGGGATGTCACATACCAATTTAAACTAATATAATTTCTTCTAACTCATTGCGAAATACACCGAAACCCAATTTCAATCAAATACTGCAAAAATAATTTTAAAAAAAACTAAAATAATGTGTTGAACCAAAGTTTTAATGGACCTAACGTAATTAAGTAAGATGATTTATCTGTTGCATAAGTTTTTACAACCACATAGATAACTGAAAAGATGCCAATATACTGTATCTAAATATTTCACGTTGACTTGTTCTTAGAGGACTATGACATGAAATATGACAGGGTGTCACTATAAATAACAAGGCCTTGTGTTGCCAGGGAAATTAGTAAATTACTTTCCAGAAGTTTTTCTTTCTTTTTTTCCTTTTGCTGCAGACATTGAAACACTAAAAGTGGTTAAACTCTGATAAAAGTTTTCCAATCCAAGCAAGTAAACTACTGCAAAACGAGCATCACATCATCATTGTCAGCTCCTAAAACAGCACAGTTTTATTAACTCATTAACAATAAATTGTGTGTCACGGCAATACAGATCAGATGGGCTCTTTAGAGTCAGACACTACATCACTGCTTTATTGTAGAGATAGCTTTCACCAAAACATAAGTGCTTTTTCCACCTTGCCTGACCCCATATGAAACATGTCTCATGGATACCATGAGGTATTCAATTTAAAGATTCAGTTCTACTTAGTAAGATTTAAGAGAGATGCTGATAACAGTTCCCTATTTAACAACTTCACTACAACTTTCTATAGATCCTTTTTTCCACTGCTCAAGATAAGCAATGCTTCACTTTCAGCAGTCCAAGATCAAACTGTAATAGGTTTCTCTTGCTACAAAGTATTGGGAATATCAGACATTCCAAAGCTGCTGTGGAGTTTGTGGACGAGCATTAAAACATTAATGGGGCAAATCACATTATACAGACATTTTCCCAAAATAGAAATTGATTAAAACTTTTTCAGAAAATGATCGAATGTGTTCTATAATGGATTTCATGGGTTATCAGATCAAGAAAAAAATGAAATAGTTAGTAAAGTGGCTAGTAAAATTGAAATAGATTCTTTAATAATTAATCACTAAGTATCAAGAATTAAATAATCTGTTGGCAGAGACCAAATGACATCAAATTATAGGAATTTCCATTTCTGTTTTTCTTTAGTTCTAATTAGTAATACAAGAAGATGGGACAAGAACCATACATTATTATTATAAGGTAATATAGTATCTTGTTTTACAGTTGACATTCTATATCCAAGATAAATAAAACATGGTATCGTATTTATCCATCAGTGTTTTACTCAACTTGTCAGATAAAACCTCTATAGCATAATTATCTAGGTGTAAATTGGTTTAGGTGATACAGGTATCCGTTATCCGGCAACTCATTATCCAGAAAGCCTTGAATTATGGAAAAGCTGTCTCTGATACACTCCATTTTATCCAAATAATTTCCATTTTTAAAAATGATTTCCTTTTTCTCTGTAGTAATAAAACATTAGCTTGTACTTGATCCCAACTAAGATATAATTTATCCTTAATGGAGGCAAAATCAGTCTATTGGGTTTATTTAATGTTTACATTATATTTTAGTAGAATTTAGGTATGAAGATCCAAATTAAAGGGATACTGTCATGGGAAAAATCTTTTTTTTCAAAATGAATCAGTTAATAGTGCTGCTCCAGCAGAATTCTGCACTGAAATCCATTTCTCAAAAGAGCAAACAGATGTTTTTATATTCAATTTTGAAATCTGACATGGGGCTAGACTTATTGTCAATTTCCCAGCTGCCCCAAGTCATGTGACTTGTGCTCTGATATACTTCAATCACTCTTTACTGCTGTACTGCAAATTAGAGTGATATCACCCCCTCCCTTTTCCCCCCAGCAGCCAAACAAAAGAACAATGGGAAGGTAACCAGATAACAGCTCCCTAACACAAGATAACAGCTGCCTGGTAGATCTAAGAACAACACTCAACAGTAAAAACCCATGTCTCACTGAGACACATTCAGTTACATTGAGAAGGAAAAACAGCAGCCTGCCAGAAAGCATTTATCTCCTAAAGTGCAGGCACAAGTCACATGACTGGGGGCAGCTGGGAAATTGACAAAATGTCTAGCCCCATGTCAGATTTCAAAATTGAATATCAAAAAATCAGTTTGCTCTTTTGAGAAATGGATTTCAGTGCAGAATTCTGCTGGAGTAGCATTATTTACTGATGCGGTTTGAAAAAAAAACGTTTTCCGATGACAGGATCCCTTTAAGGAAAGATCCAGAAAACCCCAGGTCCTAGAATTCTGGAGAACAGGTCCCATACCTGTATAGACAATGCACTGTAAGGACTTTTTATTTACAAAAACCTTAACTACAGTTAGAAGCTCCTGTTATTTTCTGAATGAAATACAGTTCAATCAAGTCATTCTAAATCTACATTATGGCATAGCAGGTAACATCCAGGGAATGCCTTACAGTATGTGAGTTATATTTGGGGAATAGAAGAAGCTGTAAAGTAATAAAAGATGACACCCTTAAATGGTGCCCTTGTTATTGCAGAGATCCCAGCAACTGAATCATTACTTTGACACTCCATAACCTGTACAATAAATGTTTCTTCTATTTATAACAGCTATAGGAAAGTTGAAAATGACTGTAAGTTTCAATGAATGTTGCATCTGCAAATTATGACATGCATAACTAAATATGTAGCAATACCTGCCAATATTGTGCTTTTATTCTGCTTTCTCACTCAGGAAACCTAGTTTTGTTTTTGAGACCCCTTAAGGCCTTAAGTCACAATTTTATATTATAAGCTCTACTGAACAGAGACTCTGCAGATGAAAACTACATGTACAATGAGATTTTAAGTATGTCATGCTCTAAGTACTGTAAATACACTGTATTTAAAAGAATAACAAGAATGTCAAATAAGTTTGCGTACCAAATGAAAGATGAAATGTTATTCTTGGATCTAGCTTTTCAACCTTAAACAGTTTGAGTGTCACTGTCCTTTTAGGTAACATAAAGGCCTACCTAACAATAAAGCATTTACTTTATCTGCATTATGATGATAAATTATTATAGAATGACTGCTTGACAATCTAAGATATAATAATAATTGCACTCTTTTTATCCAATTTTTTATTTGAAAGTTGTTTTTGGTCGTGGCATTTTAACCACTTGAAAGTCATCTTTTCAATTATTTTGCCTGCACTTTGGAGTTTATCGATTATCTGTCCAAGCAGCAACATAATTATGTTATCTATCTTGGAACTGTAATTTGTTTTTAATGTATGTGGGAACAGCATCATTTGTTTCCACCCTCATAATTCATCTTTAAACCTTGCCATGAAGGAACATGTTTTCATGAACTGCAATTACATCACTCAATGGTTACATTAAGAGGGGAAAGAAATTAAGTCTGTCAAGCCCTGAGGAAGACTCTTTATTCTAATTGTTTATAGCAGTGGATTGCATGCTATCTAGACACTTTATTACCTTGGGTGTTCCTGGGAGCTGCTGTCCTGTTTCCTGATTCCTTCAGTGTAAGAAAGGCCTCTAACTAGTTTCAAATACAGAGAAGCTTTTCATGTCATTGCACTTTTTGTCCAGTGAAATTTTTCCTGCAGCATTATAAAAAATTACACTTGCACCAAATATATGGAGACTTTCACTTGCTTCATCTGAAATTTTAAATGGATTCCAAGTAATAAATGAGTTTGTTGCACAAAATGTAAGACCACAGAGATTATCCGGATGCCTATTATTTGCAGAATGACCTTGATAAATGAGGGTAGTAGCGCAGTAGCGCCTACAAACAAATAATGTACTAATGAATAAACATAGCAAGGACTGTAATGGCAGATACAAAATATTGGCATGCATAATACTTCAAGTGATTTTTTTTTTTTATAAGAAAAATATTGTGAGTGACTAGAATTAATCTAAATTTGCTTATCTATGTATAATGTGTCCATGTATTGTGGAACTATTTTTATGCGGAAAACTACATATATTTAGCTGGATAAGAATTATTATTGCTTCTGTCAAATTCCGTACCCTAAATAAAGAACCAATGCTAGGCTTCCTGGTCTCGGCTCCTGCCTTTGACAGCTGCCTTTCACCTGGGGAGGAGCCCTCAGCTAATTGGATGCTTGCAGGTCTTACTAAGAGATGAGCAGAGCTAAAGGTTCTGGACGAGCAAAGGGGCACAATCATTTCACAAGGATTCTGGAATGGAAGACAACTCAACTTGGAAGACAGGCCAGATAACACATTATGGAACAGGCAGGCCGGGCCAGCACAAGCAGAAATAAGATACTGTAAGTCAGACAGGCCGGGTCAGTGCAGACAGAGTTCTAGGAATGGTCAAACAGGCTAGGATTAGGATTGGAGAGCGTAGAATAGGCAGGCAAGGTTCCGATTGGAGAGGTCAGAATAATCAGGCAGTCAATAGTTAGATTGGAGAGTACAGAATAAACAGGCAGGCAAGGGTCTGGATTCAGAGTTCAGAATAGTCAGGCAAGGCAATGGTCAAACCTGGAGATCAGTAGGATATACGTAGAAATAGGCACCAGGAACTAGCTAATAAAACCTAACAATAGGCAATGAGTTTTATTTCAAGGCCCCTGTAAATACTTTGAATTTCACACCATTGCGCAATGACGTCATCACGTCGGCGCATAAACCCAGAAGGAATGGCCACGCGCAACATAGAAGAAACAGCCGCAGAGGAGGAAGGATGCACGCAGAGAGTATCCCAGCCAGCCACTAGACCACCAGGGAGAGCCACTGGACCACCAGGGTAAACTATCGTCATTACAGCTTCAGAGGAAAAATAATTCTTAACACATAAGCGGTTTTCTTAAAATAAAGCCACACTCTAGTTATGTCAAGGTTTACAACCAGATTCCATACTGCTGATTGGATTTTAATCAACACCCAACTGCCACACGTCTTTTAATTTCTGGCACCTTCTTCTTATGATGCCACAGATTCATTAAAGACTGTTCCTGCATTTAGACAGTAATATATTTACTTTTAGGAAGAGGCAAAGCATATTCTGCCTGAAAATTTAAAACTTCAGCTAACAGCAGATGCCAAGAGAGAAGAAGTGACAGAGATCTTTTACGAAATGAGATGTGTTCCAAGCAATCAGAAAGCTGTCAGGAAATCTGCAGTGTTTAAGTAGCCGTCCTAGCACAGTTGGCCACCCAACTTGGCAGCAGGAACCTTGGCACAAAGGAGCTGCAGTTTTCACTTTCTTTGTTTATGTGTCATCATAAAAACATCAATTCAATACCAAATTGATTTTAGTCTAAATGCTAAGCTCCCTGTAAGAAGTTTCTCTGACCTGTGTGATTTTTTTCCCTACAGTAGTGATATACTCCATATTGATTCTGCTTTACAGGCTTGACTATTAATGCAATGCTGCCAGCAAGCTTATGTGGCGTATGCACCTCCATACCGATAGTATCATATTAAATCTTTCTTCTTCACATAGATTAATACACAATAGTTTATAGGGATATTACAAATATTATTATCCTTATTAGCTACCTGTTAACAAGCAATAAATTATCATACTGCAAACCAGAATAGTTCCTCTCAATACATTTCTCTTGTGGTTCAAGAACATAGTAGGGCTTATTTACAAATGCAAGGGTAAATTTAAATGCTGACTGTGTTGCAGGTCAAATTACAAAATTGGGGGAAAAAAATTGTTGCTTTTTAGAATGTTTTTTTGGCACTATGCACCTTGCCCTGCACATGCTTGAATTGATGTAGTTGATGAACTATTTTATTGAGCCACTACCATCTCAACGTCTGTGGGGGGCCATTAGGAAACATCAGGCCAGATTCAGTTCTAGTTTTTTCCCATAGACTTCAATATAGTTTTCACGCGATAAACAGAGAGATGTTTTTCTGAATTGAATTGCATCTCAAAATGAATCTCGTTCATGAGCTTTCACGTGGTAAACTTTTTTCTCACTGAACTGAATCTGGCCCATTGTTTGAGACTAACATTGGATATAAAAGTACAAAACCCCAATCCCTGTCCTTCACAGATCAGAGGCTAACACCAAAATGCGGCTTGGAACACAAATAATGTAAACAAGGTACTTGGAATGCGTTTGAATGAAAGTTGATGTAATTGAAATGGTGCAGTTCATTTTTCAGATGTCCACTAATAAGTCTCCAGTCAATCAAGCATTAATCGAGTAGGGGTCATTCCACAGCTAGAAGAAAGCAACTCATCTTGTATACGTCGGGCTATAGGTATTAACAGAGAGGTACAGTATGGTTCCAGGAAGAGGAACTCGATTAAAATCATATTGATTACCAACTGGCACAACATGCAGAAAGAGATAAAGAGCCTTTAGCAACTCTAGACCTATGTTTTCCAACTGGGTACATCAATGCATGAGCAGTTTAAACGCCATTAAAAAACTTCAGTGGCCTGCAGGGAGTGACACAAAACTTGTTTATAATTCACAAATAAATAAATAATATTAGACTTTACCTGAAATGTGCATAGATCTGAAAGTATAACTCTTTGGGACACATTTACCTAGGGTCGAATATTGAGGGTTAATTAACCCTCGATATTCGACCGTCTAAGTAAAATCCTTCGACTTCGAATATCGAAGTCAAATGATTTACCGCTATTCCTACGATCGAATGATCGAAGGAATAATCGGTCGATCAAACGATCGAAGGAATAATCGTTCGAACGATTAAATCCTTCGAATCAAACGATTCAAAGGATATTCCTTCGATCAGAAAATTGTTAGGAAGCCTATGGGGACCTTCCCCATAGGCTAACATTGGCCTCGGTAGGTTTTAGGTGGCGAACTAGGGGGTTGAATTTTTTTAAAGAGACAGTACTTCGACTATCGAATGGTCGAATAGTCGAACGATTTTTAGTTCGAATCGTTCGATTTGAAGTCGAAGGTCGTAGTCGAAGGTCGAAGTAGCCATATTCGACCATTCGAAATTCGAACTATTTTTCCTCTATTCCTTCATTCGAGCTATGTAAATGGGCCCCTATGTGTGCAAGACAAAATTAGTTGCGGATAAAACTTATGCTGACTGTATTAAAGGGATAAAACAACACATTTTTAAAGATCTGACTGCAAGATTTTGGACCCTCTGAGACATCTTGCTCATGTAAAAGAAAAAAGAGAGAAGTGGTTTTAGGGCAGAGTGCAGCATGATTCAAATTGCCTCATTACACTGAGATCGGCACAAAACAAACATTGACTTGATTTTTCAGCCAATTATTGCCGCTGGCTGTATAACAGAATATTCTATCACCCTCACAGTGACATAAAGGGTATCGTTTCTCTCTATTTATGGATAGAAGCTTAACAGCATGGCTCTTGTTAGATTAGTTAAATTAGCACTATGCAGTATTTCATTTGCAGATAGAAAATGTAACATTTCTCACAGAGAATTACTTATATAAGTAAGCACATATAACTGAAAACAGCAAAGGAAATCACCATACCTACAGTGTATGCCTACAGTTCTCTACCTCTTGGCAATCATTTAAGGAGTTATTTATCAAAATGCTAATTTTTCTGATGTTTTAATAAAAAAAGTCAGACCAAACTAGAATCCATGATTTACCCTTTTTTTAATCATTAAATCAAAATGTTTCAGATTTGATGCTTGAAACATTTGAATTTCTGATGTACGAAACCCAGCGCACATCTTCATATGCAAATAGGACCTCTACCATTGACTTCTACAGGACCTCGACAGGTTGAAGTTGGCGTATTTTCAGATTTGGACGTTTTGCTTTCTTGGTGTATACTAATGCTCAAAAGAATTCTAGGTTTTTTTTCCACTAAAAATTTGGATTTTATAGTAAAATAGAAAAAGTTTTTGGCATTCAGACTTTAAAAATAGCCAGTTTAGTTTTAGTTAAATTTCAAAAAAGCACCTGTGGGTGAAAGTGAGTGGACAAGCATGTACAGGTATCAAGCTATTCGAATCCAAACATTGACACGTAGATTAGAATCACTAGAAATATAGTTTATGTTGTAAACTTTTTGAAAGTAAATATTAGTAAGCCAAAAAAGTATATGGTAAATCATAAATTCTCAATGATGAAAGCTTTCCAACATAGATAGATTTTTCTTACATAAATTATATACATTAAGGGGCCGGTTTATTTTTTTTGTCGCCAAATTCCCGAAAAATTTGTGGGGAAAAAGCATGACTTTTATGGGATTTATTATGCGATAAAAACTGAGATAATTCTGAATATGAAAATACTCAGCTGAAATCATGTTACCGTTTTTGAGGTTTTTAATGTTTTTTGTGCGAATATGAAAAAGTTTTAGTTATCATGCAACAAGTCGAAAACATTCTTGTGCTTTTTCTGTGGCTTTTTTACCACTCATGCTTTTCTAGTTTGGATTTTTTGATGAATGACTTTCATGGAATTAGTTTATTTGTGGTTTCAAAAACCTCAAAAATATAAGAATTTCGAAGTATTTTTTTGGGTACTTCGACCATCAAATTGGTCAAATTCGATTGAATCGAATGATGCGATTGATTCAAAGTAAAAATCATTCGACTATTCGAAAATTCGATAATGGAAGTACTGTCTCTTTAAAAAAAACTTCCTACTTCGCCACATTAAGGCTATCGAAGTGCAATGTTAGCTTATGGGGACCTTCCAGAGCACTTTTCTAAGGTTTTTTTGATCGAATAAAAATCATTCGATCGATTGCTTAAAATCACTTGAACGATTTTATCGTTCGATCAAACGATTTTTATTTGATCGTTCGATCGAACCTTTTGCGCTAAAATCCTTTGAATTTGAAGAATTTTACTTCAAGGGTTTTTTAAGGGTTTCTTTAAGGGTTTTTTAACCCTCAAAATTCGACCCTTGATAAATCTGCCCCTAAGGGCCAGATTTATCAAGGGTTGAATTTCGAGGGTTTTTTTTTAACTCCCATAACTTCGAAATACGAATAAAAAAAGACAAACCAAAATTTATTTAAAAAAACAACGTTTTTTTTGCCGTTGAATAGGCTGTATTCGATCGTTCGAATCGAAGTAAGATTGTATTAGATCGAATTCAATTTGAAGTATTTAAAAAAAAAACATTAACTCATCAGTGCGTACATGCGTCAATACTCACGTTACCGCACATCTCAATGCGTAATCTTTTGGAGCAAACATAACAACCTTTTCAGGAAGAAGTTTTATTACATTCACCGCGCACTGGCGCAAACTATACAATTCGAAAATCTTCTTCCACTGTCGGAAGTGGTTGCTAAACAGTTTACCGTATATACTCGCGTATAAGCCGAGCCGGCGCCTTTACCCACGTGGCGGCCATGGCCGCCATTTTGGGAGCGAACGCCGGCAGGGAAGGACGCGCTGTCTGTGACTGTCTGTGTGATCGCCGCCCGGAGCAGGTCCAGGAGCTCCGGGCGGCAATCACACAGACAGTCACAGACAGTCCTGCGCTATGGGAGAGGGAGGTGTGTTGGGGCCGCGGAAGGAGCGTACGGTACCTTTTTTCTGCTGTCCTAGGTGCAGCACCTCATTGATCTTCTGAGCAGCCATGACAGGTGGGAGGTCACAGGGAAAACAAGTGGCAATTGTCCAGCTAATAGTTCTGACTCTTTTACGGTAAATCGTTTTAGATAGATTTCTATGCCATAAAACATGATTACACATTTACACATTCACATTTTGAAATCTGACATGGGGCCCCTAGGCTTATACACGAGTCAATACATTTTTCCAGTTTTCTTAGGTAAATTAGGTACCTCGGCTTATACACGGGTCGGCTTATACACCAGTATATACGGTAGCTATATTAAATTCGCAAATTTATTCACAATGCGGGATAACTTTTCGCATTGCGAATATTTTTTCCGTTACTGACTTTTACTACAGTCCCCCAAAAGTATTTATACATCTCAGCCCCAGGCACAACAGAACCATGCAAGGGCGTTTTCTGCAGCTTAACTTTATTGCCGTTATAAAGCAGTATGCTTTTCTATCCCTTGGTAAGCATGAAAAAAGAAATTGTGTCACTGTGATCTGCATGTAAGCAGCTCCATCAGCATTTGTCTTTTACTTGGGAATAAATTGATACTATTTGTTGTAGTTTGTTTTAGAAGGGATCCATTGAACCAATGAAGGTCATTTTGTCAGAATGACACCCTGGTGGCTCATGCTGTTCCTTTTATTATAATTATGCAGCCAGAATCTTTGTTTAAGTTGCTCACATTCTAGAAGGACGGAATGGCTAATGCATATTTTGTTCTGTGTAGGACTTTTGAAAGAATTTGAAATACAAAAGTTTTTTTACTGATTCCCAAAATTAAAAACAACAATAATAATGCAAAAAACTGTAATAATACACAGTAATTCACATGCATTATATTTAAAAAATATAATGGAATCAATTAAGGTAAATTTATGTGTAGCAATAAAACTGCTTTTTTTCCAGGTACTTTTCAGATCACAAGCATTTATTTAGTAATAGTTTAGCAGTTGTTTGGACAATGACCAAGCTTTCTCATTGCTCCTTTGTGAGTTTATAACAATTAAACTCTTTATATAGCTTACAAATTACAAACTAAAATACACGTGTATTCACATAATGTAGCATATTTTTGCAAAATTCCAGCTTTCCAGGGTGGAGTTTTGCCTGACAGTTGTGGCTGCTCAAAAGTAAGGAAATTGCACTCACACTTTGACATAAATTAGAAGCAATGTGCTGAAAGGTTTTCAATGCATCATTTCCAGTGTTCAACATGAAACTAACATGCGCAAGTAATTCTTTAGTGCACTGCAACAATTGATGCAGGGTCCATAGGTGGCAGTAGTTCCAGGGTTTGATAGGAGAGGGAGAAAGGCAGTGGTTTCAAGCACAACTATATACAGTAGAATGCAAGGAATGCATTTTCGAATTGTTCAGTATAAAAGATAAAAACTCGGTAAATAGATAGACTGTGCAAAATAAAAAATCAGTCTAGTTGTTGGCCAAAAATTTTATGTATAAAGGCTGGAGTGACTGGATGTCTAACATAATAACCAGAACCCAGCTTCCTGCTTTGCAGCTCTCTGATTAGTTAACAAGAAGTAACCAATCAGTGACTTGAGGTGGGTCCATATGAACATAAACTTTTGCCATTCAATCTGAGCTGCATGCTAAGGATCAAAAGAAAACTAACTGAACAGTTATGTCCCATGTGCCCCCCTTAAAGTTGCTGACTAACTAAGAGTTAGAGAGCGGAAAAGCAGGAAGTTGGATTCTGGCTATTATGTTAGACATCCAGTCACTACAGCCTTTATACTATAGATTACATTTTTGGCTAACTAACTATATTAGAAACATTTCTTTTATTTTGCACAGTCTATCTATTTGTCCACTTTTTATTTTTACACTGAACTGTTCCTTTAAGGAATGGAGTTTAACATTCAACTAGCTGCAGGGGAATTTGCATAAACACAACTGTGCTTGTGGTGATAAATTATCCCTTTATTCTCTTCAAAAAGTGATATAATATATATAGCACTCTTCTGCTGCTGCGTGAGATCTATTATGCATTTACTTGCGTGTGGCGCCATAGGAGTCCTGTGCCTCCACTATATGGGAGAGCAGGTACTTATAAAATGGCATGTCTCCAAACAGGGTCAGGAAAGACTGAACTGTAATACCCCTTCCTGGGAAACTACTTTCCAGTAGTCCGTAATCACACACACACAGGGATATTGTTGAAAGGTTTATTTGTAAAACACTGTGGGGTCATTTATAAACACTGGGCAAATTTGCACCTGGGCAATAACCCATGGCAACCAATCAGATGTTTGATTTCACTGTTCAACCTGCAGCTGGCTGAAAAAAGCTAATCACTGATTGGTCGCTATGGGTTACTGCCCAGGTGCAAATTTGCTCAGTGTTTATAAATGAGCCCCTGTAACTTTAAATACATGCAGTCTTTCCTTAAAGGTGCTGCTTGTAGCCACAAAAAATGATCAGCAAGTGCTTCCCACAATGATCATCGTGTATATACTCACAACTCATACTACATGATGTGTGGTCATTGGTCACATCACTCTAGAGGTAGTATTGCCTGCCCGGTGCACAATCCCCACTGAAGGCACTTCTCACAGGGGTCCCACGCTCCAAGGATCTCTCTGTCCCTGAGCCTAACCACTTGAGTCCCTAAGCTGGCAGCCTTGTCACCGCAGGGTACTAACCCTCCTGATCTCCTCGTTGGAGCCTCTGGCTGCTTTCTAAATAATTCCTGATCCTGTGTTTCACTCCTACATTGACTATAACAGATCTGCCCTTGCATTTCACATATTCTGGAACCTTCCTTTGTTCCAGGCTCTATGCAGCACCATTGTCCTTTCTCTAGCAAGTGTGCAGCGCAAAAGAGACTGAGCACATGTGGGCATACCTTTTGATAACCATAGGAAAAAGGTAACAGCTTCCCTTCTAGAACTGAGGATCCAATCTAGCTGACTAATTTATGCCCAGGGAACCAAAGGACCTAAAGGTTGGCAAAACTGTTAGCCTTCTACATACTGTATATTATGTCTTAACATTTTTAATCTAATACTAAGCAACGTCAACTAATCTTTTAGAATCTAGGATTTTGCTGTAATAGTGTGTAGCAAAGACTGGTGCTAGACATTACAACAATTGTTTTGTGCTTAAACATGCAATTCCTCTAGATCTCTAAGTGAAGTCCAACCACATTTCAGCCAAAGCAGCGCAGTATCAATTGGGACTTGCCAAGTGAATAAGGGCTAAAAGCTACTTGTTTATAGTTTGGCAATAGCTACATGAAACACATATTGGGGTATTGAGCTGTGTGTCATTATATTACTAGTAGATTTAAGTAAGATTTCATAAAGGAGAGAAAATGTATCATGTCATACTGTTTTCAAGCCATTCTTCTAATAAGCAAACCAATGTTCCAAATGACAGTTATTATCCAAGGAATGTGTAGTGAGAAAGTCCTTTACAGATATATCTCTATCAAAGGCATACACTGCCAATATTACTGAGATGAAGTACAGTTTAGGAATGCACAAAAAAGTTAGGTAAAAAAAATAATCATGCTTAAACAGAACTGAGCTGTTACAAATATAAGATTAATCTACATTAGAAAGTGCATACATTTTTCTAAAATTATAAAACTGTTTTTGAATACGTTATACAAAACAATAAGCGGAAAGGCACCATTATTTATACATCTAATGATTAGTTGTGATTAATGTTGCATCTGAACACCCCCCCCATTTCATTTCGTAAGGTGATGGAATGCCATTATTTAAATTATAATTGCAACATGGCAATCACAGCTTGTAAGTTTGATGTCTGTGTTGAGCAAGTTGTTTGAAGATCTGTTAAGGATCACATACAAAATTATGTTCTGAAGAATGGCATTATAAGTAGGAATCAGCATGGCTTTACGAAAGACAGATCATGTCAAACAAATGCAGTTGTTTTTATGATGAAGTAAGTAAGAAGCTGGACAGCGGGGGAGCAGTAGATGTGATTTGCCAAAGCAACTGATACATTGAAATACAAATGACTGCTTTCTAAACTAAGGTCGGTTGGTCTTAACAATGTTGCTTGTACATTGATAGAGAACTGGCTACAGGATCAGGTACTGTACAGAGGGTGGTTGTTAATGGTACATTCTCTACTTAAGTAAGTAAGGTTCTTAATGGTGTCCCACAGGGTTCTGCATTGGGTTCTCTATTGTTTCATTTGTTTGTGTTAGGACTATTGGGGATTCCATCCCTGGTCTGCATGTTAACTGGACAGTGCACTCTTCTGCTGAGCCACTGGAGGCATTTGGAGCTCACACTTCGGACTGTCCATATAGACTACTGCTATTCTGGATCATTGACCTATATTGTGTTCTAGCCCCCTTTTTTGCCAGTGTTCCTGATTAGCCCTGTTCTTGATTTCCCCTGTTCCTGCTTGTTCCTCAGTCCTGTTAAGATCTTGTCCCAGCTCCCATACTTGATCTGATATCCTTGTTTTTTACACTTTGCTTGTTTTATGGACTTGTGTTGCCTGCCGCCAGCGAAAGACCTCCTTGCCTGTTACTTAGGCTTTTGTTGCCTGTCGCCCGTCTAGGACCTCTTTCCTGTGTACACGGACTTGCATCAGCCTGCCCCCGACCTCTCGTTTGTTATATTGACTTATCTTTCAGATTATACTGTTTCTCATTTGTCCTCTGTCTCACCAGCACCAGTAGTTGCAAGTTACCCATTAAACATCGTTCTGAGCACATTTCCCGTATTCTGGTTCTTCTAACACCAAACATGGTGTTACCATGCATTTCGGCTCCCACCTGTCAACCACACACCTTTGGTCCATCCTGACAGTTTGTTAATGACTTGGGTTTGGGAATAGTAATAGAACTGTGTTTGCAAATGACAAAACAGATCATCAAGTGTTTTGTTCCAACCTAAATTTTTCCGTAAACAAATCTGTAGTATGTTTGAATACATGCTTTAATATTTGTTTATATGCCCTTTGGTTTTTGGACAACTAAAGCAACAATTGCAGTATTTTCCTCACTTTCCTATATGCCCATGATAATGTAACTTACAATGCAGAGAGAATTTTGAGTCTTCTGAATGTTATGGTGTTTAATTTTTGTTGAGACTTTTCTGATTTTTTTGTGTTTATGCTAGCTATTGTGTGTGGTAAGTAGGGTTATAAGTAATTATAAGAATAAATCAGTTTTAGAGTGACTCTAAATGCATGATGGGATTAATGGAAGATCAGTGGGGTTGGATGGAGGCATTTTAAGTAATAGTGAACTACATCACAAATGTTTATCAACCTTATAACAGTAGGAAGAAGTTGAAGTCTGTACTGTATCATCTCAACTCAATGTATAATCAGTCTATACATTTGCAAGAAAACACAGTATCAGTCTTTTTAAGCGTGGGGAAGACTCACATTGACATCTGCCTTGTAGTGGGGAGGAATTTAAAGTATTGTTTCTCTTTTAATGGATAGGAATGAGTAAATATGCCATCAGATTAAGTGGGATGAAATAAAGTAACATTTTATACTGATTAAAATAAGAGTAGGCTGAAAAAATTAAATCATTCTGTCCTTGAGCAGATGAACACATTTTAAAAATAATTTGTATTTGTTTTCCAGTGGGATTGTTTACTTTAATTCTGTTAGAAAAAACAAGCTGAACTTCCTTATTTGTGCAGGTGCTACACTACAGCTGCATGCACCAAATCATCCAGATCTTTTGACAAATCATTTCTACAGCAGATTGAAACATCTAATGACATGTGTGGGCCTGATCGGATGGACCCACACCTAACATGCAAGCCCTAACTCCCAGATCAGCAAAATATGGACCCCTAACCAACTTGCTTTGAATGCCACCTTAAGAGGAAACAATATCAGCTGCCTAATTGACTCTTGGTGCAGAAACATTTGTGAATTTGAGATCTGATGCATTGAGTGGAAGCCCAAGTGAGGAGATGGAGTCGGACCTTGTCACTGCGTGCGACATGACACAACTGTTGGATGAAGACGCAACGTGCAGCGGTCGCATCAACAGTCGTGTTGCATCAGATGCAAGGTCCGGCATTTCTATACTTACCTTATATTCACCAACATCCGTCTCCTTGCATCCGCTTTCTCTCATCATGTTGGATCTGATGAAGATGCACCGTGGAGTTCCAGCCTTATAGAATACATTTTTGGCTAACTAACATTTTTCATTTTGCTCAGCCTAACTATTTTTTTTTCATACTAAACAATTCCTTTAATGGTTGAGTGGTATGTGTTGTAGACAGAAAAAAACCTTGGGGCTCATTTATAAAAACGGGGCAAATTCAAAGATGGGTAGAAACTCATGGCAACCAATCAATTGTTTGCTTTTATTGTTCAACCTGCAGGTAGTAGAAGAAAGCCAGTCACTGATTTGTTCTTATGGGTTACTGCTCAGTTACATATTTGCCCATTGTTGCAATATTGGAGATAAGCACAAGCAGGCAAAAGGGTTTTCTGTGTCATTTCCAGCTACCCTCCTATGACTTTCATGGAAACTGCTTTGTCTTTAATTAGTAAAATTCTGAATGAAATTCTGAATGACCCTGAATCACATGCAAGCTAAGGTTGTGGCAGAAGACACCCACATATAGTATTTGTACATTTAGTATATGAGAAAAACTCATTGGGCTTTGGCTTCTTTTGCTGTATTAGTAAACTAATACAAAGGGAATAGTTCATATATTTTCGTGTATGCAATTAAAAACATTTGACCATTGTCCATTGTTTCTTCCTGCCTTGCAAACTTGCATGCCACACAGTTGAGTTAACAGTCTTTGTACTAAGGACCTTTTATCTGAATAAACATAGAAGATTGTTGTCTGGCTCTGCTGATAAATTGTCCTGGCCCATAACAATGATGTGACTTGAATTTCTTTGGTGCTGTGATCTTATTTATGCCCAGAAGATGTTCCCTGTACAGCCTCTGATTACTAGTGACAGCTGAGAATAATAGCAGCACCAAAACCCTGCATTTAGTTATTGTACAAAAATCTGCAATATCACACATTATATAGAACTCCATTCAAATGTATTTCCATAGAAACTGCATAGAATGAGAGATTTCTAAGCCCAGCAAAATATATTTAATTGCTCTGCAAACACAACAATTTCAGATGTTTGTGAATTCCCATGAGATTCCAGAGTATAATTTGAAGGCAGAGAACATTTCTATATCTGTAGTAAAATAAAGCCTCTATCAGGCCATGACTGTTTTTAAAGAGATTGACAAAACCATGGAATATTTTATTAGGGATAATTAGTTAAATAGCAAAGTTTGTATATTTTATGAGACAGTTCATTTCACACCACAAGCAGTTACTGTACATTAACTGCAATAACCTGCATTTAGGGCCATTTGTCTGATAAGTCCAGTTTTTGCAGGACCTTTCATCTTATGTTTATTTTAAATGGATGGTTCATCTTTATATTAACCTTCAATATGTTATAGAATTCCCTCTTCCTAGAAACTTTGCCATTGGTTTGCATTATTTTTTTATAGTTTTTAAATGATTTGCCTTCTTCTTTTGATTCTTTCCAACTTTCAAATAAAACGAATAAAAGCTAAATAACTGAGTCTGACATCAGTGATAGGAAAGCTTTTCGAAGGGGTATAGATTCAAAAAATACTTGACTTTTTTGCTTATCATAATACTATGAGTGTATGCCTGCATGGTTTTATGCATAATTGATTATGCCAAACAAATTGAATTGCCTTTCATGAGGAGGTGAGCAGGAACCTCGACTTTGCAATGGCAGTGGATGTAATCTGCCATTGAATATTAATGGGCTGGAAAGAGTTCAAAGACATGCAAATAAACTGGTTAAGGGGATGGAAGATTTAAATTATGAGGGTAGATTGTCTAGGTTGGGGTTGTTTTCTCTGGACACTTGCTAGGGGAGATGAGTATTCTTTACAAGTACATTAGATGCCAGTATAGACAGATAGCAGGAGATCTATTTTTCCATAAATTGAATCATTGGACCAGAGACCACCTCTTTAGACTAGATTAAAATAACTTTTATTTGCAGCAACATAGGTGGTTCTTCACAGTGAGGGCAGTGAGGTTATGGAATTCACTGCCAGATTATGTTGCGAGGGCTGATTCTGTTAGCACCTTTAAGAGGGGCGTGGATGATTTCTTGGCCAAGCATAATATCCAAGTCTATAATGATACTTAAATCTACAATTAATATAGATACTTGTATATATAGTTTTGGTGGCTGTGTGTAGGTATGTATGCTGGGTTTTATTTGGAGGGTTTGAACTTGGTGGGTCTTTTTTCAACCCATCTTAACTATGCAACTATGTAAGTGAAGTAATTTAGTGAGGAGCAGAGGAATGAAGGGCTTTGAATGTTAACTGAAGGATTTTTATATGCTATCCTTTGCATATCAGGCAGCCGTGCTAGGGATTTTAATTGGGGTTGAACAGGTTCCCTCTTAAGACAGAGCAGGAGGATCCTAGTAGCAGAGTTTACATTTGATTGGAGGAAAGATGGATGTGAGTCAAGAATACTAGGTTAGTAGTTGTCAGGGAGCCGGAATGCACCCACCAGGGAGGTTGTCAGGATCAAGGAGGAAGCCCACAAGGGAGTCAAGGTCGCGGTGTCCAACACAGGGTAAACCAGAAGAATAACCAAAGTCCAGGCAAGGGTTCAAGGGCAGGCAGAATATCAGCAAAGTCCAAAAGTCCAGGCAAGAGGTCAGCAACAAACAGGAACAGGAAGATAAGTCTTCTAAACAGCAGACAGGAAACCCAGGAAACACACAGGAACGAATCCTATACTTGGGCGCCATTCTGGCGTCTTGGTATAGCTTTTATATTTGAATTTGTCGCCAAAGTGACGTCATCGGCGTCCTTGCGCCGACGTCGACGCGCTGACGTCATGGCGCCGGCGCCGCTACCCACGTGGTGGCCATGGGCGCCGCCATTTTGGGAGCGATGCCGGCAGGGGAGGACGCACCGCCCGGAGCTCCTAGACCTGCTCCGGGCAGTGATCGTGACAGTAGTAGATAGCAATAGTCTAAATGGGATAGGATAAGGGCATAGATTAGGGTTTTGGCTGTTGTTTGTGAAAGAAAGAGATGTGTTTTGGCTATACTGCGGAGGAAGAAGCAACACATTTTGCCAGTATTATTAATATCATTAGAGAAGGAGAGGGAAGTGTCAAAGATCACCCCCAAGCAGCATGCTGAGTTAACAGAGTTAATATTTATGCCATCAGTAGTAATAATGAAAAGAAGAGAGATGGGCTAGGTTTGGATGGAAAGCCCATGGCTCAGTTGAACTTGAGTTGTCATTGGTTCATCCAAGAGGAGATAGCTACTAAGCAATCTGTGATCTGGGTCTGAGCATCAGCAGTTAGTTAAGGAGTGTCTAAATATATCTGGATGTGATCAGCATACAGGTGATATTTAAGGCATCCTAAAGAGAGAGTATACAAGGGGAACAACAGAGGACCAAGTACAGAACTCTGAGACACCTCTACATTGTTGAACAGGGGGGGGGGGAGGAGGATTTGTTAGCAAAAGTATCAGAAAAGGAGTGGTACAAAAGGTATGAACAAAACCAGGATGCAGTTTGATCCCAGATACCAATTGAACAAAGAATGTGCATTAGAATAGAAAGGTCAACAGTATCAAAAGCAGAATATAAATCCAGGAGAATGAGAATAGAATAATGTCATTTGGCCTTAGAAGTCTGAAGATTGTTTGCAACTCTACATAAGGCAGTCTCAGTGGAGTGTGCAGGTAGAAAGCCAGACTGCATAGGGTCAAGCAGATTATTAGTCCAGAGAAAGTAAGTAATACGGGAAAAGATGAGGCATCCAGAAGTTTAGAACCTAGCAGTAAGAGAGAGACAGGCCGGTTTTTAGACAAACAGGATCACATAATGAACACTGTAGAAGATGATGCCAGATGGGCTTCCTTGCTTTTGTGTCTAATTTGTGATGTATAGCGAGTAAGTTGCAAAGAAAATAAATCACAAATCAGATCTGTCAGCCTTTTTAATGGTTTATATTCATCAGAAAAGTAAAAATTTGACCAAGCAGTATCCTAATATTCATTATTGGATTGCTTACACATTATTCAGCTTTGGCATCTCCAAAATGGCTTTTACAATGTCTGCAGTCAGTATATGCCTCATGTATGGTGCTACTGAAATTCAACTTGAAATTCAGCTTTCTAGCTCAAATTCCAATCAAAATTTTGCCATTGTCTGCTGTGGCTTTCTATGCTGTGTCTCCACAAGCATACACTAAGATGTCATCAGCAATAACATCCACTCCTGGCAGACCTTTTACTGCTTCATGTGGTCTATGATGATATTCCTCTGGAGCAGTGGCAATCCCAAAAGTCTTGTGTAGCCACCATAATGGCCCGAAATGGGTTTTATTAACCTTTAAGTATTATTCTCCTGGTTAACATCCTTAAGTCATTGAAAGAGATCTTTTTAGTCACTTGTGATCTATTTGTATGATTTAACCTTTTGACTGTTAGCATGCACTGGTGTTAACACATTATGACCTACTGTGATTTACTGTGAGTGGTGCCATTATTTTTCAGAAATGTGCTGAAAGAAGTGACTTATGAGTACCTGAGTAGAAGTGACTTATGAGTTGCCAATCTGAAAAAGATGACTTTGCCTTTACATGTGCATCTTTTTTTATACATTTTGTATGTCATAAGAATGTCATAAGATTATATGTGGCTGCATAATTGAGTTTTCAAAATATTTGTCTTTCTGTTTACTTACTTGTACCAAGTTTTAGTGACACAACCACTTTGGCCCTTGAGTACTCACATATTCTATTGATTGTATAACAGTACTGATTCATTTGAGCTGTTGTTTCCTGTCTGTGTAGGGAGAAGAACTTTGTGATTTGTTCCCTACATACAAACCCCTTTCCTCATCACCATTGAGTAAATTCAGTGCAGAAATGACCCTGTTCCCTTGGCAGACTGTCTCTGCCTGAGTTACAGAAGGGCCCCACCATTGCACCCTAGACATGTGCCCTTCTGTCTAGCACTAGTTCCAGCTCTGCTATTTCCATACCTCTGTGTAACCTAACCAAGGGTCTTGACACACACTTCTGCTCACATCCATCAGCAATGTCTAAGAGAAGTATCTACATTCCTCATGCATTCTTGGAGGTGTCACATAAACCTGTATGACACATGAAATATTTGCCTGGAACTTCATCACTACTTCTAGCACAAAACCTTTGGAAACCTATTTATAATTGTAGTAAACAAAGCTTCCATCATCAGCTGAAAAGAAAATAAGTGGAACTTTTCAGTACACATTATATTGTGAAACAAAAATGTAATTAATTAAGATTTGTCTAAAATCCAGTGAACTAAGCTGCAGTGAGTTCTGGTTCTGTGATCACTGCAAGTGATGGGCGAATCTAAACAGTTTTCCAAAAATTCACGAAATGTGGAAAAGTCGCCAAAATGCATGGGCATCAATGCATTTTGTGACAATCTTAGAGAATGCACCCTCAATGCCTGCTCCACTGTTCCCCACTATGATTATGGTGTGAATTTTTACCTTTGTTGCCATGCAGTGTCAGACTGTCCTACCAGGATCCCAGGAGAACTCCAGGTGGTACCAGGTATCAGCACCAGGCCCTACTGCTCTATTGTGACTTGAATGCATTTATCTTGGTCATTCCTCTTGTCTGTATGACAGTAAAGAGAAGCAATGGATAAAAGGCTAGATGATAGTATTGAGGAGTATGATAAAGAGAAGAGACTAAGAGAATAAACATGCTGAGTGAGAAGGGAAATAATAACATAGAGACTGGGGCTTGGTCTAAGGTTTTCTGGCAGGCCCCAGGCATCCCAGTCTGCCACTGTTGCCATGTTTTGTTTTACCCCCAAATTATTTTGTTTTTATTTAGACATTGTTTAGCATTGTTTTCGATGATTTTAGCTTTTAAAATCTGTAAAATACAATTTCTACTGTAAGAAGCCAACGTTACTGGCAAATCAAAGCAAATGGTACACTACTGATTGATTTGCATGCTAATCATAGGGGCTTGTTATGTTTTGTGCAGACCTTTTACCCCTTAATTGTTGCAATTTCATGTATAATACTGCAAGCAACACAATTATTTTACTGTAAAGTTCATACCTTTAGTATAATTATGTGTGCAAGGAAGAACCTTGAAGAGGTTCACTGGAGAGCATTTTAAGTGGTAACATACAAGGAAAGGCATCCGTTTGCAGAATAATTCATTGATAATTAGTGGTAAGCAGCTAAAAAATCAGTTGTTGTATCCCACAGTGAACATACACCCAGCTGTTAACTGAATGCAGTAATCCAAAAAGAAAATATGATCCATTTAAATGTACTTCTAACTGTACTTACAGTATGTATGTGCTAAAAAAGATACTTACTATCCTCAAGTGAATCAAAGTTATGTATTTCAATTATTGAAAGAGTTAATTACAATCAGCATTTTATACCCTAGACAAATAGAGAAATGGCCCATCATAGAAAAATGTCCCAACATAGAAGAGCTAACACTTGAGTAGAAGAATCAGAATCTGTCTACATCTAAAGGAAAATACACTTATTTTAGGATAACAGTGGTCATATTTTAGACTGAAAAGACAGATGATTTGAAAGAGAGGTTAGGAGACCATTAATGTCAGACTGTGGCCAAACCAGTGACAACAAGTAGCAACATACAATGGCTCTTTACTAACTTTATGCTGGTGGTTTCAGAACAATTCATACTTCCAGTCATGTAAATTTAAAAATGAACATCTGCCTAAATGTAACATTGTCACTAGATTATACCTTCATATATGGATATATATATATATATACACAGTATTTAATCACATAATCTAACCCAAATATGCCTTCAGGCTCTGCTCACAGCCACTGCTCATTGCTGGCCTGCTAAATGTGCATATTGTTACATATTGTAACACACAAAATAAGGGTAAAAAAAACACTGGACAGAGTTGCTGACTTAATTGTTGTCTTGATCAGCCATGTTTGTTTTGTAGAATTGACACTGACAGGAGTGTTCAAGTCTTATCTTAGTAGTTTCGATGAAATAAGTATATAGGTAGAATAGTCAACACGACTTCTTACACCTTTCCTTCTTACATTGTGGTGCAGGTTCCCCAGTGGCCACTTTTCACCGGTCAAGCTTGATAAAAGGCCATTTGAGGTCTGAAACGTTGCTGTGATGCCCAGAAGTCTGCAATAAAGGCATTTTTATTTTACTAAGATTGAGTGGTTCTGTTTAATTACAATTTCCCCTAGATGAAATATGTATACACACATTCACAGAAGTTATCCAGCACACTTCATACACTTAGGGGCAGATTTATCAAGGGTCGAAGTGAATTCGAGGGACTTTTTGAAGTAAAAAAATTTGAAAGTAATTTTTTGGATACTTCGACCATCGAATAGGATAGTACGGGGCACATTTACCTAGGGTCGAATATTGAGGGTTAATTAACCCTCAATATTCGACCGTAAAAGTAAAATCCTTCGACTTTGAATATAGAAGTCGAAGGATTTACCGCTATTCCTACGATTGAACGATTCAAAGGATTTTAATCCATCGATCGAAGAATATTCCTTCGATCAGAAAATTGTTAGGAAGTCTATGGGGACCTTCCCCATAGGCTAACATTGGCCTTGGTAGCTTTTAGGTGACAAACTATTTTTTAAAGAGACAGTACTTCGACTTTTGAATGGTCGAATAGTCGAATGATTTTTAGTTTGAATAGTTCGATTCGAAGTCGAAGGTCGTAGTCGAAGGTCGAAGTAGCCATTTCGATAGTCGAAGAAGCCATATTCGACCATTCGAAATTCGAACTGTTTTTCCTCTATTCCTTCACTCGAGCTAAGTAAATGGGCCCCTACGACTTTGACTTCGAATTGAGTTTAAAGTAAAATTGTTCAAATATTTGACCATTCGACCATTCGATAATCGAAGTACTGTCTCTTTAAAAAAACTTCGACTTCAATACTTCGCCAAATTAAATCTGCCGAAGTGCTATGTTAGCCTATGGGGACCTTCTAGAGCAATTTTCTACGTTTTTTGAAGTAGAAGAAAAATCGTTCGATCGATGGAGGAAATCCTTCGAAACGTTCGATTCGAAGGATTTCATTGCTCGATCAACCGATTTTACTTTGACCGCAAAACGGTCAAATTCGGTGAAAAAAACTTTGACTTTGATATTCGAAGTCAAAGTAAAGCCATTTGATGGTCGAATTTCGAAGTATTTATCACTTCAAAAATTCGACCCTTGATAAATCTGCCCCATAAAGTCTTTGACTTGGCAGGGTGCATGCAACAATAGTATGTTCACCTCCACATACCTCCAATTCAAATGTATATATAGATTGCAGCACTCCAGGTTTTTTCATTAAAACCACTTTTATTCCAAATATAGCATAGCAATGTTTTGGACACAAAAGATCTTTTTCTGGTTCCTTCTTTACTTTAAAGAAAATTAAGAATTGTATGTTTAAAAACTATGGTATATTGCAGCATTTCAGATCATTCCAGATAATAGATCCCATACATGGATATTATAATCTACATATAAATAGAATACACAGTACAAGTTTAGGTCATAACACACTCAAGCACTAAAATAGAAAGGGCAGATACATGTAGTAAACCTATCCTACCACCAAAAAAACGATTCTTTTTCAAACTCGAATGTATTCAATTAAAAATACTTATTTCTTTCATTATTCATTGTTTTGACAATTATTTTTTTCACAGTTGTCCAGAATCTCGTGAAAGCCATTAGAGGTCTGGACAGCAATATTGGTATGTCAATGATGGCTAATATTATTTGGAAATTCTGCTGTGAGCCATATGTTGGTTAGTACAAATATTAGACACATGAATGACTGACAGCAGAAGGTGAAACTATGCAGTGATTGGTCTTTAGGAGACAAAGGCTGACAACCTGCGGTAATGACCGCCTCTTAAATAGCATGCTAAACTTTTTTTATCAACTATTAAACCTGGCCACCATTTTTGGTTTGTAAGTTTAAATTATCCTTAAGAAAGTGCATATTGAAAAAAAAAATGCATGCACATTCTGCAATTTAAAATTTCAGGTGCATTATGTACCAATCATCTCAAAATACAAAAAAAAA
The DNA here is from genome assembly GCA_038501925.1 of Xenopus petersii. NCBI lineage: Eukaryota > Metazoa > Chordata > Amphibia > Anura > Pipidae > Xenopus > Xenopus petersii. Next base: position 85,415,285 of record CM076687.1, read on the forward strand.
AAAAAAAATACAAAGTGGGATGCTCTTTCTAAACTAGTAAATGCTTTTTTTATGTTCATGAAAACTAGTTTTCAATAAATCAACTTGATACATTTTCATATACAGATTCGGAATAATTAAGACAATGGCATTGTATCATTTGGGGGCACATTTACTTAGCTCGAGTGAAGGAAAAATACTTTGAATTTCGAAGTATTTTTTTGGCAACTTCGACCATCGAATTGGCTACTTCGACCTTCAACTACGACTTCGAATCGAACGTTTCGAACTAAAAATCGCTCGACTATTCGACCATTCGATAGTCGAAGTACTGTCTCTTTAAAAAAAACTTTGACCACCTACTTTGCCACCTAAAACCTACCTAACACCAATGTTATCCTATGGGGAAGGTCCCCATAGGCTTTGCTATCAATTTCTGATCAAAGGAAAATCGTTAGATCGATGGATTAAAATCCTTCGAATTGTTCGATTCAAAGGATTTAAGGATTTAGAACGAGTTTTCCTTCGATCGTTCGATCGAACGAATTGCGGTAAATCCTTCGACTTCGATATTCGAAGTCAAAGGATTTAACTTCGATGGTCGAATATCGAGGGTTAATTAACCCTCAATATTCAACCCATAGTAAATGTGCCCCTATATGTATTTGGTGCCTATGTTGCAATTTAATTAAAAAGATACTTGTTAAGAGTATAGCAAAAACAATACATATCCTTGCAATCAAGGTTCAAGAATTGATTTTTCTAGAAAAAAATGAGTGGTGAAAAAAAAATCGAATTTTCAACAGTAATTATCTGAACAAAGAGAAACTTTAAACATTTCGTTTGAAAGCATGAAAGTCAAAAAAACAATTGGAAACCTCACATATTAAATACCCCTGGGTCATGATATCCTATTAACAGAATTTTATAAAATATTAAAACAAGAGATAACTCAACTGTACTTTTAACTAGATTTTGAAAAATAAAAGAAATGCCCTTAATTTATTAAGATGGGAATGAACCTGTTATTAACCAGAAATTCTAACTTTGTATTATACCGAGAAATAATATATCAGGAACTAGAAATTGACCTACCAAATCATTATAATAAAAGGATTATATGCCACTAAAGCATTTTATTTAAGTATATCAAGAAAAAAGAAAATTAAAGAACTGGCCCATATGACTGCACCTGCCCATACAAAAACTCAGAAACTCATATGAAGTGTTGGAATTAAAACATAACCTTTATTAAGTCATTAAAATAAATGTCCAAACTGCAACATTAAAAAACCAGTTAGAAGCAGGGGACTGATTGACCGGGTAAAGGGAGGGTTACAGAGAAAAAGTGCTAAGCACCAATGTAACCAGTGGTCATTTGTTGGTCACAGCAGGTGTTGGGTATTTTGACCACAACCTAAATGCGCTATCCACTCGGAGAATACCCATCACAACCAACCCCTTCACCCACTCCAAGATCCCTCCCATAATGTGAGAAGCTGGCCACGTTAAGAAACTAAGTAGCAATAAGCCAAAGGACTTATCTTAGTAATATGTGGAAAAAGAAAAAGATGTGTGCCTCCAGCACAATAAACTAGCAAGTGGCTGCCAAGCCAGGCTATCAAGTCCTCGTGGTAGTGTCGGTTGGAATACAGTGTACCTCAGGCACTTAATTATAGTGAATAGCTTAGAGTTCTAACCCACGGATCATACAGCCAATTCATATGGGCCAGTTCTTTCATTTTCTTTTTTCTTGATATACATATTACTATTTGACCCTGCACACCATACACTGTATTGGATGGTTGGTGCTCCCCAACACCCTACTGCTTTGTGTTTATTTAAGTCTGTAGTGTTGGTTTTCTTACTTTTTTAAGAAGAAAGAAATGAGGATTTTTTTGATCTATGGAAAGTTTATTTCCACAACCCAAATCTCAATTTCTTATAATAAGGAAACAACACATTTTATACTTCAGTTTTTATTATGTTTATTTTTCATATTATTAAGTAATATTTAGTAAATACAGGAAATGTTTTTGGCATATACTATATATGAGGATTTCAAATAAAGACCTGATATCAGGTATAGATCATATAATTGAATAATATTTAATAACTGTATGCAAAGTGCAATTTACAAAAAACAGTGCATTGAACATGCCACTTAATTTTGCAATTAATACAAGGTGTACTGTTGGTGTTATCGGGAATCTTGCACAGTGATGAGTACCTTCAAATGCACAGGTGGACCCTGTGGATCCCGGTGTTCACGACGCCCTTTTGGGGCCCTGGGCAAAGGGGTCAAGGCAGGCAGCAGGAAACAAAGTCGCCGGGAGGTAAAGGACTTTCTGGTTGTTGCAAAAGATCTGTAGCCTATAATAAACATTTTCAACGAACATATTCTGAATTTTCTGAGTATAGAATCCTGAATTTTATTCAGTATTTTATCATTTTATTTACTCAATATAGGGTGTCCAAAAAAGGTGGTAAACTATTATTTTTCCAATTTAGCTCCTTCTCGCCAAATCTAAAAGATTTAGTGAACCTGTTCCAGTTGGATAGTAATCCTAGAGGCACAATCCTCATTTACTTTGTTCACTATATGCTCACTCTTTGATTTGTTAATCTGTATCTGAAAAGTTTCAGGGGAATACATTTCTACTGACAAAGAGGTAAACCGGTGGACACACTAAGGAATGTATGAAGGACATAAAATGTAAAAATGTAGAAGCAAAGCTTTTCATAAAGTTTGCCACCAAGACATTCATAACTATGTCATTTAATAAAGGGAAATTGAAGAGTAATATCTCTGGGCTTTGTTCAGGAACTAATTTAGAACATATATATCTTCAAATCATTTTTGATCATTGATTAGGCAATAAATTACAAAATGAAGTGAAGTAGAATTCTACTTATAGCTTTCCTTTTTCTGTCTTGCCTTTTAATTTAGTATCTCCATGAGAAAGCTTTTTCTAAGGATTACAAAGATCCTCCAGTTATTTCTCATTATCTGACTCCAATATCCACTGTGATTCTTTAAAGAAAAATATAGGCCTTGGTCAACAGAACATGTTGAGAGAATGCTGTCAATTTATTTTATTGCACATAATATAGAATTAAATGTTCTGTAGAGAAGGATGAACCATTATAAAACTAATTTTATACAGCACTTAGTGGTAATTGTTAACAATTTATTTGGAATTAAAAAAACTCAGCCAATCAATCTGTCGAAGTTTTAGACTACCTTCTGATATGACCAGTTAGGTCATATCAAACCATAAATTGCAATGTTTACTCTCTAAAAGTTTTCTTCCCTTTTCCAGGAGAATGGACTGCTATAGAATTGCAAATATAGATTTGAAAAAGGCAACTATAAGGGCTTTGCTTTTTTTTGTAATTTGTAGCTAGACTGTTCAAAATTAAATGTTAATGTATTGCTTATAGCAACAAAACTTTAGCAGCTATGTTTGGAAATCAGTCCCAATGTCCACAATGGGATTATGAAAACCTCAGGTATCACCAAAGTGTTCCGTACATCATTATTTGCCCCAAATGAAAAGCTGGGGCACAATGGAATGTCTACTTGTTCATAACCACTAATTAATGAAAACAATAATTCCAATAAATGTATTTTTCAGAATTTTCTAGTCGAGTTACCGTATATACTCGTGTATAAGCCGACCCGCGTATAAGCCGAGGTACCTAATTTTACCTATGAAAACCAGAAAAACTTATTGACTCGCGTATAAGCCTAGACACAACTTAGAAAAGTCTCAGAAATATCAAACAGTCGGTTTAATGTTAAAAATCAAGCCATGATGTGGGGAAGAGCGAGAGTTGTAGTTGAGGAGGAGCCACAGGTTGCAGACATGAGGCATGGCCTCCCCATACAAATACATTGTTTCTACACCCAGGCACCTTCCCCCTCTCTTACTTTCACCTCGGGCCCTGGGGATTAACAGTATGAACACCGGGACATACCGTACTCACAGCTCCAGAGCCGAGCCGCGAGCACGGACACTGGGGAACCCGCACTCACCTAAGCAATAAAGTAACAGGGTAATACCATGACTTCTGAGGAGAGGTGGTAGGAAATCATCAGGTGCTTGCCACCCCCTCACATCCCAGTATCCCCCTGGCACCCCCCCCCTGACTTTGCCGAGCTCCACAATAAACCAAGAGCACAGACCCACTACTACACAGTAGTAATAAAGTCTCAGGGACATACCATGACTCTTTGGGGGGATGTTTAGTAAACTGTAATGCTCAAGTGCTGGCCCTTTCTTTTACAATCCCCCCCAGGCATCCCCACTTACTTTGCTGAGATGAATTCCACCTCCAGCATTTAGCGCTCTCCCTGCAGCTATTGATTCCTAATGGAATGTCCCATTCACTTCATCTCCAGCTGCAACAATATTACCGTACTTTCTATTTCGAGCAGTGTATGGGGACTGATTTGAAGGGGCGGGGCTGGGAAGCGACGACTGACGGCGCACCTCAAGCACGGGTGGGCGAGGTCGAGTTGGGTTCCTCGCTTCCTCCTGATAGGTCGGGTTCGGCGGTGGGTGGACACAGTGGAACGGTAGAGGCAGGAGCTGTGGATGTGAGAAGCGAGCGGCTGACGTCATTGCCAACCAATCGCAAGGCTCCCCCAGCCAGACTAAGCCGGCGCGAAGCAGCTGCTGGGTATTTGCATGTTGTGAGGGGATGTGGTGAGGTTGTACTCCTCGTGTGTCGTTGTTGGCTACCGTACTTCATGTGGGATTAGCAGCTGACCCGCGTATAAGCCGAAGTAGGATTTTCAAGCACATTTTCGGTGCTGAAAATCTCGGCTTATACGCGAGTATATACGGTATTAAGGGGACAAAAGAAAAGCCCCTTGCTGGACGAGTACAGAAAAATAATTTTTACTTCTCAGATTTAAAAGTAACCAATTCTATAATTCATATCTATACTTCAAGTATGAATGACTCACTTAGCATGAACAATGTATTTTTCATTAGTGATGGTCAAATATGACCCATTTCATTTCACTGGAAATTCACAAAATGGCAACAATGGGCGACAACATTTTTTGACGATTAAACTTGGTGAAAAATTTCACTCAACAAACTACTTACTGCAACCATTTGGAACTGATATAACTGGCTGGTCTGATAACCTCAGGTTTGGATTCAGTAGTTGACAAGATCTAGCTGTAAGTGTTTCACTAGGCCTGTACCATATTAGACGGCATATAACAAATAGTGTGAAATGGAATATTTTTAGAAATGTCAGTCTAATATATGTTACAGGTTGCAATAATATCAAATTGCTGCCTTGACAAAACATTCCTCATAGACTTCAGCAGAAATCTCAGTTCATTGGTTAGTAAAGATAGAGTTGTTGAACTGTAGGGAAACATTGTTTTATGCAAGCAATGAGCCATGTGCTTTTACTTTATAGTCTGTTACTGGTCAAGTTAATGGAGGCTATATTTCTCATAGAAACACAGAATTGTTCTCTTCAATTATATTAAAACATTGCATGCTGCTGCATAGAAAGTGGAACGGCTGTATCTTGCAAACAGAAGTTAATTCATTCGATCCTGCATGCTGCTCCATAAAATATTTCTAAATTGCAATTATTGTTTGTTTGAAGGTATTTGTTCTGCTTGCAAGAATAATGGTATTTGTATGATGTAACTTAAATTCAGCTACTTATTATGACTTGTGGCTGCTTTAAATTACCATTCTTTTTAATATTATAATACTTTATATCAATATGAAACATTCCATGGTTCATTATTTCTTCTCATGTGAAAATAAGTTTTAAGACTATTGTAGTATTGTAGAAGGCTAAGCTTTGCATCCCATATTTTCTTTGTAGAAGACCAACATTTGTTGGCATGAATTATTTGTTGGAATGAATCATGTTCCCAAGAACCTCAACAATAAGTTGTTAGGGGCATTATTATTTCAATTATGACATTTGTATTCCACACTGCTGTACAGTGCATTAGGGGATTATCCAGACAATGGAACAAAAGGAAACACACCATTTCCAAGCAATTTAACAAGAATGAAATAGGGCCAGAGGGTCATTGTGAACCTATTTCCTGTAATCACTACACAGCAGCATATTTCAGTATTCTGCATCTTCTCTTTTTCATAAACTTTCCTGCACCAGAAATCAGTCCACATCAGTGATACATCAAGTTATGAGTGTGAAGTTTTCTGGTTAAATGCATGCTCCTCATAATGCATGTAGTGGGATTTCTGAGTCATATAATGTGATTAGCATTAATTTATGAAACACAATTTCCATATATTTAGTTAGATAATAATCATGTTTCTCTTTAGTGTGTGTCTGATTGCATTTACTATTTATATTTGATTTTGAATGTGAATAGATATGTCTTTGGCTAGGGCCAGATGATTGTGGATCTTGACCCGTGGAGGCTGGGAATCCGCTCCCCCGCTACTCTTGCTCTACATACAGAACCATTGTCTCCACTTGGGTGCAGGCAGACGTGGTGGATTTCAGCATTAAAATGCAACATTTTGCAAATTGGCCCTGCCTGCAGAAGAGAAGGGGAGCTATAGGCCAGCAGATTCTCTATCTGTGGATAATCCATATTGTCTGGCCCTAGCCTTAGTCTCCATTAAGGTCTAGGTGATGTTTGTAAAACCCACTGCCCTCTCTCAGTTAAATACAGATGAAGCCACTTGGATTTGTGAGTTAAATGCCTCGGGAAAAATGACTCGGGATTAATTGAAGAATCTGTGTTATCTAAAGTCATCTTAACTCATTTAATGCATTTAGCCTTTTCATTAGCATATCAAAAACCATTGTTCACAATGGTGAATGCTTTAATTAGATGGGATGCTATGACGTAATTTTCTGTGTTAAATGGGAAAAGTGGGATATCTGTGTTTAGTTTTTCTGTGTCAAACACACAAACCAAAATGGCTTCATATGTACAATATTTCCCTGAATTCTGTAAAATATAAATGCATTTGCATAAAGCTAGAGGATTTACTTCATATGCCCTGTGATGGAGGTTACAATTACATAAGAAACTACTACAAAAACCTTACCAATAGAGTTGTCTCCAATGAAGGAACTAGTTAAGCATCTAAATGCTGAGAGAACATTGTCTAGCTCACTAACTGGCCATTTTCAGGTCTGTGGATTGCAGAAGTGCCATGATAATATGGATAAAGGAAGGGATGTCAGAATTTAGAACACACCTTGATGGATTATAATGGCTTTGTCCTGCCACTTAACTTTCAAGGGGGCAAGAGTTGTTCCAACGTGGTATTAAGGAGATAGAAGATAGAAGATGATAGCAGAGTTTTGATGATAGACACATGACTTTGGTAGCTCATGTAACTCCAAATTAATCACAGACAGCCACAGACAGCAGAGGCATATTAGAGCAAAGCAGAGCAGTTGAGTCAAGGGGAATTAAAAGAAACCCAAATCTCTGCTAGGTTAGACCAAATAGGAATAGCAGTTAAAAACCAATTAACTAGCCATCAAGAACCAAGAATTCATTGACTGGATACTCTGGTTGAATTATTAAATTGGCTCAATTTTTTACCCACAAGAAATATGTACTTCAGCTTTCAATTCAAATGAGAGGTTTGGGAATTCTACTGTTTACACTGTAAGTACACAGAAGTACAAATAATAAATATCCAGAAAGCAAGAAAAAAGTTCCTGGAAATGCTGCAGTATTGATCAAAATGTGTGATGCCCAATTATACATTAAAAACCATGAAAGAAGATTTTATATAATATTAATTACTCTTTAAAAACCCAAGTCAGAATTAAATTAATCCCAGAGTTTCACTGTTGGAGTGGCGATAGCATAATGATTATGATGATAATAAAGGTGAAAGGGGATGTTGAAATTCTTCTCAGAATGGGCTTTAAAATCAATACATTGTTTTGAACAGAAACCTATTGGAGGGCCAGAGATTATGCGATTCACTAACCATTACTACCCACACACAACCCCTTTATTTGGAAATAATGTCCTTGTGAAATTAGTGACATTTTATACATTCAGATAAATTCAGATAAATTCATTGTTGCTAGGGTAGATAAGAGAACTGTCCTGCTACTGCTTGTGTCATATGTGCCTTAGTATACAGCAAACAAAACTCTTATGAGCATGAGTGCAGGGGAAGTAAGCAGGTAGGGTAACACCAGGTCTTCTGCCTAAGATGACAAAGTGCCAAAAAGCATCTTTTAACTTGCTTCTAGAGTTTCTCCTTTTAGTTCTTTCTAGTGGGTTACTTTTGGAAGGGGACTCAAAAATTCTTTATTTATATAGGTTTGCAATCTTTCCTACTGTTTGCATTCAGACTATTTCTCATGGCAAATTGAGTGTTTATATGGTTTTATTATTTCACTCTAGCAATTTGCTTATCAGTTTTCTCTTCACAGTTATTGGTATAGTATTACATTTCTGAGTCTGACTCATCTAATTCAAGAAATCTAAATAACTGCTTCACACTCCTTATTACCGCTCCTACCTTTTTATTTAGCCTCAGTAGCTTTGATGTATTTCTTCCACATTTGCTGCTGAGTGGTATATGTTTACAAATGTAATTATTGAGCTGCTTTTATTGTACAGCCATCACTGGTTCAGGAATACTTGAAATGTATTTTTTAACACTCTCATGCAAGTGCAGTTTATTTAATGGTGCACAAATGTTGTAAAAGTAAAAAGGCACATTTAGGTAGATCTTTTATAAATATTTCAAAACATTTTCCTAACAATAATACTTGCAGTGAATTGTGTAATGTTCTGGTATATGTGTGTGTTTATATATATATATATATATATATATATATATATATATATATATATATATATATATATATATATATATATATATATATATATATATTGGGTGCACGTGGGCAAGGCTTAATTTACATACCAAACAAGTTAGCCCCAGCACTCTTAACATATAACCCCCTAAAAAAATATTTTTGCACAACCAGTGGCGGAACTACCGGGGGAGCAGGGGGTGCGATTGGGCCAGGGCCCTCACCCCCTCAGGGCCCCCCCGGCAGCGCGCACACCGCTTGAAGCCGCTGATGCGCACTGATGCGCACTGAAAAAATCACGTGCGGTTACGTTACTGTGCACAACTGAACTGTAACTTTCTTAAAAAAAAGTCACTTTTAGTTACAAAGTTTGTACAAACATGCATAAACTGACGCGTCCCGTCAAGTGTCCATGCGTCAGTTCTATCCTAAGTGAAAAAAAGAAACTGTTACCTTTGAGTCGAGACAGACCATACCTGCTTTTCTCTTTATTTAGCATGATCTCTTCCAAAGACACCATTAGGCGGGGGTAGGGAGAATGAGCTTTTAAGGAGAGAGCCACCTCCCCAACCCCCTGATGACGGCCTAAGTAGTAGTGCCGAAACGTTGAAATAAAACACTTTTTTGTTCACTCAGAATTATTTATTGTACCTGCACCTGGGCATTTGAAATGTGAGGGTTGTGAGTGCACCAGGTTGGTTGGATATATATATATATATATATATATCAATATTTCATGGACCAGCACTCCCTTTAATGTGAAACAAAAAAATAATTTATTGCATCTTTTCTCCAACGTTTCGGTCCCTCTTGGGACCTTTTTCAAGGATGATACAAAAAATTGTGACAATACCAAAACAAAAAAACAATTTTTTGTATCATCCTTGAAAAAGGTCCCAAGAGGGACCGAAACGTTGGAGAAAAGATGCAATAAATGATTTTTTTGTTTCACATTAAAGGGAGTGCTGGTCCATGAAATATTGATGTATACAAGACTTACCGTGCACCCCAGCTTGTTTCAATTCAAGATTCACTAAAGGGCAAATTTTCACCAGCGTAGGCTTCACCACACATTCACACCACTTTGCCAGGCACAAATTCGTTACCACTACGTTATTCATTACATTTACTTCTCTTTGCTAGCGTTAATTAGTCAGCGCGAGAATTTCATAGCAAACTTTCACTAACTTTCACTAACATTCATTTCACTTTGTAAGTACACATGGGGGCAGATTTACTAAGGGTCGAATTTCGAAGTTAAAAAAACTTTGAAATTCGACCCTCAAATTGAAATCCTTCGACTTCGAATATCGAAGACGAAGGATTTTCAGCGTATTCGATCGATCAAACGATCGAATAGAAGGATTTCTATTCGATGTGCAAAGACTTAGAAAAGTGCTGTGGAAGGTCCGCATAGGCTAACATTGCACTTCGGTAGCTTTAATTTGGCGAAGTATGAAGTCGAAGTTTTTTTTAAAGAGACAGTACTTCGATTATCGAGTGGTCGAATATTCAAATGATTTTTATTTTGAATCGAAGTCGAAGTAAATTCGAAGTCGTAGTATCCTATTCGATGGTCAAAGTTTCCAAAAAATCACTTCGAAATTCAAACTTTTTTAACTTCGAAAATTCACTCGAGCTTAGTAAATCTGCCACTTAAGCTTAGGTCAATTTGAATAGGGTGTGTTCATATGGGTCTTATATATGACTTTATGTTGGTGTTGGTGTGACTTTTTGTTGATGTTGGTGCAAATGCTTGAAGTGGCCACTTATTATTTAGAATGTTCAAGGGAGCAAAATAAAGGCAAAAGATATCCTCTAATGCCCTAGATATGAGCCCACCCTAAAACAAATGTGGCATGCACCTCAAATGGTAGAAACGTTAAAACAAAATGTTTTAATAGTTTCAACTCCTGCTTTAAAATATGAAAAAACCTAACATTTTTATGACTTTTTGGCATACAGGATATGATGACTGACATAAGATTGAGGAGGATGTAGCTTCATCTTATCAGTTCGCCAGGTCTAAGCTGGCAAAGGAAACTCTGGCGAAACAGGTAACATTCTATAAAATTGGAACTTGTGAATTTGCAGAATCATGATCGTTCACCTGAGTAAAAATGCACCTGGCGAAAAGGGAGAGAAACTGCGTCAGCGATGGTCTCTTTAGCTAATGAGTTGTCCTCTGCACCTGTTAGTAAATTGCCGATGTCCCTGCGAATGGTGCTTGTGGCGAATTTTATCTAGTGATGGCCACTTTGCCCTTTAGTAAATCTACCCTCAAGTCTGTAGTGGGGAAATGATCCAGTACTGTGCTAGCATTTTAAAGAATTTATTCTACTGTAAGCCAGAAAGGAACAGGTAATATTTCTTCCACACCAGTTTAAAGTTTTCAATGCCTAGCATCATAAAGTGAAAACAATGTCATTGCTGAGAGTATATACCATTTATATGGTACTTAAAACAACAAAAAAACAATAAATGCTTTCATTTTATCTCTTTTCCAGGTTCCTACACTTACTTCCTATTTCAAAGGAGGAGTACCCTTGCTTTTAACTGGCTGGAACACCATAGAGGCAAAGGAGGGTTTACTAAGATCATTAGACCATGTGATACTTCATTTGTTTCTGACATGTCTCAAACGTTTAAAGGACAAGGAAAGTTTGAAATCAAGCCTGTTTTATCTTAACATGATTTTCAAACGGTGTTCTAAGCACTCACTGTTTCCCCTTATTTTGCTTCCTTTCTCTCTGCACGCTCCAGTCTTCCAAAGCTCTCTGTAGAAGTACAGTGATGTCACTGCATTTCTAGCATTCCACACCCCCACTTCCACGGGCAGTATCTCCATTATCTCTCATTATGGTGCATGCTCCTTTTGATTCTTCATGCTCCTTTTGTAGAAGGGGCTTTAGTGCATGCGCAAAAGGGTCTGCAGTTTGAACAGCTAGAGTCATTATTGATGGGTAGCTGAATGCCTTTACAGCAATAAAAACCTAGCCTAGGACACTATCAGGAGGTCTTACGTTCCAGCAAACTATATTGGGTAAGCTTTCATTCTCTAATTATTCTTGCAAAACTTTTTTCATCTACACATTTTCAAAATTCCACAGAGCTTATACTTCTACAAAAAATGTATAGAGTGTTCCCTGCCATGAAATGTTTACAATCTGAAGCACAACCAGGGCAACCCAAAAGTGGACGTAGCCTCCTTGCATGTGCCCTACAGTCTGTTTAGATGAAGTGTGCCTTGAAGGTGGTGGTAGCTCCAGTGTTCCCACAACTACCCAAGTTAATAGATGCAACACACTTGTGTCTAAATAATCACATAGAGATTTTATTTTGACAGCGAAATAACAACATCCCAACAGTGATTATTTTCAGTGCAATTTGAGTGGAACTGTGGAAACTGTATCTTATTGCTTCGGACACAATGGCAATGGAATTCCGGACATTGTTCTCACATTGGGCCAGATTTAATTCAATGAGAACAAGTTATCTTGTGGTTTATCATGTGAAAACTCATGGATAAGATTCAATTAAATTTGAGGAGAAAAACTTTTCTCTAAATTCAATCCAGTTTTTCCCATAAACTTCAATATAATGTTCTCGTGATAACAAGATTCCTAGCATTTTTGCAGCTAAAAAAGTTTGATCTCCTTTTTATCCCATCATTTGCACAGAATGTGTGTCAGGTATCTTATAACTGCAACAATAGAATTGAGTCAATTGCACCCAAGGGCACATCCACTCTGTGCATTTCAATAAAATAATACTGAGATTATTATGTACGGATGATGTGTTATGCTTGCGTAGCTGTTTTTATTGATTTGTTTACACCTCATTTACTTGAAAATGGTCTAAAAACAAGGGGAATGGTTTATAACTCTTTTTAATGCCCCTCTTGTTTTTCATTTAATGCTGTTGTTTAAAATACATTGAAATTGGTTTGGATACATTTCAGAGACAAACTGGTTTTGACATATACTGTACAAGCTCTTTACAAAGTAGCCTTGAAACAAACCACTGTAGCCAAACTGGTTGGACAAGTACTCCAATCTACAAAGAGGCATGTTCAGGCCATTGTATATGCAATTATTATCTGAGATTTCAGGAATAAATGACTACATGATACACTATTAATACTTATACCATGTTCTTAGTAAACATTTATGTTTAAACTATACCTGAGAAACCAATGCCACAAAATAATTTTTTTTTTGTTTTGCTGCAAAAATCACAAATGCACGTTCGAGTTACAGAAACTCACATTTTCAAGATTTATTATGCTGACAAGACAAAAACCAACAAGCTGACAAGTTTATGAAGAAGTCAATGGGAGCTGGATTAATAAAATCCAAGCAATTTTTCAATTCAAGTTTTTGCGAATAATTTGAAATTTAGCACTCATTAAAAATTATGGGTTGAACGTGATTTCAATGTTTTTGAGCTTTTTTAAAAGTTTCTACATATTTTTTAGTTTTTGAATAAATAAGGACACATTCTGGATTTTTGAGTTTTTCAGAATATTAAAAAAAAATTAAAAATTAAGATTTTTGATAAATCGACTTCAATGAGCTAAAATTCCAATTTTTAAAACCACCACAGACATAAAATCAACACCAAATCATGTGATACACCAGTGGGGTAGTCTTCAGGACATGCAAGTAGGGATGCACCGAATCCACTTTTTTGGATTCGGCCGAACCCCCGAATCCTTCACGAAGGATTCGGCCGAATACCGAACCGAATCCGAACCCTAATTTGCATATGCAAATTAGGGGTGGGAAGGGGAAAACATTTTTTACTTCCTTGTTTTCTGACAAAAAGTTACGCAATTCCCCTCCCTGCCCCTAATTTGCATATGCAAATTAGGATTCGGATTCGGTTCGGCCGGGCAGAAGGATTCGGCCGAATCCGAATCCTGCTGAAAAAGGCCGAATCCTGGCCGAATCCCGAACCGAATCCTGGATTCGGTGCATCCCTACATGCAAGTCTTAATTCTAAAATGGAACTTTAAAACTGAATGGGAAAGGAAGATTTATGAATTCAAATGTATGGAGTTACAGTATTTAACACATTAAGACAGGGCCTTAATTTACAGTCAGGTTTTATGTCACGCTATGTGACCTGACTGAATTCAGACTCCTGAACTATTTACAATCCATCCTAATTCATTGTATTATCTCTACGATTGATCTCTATTTATCTGTAACTTCCTAATTTATTGCCCATGAATACCTTTCACTGATATAACAGTATATATGCTGTGACTTTCTAGCTTTCATTTGTATTTTAACAATACTCCAAAGGTAATCAGATGGCACTCACACAGCAAAATGTGCTTATACTTTGTGGTTTATTCTGGTCTCTGCAGAGAAAACCACAAAGTATAAGCACATTTTGCTGTGTGAGTGCCATCTGATTACCTTTGGAGTATTGTTATATATATGGAACTGTTGAGCAGCAAAGTTCCCAGATAGAGCACCACAGAACGACATCCACAGAGTTTGGATTTTATTAAAGGATATTGTTCATTTGTATTTTGCCTGACAAAGGGGCCTTGGTGCTCCGAAAGCTTGCTGTCACGTTCGGCACCCAATATCCAGAACCCAAGCTAAGCTCCCTGCTCTTGGCTCTCACTTCTGCCTATAACTGCCACTTTTCAGCTCGGGAGGAGCCCTCGGCTAATCGGATGCCGCCAGGTCTTATTTGAGAGAGGAGCAAAGCTAACGGTTCTGGACAAGCAAAGGGGCACGATCGTCTCACCAGGATACTGGAAGGAAGAACACCACCAGGAGCAAGCAGGCCAGGCCAGCACAAGCCGAGAATCGTCAGACAGGCCGGAATCAGGATTAGAGAGCGTAGAATAGTCAGTGGACAGGCAAAGGTCGATTGGAGAGGTCAGAGTAGTCACAAGCAGGCAGGATCAGGATTGGAGAGATCAGAGGAGTAAAGCAGGCAGGAATTTTGCACCATTGTGCGTGACATCATCACGCCGGTGCATACACCCAGAAGTGTGCCGGCACGCGCACCATAGGGGAACCAGACACGGAAGGGAACAGACGCATGCAGCAGGCGTCCCGCCGGAGGCATGAGTGCCAAAAGTTAGGCACCCCCAAGTGCCCCAAGTGAGGTGAATACTTACCTCACACCCCGTGCTGGTGCTCCTATCAGGACAAAACTGCACCAGTCTGGGGGGGGGGTTCATCCCGTGAGCACCATGGAGCGATCAGCTTCCTTCTTCTTCTTTCTTCAAATTTCAGAGGGCAGACACATGCGCAGTAGAACGAAATATCTGACTTCGTCAAAGTTCAGCATTTCACGCTACTGTGCATGTGCACCGTGAGAAGAAGATGGAAGCCGATCGATCTATGGTGCTCGCTGGAAGAACCCTGTTAGGTGCAGTTTTCTGCTGATAGGAACACCGGCCCGGGTGTGAGGTAAGTATCAGGGTCAGCCCAGACCAGCTCTTGCGCTCCCTCGTCTCATCTCAGCATCGGAAAAATGTACGCTTGTATGCTCGTGGCATAGAGGTGTTTGCAGCTGGAGGGCCCAGGGGATGGTATGTGGCCCCTGAGTCTGTAGGCCCGGTGGGCACTGTATACAATCACTTGGGGGTGCCTAACTTTTGGCACTTCCGAGTAAATAGAGCCTTTCCTTCTCCTTTAAGAAGAGGCACTGTTATGAATTATATTCTGGGCATGAGCTACTGCTAATTGAAGCCAAGCAAAGGTCCATTGTCCATCTAACTCTGATTGGGTGGGGGCTAGATAAGGCCAAAATGATTAAATTATAATGTCTGGGTGTTTTTTGATTACCATTGGTCATTGTGGCAAAGTACCTTATTATGAGAATTCTCAGAATAGCATTGGCACAGTTAGGGTGAGGCTGGTTTGACTGAGCTGGTAGCTTATTAATATTCTGCAATACAGCCAGTTCCCACTCACACAGCCCTGAGATTGATAGCCACAAGCTAAATGGGTTCTTTAATTAAATTTCCCCTGAAAAATCATCTGAGCTATTACAACTTTGTTAATGTCAGCTTCCATGGGACTCAAGGAACATAACTCAGTGGAAAGGTTTAGGTTTTATAGCAAGAAAAACATCTTAGAGAGTGCTTAGATATCCAACTAAGCATTTCACACCTGTCTGTATTATTGCCTGCAGATTGTTTTCTTACCTTAAGTTTATATTTTATTTATAAACTTGAGATGGCCCTGGTTGAAACTCAGTTTTATGGCATTTATACTGCTTGGTGTTGTGAGCGCTACAGTGCCATAATCTTTCACAGAAAAGAAACATGAAATCAATATGGATTGTGTATTATAAGTAGATTTATCAGTTGCACTTAAATGTATTGATATCAATTTCATTTTGAGCAATGATTAATTTGACTATGAATAAAACATGAGAATAATGTTTAATGAAACGAGCAAAAATCTAACCTCACCAGTATCAGACAGGTATCTTTATGGCCTTAACTTGTAGTATTAAGAAAGATGACTAGTGCTGAATATATGAGTAGTATATGGAAACTATTCACTCAGTCTTCATTATAACTTGTGCCTCATTTTATATTATGTACTGTAACTGGATTAGGCATTAGAAAAAGAGAGCCTTTGGGGTAAAACCTGCAGTTGGCAAGAACACTGTTGTAAGCCAACTGGCCCCAGGTGGAAAGAATATATTCTATTGTATATTATGTATTCCTGGCAGTCAGAGTTCGGTTTGCCACGGAAGAAAGTTATTATGTACCTCTGAATGCTTCAGGCAACGCTGGATAATGTTATACTGAGACTTACTCCCTGTGCAGTACATGGAAAGTAATGTCACCTGAATATATCCACATTATAGTATAAAAATTGCTCAAATTGCAGAACCCTATGAGTATTCTTCATTATATCACCAAAAGCATAGCCTATGTTTTCCTGGACATATTTCAAGTCTTGGTAAAAATATTCAGTTAGCTGGTACAGTAAAAGAGTATATGTGTGTATTTATATGATAGGTTTTATTGGTGCATTGCACATTGAATGCACAAGCATACAAGGAATAATTTAAAAAATAGACAGAGCATATTGATACAGTTTATTAGGGTTGCCTCTTATCATGAATGGCACACAATTATACCTATTGACCCTGAGGAAGCTTGGTGCTGCCACCACCCTGGATTTGGTAGTGGCTCCAAGATTCACTGTGGTTTGCTTAAATATGTGCACCAATTTTGAACGTGCCCTCCAGAAGTGATTCAACTTCCACTCTGAAAATGCTATTGTAGAAATCTGCATGGAAATGCAAGTGCAGTTGTGTCAAATTTGATACACAGAGCACAAATTTACATCTCTTCTTTTGACCATATTATATGCCGGCATTATGAAAAATTATCATTATGGTTAAAAAAACATGGTGATTTGGTTCTGAAATCGCACTTTGCACACTGCACTTCCATTTGTAAATGACTGCTACAGATGCACAGTACAAGTAGATGTTAAGATGGCTATGGATAAGGAAACAGATCCCCTTAATTGTATACAGAGTGATGCCTATACAGCCATTAAACCAAGAATTTCCATTTGCTAGTTTTCCCCTTTTGTATGCTTTCTTGATGGTTAATTATTTAAAGGATAGATTCTCCATAGTGGGTGTACAGATTCAACACACCACTTGCCTTGACTGGACAACACTTAGGGGCACATTTACTAAGGGTCGCATATCGAGGGTTAATAGACCCTTGAATTCAACCCTCAAAGTAAAATCCTTCGAATTCGAATATTGTATTCAAAGGATTTTAGCGCAAATCCTATGATCGAACCATCAAATAAAAATCATTCGATCGAACGATAAAACCCTTCGAATCTGATGATTCAAACGATTTTAAGCGATCGATCAAAGGATTTTTCTTCGATCAAAAAAAGCTTCGAAAAGTGATGGGGAAGGTCCCCTTAGGCTAACGTTGTACCTCGGTAGATTTGAACTGCCAAAGTATTTTTTAAAGAGACAGTACTTCGACTATCGAATGGTTGAATAGTCAAACGATTTTTACTTCGAATAGTTCGAATCGAAGTCGAAGGTCGTAGTAGCCTATTCGATGGTCAAAGTACCCAAAAAAATACTTTGAAATTCTATGTTTTTTTCATTCGAATCCTTCACTCGAGCTTAGTAAATGTGCCCCTTACAGTCTTACACCAATGCAAGCCTAACTTGCAATAGGGGTAAAATGTCTATGTTCTCATTCCTGTCATCTAAATTCTATACAGTTAGAAAGATATAAGATTCATAAACAAGTCTTCCATTTAATCAATGTTAAGTAACACATCTTGATAAAGGTTGTAGAGCACAACCGAAACGTCGACGTAAACACGATGTAACGCTTTTTGTATCCTAATAAATTCTTTGGAGAAGAGAAGATTCGGTGTGTGTGCTATTCTCTGTTCCTATATATATATATATATATATATATATATATATATATATATATATATATATATATATATATATATATATATATGTATATATATATATATATGTATATATATATATATATATATATATATATATATACACTCATATAAAAATACAGATGGATCAGCACTCACTTTGCGTGAATGTTTCAAAATGTATAATTTCCCATTCTATAATGGGAAATACGACATTAGTAATGCTCTAAACAAGTTGAGGAAGCAACTACATTGGGCAAAATCAATGAACATATCTGTACCTTGAGCTCCCGGGGCTCCATCACTCTCTTCAGCCCCACCCTCTTCCTGGGGTTGCTGGGCAGCCTCATCCTTGTCCTGGTCTCTGTCCAAGCTGTGCCACGATCTTTGTGGTGGAGCTGCAATTGTGAATAAATTAAAAAAAGGTATTAAAATACAAAATCATATGGAATTGCAAGTGTACTTGGCTAGTAGCCTGGTGTAGAGACCCCCCACACACACACAAACACACGCTACAAAACTATTTAATTTCTCATTCCAAATAATAACTCAAATGGAATGGCAGAGCAAGGGCGATGGAAAGGTTAAACTTAAATCTGGAATGGCACAGCAAGGGAGATGGAAAGGTTAAACTTAAAGGGATACTGTCATGGGAAAAACATTTTTTCAAAATGAATCAGTTAATAGTGCTGCTCCAGCAGAATTCTGCACTGAAATCCATTTCTCAAAAGAGCAAACAGATTTTTTTTATATTCAATTTTGAAATCTGACATGGGGCTAGACATATTTTCAATTTCCCAGCTGCCCCAAGTCATATGACTTGTGCTCTGATAAACTTCAATCACTCTTTACTGCTGTACTGCAAGTTGGAGTGATATCACCCCATCCCTCCCCCCCCCCCAGCAGCCAAACAAAAGAACAATGGGAAGGTAACCAGATAACAGCTCCCTAACAAGATAACAGCTGCCTGGTAGATCTAAGAACAACACTCAATAGTAAAAACCCATGTCCCACTGAGACACATTCAGTTACATTGAGAAGGGAAAATAGCAGCCTGCCAGAAAGCATTTCTCTCCTAAAGTGTAGGCACAAGTCATATGACTGAGGGCAGCTGGGAAATTGACAAAATGTCTAGCCCCATGTCAGATTTCAAAATTGAATATAAAAAAATCTGTTTGCTCTTTTTAGAAATGGATTTCAGTGCAGAATTCTGCTGGAGTAGCACTATTAAGTGATGCGTTTTGAAAAAAAAACATGTTTTCCGATGACAGGATCCCTTTAAATCTGGAATGGTACAGCAAGGGAGATGGAATGGTTAAACTTAAATACAGGACACAAAGGCATTATTTGCATGTGTTGCCTGACACTTCACTTTTGCAGATTAAAGTTTCTAAACATTTGCGCTATAGTAGGGAAATTGTTACTAAAGAAATGCCATTTTGTAGATGTTACAGGCAGCTGCACGTAACTAACTAGCACATAAACAAACAGCAATCCTATAAAGAAAAGCGCAAGGAACTCCTCAAGTGCAAAACAGGAGCAATATTTAGCCAAATTAGTGAAATGCTAAAGGGGAAATGATACATTTATCCAAACGATGGGGATGTCGAAAAAAGGAGTAAGATATTTTTTGCAAAGTGTCTTTACTGTGTCGCAGTATTGTCCTTCCAACCCTTCATAGACCTCTTTGCCCATTGTGTCCAGAAGCCAGCGCTTGTAGGGTTTCAGCCTCAGTGGAGGGACACTCCCTCCTCCTGACTTCTGGACTTTAGGTCTCCTGGCAGCTAACTTTGCCCTAATCAAGGGCACTGAAGTGCTTGTACACAGTCTACAGATCCCTGCGTACATCTCTTACAGCGTTGACTTTGTACATTACCTGCTTCCAGATTTGTTCTCACCTGCCAGCATTTATGCGGTGGGACAGCACATGCCATCGCGATAAGACTTCATCCACCAGTGCTCCATTCTTGTCACTGGAAAAGCGACAACCCAGTTTGGTGCTGGGGCCCTTCTCTCCATCATCCGCCTCCTCTCTTCTCATTTGTGACCCACTGGGTGCCTCCTCCTCATGGGCCAGCCTCTGTGCCCCTTGGGCCCTGGCCTCTTCCTCCTCACTGCTTGGTACCCTCAGTTCCCCTTGGGGGGACACTGCGTGCACTGGATGACACCCTCCATGCCTTGGGGGACATGCTGCGTGCCCTTGGGGACACATACCCTGCCCTAGGATACTCCCTCCCTGCCCCATGGGACACCCTCCCTGCCCTCCTCCCCCTGCTGTGGGACCTCCTATCTCCCCTGTGGGACCTCCTATCTCCCCTGCCCTCCTCCTCCCTGCTTTGGGACCCCCTATTTACTCTGCCCTCCCCCCTGCTCCGGGACCCCTATCTCCCCTGCCCTCCTCCCCCTGCTATGGGACTTCCTATCTCCCCTGCTCTTCCCCTGCTCCGGGACCCCCTATCTCTCCTGCCCTCCTCTCCCCTGCTAAGGGATCCCCTATCTCCCCTGCCCTCCCCCCTGTTCCAGGAACTCTCTCCTTAGTGTGCCCTCCCCTCCTCTTCCTTTCCCCAGGAACCCCTCCCAGTGACACCCCGGCCTAAGTCCCTCTCTCTCTCCCCATCCTGTGGCCGATAAGATCTTACATAATGTAGGGCTGGAAAGGCATTCCCCCTCCTCCTCCTGCCTTCTGCTTGAAGCTATAAATGAGCAAAAATCAGCCTGATATTTGAAACACCTCCTCCACCTAGCTAGTCCAAATCAGCAAAAAATGCCCCTAAAATGGCTGCTACAGGACTTCATGTGTGAAAAAAATGTCAGAAAAGAAAATTGAACATATTCGACTATGCGGTATGGTCAAAAACTCTAATTTGATTCGTAGTTAATTGAATACAAGATATTCCATCGAATGGGGAAATTCAACTTTTTGTCACCTCTCCCTGGAAGGTTTAATAACACCTCATAGCTCCAATCATGCAATCAAAACCTTACCTTCATGAGATCCCTTATGATTATGATAAACAGATTATGCTGATTGGAGCAACATTCCAGTGCATCTTTGTTACTAGTGATGGGCGAATTTGCGCCGTTTTGCTTCACCGAAAAATTAGCGAATTTCGCGCGAAATTCGCGAAACGGCGAAAAAAACGCGAAACGGCGCCGGCGTCTCGTTTTTGACGCCAGCGCCCGTTTTCGACGCCGGCGCCCATTTTTTCGAAAAAAAATTTTTGACGCCGGCGAATTTTTGACGCGAATTTTCGCGGGAGTTTCGCAAATTTATTCGCTGGCGGCGAATTACGCAAATTCGCCGCGAATTCGCGCCTGGCGAATAAATTCGCCCATCACTATTTGTTACAAGTAATTCTGAATCGAGAAAAGCTAGTCGGCTGACTGGTGAAATGTCTTCAAGAAAAACACAGCAAGTCCAGTTGGTTTGACTTAATACAACAGATATAACAAAAAGTCTGTGCAGATTTGGTCAGAGTAGTTTTCATAAAATAGCGAGAACGTTTCGGATTTTGATAAATAACCCCTTAAGTATCTGACATACAGTGCGTATGAAAAAATAACATAAAGAAAACACAGTGAAGGCTTTACAAAATCATTTGATGTTTCAATCCAATTGTTTTTCATTATGTCGCTTTCAGAAGCATTCAGTGGAAATCCCTGGTGATACAGAGAATAGGATTAAATGACGTTTGTGTCAAAAATAGGACCTCTCCTTGCTGACTTGTATTTTATAAATGTTAGAAATGCTTCCAAAAAAAGAAGCTGGTTTAATTTGTGAGGCAGGAAACAGCTCTGCAGGTTTCATGGATAACCAAGAAGCAAAATATAATTGGCTTTATTTAACCCGAACTTTATGAACTTTTCTACATGATTTTTGTTTTAATTCATGTTCATGGATGCACCTTTCCTCTTGTTTTTACAGCAGCACCGAACAGGTCACTTAGGGGGTGGATTTGTTACATACTTCTATTCGCACTGGCTCTTTTGAAAGGTACTTGGCATGCCACTAATGGAAATTTAGCACAGTAGAAAAAAAGCAATGCAGAAAAAAATAATTTCTATGACAAGTCACAATCCTTCACTTAACAAAAATCAATGTTAAGTTCATTACATTTTATGAGCTCTCAGTATCTCCTATGATTTTTCTCCTTTGTGAAAAATTGTAACAAGTATACAGTTTGAAAAGAAGCAAGTAAGGAAAGGTAACAAATTGAGAAATAGAAATACATTTTTTCTGCAGATTTGCTGGAACAATACAGCTGCTGTTTTCTATGACAGAAAAGACAGACACAGTGTTTGATACAGTTATTGATGGTTTTATGGAAATCAGTGCCAGGCTTTGGACTAGAAAGAACTATGTGGGTCTATGATTAGATGTGAACAGGTGCCTGAAGACATAGAATACATTTGGGGGTGGTTAAAGGAGAGCTGAAGGTAGTTATTTCGAAAGGCTGCCTGTCATTATTAGAGCTGAAAGGAATCAGGACAGTGAGGGAGGACTGTGTATAGAACATTAGGCTGCCATTATTGGCAAAATGATGGATATGCACTGTTCAAAATAGGGGTGTGGAAGCACTCTAAAGGCTAAGTAATAGTATATTTAAGTATAATGGAAGTGTTAGTTTTAATGCACATTCCCTGGTCCCCTGTCTCACAAGTTTACAAAACAGGGGTTTTTAGTTACAAAGTTATGATCATACAGTTGAAAAGGCACCATACCACGTCAAGGTAAACCCCACATGGCGGTCCCTAACTTATTTGCCTTTCGCCATAGTATAAAAAGTCTTACTGCATAGTAGCATTCTGTGTAATCAGTGTCTGTTGAACCTAAAAACCCCTGTTTTTAGGGAAAGTTCATTAAAACCAACACTTCCATTATACTTAAATATACTATTACTTAGCCTTTAGAGTGCTTCCACACCCCTATTTTGTACATTGAGATGCACTGTTCCATAATTGCTTGCCCAGGTACAGACACCAGTAACAGCCACTTCAACCTCTGAGATGCCAAGAAGCAGTGACAGGACGGCAGTCCCCAATAAAGCCCACCCTCATGCCTTCTTATGAGTGTGACTACAGCTCCCAGAATCCCCCACACCCGGAGCTGAAGTTGCTGTCCAGCAGCCAGGGGCTGGAGTGTTATGGAGCCATCCTCACTACAGAGAATGGCGGGCTCCTCGCATTGTGCTAATAAAAATGCAGCAGGAGCACCTGTGCCATTGTTTGTGTCTAACTATGTCCCTGCCATTGTTTGTGTCTAACCATGCTGCGTGTCTTGTAACATGAATGAATAGAGTTTTTCTATTTTAAAGTAGCCCGTGGGCGGAACTCCATCTTCTTCTCTTCTATTCTGTGTGGCGTGGGACGCCAATGGAATCAAGTCAAGTGGATTTTATTGTCATTTCAGCCATATACAGTAAATAAAGTATACATAGTAGAAACAAAATGACGTTCCTCCAGAACCCCCCGGTGCTATACAACAACTATAGTACACGGTCATGCTGGGCAAAGAGGACATTTCAGTTCCTTCCTGCACCCGGTTATGCATTTATGGGCTGCCTGATTTACACTTTGAGATTTCGGTGCATCGGTGCGGTTGTTTCTACCTGCCAGCAGCAAAGAGTGACTGAAGTTTATCAGAGCAGTCACGTGACTGGGGGCACCCCATGTCAGATTTCAAAATGAAATATAAAGAAATCCATTTGATCTTTTGAAAAACAGATTTCAGTGCAGAAGTGTGCTGGCGCAACACTATTAACTGATGCATTTCATTAAAACATGTTTTCCCTTGACACTATTCTTTTAACAAACCACCTCCATGCACTGGGAGTTTGGTACAGCAAAAAGGTTACGTAGGGATATGGCAAAATAGTATATCCCTAACATTAATTAGCAAGTGGCGTAATATGTAGATTTTATCAAAAGAACGCAGTAGTAAAATATCTATTGTCTTAAAAGTTGATAAAAACTACTAACTAAAAGTTGGTGTTTTTTTTTGGATTGAGCAACTCAATGCTGTGTAGGAGCACGAGACTTTACTGTTTTGGAGTGGGATTTGTATTGTTAGCTCCTAAATGGTTGAAGAGTTTTGGTATTATTTGTATCTTCTAATGTGTATATTTTATAATGAATTAAGCAAACACCAGATTGTGTGTGTTCTGTAAAGAGCCTGTGGCAGCTTGACTTAATAACTGCAGATTTTATATATTGGGCCAGATTCGATTCAGTGAGCAGAAAGGTTTATCATGTGAAAAGTCAATCAATTTGAGATGCCATTCAATTCAGAAAAACGTATCTCCCTCTTTAAGGGCTGGGACACACTGGGCGATTTGGGGAGATTTAGTCGCCTGGCGACTAATCTCCGCGACTTTCCATGACCAATCTTCCCCGAATGCTTCCCCTCGCTTTGCGCCTGGCTAAAATGAAAAATCGCCTGCGCTAATCACACGCGGCGATTCGTTTTCCGAAGTCGCCCGAAGTTTCCTCGTGAGGCAACTTCGGGCGACTTCGGAAAACGAATCGCCGCGTGTGATTAGCGCAGGCGATTTTTCATTTTAGCCAGGCGCAGAGCGAGGGGAGGCATTCGGGGAGAAAAGTCGCTGCGATTAGTCGCCAGGCGACTAAATCTCCCCAAATCGCCCAGTGTGTCCCAGCCCTAACAGTGAAAACTCCTTTGAAGTCTATGGAAAAAAACTGATACTGAATTTGGAGAAAGTTTTGTCTCCTCGAATTGAATCTTGTCCATGGATCTTGACATGATAAACTGTGTGATAACTTTTTTTTCACTGCATTGAGTCTGGCCCAATGTATTGCCCAAATTATAACTGCAACCGGTATCCCACTATTTTTTGTGCATGATTTGACTGTAAAACCCATTGCATTGAAGTGTTTTCACAATGCAGTAATGATTAGCATAAACCAGGACTATTACATAAGCCAATACAAAATGATAAATGATAGCAGTAGGTGTAGAAAGGCAAAACCAATGAACAGTTGTCAAGTGTTTGAGAAAATGCAAATTCTTGTGTCCAGTAATGGTCAGTTTCAATGAGCACAGATACTGTACTCTACTGATGGGCGAATATGTCCCGTTTTGCCACGAATTTGCAAAACTGTTGAAAAATGTGCGAAACGTGATTTTGAGGATTTTGACGGCGACAATTCCCCTATGTCAAAATGTTTTTTTGACCCCAGCAACGGTTCCAATGCCGGCACCAATTCGCAAATTTATTTGCCGGCGGTGAAATGGGCAAATTTACGCGAATTCGCGACTGTCTAATAAATTCACCCATCACTAATACTGTACATTAATAGAAGCTTTAATAGTGCATTGTTATTTTTAGCCACATAAACTCGGCAGATTTTAGAATTTTTAACATCTTTATTAAGGTTCATTGGGTGGTTTATACTCATTCACCAGCATACGTATGAAAAAAATGAAAACAGGAAAAACTCAAGTCATAGAAAATAACTTGATCACAACAAAAGTCACATTCTCTCATCCTTACAAACTCAACTTAAAAAAAACATTAAAAAAATGAAAGATAAATAAAGATAAAAAAGCTACATAAAAATTAGCTTGAATGATGAAAAAAAAGGTCTCCAATCGATTGAAGCTTGCCAGGTTTTAATTGTTAAATATTTTCTTTCAATTGTTGAGATTTCTTCAAGTGATCAATCTCTAAAATTCATGTCCGTAAACTCGGATTAGAAGAAATTCAAGATCACAATTTATTGCCATAATTTAATGCAGTCGTCTGAAATGGAATGGTTTAATATTGTTAAAATCTTTTAGTTGAGCATGTTATGTATTCTTGGATGCCCTGGTAGTTTAAACTACCACACTTGTGTCTTCATTGTTCAGCACAGGATACAATCTGGGCATTAATGGCCTATGGGTCAAGATCATATACTTATATCAGCTAAGTTTAAATAAGAAACCATTATAGAGTCACTTAGATTTAAGTTATAAGGCTTTGGTTTCAATGCTTTAAAACATCCAAACGGTTAAGTTTTTGTTGTTCATGTTCAAGTACAAAGTTTTGTTTTCAAGGCAAATAAACATCTCAACACGGTCTCCATCAATCAGCAGAATTACAGCATCGGACACAACATCACCCTGTTCCCGGCATACTGAGTTCCATATCTAAGAAAAACCCTGTACAACTTGGGAAGCGTCATCTTGTCAGTCACTGTCACTCATGCTCCTGAGATATGACAAATCATCTGGTTGGATTGTCATGTCCTAAAGCCATAAGATGGAAAACACATTATTATTATTTGACTTTGCTTCAGCATCAGAGAGAAAATAGAAGTTAACACTGTGTTTGCTGGCACAGAGGCATATAATCTGAACATCTAATTTATTTTTAGTATAAATTGCATGGAATTTTGTAATAATTGAGTTCATGATCTCATTATTATAAGCAGCCTGTATTTTTTTCCCAAAAAGTGTCCATGGGATCATTGCAGAATTGCACAGGGAAGAAAAATTGTTGTTTCGCATAATCAAAAAATACCTTTTCACTTCAGTTGAAAAGGTATTTTTATATAATTCTTCCATTCTCGGCACTCTCGATTAAATAATTCACAGTGCCTGGGTGCATACCACAGTCACATTCACGTACATCTCATTATAGAAGATGCACAGATAAATGTATTTACAAATAAACAACGAATGTTTCAGCTGTTACCCCAGCCTTTATCAAAGTTCGAACTTCATGGGATTTCTGCCATTGACTTCTACATGAACTCGGCAGGTTTTAGGTGGAGAAAAGTTGAATCAGAACAGGGTCGAGGTGTGATAAATCTAATTTGAATTTGATTTGGTGGTTTTAAATTTGAATTTGTGAGATTGACCAAAAAAAATAAAATAAATAAGTCGAAAATTCTAATTTGAATTTACCATTCGAAACTTAGTAAATCTGCCCCATAATATTTACACAACCTTTTATGCATTTGAAAAAGCCAGCTAAAGACCTTAAAAAGTGTCCAACTTTTATCCCTTCCCAGTTTAGGCACATATTTTGAGGGAAAACTGTCCTGTGGCACAAAACAAAATCCACTTTGATGCTGCTCCTCTATGCCTCTTCCAACTGACATACACTAAGGGCACATTTACTTAGCTCGAGTGAAGGATTAGAATAAAAAATACTTCGAATTTTGAAGTATTTTTTGGGCTACTTCGACCATCAAATTGGCTACTAGGGATGTAGCGAACTGCCGATTTGGTGTTCGCGAACGCCGTTCGCGAACGCCGGCAAAAAATGCGAACATTCGCGGACAGTTTGCGAACTTCAAACACCCGCTAAAATCGTTCGAATCGAACGATCGAAGGATTTTAATCATTCGATCGAAGGATTTTCATTCGAATCGAACGATCGAACGTTTTAAAATCGTTCGATTGAATGAAAATCATTCGATCGAATGCTTACAATGGAAATCGTTCGATTTTTAGCGGTCGAAGGAATTCGAATGGTCGATTGGTCCAACGATTTTTATTTGAATCGAACGCGGACTCAAAATGCGAACGTTCCCAAACGTTCACGAACATTCGGCGGACACGAACGGTCGAAGTTCGCGCGAACTAGTTCGCCGGCGAACAGTTCGCTACATCTCTATTGGCTACTTTGACCTTCGACTACGACTTCGACTTCGAATCGAACGATTCAAACTATAAAATGACTATTCGACCATTCAACCATTCGATAGTCGTAGGCTTTCTAGGCAATTTGGGATAGAAGGAAAATTGTTCGATCGATGGATTAAAATCCTTCAATTCGAAGGATTTATTTGTTCAATCAAACGATTATTCCTTCGACTTCGATTTGCGCTAAATCCTTTCGACTTCGATATTCGAAGTCGAAGGATTTAACTTCGAGGGTCGAATATCGAGGGTTAATTAACCCTCGATATTTGACCAATAGTAAATGTGCCCCTTACAATTACTTACCAGCCCTGTGCACAGCACACTTACCCCCATATGTAATGAGAAACTATGTTTGCCAAGGAGCAGTAACCCATAGCAAACAACTAAGATGTTTAAAAGTGACCATATACAGGATATGTTGTCATTGACAGAATAATGTTGAGTATGTAGCTTCATCTTACTAATTCATCAGTCACAACCTGGCAAAATAGACTTGGAGTAAAGCATAACGAATATAAACTTTCATATTTCGATGAATGATCGCTCACCAGAATGAAAATTTGCCTGCTGAAATGGCACGAAAGTTCTCTAGCATTGAGGTTTTTCACTAATGAGTGTGTTAATTGACCTATTAGTAAATTGGAGACGTCCCTGTGAATTGTCATTTTGGCGAATTTTCACTGAAAATTACAAAATTCTTTAGTAAATCTGCCCCATTGACATTTTAAGCTGTATCCATAAGTCCTTCATGAAACAGTGCCATGCTGAGCGAATGTAATTTCTTAAAAACAAGCAGAGTTATGTCATATTTGCAAGATTTTTGTATGCTCAAATTTTTCATAAGTAACCAATGCATGATAGGTCATTAATTGCTTTGCATGTCCTTGTTTACCAACCTTACATAAAAAAAGCCTGATTGATATAAATAATGATCAGATTTTGATGATCCATGTATATGAAAGGACCCCCACAATCCCTTTTCTGTTCATTTTTTAGAACTGAATCAACTGCTTTTTCCTTAATTCCATCTGATTCTTAAGGGTGTTCACCAGCAGCTAGTCTTGGCAACAAAAACACTCCCAAAAATAGCTTCCTATAATATTTTATGGTCATCACCATGAAAAAATTTTTTACGGAATAACTCTATATACTAAAAATAAGTCTATAAATAATAACCTATAGATGGCCACCACATACCCAAGGAAGGATAGCACTGTGTCATGAAAGATAACATGGAAAACTGAATCCTTAAACATAATCGGGGTTTAATGTAATAATATTTCCAGTATACTGTTTTACATATTGTCCTACATATTTTACGATTATCCAAATCTAAAAGCATTAAAATTATATCATGAATATATAAGTGGAGAAAAGTCAAAACAATTTCTCCATAAAAATGTTCCGGACCGCAACCGGACGGCCACCCCCCCACCCCTGGGTGTGAGTACCCAACAACAATGAATGGGAGAGCAATGTTGGGGAGGGGGGGAGTGTGGCAGGAGGAGGGAAGAGCAACGGAGGGGAGGGTGACAGGAGGAAAGGGAGATACACAAAGAGGAGGGAGAGTGATGGGAGGGAGGGGTGAGTGACAGAGGGGAGGGAGGGTGACAGGAGGCAAGGGAGAGAGAGGGAGGGGAGGCAGGGGAGGCTGACAGGAGGAAGGGGAAAGTGACAGAGGGAGGGCAGAGCAATGGAGGGGAGGGGAAGGGAGGAATGAACAACCCAGGGGTGGGTGGCAGAGGGAAGGAAGGGGTGTAAGACTGAGGAGTAGGCATGTACTAGGGGGTGGGCAGAAGACAATTTTAGAGGTAACTGCCCAGCACCCCCTATCATTGCAATATGAAAAGGGTTCAAAAACACTCATGATACATTGCAAAAACTTGTCAGCTTACAGGCCCTGCTTTCTTCCAATCATGTGACCCAGCATCATTGTACCCTAGGCAGCTGCCACTTCTGCCTACCCCTAGTTCCGGCCCTGATTTTATGTCACCCTGGAGAAGCCTAAGTCTAAAGTCTAATAGACTCTGGTGCAAGGTCCAAAAAACACATGCTTCTCAGACTTCTTTAAATTAATTTAAAATACACAAGGTTTCAGGGAGGTTCAAGATCAAGTGTGATACTGAACTCATGATACCCACCTAGCTACAGATTGAAGGAAGCTGGAGGCCTTGATATGGTTTCAGTGCAGGATACTGAATATCTTGTGGGAGGAATGGTGAACATATCGCTTTAACAGGATGTTGTGTAATAGGTTTCTTTGCTTTTTTTGTTACACAGTGTTATTTAAGTTATTGAAACCACTGTTTTTATGGGGCCGCTATAATTTTCACCTTAAATCAGACCTCCAGCATTTATTGAGTTAGGAATTATAAAAGAAATGTGCATGGGTATTGAGTGTTGGGCTGTGAAAGATAAGTGTTCTGGTTTCAGTCTTGCTTATGTAGTTTTAACAGGCCTGTAACAATGGACATATGTGCCAGATTTCAGTGCAGTAAGGGAATTTAAAAAATACCTCTATATTATTACTTCATTATTAATTTCCTATTGAAAAGCATTGACATTTGTTGAGCAATTAAGAAGACAGACTACAATAAAACAAAGGCACATCAATTAAAAAAACAACAATGGAAATGTACAGTTTTTTCCCCTTTCTTCTCTTTTTTAAAATAAACAGCCCTGCAGCAGAACAATGCATTTTTATTATTTAAGACAAATCAACTGTAAATAAGATGATAAAATATAATAATAGTTCAGCTTTAATGACTGAATTTGGTCCAGTTTAATCATTCATTTATGCCATAAATTAGCATTTTCCCATTATGATTACTAAAAGAATTATTTGGGATAAATAAACAGCTTTCAGTTCGTAATTGAATATTTGAGCCATTTATATTGGTGATCAAAAGAAGAGAACTGTAATTATTTAAGTTAAGAACAGCTGGTAGCTGACACCATTAATTCCTCTCTCCCTTAATTTATACTGCCAGCAATATGGCTGATTTCAAAAACATTAAATTAAAATGCAGAAGATTGCATTCTGCATTAATGGTACTATAGTAAGGTATAAAAGAAAAGGTTGTGAAGAAATAATTGCTATGACATAGCAGCAGCCCTAGAAAATAGACATTAATTACAACCCTCCATTAAGATGCATTGTTTTGCTACCCATTTAAAAACAGCATTGCCCTATTTCCTTTTGTATTTGCTTACCAACAACATTAATGTGCTCTAACATCTCTTATTAATCACAATTCAGTCTTCCAACCTGCATTGGTTTTCTCCACTGATACATTGACTGTGCCAAATAGTTCTTCAGAAAACCACTAGTAGGAGGATGGGACATACAGTATATATCTGATGTTATAGTTGAGTGTATGTACTGAGAAAAATTGGAGTAAGTGGAGTGATTAGAGGATGTTTATTGAAACCATAATGTGCAAATTGGTTTAAATGGATCCCAGCAGGTTTAAGACCACACGGCTTTCTCCTAAATACTGCCTTTTGTTTGGCCAGTATATTGGATTTAACACTTTTTCTGAAACAATCAATGTATTGGTCCATTTTCTGATATAGTCTTGGTTGTGGGGTCAACTTGCTATTCTGTTTTGCTTTGTTTGAATGATTCTCTGTATTTTGCTCTGGTGTTACATTTGGCCTGTCATGGAAGAACTCTGAGCCGTAATTTATTTAATGTCTAACCTTTAACCAATTCCATCCATTATCAACCTTTCCCTCTAACCATTTAATTCACACATCAACTTCCTGGATACTA
The DNA here is from genome assembly GCA_038501925.1 of Xenopus petersii. Lineage (NCBI taxonomy): Eukaryota > Metazoa > Chordata > Amphibia > Anura > Pipidae > Xenopus > Xenopus petersii. The sequence goes on from CM076687.1 coordinate 85,446,954, forward strand.
ACATCTATATCAAAAATGGAACCATAGAAACATCCCTATACCAAAATCCAACAGGCCATCCTACATATCTTAGGTGGGACAGTTTTCATCCTCATTACATAAAAAATATTTTTTTTGTACTTGCTCACCCCTTAATAAAAGAGATAAATATCTCAATTCCTTACATAAAACTTTTATTAATCAGGGATACCATCCACAGATTATTGATGATCAAATCTACAAAGCAACTCAAATACCCAGAGACATACTCTTGCAATACAAAGAAAATACAGAAAACATATCTTGTTGTTACTTACATCTACAACTGAATGTTGTTAGAAAAATAGCAAGAGACTTGCAACCCATGCTCCATACAAATACCAGACTAAAGGAAATATTCCCAGAACTACCTCTCCTTTCTTATAGACAACCTCCTAATCTTAGGAGCAGGTTCATTCATCTGCAACAGCAATAGATGTGAAACTTGCAAGTACCTCCTGTGCAAAGATCAAGTTTCAAAACCAAATACACAAGAAGTCTACACTATTCGGGACTACTATTTGTGTGCTTAAAGAAGCAGTAACTTCAAAAAATAAAAGTGTTTTAAAGTAATGAAAATATAATTCAGTGTTGCCCTGCACTGGTAAAACTGCTGCGTTTGCTTAAGAAACACTACTATTGTTTATATAAATAAGCTGCTATGTAGCAATGGGGGCAGCCATTCAAAGGAGAAAAGGCTCAGGTTACACAGCAGATAGCAGATAAGCTCTGTCTGTCTAATGGTGTTATCTATTATCCATTAGTTAACCTGTGTCATATAGCCGTTTTTCAATTTCCGCCATTGCTCCACAGCAGCTTGTTTATATGAACTATAGTAGTGTTTCTGAAGCAAACAGATCAATTTTACTAGTGCAGGGCAACAGTACATTATATTTTCATTACTTTAAAACTAAAATTTTTTGGTGTTACTGTTCCTTTAATGCAATGTGGTATGCACGATTACATGTACTGTACTAAGTGCTCTACAGGAGGCAGATAGAGAAACAGGACAAAAACTACACACAAGGATGAACCATCACCGACATAAGATGAAGACCAAATCATGTGATACACCAGTAGGGCAACACTTCTGCAATCAAAGTCACAGGCTTCAGGACATGAAGGTCTTAATTCTAAAAAAGGAATTTAAAAACTGAAGGAAGATCTCTGAATTCAAATGTATGGAGTTATTCAACACATAAAAGGGGAGGTTTACCTACAGAACATAGTCTAAATTTGAATTTGCCTTGGTGCTCCGACAGCTTGCAAGTTACAATGTATTTTTATTGTTAGCCAATATAGGTATCACTTGTAGGCAGTCTAAGAAGCATCCTATGTGGCTTAATATAGAAGTAAAGAAGTTAATAGGAAAGAAGAGAAACACATTTACAAACTATAAGTCTGTGGGGACAGAAACTGCATTTAATGAATATAAACTAAAAGGCAAAGATGGAAAATGAGGAGAGCATGACTGAAAAGCAAAGATGGCAAATGAGGAGTGCATTGCAGCAGATGCTAAGTCTAACCCCAACAATTATATTAATAGTAAAAGACGCAGGTTGATTTTGGGGCTCACTTGAATAATAATGCCAGTATGGTTGTAATAGATACTGAAAAGGAAAATGTGTTAAATCAGTTATTTTCTTCAGTGTATACAATAGAGGATTCAGAGTTCCAAGACCCACCTCATAGCTGCTCTGTTGGGTCACTTCAAACTGGTCAGTGGCTGACTCAAGACATGCCAGCAAAGTACAGAAAGGAGTGGTGTTGGGCACTCAGAAAGACTCCACAAGTCAAAAATAAAGTTAAAAATGTACTGTTTATTGTAGATTAATTTAAAAAAGGAGCAGTATTTCCATTGGCCCTAAGCATTTCATGCCACCCAGGGCACTTAGTCATGGGCTAAGTCATGACTCAAGATTTGGTTCATGAAGCTTTTCAAAAAGTCAATGTGAACAAGGTACCAGGGCCAAATGGAATACAACCTTGGGTACTAAGAAAGCTTATTTCAGTTTTAAACAGGTCTCTATTTCTGATTTTCTCAGACTCTCTTTCATCTGAAATGGTACCTGTGGATTGGAGGAATTCTGATGTAATTCCTATATTTAAAGGGATTGTGATCTCTGCCTGGCAATTAGAGGCCAGTAAATTTGACGTCCATTGAGAAAACTATTTTAAGACTTGTTAATGGATCGCATTCAAAATGTTGTCCTGGTAAATGTCATTATAAGCATTAACTAGCATGGCTTTATGAAGGATAGGTCATGTCAGACAAATTTGATTGCTTTTTATGATGAGGTAAGTAAAATGCTGGACAGAAGGAGAGCAGTAGTTGTGATTTATTTGGATTTTGTCAGATTGTTTTGATACAGTGCCCCACTTAATGAAGAGATTGCACATGGATAGGAAACGTTTATGAATTGTTGTTTTTTTTTTTTTTTGGTTCTGTGTTATGAGCTTTAATTTGACACTAACTACAATGTATTGTATATACTGGTATCAGCAGTCATGTTAAAAACTTAGAGGAATTACTGTATGTGGAATCATCATTATGAGGCAATCAGTGTGGGATCAGTAAGGCTCCAGAAACCAGTGACTCAGACATATAGTACATACAATGCATATAATTTAGTACAGATAAGCATTCATCTCTAAAAAGTATCCTCACCACAGTGCAGTACTTGAAATATATTAATAATATCTGTCCTAACATGCTTTGGTTAGCTTTTTATTGTCTACTTTATTGCCACTTGGTGCTGCAACAAGACTACATTTAATATTTGTTACATGTGCTACAACTGCCGAAAAAGTTTAAATTGGCTTGTATGTGTTGTTACTTCTGCCGCTGACTGAATATTAATATTTGTTGTTTGAGTGAGCCATTTGCCTCAAAGTAAAATGATTCCAAGCTGTCATTAATAAGCAGATAAACAAAAGCAGAAGCACCATGTAGGAAACATAACACAAACATTGTGCACTGACTGATGAGTCTTTGGCACTACTTGAAATTCTCTGTGTCAAGTCTTTGAGCTTGCAAAAGACTTCTGTTCCATTCTGGAAGCTCTCATTTTGCAGTCAGCTCGTTTTTATCCTGCTATGCACCCATGCTTCATCTCTTCCCTCATGCAGATTAGTCCATTATTGTGCCTGAGAGCATGGCAGTCCCAAGTCTCTGCTTTGACAGTTACTTATTAAGCTTTTCAAAGCTTCCCATAAACCATTGCATGCAGCCTCTGCCTGTAACTTTACAGGTATGTCAGCACCTCATGCACAGCCTTCAAAAGCCTTCCATTAACAGGTAACAATATTTCTCTATCTGCCTATTTTTCTACATATTCCTGTGGCATCGGCAAGAAGATAATGGCATTGAAGACGGAATAAGTCAGTTGTAGATATCCTAAACCGAGTCATGCCACAGCTAGTGATGGGTGAATTTGTTCGCCAGGTGAGAATTTGCTGCGAATTTGCACAATTTGGCGCCAGCGAATACATTTACGAAAGGGGTGCGAAAATTCGCTGACGAAAATTCGGCCGTGTCAAAAAAAATTGTCGCCGGCGTCGAAAAAAAATGCGCACAAATTCGCCCATCACTAGCCACAGCCCAGGAAAAGCTCTACAATACTAAACACTTAGATATGTTATGGATTTTATGGATATGCAATTTTATGGATGTATATTAGACTATAGCATACTTGCAAGTTGTTATATGGACAAAAGTATTTTAAAATTCATTTAACAAACATATCAACATTACTGTCGTTTTTTTGCTGACCAGCAAGTGACTGCTGCCAGTGTCGGACTGGGACACCAGGGGCCCACCAGAAAACCTTAGACCAGGGGCCCACCAAAAAAACTTAGACCAGGGGCCAACCAAAAAACCTTAGACTAGGGGCCCACCCTCCTATTTTTTTCCTCTCCTCACTCAACCTCTATTCTCATAGTCTCTTTTCTTTATATACTATAATCTATTATTCCACCTATTTAGAAGCTTTTTTCTCATATAAATAGAGAATGGCCATGAAATAGGCCAAAAGTTTAGCAGCATGAGGGGCCACTGACACCTGGGCCCACCGGGAGTTTTTCTTGGTATTCCTGTGGGCCAGTCCAACACTGACTGCTGCTAACCATCAAATGCCATTTATGCATGTGTGTAGCTGCAAAGTCTGTGTCTCTAGGTTTCCATAAACAGCTATTTTTGTTCTGCCTCAGTTGCTGTCTCAGTGCCAGTAATTCTGTAATTAGAGTCTATACAAGCCTGTCTTGCCTTGAGTTGTGAGTTCTTGGCTATAAAGCTTTGCGACCTGTTCTTCCTGTGATTCTTGATCAGCCTATTTTTTATCTTCTCTTGCCTGCCCTCTACCTTGCTTGTTTCCTGCTGGCTGTCTTTTGATTCTCCATATCAGCTTAAATTCAGCCTGTCTTAACTTAAAACCGATGAAGGGTCCTCAGTGATTTGAAACGTGTTGTGCTCAAGTTTTGAGGTCTCCAGAGGATTTGGTGAGAATATATTATGGAACAGGGAGAAGGATACTCCTACCATTGAAGGTTAAAATCGAATACACTGGATATTAAAAGCAGTAACCTCAGTGAATTGTATGCCTTTTAGGTATTATGCAGTAAAACTTTGCTCTCTGGCGTTTATTAAGTTATTGTCTGCTACTTCCATCCTTTTTTTGCTCTTCTCCATACCTGCAATCCATGTTTGGATTATGGGAGGCCCTAGTAAATAAATGAATCTGTATAAGATATCAATGAACTGGAGGGGTTCTTTGAATTCCCCCCTTGCCCCGGTCCTATATTGCATTATATGGTATTTAAGCGGGTGCTTTGATTTGGGGAAGGGCAGTGTTCGGGTGGGATCCATTCATAGTGACCCCAGTACTATCTATAAATCCTGTATTGATTTGAAATATTATATATTATTATAATTATATAATGTTGTAAATAGGCATGCTCTGCAGGCAATAATTGTATGAAAGCATGGGTTCATAATAGCAATATCATTACCCCCCCATGTGCTGATTCCAGGGATACGTAGCAAGTATAAAACAAATCTTTCTATCTAGGGATGCACCGAATCCAGGATTCGGTTCGGGATTCGGCCAGGATTTGGCCTTTTTCAGCAGGATTCGGATTCGGCCGAATCCTTCTGCCTGGCCGAACCGAATCCGAATCCTAATTTGCATATGCAAATTAGGGGCGGGGAGGGAAATTGCATGATGTTTTGTCACAAAACAAGGAAGTAAAAAATGTTTTCCCCTTCCCACTCCTAATTTACATATGCAAATTAGGGTTCGGATTCGGTTCGGTATTCGGCCGAATATTTTGTGAAGGATTCGAGGGTTCGGCCGAATCCAAAATAGTGGATTCGGTGCATCCCTACTTTTATCTATACTGCAATATATATTCTTTGCATTACTCATTAAAGAAAATGTTAGTATTCTTAGCATTATATGATTTCTAGAACAAGCCCTATTTTTTTTTAACTTATGTTGAATGTGTATATGACAACAGCTGAACGTGTTTGTGTATATTTTATCCCGTTTTTATTATTTTCTTTTGTGTAAATAATGTGTAATTTGCTTGTTTAATTTTTTGCTTTAAAGAATGAATGGTACAGTCACTGGGGTGCAAAATGTTAGACAGCCCCCCAGTTATTCTAATCGCTTACCTGATAACCCAGAACAGTGCTTCTATTAGCAGAAAACTACCCTAGCCTGGGGTAACTGAGAACGATCCTCTTCCTCACAGCCAGCATACACACAGTAGAGTAAAAAGGGCATTTACTGTATTGGTTAAAGTTTGGCTTTTCACATTACTACACATGCACAAGCAGCATGAAGACAGAAGCATGAAGAGGATCCCTTGCAGGTAGCCCAGACTGGTGCAGTAGTCTGCTAACAGGAACACTAGCCCAGGGTATTAGGTAAGTTATTATCTATAGTGATGGGCGAATTTGTCCCGTTTCGCCGAAAAAAAAGAGAGTTTCCGGCAAAATTCACGAAACTGTGAAAAATTTGTGAAAAATCGTGAAATCGGAAAGTTCCCAAAAAACGTGAAATTTGAACGCTTTCACAGAAAAATCGTGAAATTTGAAGGTTTGCACTAAAAAATTGTTACATTTTAAGTATTTCACTAAAAAATCGTGAAATTTGAAGGTTTTCACAAAAAAATTGTGAAATTTGAAGGATTTTACTCAGAAATCTTGAAATTTGAAGGTTTTCACAAAAAAATTATGAAATTTTCACCAGTGAATTTTCGCAGGAGATTCTCCTACTTATTCGTTGGCGGCGAAACATCACAGCGAATTCGTGCCAGGCAAATTTATTCGCTCGTCACTAATTATCTACCCTTTTGGCACTCCCCAGTGATTTTACCATTCCTTCTTCTTTAAGGCTGATTAATATACTGTATATTGGCTGTTTATAACTAAGGTAGGAGAATACTAATCTTACCTGTTTGCCAGATTATTGTTTAATTAGGCCAGGCGTATCCTTCAGAAAAAGCTGTGTACTGCACTCTGGAAGGGGCCATCAAATAAGCTAAAATATTTGGAGACGGGTTAGAGCTTTTATTTCATCTACCAAACAGATGCCTGCAGATGCCTAAAATACATTGTATTTTTGTTTTTTTTGAATGTGCACTGCTGAACATAACGTTTAAACAATATGGGCATAAACATATGCACCAGACAATTCCAGCACAATGTTTTGCTTTGTTTAGTAAATCATGCATTATTGTGTCAGCCTCAAAGCAGGTGAGTAGTAAACATGATATGGATATTGTGACAGAGTGTTTGGAAAACACCACTGGCTTGCAGGAAAGTACATGGAAAAAAGTACATTTAAACTGCAAGATATGTGTTGCAGAGGGATACTCAGCTCAGGTAGGGTTAATATTCCCTCTAAGCAAAGTAATTAAGTGGCAGCTGAGAGAGGATCTACCTGACAATGTAAAAGGGCTGTGTGAGCACAACTCAAGGCTCTCCTGGGAAGTGAGGGGCTGTGACAGAGCTGGGCAGAAGGGTCTTTTCTGCCAGCAAGAGAGTTCCAGAGGTTGGAGCCTAAATCCCTTGTGGGGAAAGAAAGAGGAAAGGACTGGCAGAGGCTAGTGAGTCCCAGGAGGGTAAGCCAGCAGGGCTGAGTGTAAAGCCCAAATACTTCAAAGTGCAAGAGGGTGAGATTTTCCCTTAATGGTGAGCGACCAGAAGGGGGAAAACCCTGAATGTTTTGCAGTGTATTTACTGAACTCTACCCTGCATGTTCTACAGTGAAGTTGAACTGTAACCTGAACATTTTTCTGTTGCCTTTTTGTTGGGAATGTCCAGTGCTTAATAAACCTGTGTTTTTGTCCTAAACCTTGGTGTCCCTGTCTCTAAGCTCCAAAATCCTACGCTGCCTACCAAACGCTAATTCCCCCATAAAAGTGCATGTACAGGCCAGTGGCATGTCACAACATATATGTTCACACCCATCACGTATGTGTAGGTGCAAAGAAAAAAGGTAGACCTGCACTTTACACCTACTTAGTTTCATGTGTAACGTATATGCGAATATGTAAGGATAGGCTGGCACAAACCGGACCAAACTCCGTTAACAAGTGTAGCTAAAAAGTATTTATTTAATTAAATACGTTTTAACTGCATCTGGTCCAGTTTTTGCCAGCATATTTGCCCTTAAATAAATAGCTTTTAACTGCATCGATTAACAGAGTGTGGTCCGGTTTTATGCCAGCCTATCTTTACATATTTGCATGGTGTTTGCCTCCCCGAGCTGAAGATCTGGGGCTTGAGCACCTGGACCCCCATCACATTTGGTAAGTTAACCCTCATCCTTACCATGCTCAACATTGAATATTTTCCTAGAAATTATATGAGCCCTTGTACGTCTATACACTGTAGTTGGAATCTGGGGTCTCCTATTCATTGGGCAGCCGATGCTCTGCAACAAAGCCCAAGTAAATTTGGGTGCAATCACTCTGTGTCTATGACATATGAATGAAAGCCGGCTTATGCACCTCATTGCATCCAGCAATTGCGCTTGCTAATATAAAGTCCTATATCATATTTTCTTGCTTTCAACTGTTCCATATAGGTGTGCAATGAACAGAGACAAATACAAAATACAATGCAAAACACAAGGATGCACAAGCAATTTCTAATAGCTAAACATAGTTATAAACCCAGAGATAAAGTATTATCAGACAGTAACACTTTATAGATTTATGTGATCAATTATCTCTGGAAATCCATTATCCAGAAATCTCCATAGAGTTACGAACCCCCATAGAGTCAATTTTCATTTAATTTAATTTTTAAATGTCCTTTTCCTCTGGAATAATAAAACAGTACCTTGCGCTCAGTGGTAGCTGGCCTGTATGAATCCATATCAGTGACAAAGCAATTCTAAGTTATGATGACCCATACAATAGAAAGATCCCTTATGTGGAAAACCGCAGGTCTTCAGCATACAGATTTCATACTTCTACTACACATGATCTGTAGGGTTACACCCTTATTTTGTGTATTATACTACGGAGCACATTTACTAAGGGTCGAATATCGAGGGTTAATAAATCCTCGAATTCGACCCTCAAAGTAAAATCCTTCGAATTCGAATATCGCAAGTACTATGATCGATCGATCAAAGTTAAAATCGAAGAATTTTAATTGATCGATCGAAGGATTTTTCTTAGATCAAAAAAACCTTCAGAAAACTGATGGGGAAGGTCTGCATAGGCTAAAATTGTACCTCGGTAGGTTTAAACTGACGAAGTATGTAGTCAAAGATTTTTTTAAAGAGACAGTAATTCGGCTATCGAATGGTCGAATCGAAGTCGAATGGTTCGAAGTCGAAGGTCGTAGTAGCCTATTCGATGGTCGAAGCACCCAAAAAAATACTTCGAAATTCGAAGTTTTTTTACTTCGAATCCTTCACTCGATTTTAGTAAATGTGCCCCTACATGTTTGTGATTATGAGAATTGCTCATTATAGTAGAGAAATATAGCTCAAATATAAGAAGACTTTTTAAACTGAAACAACAAATGCTCCTTGGCTGTAACTCCCCATTAAATATATTAGATTAAATTCATATATATCTATTTAAGTGGGCTACATTGTGCCATGAACCAGATCTCATCCCCTTCACTAGCTTCAATCATACGTACAGATTTTCACTGAAAGTTTGCTATATTTAAAATGATTTATTAAAGGATTTCACCCCTCTCACTTTCTCTTTTCTATTTTTTTCTCTTTGTGCTTTGACAGTAGACAGAAATAAGAACTGACACTAAACCTGCGTTATACATTATTTCTACAGGCTGATGCCCAGATGAAGTAATCGGATCAACTTATTGTTAGCCTGAAAGATTTTTATACCAAATGTAACTTGTCACGGGTATTTGGCCTTTTTTTTTAAGTAAAATAATTGCCATATAGAGGACGTGCTGAGGCCTTGCAAGGCACCTGGTTGGATTTTAAGGATTCTAGTCAGGTAAAACAAAAATCCTGAGCAAATGTCACACAGTATAGAGCTTAGTCCACAAGCTTGCTTTCTTTTATATGTTTGTTTCAGTAATCCCAGCAGAGGAATTCTACTGGGTCAACTAAATGGCTTTTCCTTCTGTATCTTTTAGTGGATGGTTTAAAGTAATTCTCTTCATTATTTGAAATAATAAGATCAGGAAGTCATTATTCAGCTATTTGGAAGAATTGCTATTCTCCATGCAGTTTCATGCCTTGCAACTATCCCGTTTTGTGCGGGACCATCGCAATTTTGCAGTTCTGGTTTCTTCCTGAAATGGCCCAAGTTTCTCTTTGATCTCCTGCACTGATGCCAGAACAAGATACATAGGGGCAAATTCACTAAGCGGCAAAAATACGCTAGCGACGCCTTCGCCGCACTTCGCCAGGCGAATTTTCGCCAGGGCCCCACTAATTCACTAAAATCCGAAGTTGCGCTCAGGGAGGCGAACGGTAGCAAATTTGCGCAAGCATTAATTCGTCAAGCAAAGCAAAGTTATGCTAGCAATGCCTAATTTGCATACGGCGCCAAGTTAAAGTACAATGGACGTATATGTTGCAGCAAATACATTACCCTACACAAGCCTGGGAAAGCTTCATAAAATAAAATAGAGTTGTTATTTTGCCCTATACATGTACCCACTGTATAGTTTAGGTGCCATATGTTAGGAAATGTAGGGGGGAAGGAGGGTACCCCCAAAATAATGTACGATCTTTTTCAGCCTATCACCCTTAAAAAAGGAAAAAACGCCGGCTTTTTTGGGACTTAGAAAAAATTTCAGCTATTTTTGAATCAATCCCTATCTACTCTATTGCACTTCGCCTGGTCTGAGGTGGCGAAGGCAAGTCTGGCGCAAGAGGTAACGTTCAGTAAAATGCACAAGTTAGTGAATTAGCGTAGTTACGTCCCATTCGCCATAGCGCAACTTCGCCTGGCGTAAGGGTGCGAAGTAACGCTAGAGTAGGTCTACTTCGCTAGAGAATTTACGCCAGCGCCCGTTAGTGAATTGGCAAAGTTACAAAATGACGTCACGCTGGCGAATTTGCGCCAGCGTTAGTCACTTTGCCCTTTAGTGAATCTGCCCCATAATTTCTGAAACTTAATTACAATTAGAGGTTTGTTGCAGAGAGCCCAGAACACTGAGTCACTGCTCTTTGAAACATTTGTAACAATTTAAGATAAGCAAAGAAACAATTGTAACTATTTTGTTTGGGGAGACAGACTGACGGATTAAAGGGCAATTTAAGGTTCATTATCAAAACCTGTTGTCATACATAAAATATTGCCCGAATACTCTTAGAAATGTCACATTTGGTAAAATGGACATGGTAAGGGGGGCATTGGCCATGGTCAACAAAATTCAACAAAATTGCCATGCTACAATCAGCTGGTGTTTTTGCCCCTCTTTACATTTTAGTTTGGCATGATACTTCCAAATGTTTTCCTATTTGACCTCCTGTTTTCTCCCAAACAGTAGTTCACTTAATTACACCAATGGAGACAATTTGCAGAACCAGGACTTAGAACCAGTTAGATTTAAGGTCCAAGTGCTATAGCAATTGAGCTATGCTGTAGCAGGGACCAGGAACTGCATGAATTCTTGTACTGCTAGCATGAAAAGGAACGCAGGTCAAAATGTATGACTGCCTTGCTAAAGAAGCTTCCTAGCACAGCAGGCCTGCGTATTTATCTAAACGCTGTAGCAAAACTATTAAATTAGATATACAGCTTAATAAAATAAGGCATTTGTGTAGGTTGCTAGCCATAAAAGTGAATTTTAAGGGAAGAGGATATAAATTAAAAAAAAAAAACAGCTGAAACTAAATTCACTCCATTGTAGTTGTATTTCAGATAAAGTACATCTTGAACTATAAGAAAAGACATTCCGCAGCAGCTGCTAAATTTACTGCCCAGCTATTCTATCACAAATTTAATGTTGATCAAGATTGCAAGAGCACTCCTGTAGGATCTTTTCTCTCTCACTTCACTACACAGCCAATAGAAAAAGTATAATGAGATGCATTGCATTCATATAGCAAGTCTCTAAAATTAATTCTGATCATCTTAATGGTTCTTTATTACAACATACAGCTTACTGCAGGAGGCATGATTGCTATAAGCTTGTGCTTGCTGTTCAGTGTAAACCCAAAGGAGCTTTGTTTCATGTACAACAGAACCATTTTCCTAGTGTTTATGATAAGGGCAGACAAGTAATCAGAAAATTCAGCACCAACGAAGCACTACCAGAGACAGCTGGGAAGATTTTCATATGAGTAGGCTAACGTTTATTGTTTGTGTAGACAATCACACATGGTAGAAAAAGCAAATGTACAATATGCTAGTTAGTTGTTATGACACTTGTGCAGGATCTCATTAAATGTCAATGGAAGCACTGGAACAAAGAGAAAAAAATATACTGTCTGTAACAGTTTGCAAATTGCAAGGTTTCTACCTCAAGCCAGCTGTTTTAGTCCATCTATAGCACAACTGCAACTTTATAGCAAAGTAACAAATTAGCCATACAGGAAAGGATTCATCAGATGCAAAAATGGCCTGACCCTGAACCTCATGGCAGCTCCTTGGCTTCCGTATGGTGAGAAAAATGTTCAACTGCTAATGTCTACACTGGGAAATTACGTATCATATCATTTCTGTAAATGAAACTAAGGTTTTAGTCATCCTTTGGTGAACGGATACAAGAAATGTGATTACAATTAAAGATAATCTTGTGCTAAAAAAGAGGGATTTTTCCAACACCCTATGGCTGTTTATCAGAGGCACAGAGCTTAAATGTAGGCAATTGCCCCACTTTTGCACATTGCCGTATTTGTTCCCGTTATTCCTTTTTTGCAGCACTTGTAGTTCACATAATTCTTTTTTATGCACCCAAGGCTTATCGTAAAGGTTAAGAAGTCTATTTTTAGCTGTTCACTTCAATGTTCTTACCTTTTATGCATTACAATGACTTGTACAGCTACTATCATTATTTTTATACTTTTAAATAATATGCATTGCTTTCCATTTTTACAGTAATAATTCAAAAAATGGGAGAAAACTGTTAAAAAATAAAAATAACTAGTCAGTTAATAAAAAAAAAAAAATATATATATACTGTATATATATATATATATTTACAGTAAAAAAAGAAAAAGATTAAGGTAGGATATCCTTCCTTTATTTAGTAACTCTTGACACTTACCCCCACTTAGGGGCAAATTTACTAAAGGGTGAAGTGACTAATGCTGGCGTGACGTCATTTCGGTACTTTGCCGATTTACTGTACTAACGGTCGCTGGCATAACTTCGCTAGCGAAGGAGATAGACGCTAGCGCTACTTCACACTTTTACACCAGGCGTAGTTTCGCTCTGGAAAAAGTAACATCGCAAATTCACTAAGATGGCTTCCACCCTACGTTTCCTAATCCTATCATATGGCACATAAACTATACACTGTGCTCATGTGTAGGGCAATATAAGAACTCTATTTTATTTAATAAAGTAATGTATTTGCTGCAACATATACGTCCATTCAACTTTAACTTCCCGCCGTATGGAAATTAGCCAACATTAGCGCAACTTTGCTTGACACAATAACGCTAGCGCAACTTCGTCAATGTTCGGCGCCCTGGATTTTAGTGAATTAGTGTTATCCTGGCGAATTTCGATGTATTTTTCACTTTGAAATTCGACCCTTGATAAATCTGCCCCTTAGTGTCATCCGTGTAAGAAAGAAAGTGTTTACTAAAACTCTGCTTACAATAAACATTCCCCTTAAACTCTTTAGGTCATCCATACCCTTGTAGTATAGTTTGCAATAAACAGAAATTTTAAAAACTTCTATTAGAATTTTACAGAGGATGTTATATATAGATGGTCCGCATATAATATGCTTTGAGATAATCTATTCCCTAAGGAAATCTCAGAATGTGACTTTGAAATCTAGCACCCTCCTCTCCCTAAACTGTTAAAATTCAGTGACCTTCTCATAACGGTTCCGCTCATTTTGGCAAATACTGCAACCAGCAACTTGCTGTCCATGCAGATCACAAATCTTTATTTGGAATTTACTGAAGCAGAGTCCTGCTGCTTTATGTTCTTCTAGTGTTGCTGAGTATGAATATACCCAGGAGCACCCAAAATCAGATCAAATTAACTTCCCAACTATGGAGTACTTTTCTTTTATTGTTAAATTAGATAAATTAGATCAGTGTTCTCCACATAAACTCCTCAGGACACATAAACATTTCATTACTATTATTACAATTTCAATTACTGTGACATCTGGCTTATTTGACTCACTGGTCCCAACTTCAGTATTAGAGGATGAAATCTCATATTTTATTTTTTGTTTTGTTTTTTTAAATGGCTATGCCCAAACCAACAGCCAGGCCATTTTCATGCAGCTGGCTTTTCAACCCAAAAATATTGATTGTTTTTTTTTTTTTTTAAACCTAATGAAGTCTAATAAAACACAAGGAGGAATCTGATTAATATTATTGTGTAAGTGAAGAAATCAACTTGACAGCACACATACAGAAATTTCATTATTCAATGAACATTAGAATAATTAAGTCTACTGATATGGTTGATATGATTGGTGCATTTACAGTATGTTAGCACAGAAATTACTTTATTACTATTTAATCACTATTTATTTTTATCACAAAATTAGGGGCGGGCAGGATATGCAACTGCCTAGGCCGCAAAATATAAATGACTTGTATGGTCAAGTTAATACACATTGATAATTAATAGCTAATAAAATAGGCTATTTAATCCAGCCAGTTACTGAATGGATGTTTGATGAGGGATCATTTGACTACAACTTTGTTTATGTTTATATATGAACATCTTTTTAATTTAAAGGCAATTTATAATACTCCCAAATATAGTCCATTTAGCAGTTTCTGCATTGTTACTGAGCCTTACATATTTGTTATTGCCAGGGTCGGATTGGGCCAGTGGGATAATGGCAGAAAACCTGGTGGGCCCCGGCCCAGACCTGCTCCCCGATCTGCAGGCCCACCGGCGTCTGGATGGATCTGGCGACCTATGTGAGTTTGCACAAGCGTTTGATGCATCTTCCGCATATTTGAGCATGCGCATGACGCGTTTCTTCATGAAGAGCGTCTTTCGGGGAAGGGAGTAGAGATGGCGCGAACTGTTCGCCGGCGAACTTGTTCGCGCGAACATCGGGTGTTCGCGCTCGCCGGAAGTTCGCGAACGTCGCGCGCTGTTCGCCATTTTGGGTTCGCCATTGTTGGCGCTTTTTTTTGCCCTCTCACCCCAGACCAGCAGGTACATGGCAGCCAATCAGGAAGCTCTCCCCTGGACCACTCCCCTTCCCTATAAAAACCGAAGCCCTGCAGCGTTTTTTTCACTCTGCCTGTGTGTGCTGAAGAGATAGTGTAGGGAGAGAGCTGCTGCCTGTTAGTGATTTCAGGGACAGTTGAAAGTTTGCTGGCTAGTAATCGTTTTGATACTGCTCTGTTATTGGAGGGACAGAAGTCTGCAGGGGTTTGAGGGACATTTAAGCTTAGGTAGCTTTGCTGGCTAGTAATCTACCTTCTACTGCAGTGCTCTGTATGTAGCTGCAGTGGGCAGCTGTCCTGCTTCTGATCTCATCTGCTGACTGCTGCAATAACAGTAGTCCTTGTAAGGACTGCTTTTATTTATTTTTTTGTTGTTTTACTACTACTACTACTACTACTATAAGAGCCCAGTGCTATTAGTCTAGCAGTGTTGGGGAGTGGGACTGGTGTGCTAATCTGCTGCTCCTAGTAGTTCAGCAGCACCAACTGTAATTTTTTTTTTTTAATATTCATTTTTTTTTTATTTTACTTTTTTTTATTTTACTACCGCTGTAGTAGTGTATAAGTTGACCTTTTAGGCATTATTTGCCCTGTAGGCATTTTTTGCCCAGTGTGTTATTCAACCAAAAGCCATCTAGCTGTGTGACCTTGTTCACATTCTGTCTAAATATCCATAATATCACCGTCTCCAGAAAAAACACCGGAGTGACTTTTTTCAAGCAGCCATAATAAATTTTACGTAATCCGTATCCATCGCTGTAGTAGTGTATAAGTTGACCTTTTAGGCATTATTTGCCCTGTAGGCATTTTTTGCCCAGTGTGTTATTCAACCAACAGCCATCTAGCTGTGTGACCTTGTTCACATTCTGTCTAAATATCCATAATATTACCGTCTCCAGAAAAAAACACCGGAGTGACTTTTTTTCAAGCAGCCATAATAAATTTTACGTAATCCGTATCCATCGCTGTAGTAGTGTATAAGTTGACCTTTTAGGCATTATTTGCCCTGTAGGCATTTTTTGCCCAGTGTGTTATTCAACCAACAGCCATCTAGCTGTGTGACCTTGTTCACATTCTGTCTAAATATCCATAATATTACCGTCTCCAGAAAAAACACCGGAGTGACTTTTTTCAAGCAGCCATAATAAATTTTACGTAATCCGTATCCATCGCTGTAGTAGTGTATAAGTTGACCTTTTAGGCATTATTTGCCCTGTAGGCATTTTTTGCCCAGTGTGTTATTCAACCAACAGCCATCTAGCTGTGTGACCTTGTTCACATTCTGTCTAAATATCCATAATATTACCGTCTCCAGAAAAAACACCGGAGTGACTTTTTTCAAGCAGCCATAATATATTTTACGTAATCCGTATCCACCGCTGTAGTAGTGTATACGTTGATCTTGTGGGCATTATTTGCACAGTGTTTTCTTCAAACCGCCATCTAGCTGTGTGAGCTTGTTCACATTTTGTCTAAATATTGATAATATTATCGTCTCTAGAAAAACCACTTGAGTTACTTTTTTTCAAGCAGCATTCTTATATTTTACGTAATCCGTATCCACCGCTGTGTATACGTTGACCTTGTAGGCATTATTTGCACAGTGTTTTCTTCAAACCGCCATCTAGCTGTGTGAGCTTGTTCACATTTTGTCTAAATATTGATAATATTATCGTCTCTAGAAAAACCACTTGAGTTACTTTTTTTCAAGCAGCATTCTTATATTTTACGTAATCCGTATCCAGCGCTGTGTATACGTTGACCTTGTAGGCATTATTTGCACAGTGTTTTCTTCAAACCGCCATCTAGCTGTGTGAGCTTGTTCACATTTTGTCTAAATATTGATAATATTATCGTCTCTAGAAAAACCACTTGAGTTACTTTTTTTCAAGCAGCATTCTTATATTTTACGTAATCCGTATCCACCGCTGTGTATACGTTGACCTTGTAGGCATTATTTGCACAGTGTTTTCTTCAAACCGCCATCTAGCTGTGTGAGCTTGTTCACATTTTGTCTAAATATTGATAATATTATCGTCTCTAGAAAAACCACTTGAGTTACTTTTTTTCAAGCAGCATTCTTATATTTTACGTAATCCGTATCCACCGCTGTGTATACGTTGACCTTGTAGGCATTATTTGCACAGTGTTTTCTTCAAACCGCCATCTAGCTTTGTGAGCTTGTTCACATTTTGTCTAAATATTGATAATATTATCGTCTCTAGAAAAACCACTTGAGTTACTTTTTTTCAAGCAGCATTCTTATATTTTACGTAATCCGTATCCATCGCTGTGTTTACGTTGACCTTGTAGGCATTATTTGCACAGTGTTTTCTTCAAACCGCCATCTAGCTGTGTGTATTATCGTTTCCAGAAAAACCAACTGAGTTTTTGTTGTTGTTGTTTTTTTAAAAATAATGCCAGGCAAAGGCAGGCCGCCACGCAGAGGCCGTGCTAGGGGCCGTGCTGCTATGCAATCCTGTGGCCCTAGCAAATTGCCCAGTTTTAAAAAGCCAATGACCCTGAACTCCCAAAATGCTGAAGAGGTAGTTGACTGGCTTACACAGCACACCCCATCCTCTACCGTTTCTAACTTTACCACAACATCCTCCTCATCCTCCACTGCTATGGCCACCCCACGTAACACTTCCTCCACCACCGGTGCCCCTTCTTCACTGGAGTCAGAGGAGTTATTTTCCCATGAGTTTCTTGAACTGAGTAATGCGCAACCATTATTGGCAGAAGAAGATGAAGGAGATGAGGACGTTACACCAGATTTAATTCTGGCAGAGAACACGACAGAGATGGACATAATGATGAGTGATGAGGAGGAGGTCCCCGCTGCTGCTTCCTTCTGTGATGTGTCAGAAGAAATTGATGCATCTGAGGAGAATGATGATGAGGAGATTGATGTTTTGTGGGTGCCTAGTAGAAGAGAGCAAGAGGAGGGTAGTTCAGATGGAGAGACGGAGAGTCAGAGAGGCAGTAGGAGAATAAGACTTAGAAGAAGCAGGGAGGACAGCCCGCAGGGATCAGTAGGGCAACAACATGTATCGGCACCTGTGTTCAGCCAGCCAACGCACCCGCCATTGCCGCCAATGCCGCCAACTTCTACTGTTACCGCCAGATCGCACACTTCCAAAAAGTCAGCAGTGTGGGATTTTTTTAATGTGTGTGCCTCTGACAAAAGCATTGTAATTTGCAATGAGTGCAGTCAGAAACTGAGCCTTGGTAAGCCCAACAGCCACATAGGTACAACTTCTATGCGAAGGCACATGAGCGGCAAGCACAAAGCACTTTGGGAGCAACACCTCAAAGGCAACAGGCAAACTAAAAGCCACACTCCTTCTGGTCCAGCATCTTACTGCTCTACCTCTGCTCTCCTTGACCCATCTGAACCACCCTCCACTCCGCCTTCCACCTTGACCACCTGTTCCCATTCCCAGTCATCTGCCACCAGCCAAGTTTCTGTGAAGGCCATGTTTGAGCGTAAGAAGCCAATGTCTGACTGTCACCCCCTTGCCCGGCGTCTGACAGCTGGCTTGTCTGCACTCTTAGCCCGCCAGCTTTTACCATACCAGCTGGTGGACTCTGAGGCCTTCCGCAAATTTGTAGCAATTGGGACACCGCAGTGGAAGGTACCCAGCCGCAATTTTTTTTCTAAAAAGGGAATACCACACCTGTACCAACATGTGCAGAGCCAAGTTACCGCATCTCTGTCACTTAGTGTTGGGCCAAAGGTCCATATGACTACTGACGCATGGTCCTCCAAGCATGGTCAGGGCAGGTATGTCACCTACACTGCCCACTGGGTGAACTTGGTAATGGCTGGGAATGGGAAGCAGGGAATGGGTAGCTCAACAACAACAACAACAGTGGAGTTGGTGTCACCGCCACGGATTGCATGCGGTTCTGCCACCACCTCTACTCCTCCATCGCTCTCTACCTCGTCTTCTTCCTCTTCTTCTTCTTACTCTGCTGCTGGGTCCTCCTTCTCCTCCTCCACACCTGTGCACCCCCAGCTCCCCCTAGGCTATTCGACGTGCCAGGTACGCCGTTGTCACGCTGTCTTGGGGATGACGTGCCTGGAAAGCAAAAACCATACCGGATCTGTACTCCTGTCATCTCTGCAGTCACAGGCCGATCGGTGGCTGACCCCACACCAACTGCAGATCGGAAAAGTGGTGTGTGACAATGGAAGCAATCTGTTGGCAGCGTTGAGACTGGGAAATTTAACACATGTGCCCTGCATGGCACATGTGTTAAATTTAATAGTCCAACGTTTTGTCTCCAAGTACCCAGGATTCCAGGACGTTCTCACCCAGTCCAGAAAGGTGTCGGCCCATTTCAGACGTTCCTACACAGCCATGGCACGCCTTGCTGACATTCAGCAGCGCTACAACATGCCAGTCAGGCGTTTGATTTCTGACAGCCAGACTCGCTGGAATTCAACGCTCCTTATGTTGGAACGTCTGCTGCAACAACAAAGGGCCGTCAACGAGTACCTTTTTGAACTGGGTGGTAGGACTGGATCTGCAGAGCTGTGGATTTTTTTCCCCCGTTACTGGGTGCTTATGCGCGATGCCTGCAGGCTCATGCGACCTTTTGAAGAGGTGACAAATATGGTCAGTCGCACCGAAGGCACCATCAGCGACCTAATACCCTTCGCTTTCTTCCTGGAGCGTGCCGTGCGACGAGTGACAGATGAGGCTGTAGACCAGCGTGACGAGGAGCTGGAAGCGCACGATTTATGGTCGCAATCACCAGAACGAACCCAGGCACCTGCTGCAACGCAGGGAGAGGTGCCAGAAGTGGAGTCAGAGGAGGAAGGTGGCTTTGTGGAGGAGGAGGAGGAGGACCAACAGGAGCAGGCTTCCCAGGGGGCTAGTGGTGACCTTTTGGGGACCCCTGGTCTTGTACGTGGCTGGGGGGAGGAGACCGTGGATGATGCAGTCCTTGATAATGAGGAAGCGGAGATGGATAGCTCTGCATCCAACCTTGTGAGAATGGGGTCTTTCATGCTGGCATGCCTGTTGAAGGACCCCCGTATCAAGAGGCTTAAGGAGAAGGACCTGTACTGGGTCGCAACGCTACTAGACCCTCGGTACAAGCATAAAGTGGCAGAAATGTTACCAACATACCACAAGTCCGAAAAGATGCGGCATTTACAAACCAGCCTGCAAAACATGTTGTACAATGCTTTTAAGGGTGATGTCACTTCAGGAACTCATCAACATTCCAGGGGCAGAGGTGCCAGTAATCCTGCCACGAGCACACCTGCAAGGACAAAGCCCTTTGGCCGGTCTGTAACATCAGACATGCAAATGTTTTTCTGTCCAAGGCAGCGCCACAACCCTTCTGGATCCACCCTCAAAGAACGCCTCGACCGGCAGGTAGCGGACTACCTGGCATTAACTGCAGATATCGACACTCTGAGGAGCGATGAACCCCTGGACTACTGGGTGCGCAGGCTTGATCTGTGGCCAGAGCTGTCACAATTTGCCATGAACCTCTTGTCTTGCCCAGCCTCAAGTGTGCTCTCAGAAAGGACCTTCAGTGCAGCAGGAGGGATTGTAACTGAGAAGAGAACTCGCCTAGGTCACAAAAGTGTCGATTACCTGACCTTTATTAAAATGAATGAGGGGTGGATCTCGGAGGGTTACTGCACGCCGGAAGACTTGTTCTGACTTCTATGCAGCTGTCCTTCTCTTCAAGCCTCATGACTCCACACACAGCTGTCCTTTAGCGTCCTCCTCCCTCCGCCACCGTTACAAACTAGGGTGCAAACCCTACTGGTTTAATTTTTTCTGGCCTCTGTGCTTCAGTGGCTGCGTCCAAAAAAACGGGGCAAACAATGTCTACAAGGTCAACGTATGGCGAAAAATTACTATTTTCAGCATTTATATGGCATAATTTTTCTGGCCTCTGTGCTTCAGTGGCTGCAACCAAAAAAATGCATATTTTGTCCATTTATATGGCATAATTTTTCTGGCCTCTGTGCTTCAGTGGCTGCAACCAAAAAAATGCATATTTTCTGCATTTATATGGCATAATTTTTCTGGCCTCTGTGCTTCAGTGGCTGCAACCAAAAAAAATGCATATTTTGTCCATTTATATGGCATAATTTTTCTAGCCTCTGTGCTTCAGTGGCTGCAACCAAAAAAATGCATATTTTCTGCATTTATATGGCATAATTTTTCTGGCCTCTGTGCTTCAGTGGCTGCAACCAAAAAAATGCATATTTTGTCCATTTATATGGCATAATTTTTCTAGCCTCTGTGCTTCAGTGGCTGCAACCAAAAAAATGCATATTTTCTGCATTTATATGGCATAATTTTTCTGGCCTCTGTGCTTCAGTGGCTGCAACCAAAAAAATGCATATTTTCTCCATTTATATGGCATAATTTTTCTAGCCTCTGTGCTTCAGTGGCTGCAACCAAAAAAATGCATATTTTCTCCATTTATATGGCATAATTTTTCTAGCCTCTGTGCTTCAGTGGCTGCAACCAAAAAAATGCATATTTTCTCCATTTATATGGCATAATTTTTCTGGCCTCTGTGCTTCATGGCTGCAACCAAAAAAATTTATATTTTCAGCATTTATATGGCATAATTTTTCTGTCAACTGTGCTTCAGTGGCTGCGACCAAAAAAATGCATATTTTCTGCATTTATATGGCATAATTTTTCTGGCCTCTGTGCTTCAGTGGCTGCAACCAAAAAAAATTATATTTTCAGCATTTATATGGCATAATTTTTCTGGCAACTGTGCTTCAGTGGCTGCGACCAAAAAAATGACTATTTTCAGCATTTATATGGCATATTTTTTCTGGCCTCTGTGCTTCAGTGGCTGCGGCCAAAAAAACTGGGCAAACAATGCCTACAAGGTCAACGACGTTGACCTTGTAGGCATTGTTTGCCCAGTTTTTTTGGCCGCAGCCACTGAAGCACAGAGGCCAGAAAAAATATGCCACATAAATGCTGAAAATAGTCATTTTTTGCCATACGTTGACTCAACGTATATGGCAAAAAATGACTATTTTCAGCATTTATATGGCATATTTTTTCTGGCAACTGTGCTTCAGTGGCTGCGTCCAAAAAAACTGGGCAAACAATGTCTACAAGGTCAACGTATGGCGAAAAATTACTATTTTCAGCATTTATATGGCATATTTTTTCTGGCAACTGTGCTTCAGTGGCTGCGTCCAAAAAAACTGGGCAAACAATGTCTACAAGGTCAACGTATGGCGAAAAATGACTATTTTCAGCATTTATATGGCATATTTTTTCTGGCAACTGTGCTTCAGTGGCTGCGTCCAAAAAAACTGGGCAAACAATGCCTACAAGGTCAATGTATGGCAGTTGTTTAAAGAGAACAGTAGATTATTAGCCAGCAAAGCTACCTAAGCTAAAATGTCCCTCAAATCCCTGCAGACTTCTGTCCCTCCAATACAGAGCAGTATCAAGCAGATTACTAGCCAGCAAACTTACTATCATCTGTCCCTGAAATCACTAACAGCTCTCCCCCTACACTATCTCTTCCAAGCACACACAGGCAGATTTTTCAGATAAATTTTTGCCCTTGATCCCCCTCTGGCATGCCACTGTCCAGGTCATTGCACCCTTTAAACAACTTTAAAATCATTTTTCTGGCCAGAAATGTCTTTTTTAGATGTTAAAGTTCGCCTTCCCATTGAAGTCTATGGGGTTCGCGAACCGTTCGCGAACCGCTCGCATTTTTGCGCAAGTTCGCGAATATGTTCGCGAACTTTTTTTCCGACGTTCGCTACATCCCTAGAAGGGAGTTCGGGAGGAGTTCCCTGGTAACTGCCAGGAGGGCCCTTCACTTTGCAGTCCCAGTGAGCCCCCAATGCGCCAGTCTGACCCTGGTTATTGCATGTGTTGTTTTTCAGTCATGGAGCAGCCACAGTTTTTTATTAAAACAGTTTGCTTCAAGAGCACACTCTTCAAGAAAGTATTGTCAGAAATGTCTTAACATCTGTATATTTAAAATACAAAGGAATATTGCTCCACCTGCTGCTTTTATGTAGCATATACTAATTCAAATTTTCTAATCAATAATTACATATACATTACATTTCTGTAAATAAAAAACTCTCATTAAATATTTAAAAAATAATACACAATGTTTCCATAAATATATACCAATCCTAATGTAGAGTGGATTTTACAGAGCAATGTTTTTTCAGGTTAAGTCATAGGAAGAATCAGAATAGAAAGCTTTTTGCATTACAACTTGCTGTCACAAACTGACCAGCTGAGGAACTAAGAGTCAGGCATAAAACAGACCAGATCAGTGAAGTATAAATCTCAGAGAGAATAGTGACATCTCCAATCTGCATAGTCTGGTCCCTTAAGCCAATGCCACTTATGAGGGAATAGCCAAGAAACAGTCAAGACAGATGAAGGGTTATGACAGCAGCTTTCCTGAGAGTAAGGTGTCATCTTCCTGAAGTTGTACTGTTTCCTCTGATGGATCACTGCCTTCACTCAAACATTTTCCCCAATCTGTTTTTTCTTTAGTGATATTTTGTCTCTTAAGTGCCATCATATTCTTGTAATGGCAGAAACACAGAAGACAGCTTGCGTAAAAAAACATAAAAAAATGCCTTCTTATCAGCACCATGCCTCTACAATTACAGTTGTTTTTTTACTAGCTTTTCTGATCTTTTCTATTACCACAAGAGCTCCTGAGGTTTAAGGAAAATTAAATGCCAAGTAATAATTTGGATGGATCTCAATTTGTTTTTGAAGCAGATCAATTTACCCAATCCCTCTTCCATAATGACTGCTCAAGCGTAAAATTATAGATAATTATATCTGTTTCCACTGTATCAATATTTCCCGCCACTCTGGAGAGTATTTTAAGGTGTAAATAATGAAATCCTTCAGTAGAGAAACTAAAATTCTATAGCTGAGAATTAGTGATGGGCGAATAAATTCCCCAGACACAAAATTGCTGCTCCAATTTGCCAAAGAAAAATCTGCCGCATCAAAAAAATGTTGTGCGTCAAAATTGGTACGTGCATAAAAGTTTCTGCGGGTCAAAATTATTTGGACACCCATTGGGGCAAATTCACTAAGCAGCGAAAATGTGCTAGCGACGCCTTCGCCGCACTTCGCCAGGGCGCCGCTAATTCACTAAAATCCGAACCAGTGTGGTAAGTACATTCGTGGCACATTTTTACCAGACACAGTCCCACACTCCATTTCAGGAGAATAAAGACAATCACAGGTCAGTCCTTTCCCACAAGAGCTCTTATACTATCCCCAGGTAGTGCTACCTGCCCCAAATACCTTTTCGGTTGGACAGAGGTAGTTGTTCTTTTTTTTAAAAGATTAAGTATTTAAAGGGATACTTTCATGGTAAAACATGTTTTTGTTGTTTTTTAAAGATTTCTGCACTGAAATACGTTTTTCAAATAAGTAAACATATTTTTTTTTATATTTAATTTTGAAATCTGACATGGGGCTATACATATTGTCAGTTCCCCAGGTGCCCCCAGTCATGTGCTCTCCCCCTCCCCCCTGCAGCCCATCAGCAGAACAATGGGAAGGTAACCAGATAAAAGCTCCCTGGTAGATATAAGAACAGCACTCAGTAGTAATAATTTAGGAATGACATTTTACATAGTAGAGTGAATTATTTGCAGTGCAAACAGTGTAATAAAGAAATACAAACAACATCATAAAAATCACAACAGAATCCCTTTAAAAAACTATGGCATGGACAGATGACATATAGGGAACTAATGAAAGGTTGTCAATTATGACTCAACTGCACCAGCGAGCATATCTGTTGCAATGTATTCATTTTTTAGTGTTTAAAGTATATGCAATGAAGTACAGAAATGTATTCAAATAAATACAAATTATTGAATATAAAAAATGTGTTAGTGCATGACACATTTCCAAGGTGACAGAAAAAATGTATTAATGTTTTAACTCACTTTTTTTATAAATTTGATTAAGAAAAATGCTATTAAATTCTGAGTAGTGATGGGCGAATTTATTCGCTAGGCGCGAATTTTCGCGATTCGCCGCCAGCGAATAAATTTGCTAAACTCCCGCGAAAATTCGCGTCAAAAATTCGCCGGCATCAAAATTTTTTTCCGAAAAAAATGGGTGCCCGCGGCAAAAACGGGTGCCGGCGTCAAAAACGAGACGCCGGCGCCGTTTCGCGAATTTTTCGCCGTTTCGCGAAATTCGTTAAATTTTCGGCGAAGCGAAACTCGCCCATCACTAATTCTGAGTTTTTACCATAGTGAGTTGTTTCTTAACTGTTGCATATTTATGAGAATCATTAACCTGATCAGGTTATTTCATGGAAGAGACCTCAGTCACAAAGAAAATGGCATTAACTTTTAAATCTGCCAAACGTGAAATCAAATAATTAAAATAACATGAGGTGTTTCTTTTTTCCCCAATCTCAAATATATTTGCAAAAAAACTTGATGAAAAATAAAATAGGATGGATTTTGATTTATTTAGAGGCTCCTCCGATTTTAGCTATGAAATGTTCTCTTGAATTCAAGATTAGAAAAATAAAATTTTTAGGAATAGCAGAAACAATGCAATTTTGTATTTAAATAATTAGGGCATCTGTTCTGCAGTATAAATTTTCTCAAATATCTATACAAATACTACAGAATTGGGAGGACTTCTGATGACTTCATGTACCGGTAATAGCTAGAAACAATTCCTTTTAAAATAAAAGACTGGAAAAAGATGATGAGAACTTTTAAGCTGTACTTTAACCCATTGATACAGCTGAATATCATGGACGTCTAAAAAATATATTAACAACACTATAAGGATGCAGAGGATGCACTGGGTTATTTAAAATTACCTCTTGTGCCTTTATTCCCCAGAATTGTTAACCTGCAATTAAGAGTTTCCATAGTTTAGAATGAAAATATTTAATAGACTTTGTAGAAAAGTGGCAGCTACTAATATGTAATAAAGACCCTTTCAATAAAACAGACCAAAAATGTTGTTAATTTAAATTAGGACTACTGAATACGATTATTAAAGGATCATGTTTAAATTAATAGGCTTTCAAATGAAATGAAATTTCACATTTTTCCTTTACAAATTTGTGATAGCAGTGTGGGAGAGAACATGGGAGGGTTGTAGTACCTTTGACAAACTTTGCCTTGTCCGTAGTAACTCCTATGCATGTTACTACAGGTATAGAATCTTTTATCTAGAAACCCCTTATCCAGAAATATTAAAATTATGGGAAGGATATCTGTCATAGAGTCAATTTTAAGCAAGTAATTCTAATTTTAAAAACAATTTTCTTTTTCTCAAATGGTAACTAAGCTGCATTAATTTCATATTGGTGGCAACTTTATTTTATTGGGTTAATTTAATATTTAAATGATTTTTATCTTAAGATATGGTCATCAAAATCCAAAAAAAGATTAAGGAAACATTCCTGGAAAACACTGGGTCCTGAGCATCCTGAATAATAGATCATTAATGATAGATTTTTAAGTATGTAGATTAGGATTAGTGATGGGGGAAATTATTCGCCAGGTGCGAATTTGCAGCTAATTTGCGCGATTCACCACCAGCGAATTTTTCACCAAATTTTTCGGTGAAACGGCACAAATTCGCCCCTTAACTAATTAGGATTTATATGCCATGAATTAATTCCTATAAATCCTCTTTTCTACAATATGTTCTTATACATTGCACTTTTTTCCTCTGCAATATAACAGGCATCTGTATAATGCCTAGATATGTATTGCACTATTTGATTTTTTAGAATTTTGTCCTACACGTGCTTACGTTTGCATGTATGGTCAGGCAAACATTAACTCATAAATACATTATTTTCTTTATTAAGATTTCATTTATTTATTTGCATTTTTAGGTTATTTTATTTTGCCTGTTAATAATAACCTTTAACTGTTTCTCGTGCTTGTGAACCAGCAAAAACAGTAGATGGCTTAAAAAACAGTAAGTCTAGTGCAGTTAGATTAATTTAATGAAAACGTATATTTTGTAACTATGGGTTAACTGGGGTAATTGCACTTAATAGTATTTTACCCATAAGCAATGATAATTACAACCCAAACACAATGTAAATGATTCAGCAATATGTACTAATTCTCACTGCTTACCAATCATTTCCATGTTGAAAGTGTGCTCATAATTTAAGGGGCTTAACAGATCTAGTTTTCCCAAAACTTACTTCCTGAATCAATCAGCCAAACTGGATACACAAGACCACATGTAAAGTTGTATCTATCATAAATCATTATTACCCAACTCATCTGCTGGATATTTTTTTTTAAAATGTCCTGACCTTCCATTTAGAATGATGTGGACTCTACATAGTATTTTTCATCAAAAAGTCTTGCAAAATAAATCCTGTGGTGGGTTCATGCAGCAATATTTGGAAAGGCATTACTTTCTTGTACAGAAGCACTGCATTTCTTTTTGATAGTGGCTTTACAATTGTAACACTGTTTGACTTACCAGTTGCTTGTTGCATCCTTTTAATTATAAAGGTTTAAATAAAAGGTCTGAGTAAAAGGTCATTGAGTGAAAGGTATATATTTTGGAAATATCCACGGGTTGTTCGCTACTGCTGTTATCTACTTTGTCAAACTTTGACCATGTAAGGGTTGCATTACTGCTTGAAGAGGTATCTGGGAGGTAATTGATTTTCTGTCTCGTCAGTCAGGTTTGCCACGAGAATCAACTCAAAATGAACACAGTAATCATTCTTCTTTAGAAAACACTGATTTCCTTTAGTCAATAATAGTCATATGCTAGCTGGCTCTCTTACTACTCTTGTCTTTTTTTCTACAGTTATGCACTACAGTTATTAAATTTTTTTACATTTTGTCAATAGATGAATTCATCATAATATTACATATATACATATTACTTTTTTACATGTCATCTAACATCAGTCATTTAACTAACATCTACTCCAGTTTCATTTTACAATATGCCTGTAAGGAAAGAGCAACAGATAAATTACTAAATCATTGTCAGTTACCCACCTATGTCATGTTGTCCTAGCCTTAGAATTCCAGTCTCCAGTTCTGTAGAATTGCCAAGGTTTTACATTTGTCAGACTTCTCTTATTTTAGGAACTATTTTAAAAGTGCTCTATTTTGCATACACCAACTTTTCATATGGTTTTACTATTAACTTCCTTTATCTATTGTTCCTATAATGGTTTCTCTGTTTCTTTGCAATCAGCCGCATTGAATCAATAACTATTCTTTGATATTTTCTATGATTGGTCTGGAAGCAAAGGCCACCAAATGTTTGTTTAAAGAGTACTGTACTGAGGAGGATGTACAGTATATAACTGGACAATTCACTTAGTGGTTTTCTCTGTATAATATACCTCCATGCTACACTGTACATGATACAGATCTGACACCATCTTCTGTATGATTTAGAAACCTTTTATTTTTCCATTATACCTTCCCCTTCCTTAACCACATGATGTAACAGATATGGTTATTCAAAATGTCCTGTTCAGAAAGTTTAGGGGCCTGATGATCTTGCTGTGGGCCCCTATAGCTAGTCATTTTACTGCTGAAAATAAATTATAGTTCTAATGATTTAGTAAGTAGATCCTAATATTAACAGTCAGTGGCATATTTATCAAGGGTCGAATTTTGAGTTTAAGTGAGTTTCTAAAAACTCCCATAAACTTCCATAAAAATGACCAATTTATTTATTAAAAAAAATTATTTCTTTTTTTAAATTTAAATCAAATTTGGAATATTCCCTAGTTGAATTAAACTAAAATAAACTCAAAATTAAAATTTGAAAATTTTAATTTTCAATTTGATCCTTGATAAATCTGCCCCTTGGTGTTACTTGGTGTTAATTTATATCAAGTAGTTCATAATTGTCATTCATTTGTGAACAAAGGTTCACACGTGCTGAAACATCGGTATGTATGCACTAATTATAATTATTGTCCTTTTTGTGTCTGTGTTGTGCCAAACTCTTTCCTGTATGTGACTTTTTTGTGCTGCCAGACATTTGTCCTACTATACTGAGTGTGTTTAGCACACTATATATACAGTGTATATATATATATATATATATATATATATATATATATATATATATATATATATATATATATATATATATATAGTCAAATGTAGAAGATAGCGGCACTCACATGATTTGCGACAGATTCAAGGTTGGAAAAAAATCCTTATTGAAGCTCAACGTTTCAATCCCCCACAGGGATCTTTGTCAGGAGGGAAAACAAACAAACAATAAAGATTTCAATAAAGATTTTTTCCAACCATGAATCTGTCGCAAATCCTGTGAGTGCCACTATCTTCTACATTTAACTTTATTACATACTGGCAGGCACCCAGGTCTTCAACAATGGAACCTTGGGACAGGGTATATATATATATATATATATATATATATATATATATATATATATATATATATATATATATATATATATATATATATATATATATATATATATATATATATATTAGGACAACACTACTCCTTTAAAGGAGAAGGAAAGGCTAAAATGAAGTAAGCTTTTTAGAAAGGTCTATATAAATACAGTACACCAGCAAACCATCAAAGTAATGCTGCTCTGAGTCATCTGTAAAAGAAACACAGCATTTCTTTCCTTTTATTGTGTACACATGGGCTTCTATAACAGACTTCCTGTTTTCAGTTTAAACCTCCAGGGCAGGGCTTGAGCATGCTCAGTTTGCTCCTCTCCCGCCTCCCATCCCTGCTGTAATCTGAGCTCAGAGCTGTAAGTGAGCAGGGAGAGACTCGGGCAGGAAGTGATGTCACACCAAGCTTATATGGCAGCATTTATCCTAAACGAACAGAGAACTGTTTACTCAGGTATGGTAAAGCATTCTGCAGAATAAATATAGTGTTCTACCTTGCACTATTGTGGCTAATCTGTTGGCAATTAACTGTCTTGGAGTTTTCCTTCTCCTTTAAAAAATATGTTACAAACATTGTTAAAAGTCACAATGGTAACATTAATGTTTCAGAGGTATCCACCCTCTTCTTCAAGCCAAGTGGCTTAAAAAAAAATTGAGGTGGACACTGCAGCAGTTAAGGTTTGCCTTTGTCCAATTTTGAGGTAACCTGTATCTACAATGGGCCAGATTCAATTCTGTGAAAAAAAGTTATTTCATGGCTTATTACGTGAAAACTCATAGACAAGATTCAATTGAAGGAGAAAAAAACTTTTCTCCAAATCCAATTGCAGTTTTTTCCCCATATATTTCAATATAGTTTTCACATGACAAACAGAGAGATAAGCTTATCTGAATTGAATCTCAAATTGAATCTCATCTATGGGTTTTCAGGTGATAAACCTTTTTCTCACACTGCTGGATAGTGGATAGTGGATAGTTTTCTGCCTATAGAAATATTTATGTCATGAGGCATTATATTTATTTTTTAACCCTGAAGAAGTCACCTTGAATGATGAAACACTTTGGGATTGGGACTTGAATCTTTGGAAAGCACATTGATGGAAATCGATGTGCTGTTATACGCTATTGATGCCTGCAAATATTGTAAATGTGTTTTATCTACAATTAATACATATTTATGAAGATTTTACACAAGGGGAGTGTGCACTTCTTATTATCTTGTTTCAAAGTTTTTCTTTGTTTTAAAAACATATTTGGGTAAAATGTCAAAGATTGGTGAGGTTTTTTGGCACAAGCTGGATTAGTAAACTCATGTGGGTTTTCCTTAAAGATTACTCAAACTGTCTTAAATTGGCCCCTTAGGGTTAACAATATCTTACTGCCAATCAAATCTGAACACTACATTATTAAATTATGTAAAACCCTTATTTGACTTAAAAATAAAATTGCTCAAAATATAGTCAACATTTTAAGAAGTATTTTCTATTTCTGAAAGTATTTTCCAGCATTTATAAGTTTCCTAAATGCTCAGGTCATAATTCATTTTAAAACCTTATTATGTTTGGTTACAGAAGACTGAGTTTAATATACTTAAAGACGCACCATACCTTCAGTGTAGCATGTTTATGGGGAACATCATAAGGCTCATAAAATAGTGCTATATATTTTATGTGTCAAATGGCTCTGGGTGCAGCTAATTGCTCTGTCTGTCTAATTGCAGTTATGGAGGGAGATGCCTATAGCGTGGAGATTTGCAGAACGCCATCAAAATATATATACTGTCTTACTATGGTACTTATGTATGCATTTTACTCAAAGTAATTTTTTTATCACTTTTATATAAATGCAATGTGCATCAATAATGATTATTTTAAGGGTATCCTATATACTTTACGTTTAATAAAACAGAGGAACTCTTTATTCACTCTTCACATCGTCTTTGGTTAAAATCTGGCTAATGATGTGCGAATTTATTCGGCAGGTGCAAATTCACTGCGAATTCCTGCGATTTGCTGCTGGCAAATAAATTCGCGAAATCGCCGGAAAATTTCGCAAACGAATTTGCACCAGAGTCAAAAAATGGACCCCGGCGTCAAAAAATGGACACCTGCATCAAAAACAGACACCGGCATCAAAAACGGACGCCGGCGTCTCGTTTTTGACGCGGGCATCCGTTTTTGATGCCAGTGTCCATTTCACAAAATTCACCCATCACTAAATCTGGCCTATCTTTCTTAACCTTTCCACTGACACCCCCCTAAAGATTATCTAGGGTTACTACCTTTCTATAAGGAGGGGGCCATGACATGACGGGCAGACTGATAACATGACAGGCAGGTCAATGACATATCAGGGCCGGGCCAATGATGTTAGGGGAGGGGCTATGACTCAGAGATCGGCGATTAGCCAATTGCCGTGTCCATCTTGGGGAATCCAGCCCAGATTTCCTAATTTGGAAAAATAGGCAGGCAGTTTTGACTGTGACAGCCTTTCAAAAAACAGGCTGTCCGGCTGTTTTTAGAAGTTTTGTGAAACGATTTTTGTCATGCATGGATTTGAGGCAAAATTCCACATTTCACCATTAGTGGATATTTTTGCAAAACTCCAACAGTATTTCACAGCAAAAGTGAGGAAAAACTTAAAAAAAGGCCCATTGACTTTTAACCATGACCACATTTGCAAGCTCTAAAACCATGACGTCACTGAATGTATTAAAAGATCTAAATATAAAAAGAATGAACAAAAAAAACACTGAACGATGCACTAAATATTTGATTACCTCTAAACATTTTATTTTTTTACTGACAATTTCTAGTGGAGAAAAAAATCTTAAAACCTCTAAAAGTCTAAAATGATTTAAAGTGGTCCAAAAGGATCAGCGTAGCTCCCACTGACTTCTACCAAAGTCAGTCAGAGCGAGAGGGAACGAACCAAAAAAATGCTCTAGAATATAAGAAAAACCTCTTAAATTTTTTGTTTTTCTGACAATTTCTATTGTAAAAAAAATCTGAAAACCTCTAGAAGTTTGAATTTATTAGAATGGTCCAATAGGATTAGTGTAGCTCCTACTGACATCTATAGGACCTCAACAATTTTTACTTTGTAAAGTTTTGCCTTAGAGTATATCTAGTGGAAGTAAATCTAGAGCAACTGGACTTGCAAGGTAATCATTAAAGACTTTTCACTACTCATCTGACCATCTTCTTCAGTTCAACTGACTGGTACGGGAAGTCCTGGTCATATAAATCCTTCTAATAATGCTTTCACAATTGTGCAATGTAACTATTCAGAGAGGTGACAGTTGTGGATGCTTTGTAGTTACTGTAATAAAACTACCAAGGTGTCGTGCAACTCTAAGAGACAGGTGTTATTTGTGAGACTTGCATGATTATAGGCGTGAAGTTTTGAGAAACTGCTACGGTAAATATGTTTCAACAGCAGTGTATGTCACAGACGGGTAGTGTTAAAGGCCTCCTCCTCTGTTTAGGGATGGTTTCTCTATCTTAACATGTATAGCTTCATGCAAATCAGCGGTCTTCTCTGTCCAAAACGTGAACATTGCTATCTTCAAAGGACTGTCCCATGTTTTTGAGGTGTAGTAAGACAGCCGAGTCTTGCTCTGTAGCCATTCGTTTGAGGAGCAGTTGTTTCATCCCCTAATGTATAGATTTGTGCACTCCTCGTTACACTAGACTGAGTAAAGCCCATTGCTTTGTTTTTCTTTTGATGTTGGATCCTTTGGGTATACCAGTTTTTGTCTCATTTGGTTGCTAGGTTTGAAACACACAGCTAAATATGGAATTACTATGTTGCGCCTATTCCGGGCGGTTATTTATTTCCATGTTCTTTTTGTACTTAGTTGCTGTTTTGACAAAGGCCTAGTCTGGGTAGCCACAAGCTTTCAATGCTCCTTTGAAATGTTTGTGCTCCTTGTTTTTGGACTCTGTATTAGTTGTCACACTTTCCACCCTGTGGTGCCATTCATCTTTAGGTATAGAAACCATCCCTAAACAGAGGAGGGGGCCTTCAACACCACTTTTCTGCTACATACACTGCTGTTCTAACATCTAACATCAATTGAACTGAAGAAGCTGCTCTGGTGATTAGTAAAAATCTTCAAATATTACCCCACAAGTCCAGTTGATATAAATTTACTTCCACTAGATAAACCATGAACTGGGTGAATGAAAACCTTCATAGACATTTTGCCTTGGAGGTTTTTGTGGTTTTTACACTTAAAGGAACAGTAACATCAAAAAATGAAGGTGTTTTAAAGTAATAAGAATATAATGCAGTGTTGCCCTGCACTGGTAAAACTGCTGTGTTTGCTTCAGAAACACTACTATTGTTTATATAAATAAGCTGCTGTGTAGCAATGGGGGCAGCCATTCAAAGGAGAAAAGGCTCAGGTTACACAGCAGATAACAGATAAGCTCTGTCTGTCTAGTGGTGTTATCTGTTATCCATTAGTTAACCTGTGCCATTTAGCCGTTTTTCAATTTCCGCCATTGCTCCCCAGCAGCTTGTTTATATGAACTATAGTAGTGTTTCTGAAGCAAACAGATCAGATTTACCAGAGCAGGGCAACATTACATGATATTTTCATTACTTTAAAACACTTAAATTTTTTGGTGTTACTGTTCCTTTAATAAATCTCAATTTTTTTAGCGCTTTTAAGAAATATAGGAAAAGCACAATTTTTTAGAGATTCGTGGAAAAAAACAAAATTTGATTGTTAGTAAATGGGCCCTCTAGCTTCTAACTGATTTCACAGTTAGTTAAATAAATGATTTTATACAGCTGGAATGGCGTTAAAGTGGTGATGTGGGTGGTTTCTAACACATTTATAAATTGTTACATTTGCCCTCATGGAACAATAAGTTATGCAAAGGATTCTTGTTACAGTATTACAAGTAAGGATCTGTTATCCAGAATGCTTGAGAGCTGGGGTTTTCCTGATAGGGAATCATTCCGTAATTGGGATTTCCAAACCTTAAGTCTGCTAAAAAACGTAAGCATTAATTAAACCCAATAGGATTGTTTTGCCTCCAATAAGGGTCAATTA
The DNA here is from genome assembly GCA_038501925.1 of Xenopus petersii. NCBI lineage: Eukaryota > Metazoa > Chordata > Amphibia > Anura > Pipidae > Xenopus > Xenopus petersii. The sequence continues at coordinate 85,481,317 of CM076687.1, forward strand.
AATCTCAATTAAGATGAAGCACATACTACTGAACATTATATTAATACAGAGAAAAAGGAAATATTTTTTTATTTCTCTGATTTAATGGAGTCCATGAAAATGGCCTTCCTGTAATTTGGAGCTTTCTGGATAATGGATCCCATACCATTAATATTGCACTAAAAAGCTTTTGTGACCATTTTCAATATTTAAATTATGCAGTAAACATACAACAGTCAAAATAACATCAACTTTATTGTTTGTATTTTAAAATCTTTTGAAATTATTTTTTAATTTAAATATTGTTCACCCCCCCCATAAAAACAAAAAAGATGTAAGAAAAGCAATGTAAGACTGTAATGACATTATCTGCATTGGCCCATCTCCATGTTTCAAAGTCAAGTTCTATGCTTTACTTCATTAGTATCCTGGGCAGACTCCTGAACATTGCAATTGAAAAGTTCAGCACGAATGCAAAACCTGGGATAATAGAATTATTATCCATAAATTTACTTGTCTTTCAGTATAAATAAAGATCGATTTTGAAAACTAATTTAAGATGTGAAATCAGAAAGAAAATCCAAACCTTGATGAAACATTTAAAACCTCATCTGAACTTAATTATGGATGTATATTACACTTTAAAAACAATTACTTTCGCCATTACAAGACTGTCAGATGTGCATAAAAAGGAGCTTAACCAATGGGATATGTGTTATGAGACCTGAGGTAATGACGTTTTTCACACATAAATGGCAAAATATTTCATAATTATACCTATATAAGAAGGATATTAACATTTATATGCTAATAACTGCAATAAAGTTAGCTTTGGGTCTTCAGTAAATTCAGAGAGGCCTTTGGGATAACCTTCTGGGAGCAATTTACATTTTTTTTTCTGCACTTTTGCTGAGCATTTTTCCTCTCTTGGCAACCTCAACATGTAATGAAAATAATATAGCTTTTTTGGAATTTTAGCTTATACAGTATCTTGTTGATTCTCTGCGGAAAAAAACAATTGAGGCTCCTGAGCAAAATCTATTCTTATTAACCCTCACCCATGTCACTGATACCACACTAAAGATACAGTAAGTTATAATATTAAGAGGACAACTCTGTGGTTTTACCATTTTCCCCCTATATAGAGTATTTATGGTACAATATACTGTATTTTTAGGTAATTCGTTAATTTGTTCTCCTCATATAATGTAGCTATCCGGGTTTCAGTTTACTGACACAAGCTTTTAAGTCTACAGAACAAACCCAGCCCTTCACTCAATTTCATATTTACATTTTGACACAATATGGTGTACATTGAGTATATTTTGCATAAACTGTGGCACAGCAGGGATGCAAGCAGGGGTTCTTACTGGGCCACCATCTGTCCCTGAATACAGTACAAAACTACCATAGTATGGATGATATCAATAACAATGATTAAAATGCCATGGGTTAGGCTCACTATTACAGATACCAAAATATCTCAATACACAAACATATGGGTTCAAACATATAAATAGCTATCTCACTAGTAGTTGTACAGCTGGAGTAGGATTAAGTGAAACACAATTTAACATTCTTAAAAAAAAAATCACTTGAATGCAACCATTTCATACTTCATATTTACATTTTGACACACATTGACTATATTTTGCATAAATGTTGGTGCCAGTTTCACCTCACACTGATACAAGCATAGTACAGTGCATGCATGCCAGATTCTCAGTGCCTTACGAGACAAATATGGCACGGATGGAATATGCCCTATTGATGGCAAATAAATCTCAGTAGCACACCACAAATAATCACAAATACCATATACATAAGATTGACAATATTCTTATGCCATATAGATGTTAACAAGCTGTTATATAAATCAGTGATGTGGATATCAGTAGATGCCGTATGAGTGGGACAACTTAAGACATCAAACAAGACTTGATATAGGTCAAATATATATTTAAAAATATGCTCTTACCAAGAAGGAGCACAACCCAAGGTAGATAGATAGATGATAAATGATAGATAGATAGATAGATAGATAGATAGATAGATAGATAGATAGATAGATAGATAGATAGATAGCTATGTAGATAGACCTGCAAACAGATTCCTGGAGGAGATCAGTTCATTCTGTTTGAGGAGAAGCTTTTACCTGCCTTGGGAATATATTGAATATAGCCTTGAGTCTGCACCAGTGTGTGATCATGATGCCAGAAATATGGTAAATTTTTCCTACCAATCCAATTGCACAATGTTAGATATTAACATTTGTACAAGGTTATGGATTTGTTTAACCCCAATGATTTTATGATGTGGTATTTACTGAATACATTCTAATTACAGCCTGGCCTTATCCAGAGAAGGGAACTCAGTTTTGCTTAAGGCTCCCTTTGAATTCTACAGTCTTATCACTACGAAGCACTTAGCATTTCCCTATAGTTTAGAGACCAATTACATGTTTAACCCATGTGACAGTGCTCAACATGTGCATCTCTAGTTTTTATTGACTACAAATCCTATACTCTGCAGGCTAAGAAAGAAGCGAGTTTATGGTAAAGAAAAGCTGTAGAGATGCTGGTTACCTGTATTTTAAATGTTGATATATAAATGGGACAAGACAGCTATGCAAAAGGGTCAGTGCAAGGAACTGTAAGGTCCTCTCGAGATGGGTGGTAACAAGGCTAGCATCTTAAGAAAGGTAGGTTTGTAACAGGGTTGGTGGAAAGCATTAAAACTAATTTTTAAGTCTTATGTGAAAGTAATCTTGTCATAGCGAAACTAATGTAACCCTCTTGACGCCCATTCTGGTGTTGTTACACTCCACACATGGGTCTTGCCTGATGGCACTAGACAAACCTGAGCCACTACGCAGTGTTATTGGGAGAGACTGGGTACCTGGTACTTATTAGCGCAGTGCCTCCACCAAGTGGGATCCGGGATGCACCTACTGGTGGCCCCATTAGGAATAAAGTAATAATTTACACACAGTAGTTGGTAAACAAAATAACGTTTTATCTAAAAGTAAATGTAAAGGACAGCCAATATAAACAGCACTCCTAAGAGGTGATAATAGGGCCTCACTTACTAACTAGGGCCAGTACAACTATCTCTCTAACTACAAAATGCAAAGACCTTTAATGTGAATGGGTGATCATATAGTGGTCTCAGAAACTGAGGCTGTCACCTAAAAGTAAGCTTGTATTCAAAACATATAAAAAAAATGAAATGGCTCAAAGTTGTGAGTTTACAAGTTCAAAAAACATTTAAAAACATTTAAAAACCCTGAAATACTAGAATTTATTTTTTTACATTTTACATAGGACAAACACCGTTGACTTCTAAAGAACTCAGCAGCTTTCAGATGCCAAATTTTAAAATTCCCATTTTTCCAGTTTTTGCGCTTAATAAATCTCTAACATTTTCACAGTGAATGCACATTTTTTGATGAAGCAAAATTCATTGCACAACACAGCTATAAATAATTACTGTGAATAGCTGAACTTTTTGTTAGCTTTACTAACATTTCTTTCCAGTGGTGTTTGGTCTATTTTGCCATGTAGAGGCTGTCAGTGGCTCATTTAGTGCACACTATAACAGCAATTTCATTAGCTATGCTTCAGTCAAATCTGCTTTCATAGCTGACAGGTTAGTTCATGGTCATATTTGGAGGCCAGTCAAATATAACAGGTTCTGTCACCCCCTGTTTGAGTTTAGTGTTCCAGTGCAGAGCCTAAAACAATCAATTATGACGTTTTGCTCGCTAGAGATAAATCTGGCTTCTTAATTGAAAAAAAAAAACACTAACAAATCTGTTTGTTGTGTTTCTTGCTATTTTCCTTTGACTGCAGCCAGAACAACTTGGCAAGCCTTGTTTAGTGCTCAAGATTTCACTGCTGAAGCAGATGGTGAGACTCACAGCTTTAATGAAGGAATGAAATGTGTTTTGGACATTGTAAATTGTGGAAAAAAATCTGAGCATCATATTTTCTAACACAAAGTGTGACTTCTCCTTTCCACAATAACCTGCAGATTGATGATTAATTGCAGGAAAATGTTTATACCACCCCTGCAACCTCTTCTGGCATATACACAGGCAATGAAATAATTAGGTCACATGCACTTAAGAAACTTGAGAAAAACTAGACGTTGATACATTTAGGGCATTGTTACAGCTCAACATTTTAAATGTGTGGATGACAGGTAAATCACGTAATATCAGAAGCATTGGAGCTACATAGCTAGAGGTCTGCCAATTATTTATTTTTTTTCTTTCAATTCACTTCTTCCAAGGCAATGGAAAAAAGGAGGCAGTATGATAAACCATGCAACCGGTATATACCTTGAGGAATAATAACATTCTGTTACTTGTCAAACATTGTACTGTTTCATTCTTTAAATACTGTCTTTCGCTGATTACAGGGAGGCGTTTTCTGCCTGCAGCCAATCTGAGTTTTATCGAGTCTCTCTAATTATTGGTAACACTTTATTGTTCTATTGTAAAACTTCCTAAAAGTCTCTAGTCCCCCTAGGACCAATCAATCAAAAAATAAAAATAAAAATAAAATCCATTAAACAACAGTTCAAAGATAGCAACGCTAAAGTCGGGGATAGCAATAGTAAATCAAATAAATTAAAAGCCTAAAATGTCAAATAAATACAATTTTAATATAGGGATCCTACAGGCAAAATGGCTCTGTATTAAAATATTTCTCTCATGTTATGCACTGCTAATTAACGCTAGATAGTTTTCTGTTATGAGTCTATAACCTGAGTTCTTGCCAATCATTAGTGATGGGCGAATATGTCGCGTTCCGCTTCGCCACGAATTTCACTAATATACTGCGAAATCCGCAAAACGTGCAAAAAAAAAATTGCAAAATGCAGATTTAGATGCTGGTGACCATTAAAGTCAATGGGCAATTTCGCAAATTTATTCGCCGGTGCCAAAACGCGGAAATGCGCCGCAGATCTGCACCTGCCAAATAAATTCGCCCATCACCATTTATAGGTTACTTTTTCCATAGGGTATTGAGCTTTGAACATGAATTATATCAACTCTAAATAAGCTCTTGCAATGTTAAAAAATTACCCCAATATTCTACTTTAAGCGAGTACCTACAACACACTACCATCAACAAGTGATGGATGAATAAATTCGTCAGGCGCAAATTCACAGAGAATTTCCGCAGTTTGCCTCCAGCAAATAAATTCACCACAAATTGACTTTAAAGCATTTGGACTTATAAAAATTGTCGCGGCTGTCTAAATTGGTGTGCGTTAAAATTATTTTGATGCCCATTGACTTCAATGCGTTTTGCATATTTTTCACAGTTTCGCGCATTTCGATGTAAATTCACACATTTTTCTGCGAAACGGGACAAATGTATTAATAATTGTTACACTACTTGGTGTATCTCCATTAGAAAATACTATTTAAATCCTAAATTAGACAGGGTTGGATATATGGTACACACAGCACTTCCTATGCAGTTTGCCCCATGATTTATTTCTTGCTCAATACAAAATATCAAAATGACCACAGTTTCCCCCAAAGACACACTATTACTGGAAAAGGGAATTGTGTTCTCTCCTAACACGTCAGTGGTATATTTTGGGGTAGCACCAACATTTTCACAAGATCCCCACCGTTAGAAATTGGGGCCTTTGCGAGTAATTTTTTCAGACCTCTAAGGGATATAATAATGTATCATGAATATAGCAGAGACATCTATTAAATGAGCAATCCTTTAATTTCAAAAACCTTTCATTAATTTGAATGATTCAGTGTTACAACGTGTGCCAGAGTCACACAAAACTTAGATGAATTGCACCATAAAATCAACAAATGGATACTAGGAACAGTGTGTTTCTCTAAAATACACAACATTTATTCTGATAACAGACCTTGCAGTCAATGTCAAGTATTTATCACTTGATGCTGTAGAATGCACTTTTTTATGACTTTAATCATATAAATTCCACTGGTTTCATTCTATTTAAGATTTGCATACGGTTGAAAAATATATGCTTAAAATCTCAGTTTGGCATTCCTGTAAATCAAAGTCTGCTTTTGTGGCAGTAAAAAAATACAACCAGACATCAAAATAAACACTGAAATAAGGATTTACTAGCAGATCATTGTATTTAAAACACATGTAAATGCCATTCATTAGTCTGTACATCTGTTTTGCAGTTTAGATCTAGGCATAGGTTTGAAAATGGTTTCATAACAAGAACAATTGTTATGGCTAGAGCTCTCCGGCATGATGTCTTTAATTTTGTTTATATCTCAGGTTTGTATTTATTTGGCCTAGCAACATATTTCTTCTGGATAGACAAACATCCATGAATTCCAGTGCTTCTTGCTGTTTGCTATCTGGCATTTGACATACAGAGGGGCCTTTGCTCATTTTGGGTCCCATTTCAAGTACTAGAAATAAGTTTTAAGCAGATAAGAGTTTGAGTATGTGCAAAACTTTGCATTATGAAAGAAACTATTTACTATTTAGGACCTGGCCCATTTCGTTGTCAGCTCTTTTGCACAGGTCCTTCCTCAACCGGTACTGGTTGTTATGTATGTAACTCTGTATGTTATATCTATGTAATTCATGTGATTTTCTTTGTATAAACACATTTATTTTACAGCGCTGCTCAATATGTTGGCACAAAAAAAATATCCGTTAAGAATAATAATAATAATTAAGGCTCAGTCCTGATTCTGGCAAATCTTTTTGCTCTATTGTGCCTTTAGGTGATTGCATTGTTTAGAACAGATCTGTTGTCAGCTCATTGGTGAAGATTATATAATTAAGCACCCAACATATCTGTTACAGCTCCCATTAGTGGATTTTGTACTTTCCATTTCGTTATTCCGTTATTGATTAGTTTTATATGCTTTAAGTGGTCCTTTGTTACACAAGTATTAATTTCCTTTCCCTATTATTAATGCTGGCCTAAGAAATGGCCTGTAGGTGGCAGTATGTTCCAATATAAAATGGAAGAGCCAATGTGCTTTGGTTTCCTGGGACCTCACAGCACATGGGAGGTTGATACAGGTATAGGGTTGATACAGGTATATGTGGAGACCAGGCAGGGACAGGGCCATGACGTGGAGGGGTGGGGCTGGGATGTTGATGGGCATGGCTGTGACATCGATGGTAGGGGCTATGAGATCAGCAGTTGGCCGATTGACAAGTCAATCATGGGGAATCCTGCCCTGGTTTCCTTATTTGGAAAACTGGGCATTAAGTTTTGACCCGGGCAGCCCTTCAAAATACTGGGCTGTCCGGGTCAAAACCGGACAGATGGCATCCCTATACAGGTACAGGGTTCCAGGTTTAGATAGTGATAGTTAGTTTACAGTCAGTAGGAGGAAAGGGAGGCTTAAAGGTAGTGAGCAGACCTTTGCTCCAACAAGGAGAAATAAAGGGGTTAGGACCCTGCAGTTAACCCGTGGGTAAGTTGAGGACCAGATAGGGTGCCAATATACAAGACCCCAAACTGAGGCTCACACAGAACAGTGAATCATTCCTGGAAGGAATCTGTGCACAGCAGTGTGGTAATTTCATATAGACCATTTATTTTATCTCTGGGAAGGAAAGTCATAAGCAGAGCTTGCTCTACCTAAAAGGAAGCGATTGTTGATCCTTTTTTTTAAGTTGTTGAAAATGAATAAATAATTCATTGCTATTGCTCTGTGATCTGGATCATTTACTAACAGTTGGAAGTTACAGGGCCATTCAGGGGTCTACTTGGATTGCTGACTGAAATCCTTTTTGTGGATGAGACAGAACAAGGAGGTAAAACAGGGTACTGGGAGTTACTTGGAGTTACCCTGGCAGTAGAGATAGTGGCATTGTGAAAAGCAACATACTTGGGTCATGCACAATAAAGTCATACTTTCACAGTTTACTCATGAGTGTGCTAAATAAGCACATACCCAGTGTCCTTTTTTTATTTTTGACATGTGTAGCAGCTGGGCATAGAGGAGGGGAAGAATGACAATCCTTATTCCCACATTAGGTCAGTTGGATTGAAGTGAAGTGAGTGCCCTAGTTGGATTTTTGGTTTCTTTCTTTCTAATATTTAAGCATTTTTATTTTATATACCTTAATTATGCTGAAAGTGTCTATGAGTGTGACATACCCAGTTCTACACTAGTAATTGCACTAGTGAATTGCAGTGCATTATATTTTTAAATTAAGAAGAACTGAAACTTGATATGTGTACACTTGCAGCAAAGTGTTTGAGTCAGCACACACTCCTTTGTGTTTTCCGGTGCACGTTCCAATAGTGGCCACAATCCACCTGATACAGCAAAGTTTTGATAATGGACAGCACCATTTTTATGAATAAAAAGCCTTTATTGTTACTTGGCTACGACCATAACATACAGTTATGTTTCAAGCCACATCCTGGTTCTTTATCAAACTATACATTTATCCAACTTCCTTTTAAGGCACTCAATAAAGTGCTCTCTAGTGTTCTTTAGCTAATATAGGTCACAATATATTTAAAACAAATAGCATACAATTTAACCAATTTTATACAATGTAACAATTTGTGTATAGACATTATATCTTATTGCCACTGGCACTTATCTGTTACTTTCTTCCACACTGTTAGCATATAGGGATGTAGCGAACTGTTCGCCGGCGAACTAGTTCGCGCGAACTTCGACTGTTCGCGTCCGCCGAATGTTCGCGAACGTCGCGCGACGTTCGCCAATTGGTGTTCGCGTTCGATTCGAAGTAAAATTTCGTTCGACCATTCGACCATTCGACCGTTCGATCGCTAAAATCGAACGATTTCCATTCGTTCGAACGATTATAAGCATTCGATTGAATTAAAATCATTCGATCGAATAGCTTCGATCGTTCGATTCGAACGAAAATCCTTCGATCGTACGAATAAAATCCTTCGATCGTTCGATCGAACGATTTTATCGAGCGTTCGAAGTTCGCGAACTGTTCGCGAACTGTTCGCTTTTTTGCCGGTGTTCGCGAACGGCGTTCGCGAACACATTAACGGCAGTTCGCTACATCCCTATTAGCATAATAGTGTATAATTTAATCAGTAAAAAATAAATATTAAAATCATGATTAAAAACAACATTTTAAAAAATTGCATGTAGGTCGTATTCCTTATTAAGGCCATTAGGGGCTAAAGTTTCTAAACGGCGGATCCAGTATGCTTCCCTTTTTAAAAGTTTTTTTTACTCTGTCACCCCCTCGTCTGGGGCAGGATATAATTTCTATCACCTGGAATTGTAGTTGTTGTACCCCTCGGCCCATCTCTACAAAATGTCCCGCTACAGCTTGCTCTGTTTTTTTGTTTTAATGGTCGTTGTCGGGTAGTTTGTCCTACGTAAAGGAGTCCATGTGGGGATTTTATCACATAAACTGCAAATGTGGTTAAACAAGTATGGTAACCTTTAATCTTAATTGGTGTTCCCTTACGAGGATGATAGACATTCGGGCCCTTTAAGCAATTTGTGCAGCAGTTGCAATTTAGACATGGAAACGTTCCACTTTTTCTCGGTTGTAGGGTCGTCTGTCTATCATGATGAAGTGTCCAGTTTTAGGGCATGAAATGCGTTAGAATCATACTCCCTCCGATGTAATCTTCACAAGCATTTGAATAAAGCCATAAATTTGATGTTATAAGCACCAGACTCCTAAGCAATCTTTGATCAGCGCTCCGCAGCATATCAGATTCATCTGTCTATCATCCACCCCTCCAAGGGCAGATTTAAAGGGATCCTGTCAACGGAAAACATGTTTTTTTCAAAACACATCAGTTAATAGTGCTACTCCAGCAGAATTCTGCACTGAAATCCATTTCTCAAAAGAGCAAACAGATTTTTTTTATATTCAATTTTGAAATCTGACATGGGGCTAGACATTTTGTCAATTTCCCAGCTGCCGCAGGTCATGTGACTTGTGCCTGCACTTTAGGAGAGAAATGCTTTCTGGCAGGCTGCTGTTTTTCCTTCTCAATGTAACTGAATGTGTCTCAGTGAGACATGGGTTTTTACTATTGAGTGTTGTTCTTAGATCTACCAGGCAGCTGTTATCTTGTGTTACGGAGCTGCTATCTGGTTACCTTCTCATTGTTCTTTTGTTTGGCTGCTGGGGGGGAAAGGGAGGGGGTGATATCACTTCAACTTGCAGTACAGCAGTAAAGAGTGATTGAAGTTTATCAGAGCACAAGTCACATGACTTGGGGCAGCTGGGAAATTGACAATATGTCTAGCCCCATGTCAGATTTCAAAATTGAATATAAAAAAATCTGTTTGCTCTTTTGAGAAATGGATTTCAGTGCAGAATTCTGCTGGAGCAGCACTATTAACTGATTAATTTTGAAAAAAATGTTTTTCCCATGACAGTATCCCTTTAACTAGCATAGAGCCAATAGTGCGTCCCTTCTTGTAGGACATTACGGGAGGCAATTTAAAGGCTTGCACATTGGGAATCCCATTCTTTAAGAGGCTCCAATGTTTTCTCAGTATATTCGCAATTTGCGGACTTATTGAAGTAAATGTAGAGACAAAAGGAATACGTTCTAACTGTTTAGGTGTACACTAACTTTTTATGTGTACACTTGGGCAGATTTATCAAGGGCCAAATTTTCGAGGTGATGGAAGTTGTTTTAAACTCCAATCAACTTGAAATATGAATAAAAAAAGACCAACCGAAATTTATTAAAAAATCACATTTTTTAAATTCGAGTGATTAGGCTGTTTTCGATCTATCAAATCAAATTGGGATCGTATTCAACAGAATTTGTTTCGAAGTATTTAAAAAAAAAAACTTTGATTTTTCAAAGTACACAAATTACTCCAAATAGGTTCAATGAGGTCCCCCATAGGCTAAAACTGCAATTCAGCAGGTTTAGGATGGTGTATAGTCTTATACAAAATTTTTAAAGAGACAGTACATGATAAATTTTGATATTCAAATTTTCTAATTATTTGAATTTAAAAATTAGATTGATAAATTTGCCCCTTCAACTACTAAGTGAAACTGCATTCTCCTATTTAGCGGTGTCCTGGATATGATGCCTGTTTATTTATTGATATCTGCTAACACCGTAATGTCACTCATTCTTTATCACTGTAACAAGTCTTTGTGCACAAAAGATACCACACAATATAAAAAAGGCAAAGATTAACTGTATTATTGGAAGGATCGTGTCTTTTTAGTGTAAGCATTTTTTACCCCTACAACAAAAAATATTTTTGATCTATCCTACAGTGCTAAGCAATATGTTGGCGCTATATATAAATACATGCTAATATCCTCAAATGGCTGTTAAAAATGTATGTAATTCGACTTTAATACTTAAATAATTCTGAGGAAGAGAAAATAAAGCAATGAAAAAAGCCTCAGTGTATAAATTCTGTCTGAAATGAAGCCAGACAGATGTCCTCCCTATCCAATCATAGATAAGAAAGCTGACATTGATGTAAGAGTATTATCAGTGATATGTACTAGAGCTGGCTGTCTTGGTGTCCTCAACAGTTTCATTGCCCTGGACTTTTTTTAAAAATTCTAGTCACACAAAGAACTAGCCCTTTATGAGACATCAGATGAAAAGTATGTTTATGTCAGGACAGAGAAAACTGCTCGTTATCAATAATTCTTGTATTACCAGGTATTTTGTATTCACTTTCCTTTAAGTTGTTCTATTAACATCTTCTAATTTAGAAGGGACAAGATTATACTTTCTTCCCTTGAATAAGAATTTTGAACAAAGCATTAACTCATTGGGATGCCATACAAATGCTTCGGTATGAATACAGAATACTTATTGTGACAATAGCATTGTCTGCCATGCTGCTGAGACAAAATAACATTACTCATCCTATGTAAATTAACCCCTGGAGTATAAGTGCATCACATGTATGTTATGAATCCGAAAAATATACAGAAGCTATATACAGCAGCGTGGCAGTCATTCAAAATGTGCCATCTTATTAGCATTCAGAATTGGACAATAGTTTATTTGACCTTGTGTGAGCCAAATGTGTTGGTGCATAGAGAAAATTCTGTTCATTCATGTCAGTAATGCCTGGAGCTGTTGTTTTGCTAATTTGCACATGATACACCGCTATAATAATTGGGCTTCCACTCAATGATTACTGGTGTGCAATGAAATGAGAGAAATTAACTGGTGTTGTAATTGTAATTATTATTAGCAAGTACCTACATATACTGCTGTACTGTACAATAGCAGGATTTATACAGCAAACATATAAATGACATACAAAAATACAGAACTGATTAACGATACAAGAGGTAAAGAGGACCTGGCTCTATAGAGCTTACAATCTGAAAAGGGGACATTCTATGATTTAATATGTCGCAAGCTCAGTTCAATTTATGTATTTTTCTGAAGTCCTGAACATATAGAAATTAGTGATGGGCGAATAAAGTCGACAGGCACAAAAAATTAGCAAAACTCCCTTGAAAATTCGCTGACGTCAGAAAAATTAATGCGTCAACACTATTCGGACGCCCATTGACTTTAACACCGGCATCAAAATTTACACAAATTGACACAGGCATAAAAATGAACGCAGGCATCAAAAATCGAGTTTCGCTAATTTTTCACCATTTCGCCCAGGACAAATTCGCCCATCACTGATAGAAATCATTTCCTTCTTCTTTTAGATAAAGTATCTTTTGACACTTTAAATTTATTTTCTGGTATGATCTTATCAGTCTTGGGTTATGTTGAATGCTGTTACCTCTCCCTCTTTTATAAATGGGATACACACAGTTATGGCAGAGTAGGCATTTTGTTCACCCCAACTATACAATAAAAACGCCCTTATGTCACTCTCAATTATCAAAAAAAGCAACACAAAAGCTCTTTTGAGGTTAAACTAATTCTGTAAAATAGGGCTTTAAATCATGTTAGTGAAAGGTTAGGGGCAGCTTAGTTAAAGACCAAAGATCCAACAGGTTGGAAGTCTAGTGCTCCAGTCTATAATCGCTACAGAAGCTACAAATGAAAAGGTGTCACTGGGCAACACAAGTAGACAGAGGGCCTAAGGGGAGGCAAGTAGTTTTGTGTGAGTTGGCCTGGAATCCACAGGACCCACGTGACCCATGGGATACCTGGGTTTGGGCAGACCAATCCCCCTAGAGGCGAGTGGAGGGTCATATTCACCATGAGTTCAGCATCTCTCTGTTCTGTTCTGACCCCAAAACTGATGGGGGGTATTTATTTATATTCTCCTAAAAGTGATTCTGCCATATTCTTGTATTTTGGATGTGGCAGTTTAATTTTAAATGGTAGCCGGTGGAAACAGTAAAGACAGGGAGGTACAGGAGTAAGACAAGGATTATTAGCCACATGCCCCCTGAATAAAATATCTCTGCAGATAAATTCCCAATTTCATGTAAAAGCAATGGTAGGGTAGCACCAGATTGTGGGATCAGGCACAGAGGTATTCAAGTTTTGTCTACCAAATAATCTCAAACACAAGGTAAGGGGCTGTGGACTTCATGAAATATTTTTTCTAAGGACTCTCAGTGGTAAATTATGAGTATGTTTTTCAGCAGTGATAGACATCTGCAATGCAGAGGCTACAGTATGTCCATTTAGAAATCATTTAAAAACAACCATTAGTTTGTGATCCTATACTGTATTAGATGGTAATTCAGTAAGAAAATGGACAAGAGTGGAAAAGGGTACAATAATAGCAAAAGTACAGGCAAAAGGAAAAAAGATGGTTGGAAGGGTCAAACAAAAGAACTGTACATGGGTCACAATGAGGCAAATCTACTCAAGGAAGTGGCTAATGCTAGTGTCACCACCTGCAGGGAGATCGACAATTTACTAACGGGTGCAGGCGTCACTTCGCTAGCGAAAGAGATAGACGCTAGCGGTCATTCGCACTCTATCGCCAGGCAACAATTCGCTCTAGAGAATGGAGGTTACTCTGCAAATTCAATGAAATGCAGATTTTACTGAACATTACCTCTTTTGCCAGACTTGGCTTCGCCAGCTCAGACCAGACGAAGTGCACTGAGGGAGTGCATAAATCTTCCTCAATCTTCTGACACTTAAGGTGGCCATACACGGGCCGATAAAAGCTGCCGACAGACCGTGTCGGCAGCTTATTGGCCCGTGTATGGGGGCCCCCGACGGGCTTCCCCGATCGAGATCTGGCCGAAAGTCGGCCAGATCTCGATCGGATGGGGTTAAAATCCCGTCGGATCGCGGCCGCATCTGTTCGTTGATGCGGTCCCGCGATCCGACCGCCCGTTTGTGAGAAATAGGATCCGATCGTTGGGCCCTAGGGCCCACGATCGGATCTGCCCGATATTGCCCACCTTGAAGGTGGGCATATCGGAGGGAGATCCGCTCGTTTGGCGACATCGCCAAACGAGCGGATCTATCCGTGTATGGCCACCTTTACATCATATTTTTAGTGGAAAAAGATGGCACTTTTACTTTTTTCAGAGTGATAGCCTGCAAAAGTCCTTTATAATTTTTTGGCTAACCTGGTTCCACCCATACATTTTATAACATATGGAACATAAACTATACAGTGGGTTCATGTTTAGGGCATTATAACAACTTTATTCATTCAACTTTAAATTTCCCACCGTATGCAATTTAACCGGATCGCAAGACCTCTAGCAAATTTGCGGTAGGCAGAAATGAACACTAGCGCATCTTCTATTTCAATTGCTGAAGTAACGCAAAGCTAGCAGTTTTTCCACCATATTCTTCTGAATATATAACATTTGTATTACAATACAGTCCCATGAAATACAAAATAATAAATTAAAACTAAACCATTGAACAAAATAAAAAATAACAAACTATCATAAAAAAACAAAAGGCCTAGGGTCTTAAAATGCCACGTTTCTAGCTTTTCTATTATTCTGCTATAATTATGATGAAAATAAGTGCCATTTGTGTGAAAAATATGTGCATGGATGTTATGAAATGATACAGAATGCTTGATATTCTCATAAAACCCCACTTTTTCTGCAGCACGTCAATTTCTAAACTTCAGTTCACGATGCATGGACGAGTATTAAAACAATTTATTTGTTACCGGAGTAAATATTTATGGTGGATAGTTATTTTCCAGAGGAAACTTCTTTGACTCACTGAAGCTTTGAATTTTACATCATTTTTCATGCCCAAAGAGGAGACATCAGCAAAAATAAGTGAGGCTTAATTAACTCAAAGCATTTCCTAGACTTTCTTTCTTGCTTTGCTGGTATTTCTGTGGAATTGCAATATACAGCAAATTATTGGTTAAATGGCCTTTTAGATGTGTCCATGTGCATTACTGAAATGCAAACGGACACAAAGAAAAATAATGATTGCTTTGCATCTTTTAATATAAATTTGCTGGATACATGTTGGACATTCAACATGGGAATGTCTCTGTCTCTCTAAACATCTGCAATGCTTATGTTTATTGTACAACTTCACTGTAAGCAGTAGATAATACCCAGGACATCTCATATAACACTGCCATTTGTATTTCATAATTTGAGAGCATCATTTGAGAGCATGGCTTTCATGCTGTTTCACCTTTAATTATGTATCTATCATAAAGCTGTTTAACAGCTTGAGTAACCCCTTTGATTGGAGGAGCTCTCCTTCATATTCTAAAGTCTGTCTTTTCATGTTGCATGTAGGAAAGAGACCTGGGGCATAACTATAGAGGAAGCTGACCTTGTAGCTGTAGGGTGGCCCAAGAGGTATAGGGGCCCCATGAAGCACTAATTCATATACAGAAGCTTATAAAAGGAAGCGTTCAGTTTCGTATGCAGTGAAAAATGGGGTGAACTTACCCAAAAAGACAGGGGGTCCAGGTGCTCAAGCTCCAGACCTTCAGATCAAGAAGCTAATAAAAGGGGGCATTCCGTTTCGTATGCAGTGAAAAATGGGGTGAACTTACCCAAAAAGACAGGGGGTCCAGGTGCTCAAGCTCCAGACCTTAAGGTCAGGAAGCTTATAAAAGGGGGTGTTCAGTTTCGTATGCAGTGAAAAATGGGTCTGGTGCTGTATGTGCCAGCCCTTCGCTAATTCATATACAGCTTCAATAAATATTGGTAAATATTGGTAAAACAGGTCAACCTCTAGACATTTTGTGGGGGGCTTAAAAATAATATGCTGTGGGCTCAGTAATAACTAGTTATGCCACTTAAAAAGACTGATAGAGTGAGACATATATATAGTAGTAGTCTAGTATATGTATGATAAACGCTTTATATTCTCTCACTTTGACCTAAAATGGTACACCCTTGTAACCCAGAAAATATAGGCTCCCATTTCTTATTTTATGAGTGTATCAGTTGCACAGGCCAGCAATTAGTGCATACCATTTAACCATGACTTTGCACCAATTTCTAACAGACGAAGATATATTAATTAACCAAGATACATTAGTTAACCACACACTAATAGTAAGGAAGGCTAAGAAAAAAGAAAGGATCACAAGAGAGAAAGGGCACGCACACAGTGAAACAGAAGCCATGCATACAAAGAGTTTCAGTACATGCTTACATAGAGTAACTGAGTGAGACTGAGATAGTGATAAAGAGCAGTCTCGGACTGGCCCGGCGGGACATCGGGAAAAAACCCGGTGGGCCTTGGCCCTCAAGGGCCCCCGTTGGGCCAGACCCCCTCTCCCAATGTCAAGGACCTAAATAAAAAAAAAACGGTGGCGCGGCTCCAGACGCGAATGCGCACCGTGCGACTCCTTGTGCGCCCTGTGGCTCTACGCGCACATGCACATCACAGATGGGGGACAGGTGGTCCGGAGGGGGGCCCTGGACAGCAGTCCCGGTGGGCCCCGGGCCCCCCAGTCCGACCCTAATAAAGAGTGATACATAGAAAGAGACATACACTAGAGATGGCGCGAACTGTTCGCCGGCGAACTTGTTCGCGCGAACATCGGGTGTTCGCGCTCGCCGGAAGTTCGCGAACGTCGCGCGACGTTCGCCATTTTGGGTTCGCCATTGTTGGCGCTTTTTTTTGCCCTCTCACCCCAGACCAGCAGGTACATGGCAGCCAATCAGGAAGCTCTCCCCTGGACCACTCCCCTTCCCTATAAAAACCGAAGCCCTGCAGCGTTTTTTCACTCTGCCTGTGTGTGCTGAAGAGATAGTGTAGGGAGAGAGCTGCTGCCTGTTAGTGATTTCAGGGACAGTTGAAAGTTTGCTGGCTAGTAATCGTGTTGATACTGCTCTGTTATTGGAGGGACAGAAGTCTGCAGGGGTTTGAGGGACATTTAAGCTTAGGTAGCTTTGCTGGCTAGTAATCTACCTTCTACTGCAGTGCTCTGTATGTAGCTGCAGTGGGCAGCTGTCCTGCTTCTGATCTCATCTGCTGACTGCTGCAATAACAGTAGTCCTTGTAAGGACTGCTTTTATTTATTTTTTTGTTCCAATACAGAGCAGTATCAAGCAGATTACTAGCCAGCAAACTTACTATCATCTGTCCCTGAAATCACTAACAGCTCTCCCCCTACACTATCTCTTCCAAGCACACACAGGCAGATTTTTCAGATACATTTTTGCCCTTGATCCCCCTCTGGCATGCCACTGTCCAGGTCGTTGCACCCTTTAAACAACTTTAAAATCATTTTTCTGGCCAGAAATGTCTTTTTTAGATGTTAAAGTTCGCCTTCCCATTGAAGTCTATGGGGTTCGCGAACCGTTCGCGAACCGCTCGCATTTTTGCGCAAGTTCGCGAATATGTTCGCAAACTTTTTTTCCGACGTTCGCTACATCCCTAACATACACATGCAAACATGCCAACAGGAGTATTCAGTTAAGGAAACCGTTACCCCCAAAATAAATATTTAAGCAACAGTTTATATAATATTAAGTGGCATATTAAAGAATCTTACCAAACTGGAATATATATTTAAGTTAACATTGCCCTTTTCTTTATCTCTTGCCTTAACCGCCCCACCCACCCATTTTGTAATGGTCTTTGTGCTGCCTCAGAGATCACCTGACCAGAAATACTGCAGCTCTAACTGTAACAGGAAGAAGTGTGGGAAGCAAAAGACAAAACTTTTGTCTTTTAATTGGCTCATGTGACCTAACATGCATGGTTTGTTTGTGTGCACTGTGAATCCTAGGATCCAAGGGGGCGGCGCTTATTTTTTATGCTCAGCCATTTTCGAGATTTATTTTATTAAATTATTTAGTCCAACAAAATATTCTATATTGTGTATTATTCAGGTAAACATAGTGCATGGAACATACTGTATGCTCCTTATATTCATTTTACATTGTTAGAATTGAATCCAAATCTTAACCCTACCAGAATCTGCCGTAAGGTGGAAATGGCTGATGTGTATCCGCGCATGCTCAAATGTAAAGAGAATCTATGAGCTGTGGGTGTCTGCATCAGAGAAAAAGGTTATTTTTGCAACAAATTCTATTCACACAGTTTAATATAAAGCAAAACAATCACTAGTGTCACTGACCCCACCAGATTCAGAAAGGAAAGTTATTCATGAGTTAGACTGAAGAAAGAAATTCAAATGACATATTGATGAAATCTCAATTACTCAGAGATGCAAAAGGATACCACATGAGATTTCACATGTCAGAGGCAGAAAAGGAAAAGCGATTCTCAGAAATTGCTAAAATATTTTTAGTGTCTTGAGATTTAGAAGTGTCAGCTGATATTCTAAACCAGGAGAACAGCATAACTGCTCTGCCAGATTGGATAATCCATATGTTATATTAACATACTGTACTTTACTATTTGATTTTTTTTTCCTGCAATGAACAGGTGGGTATTCATTTTTAGCACTAAAATACAGCTTCGATCTATATAATTAAGTGGGGTTTTTTTGTTTGTTTTTTGTTTTAATCTTGTATTATGTACTTTTCCAGTTTTTTTGCAATGCAATTTTATTCTCAGAAATCCCCAAACAAGTTTAGATTCACCAGGTAGAGTACAGTAATACCTAACTTGTTAATAGTTTTATTGCTGGCACAACATTAACATACATGAACTGAATTTAATTTAATTGACTTCAAACAGACACAATATGTGACATATCAGTACATTACTCAGGGTCCTTTTCAGACTAAGCCTCACCTGAGCTACAACTCTTTACTCAACAGTATTACTAATTGTTAGGCAATATTATTCCCACACATGCCAGCTTCTCCAGACTCTACACTCCAGCCTATAACTGCACACTCATGTCCATCTCTAGATGGATACTTGGAGGGGTCCTAACCCTCAGCTAACTCTCTATCGATGTCTCTCTTTCTCATTCTAGATATCTCTCATTGGGGTCCTGATTACCAACAGTGAGATGAATAGTTGCCGTTCTAGGTTCACCCATATCATTAATGCCTCCTCACTAAAGGCAGTCAATCTGTACCGTGGCTATCTGTAGATATATCTATTATGGAAATAGGTATGGAAGGCCACCATACATTATTGTATTTATTAATTACCACAAATGTGCACATGCTTCACAGGGTAGGAGACTGGATAGGTGTAGTGACTGCGACAGAGCCTAGAGTCCTAGGAGTGATCCATGGACAAAGAAAGTTTTAAGTTTTAAAGCAGAACCCATTTTATGATGCAGCATGTATGGATTTAAATATACAGATGAATAGAGTTTGTGGATGGCAAAAGTTGCAATGCAAGGCCCAAAGTGTTCACTAGAGGCAATGCCACCAGTGCATAGAAAGCTGTACAATGTTACCCTTGGGAACCTGTGACCAGGTATTCAGACGTGTCATAAATTAGTTTTCCCAGGTTGGTAGAACTGGTGCAAAAAAATCCACTTGAGTCAATTTTTACACAAAAGCCCCGGATATAATGGACGTTTTTTTGTTGCACTAAAAATGCACTGGATTCCGTTGGGCTCTTCACTTTATATATATATATATATATATATATATATATATATATATATATATATAACCCATTACCCAGAAAGCTTCAAATTATGGGATGGCTGTCTCCTATAGTCTCAGTTTTAAAAAAATAATTCAACATTTTAAACGTGATTTCCATTCCATTTTATTTGTAAGAATAAAACAGTACCTTGTACTTGATGATAAATAAGATAGAATTAATCTTTATTGGAGTCAAAACAATCCTAATGGGTCTCCAGCAGCATCGGGCCAGGCCGGATAATGTGCGGATAGGCGCGTGCACATAGACGTGACGCTACAGCTAGTGAGAAAGTGCACAGAGAGGACATGGGAGGTAGGAGGTAGAGTAGGTTCGTGCCTGGCGCCCCCCCAGCTTTGTGCCCTAGGCACATGCCTACTCTGCCTACCCCTAGTTACGGCCATAGTCTCCAGCCTTAAGCTGTGGAGATCCATATCTGGAAAACGCCAGTTCCAAACATTCTGAATAACAAGTAACATACATTTCTGTGTTCTAATTAAGACTGTACGATTGTAATTTTCCCCACTCCCCTAATTCCAACTTTAATTGAGGCCATTAGGTGGCTTACAATTTAATTTCCAGATCAGAAATGACTCTCTCAGAAGTAACTTATTTTTTACATCTGCTTCACTTCTAAAACTTGCCAGTGGACATGTGGGACGATGTGTCTATTTTCATAGAAGCGTTTAGCCAGATACATTTTATTTTTGTACTTTTCTCTTTCTTTTTCTCCAACTCAGGTTTATAAGTTTCACTTGTACTTTTGTGCTCATTCAATTTTAGTCTCATTACAAATGAACAAAGGGGCACATTTACTAAAGGATGAAATTTATGACAATTCACTAGAGAAAAAGCTCAACACAAGAGAATTTTAGCTCTGTTTTGTCAGGCGAATCTTCGCTCAGGTGAATCAACAAACATATCCAATATGTTACCCTTTTCACAAAGTTTGCTGTTTTTAATATATTTTAATGTGGAATTATGTTTAAATGTTGTAACTGTTATATAAGTTTTTTTTAACCATTTAAAGCTAATGTTGCTTTTGTTTTAGGGTAGGCTCATTTTTAGGATAATAGAGGATCTCTTTTGTCTTTATTTTGCTTCCTTGGACATTTTAATAATAAACAGCCACTTCCAGCAAATTCCATCTCTAATAAAGACATATGTATGACCTGTATGTACCCGCCATATTTAAAATTCCAAATTGAAATCTGGACCTAGGTAAATTTGCCCCAAAGAGTCTGGCAAGTTACAAATATCAGACTGCTACTATATGTAGAATTTGTATACAGAACTGATATCATGATTATTAGTTTAGGAATATGACAGATTAAGTGGGTTGGGTTTGAGGAACTTGTGGTTGTAGGGAGCACATGTGTCTCTTGTGTTTATTAAAGAAGAAGCTACCAAAGCAGTTTATTGCCAATAGATTAACACAATAATGAAAGCTATAAGACTATATTTATTATGCAAAATGCTTTGCCATACCTGAATAAATAGCTCTAGAAGCTCTGTTTGTTTAGCATAGCAGCTGCCATATTAGCTTGGTTTGACATCACTTCCTGCTCGAGTCTCTCCCTGCTCACTCATAGCTCTGAGCTCAGATTACAGCAGGGAGGGAGAGAGGAGCAAACTGAGCATGCTCAAGCCATAGCCCTGGAGGTTTAAGTTGAAAGAAGGAAGACCATGTGTACACAATAGAAGGAAATAAATGTGGTGTTTCTTTTGACAGAGGACTCAGAGCAGCATTACTTTGAGGGTTTACTGGTGTATTTATATAGACATTTCTTGTTTAGTTTTAACCTTTCCTTCTCCTTTAAGTGTAATGTTGGTTTGCATTTAATTTGTTTCTCTGTTTCTGTGACAGGTCTTATATATTAATTGAGTGCAGCCCCACAAACAACTCAATAATAATTAATGTTGAGCACAGCAGTGGTAAAAAGAAAGCTGATATAGAGTAGTTCAAAAATCCATAAATGAGACCCAAGCATTTGCCACAGCTCAAGTATCTCTCAACCACTGAGTCAATCCTTCTCATAAAATATTTGTTTATAATTTTATAATATTATTTGATCTTTCTATATTATATGTCTTCCTTCGACTCTTATATTTATCTAAATCTAATCTTGTAACCTAAATATGCTTTTTTTTTTGTAGACAAAGTTGGAATAAAGATGAATTGCTTTGATGTGACCA
This sequence comes from Xenopus petersii, assembly GCA_038501925.1. Taxonomy (NCBI): domain Eukaryota; kingdom Metazoa; phylum Chordata; class Amphibia; order Anura; family Pipidae; genus Xenopus; species Xenopus petersii. Next base: position 85,503,415 of record CM076687.1, read on the forward strand.
TTTGGTGTGTGAGTGCTTTCCAGGGTAATGTTCAGCTACGTGTGATCCCTGCTGAGTGTGTGTGTGACTCTGCATGAAGAACTAGGTAATGAAAGCATTTACTTCCATTTTCAGCTATTTCATTTTCAGTGAATAATGTTGAAGAGCTTTTAATCCAGCTTTCAAGAGTCAAAGCACAGCCAGAAGAGGGCAATAAATCTGAAAATATGATCCTGAAACCCCTCCAGTTTAGGATTTACTTGGAAGTCATAAACATATATTTGCCTTGGTGTATAGGAATAGTATAGACCCATATATAAGCCTTTAATGAGAGAAGTATAGTGTGCCTTCAGGAAACATGTTTTAATTGCACCACTGTTTGTGCTGTTTAATGAAAATGACTTATTCTTTTCTGGAAAAAGAAACATTTATGTCTAGTGTAAGATGTTCTAAAGTTCACTTATGAAAGGAAACTTGACATATTATGTATAACTTGTTTGGCATCCTTTGTAAGCACATGGAAGTATTAGTAGTGATATAGCTTGTGCATTGTCACAGATGAACACTGATAAATAAGCTGATATGATGTTGCACACTAAACTGCAAGTTCCAAGTGTAATTTTTTTTAATTATCATCATGTCTAGTGTGTCAGCAACTGCCAACATGATGGAGATTCTTGGGCTCACTGCCAGGTGCTGGGACAGAGCAGCTCTCTGTATTGGAAGCCCAATTAGAGGTGCAAATGGCATAAAGGTGCAAAGTGCAGGAGTGTCCATTCCATAAAGGGGAAATATACTCATCTGAATTTCCAAAAATAGATATAAATCAAATAGAAATATTAATGTAATATTAATATAAATGCATTTTTTTACAGGTTCAACATATATGAGAGACCAGATTCTTATAGCTGTCTTTGCTCTTGATTTTTGCACTGTGCATCTTGCCTCGTCCAATACAAATCCACTCAAATTCCATATAGACCAGGATTACTGTATTCAATAAGTATAAACAACTCATTCACCAAATGGCAATCAGTGGTATAGTTAAAAGCAATTTACACCTTGAGTTGAGATTAAGGGCAAGTGCAGAGATTGAATGCAGTTTTGACATTTTTTTAGTGCAGCATTTTATATCAGCCTGTAGCAAATTAGCCCAAAATGCTTTAACCATAAGTAACATAGTAAGTTAGGTTGAAAAAGACACCAGTTCATCAAGTTCAATCTTTTAAGTATATATATATATATATATATATATATATATATATATATATATATATATATATAACCTACCCAACTGCTAGTTGATCCAGGTGAAGAAAAAAAACATTTGAAGTTTCTTCCTGACTCCAAGATTGCAATCGGACCAGTCCCTGGATTAACTTTTACTACTAACTATCTTCTATAACCCTGTATTCCCTCACTTGCTAATAAGACATCCAACCCCTTCCTAAATGAGAAGAATTTAACTTTGGGGTGCCAAAAGTTAGGTACCCCCTAGTGGATGTATTTACTTACATGACACCCCAGGCCAGTGTTCCTATCACCAGAAAACTGCAACCAACCCAGAGTTTTGCAAGCGAGCACCACAGAGCTTCTTCATCCTTCAGATTTCTCGGGGCAGACATATGCGTAATAGAATGAAAAAGCCGACTTTTTCGTTAAATTTGGCTTTTCACTCTACTGCATATGTGCAACCACGAGAAGAAAGAAGAAGCAGAAAGAGGATTGATCCATGGTGCCCCCGGGCTGGTGCTGTTGGTGAAGCAATGGCCTGGGGTATCAGGCAAGTAAATACAATCACTAGGGGTGCCTAAAAAAACACTTTCTATATCTTTTAAAGCTGTCTTATGTATCAGCCAGCACAATTGATTCAGGGAAAGAATTCCACATCTTCACAGCTCTAACCTTCAGAACATTAACCAGAACCTCCTTTCTTCTAATTGGAATGGGTGCTCACGTGTCAGCTGTAATGACCTACTGGTAAATAAAGCATCAGAGAGATTACTATATGATCCCCTTATATATTTATACATAGTTATCATATCACCTCTCAATAGCCGCTACTACAGTGTGAACATTCCCAACTTGACCAGTCTTTCCTCATTGCTAAGATTTTCCATACCTTTTACCAGCTTAGTTCCCCTTCTCTGTACCCTCTCTAATTCAATAATGTCCTGTTTAAGTACTGGAGCCCAAAACTCTACGGCATGTTCTAGATGGGGCCATACCAGTGCTCTGTACAGTGCTTATTTGCTTTTGACTGGCAATGCTTGCTACAGCCATTTTTATTATCTATAAAGACTCCAAGGACCATTCCATAATGGATTTGCCTAGTGCAGTCCCATTCAGGGTATAAGTGGCTTGCATATTTTTACATCCCAGGTGCATGACTTTACTTTTATTGACATTGAATCTCATTTGCCACTTAGCTACCCAGATTAGCAGTTTGCAAGATCCTGCTGCTAGGATGCTGCATCCTGGATGGAATTAATTGGGCTGGATAATTTTCTGTCATCTGCATACACTGACGTTATAAGCTGCATTCATAAAGTTAGGGAGCCTTCAGGTTTTTTTTTTTTCCAGAGCAGAGATATGATTAAGATCCTTCTATGCTCACTCAAGCCAAGGGAACCATGTATGCATACACAGTGCCTAGAATTGACTACATCCATGTAATATTTTCATATATTCATGTCTCAGTACAGTCCATTAGGTTTTCATGCATATGAAAAAGAGGTTTTCCCATCTACATATTGTTCACAATGTGAAAAATGACATATTTGAAATACAAACTGAAATAAAAAAGGTGGGTGGAAATCAACATCTTAGGTTAAAGGGAATCTAAATATTTCATTAAACTGTGCCACTGCACCTCAGAGATCTCTAAAGTAGATAAGCAAAAAACATCTTTAGCCAGCATTTTACTGCACTCCTAAGTAAAAAGTACTTACACCAAGGGTCTGCTGTGCCATAGAACAAATAGAGTCAGAAGACTTTTGATGTGTTTTTTCCCTGATGAAGACCATTACAGTTGCATAAATACATGTGCGCAAATTCACTAAGCGCCGAAGCGCCAAACGCTAGCGCTAATTCGATAGCGTTTGGCATTTTCGGTACTTTGCAAATTCACTAACGAACGCTGGCGTAAATTCGCTAGTGTTACTTCGCACCCTTACGCCAGGCGAATTTTCGCTAGCGACGTAACTACGCAAATTCACTAACTTGCGCAGTGTACTGAACGCTACCTTTTACGCTAGACTTCCTTCGCCACCTCAGACCTGGCGAAGCGCAATAGAGTAGATAGGGATTGTTTCCAAAAAAGTCACATTTTTTTCTAAGTCCCAAAAAACACTGGCGTGTTTTCTACATGATGGGTGATAGGCTGAAAAAGATCAAAAAATTTTTTGGGGCTCCCCTCCTTCCCCCCTATATTTCCTGACTCATGGCAACTTACCTAGACAGTGGGCACATGTGTAGGGCAAAATAAAATTTATATTTGCTGATTTGAAGGTTTTCTAGGCATTTGTAGTGCAGATACGTATTCCTCCATTGAAATTTGAATTTCGCGCCGTATGCAAATTAACCATCGCTAGCGAAACTTCGCTTGGCGAATTAACACTAGCGCAACTTCGCAAACTAACGCTACCCCTGTGCGCAACTTCGGATTTTAGTGAATTTGCGGAGCGCTGGCGAAAATACGCCTGGCGAAGTGCGGCGAAGTGCGGCAAAGTTGCGCCTGGCGCAATTTCGCATCTTAGTGAATTTGCCCCATGGTGTTCTCATTTTTGGATAGAGTGTTCAATGCTTTTTGTTTATTTGATGGGCAGCCTCCCTTGGATTTGCACCTTACTATTATTTATTATTTTTTTTTGGAGGAAATTTTTTGGAGGAATGTGCTAACTCTATTTTGTTTTTGAAACACAGAATAAATGAAATTGGATAATCTTTCATGTGGTGGATGGGTGAATTTTCCCAGTACCCTAAATTGCATGTCATACTGTATTTGAAGTGGAAACAAATTTAACCAATTGTTAAAATCTGTAAGAATATATAAATACATGATACAGGTATGGGAAATATTATCCCGAATGCTCGGGACCAGGCGTTTTCCGGATAACGGATCTTTCTGTAATTTGGATCTTCAAACCTTAAGTCTACTAGAAAATCATGTAAATGTTAAATAAACCCAAATAAGGAATAATTATATTTTAGTTGGAATCAAGTATTGATTTTGGATTATTTCATTATAATGGAATCTATGGGAGACATGGCGATAGACATATTGTCAGTTTCCCCAGCTGCCCCCAGTCATGTGACATGTGCTCTGACAAACTTCAGTCACTCTTTCCTGCTGTACTGCAAGTTGGAGTGATAGCACCTCCTCCCTTCCCCCCTTCCCAACAGCCCATCAGCAGAACAATGGGAAGGTAAGCAGATAGCAGCTCCCTGCTAGATCTAAGAACAGCACTCAATAGTAAACAGTGTCGCACTGGCCCACCAAGATACCAGGAAATCTCCCGGTGGGCCCTCTTGCTTCTTACAATTTGGCCTATTTCATGGTCATTCCCTTTTTCTTTATGGGAAAAATGCTTAATAATGGAATAATATAGTAAGTAGAAATAAAAGACAAGGAGAATTAAGTGAGTAGATGAAGAATAATAGTTTGAAAAGTGGGCCAACGGTCTAAGGTTTTCTGGTGGGCCCCTGGCATCCCAGTCCGAGACTGATAGTAAAATCCAGGTCCCACTGTGACTCCTTCAGTTACATTGAGTAGGAGAAACTGCAACCTGCCAGAAAGCAGTTCCATAGTGCAGCACTGGCTTCTGAAAGCACATGACCAGGCAAAATTACCTGAGATGGTGCCTACACACCAATAAAAAAAACTAAAAAAATATACTTGCTGGTTCAGGAATGAGTGAATTATTTGCAGTGTAAACAGTGTAATTTAGAAATATAAATGACACCATAAAAATCATGACAGAATTCCTTTAAAGAAAGAAAGGTTCCTTATGTGCAATTAATAGGGCCTTACAATGCTAGCTACTTTATATCAGAAGAAGGAAACATTGTAAAGCAATAGGTAGTGGCACAGCATGGCAATAGCTGGAACTCCACATGCACTAAACTTACACAACAGTGAGCAACACTTGTTAAATAAAGCAATAAATGGCCGCACATGGAATTTGTTGGTTTATCACAGTCCTCCTGTTGAGATCTTTCTTTTAGAAAGGACTGAGACCTCAGATACAGTATAACATCAGAGAATGGCTGCTGGGACTGCATAGCAATAAAAATCTTTGCTCACAAATAATTTTGAGTGCAGAAAATACAGTTTTGCAGTTGGGTATTAAATAGTGTATATCGCAAGCCTCACAAACTGTTCTTACCCACTAAGCTATTGCTTCACAACTGCCTTAGACACAGTTAAATCAGAAGTTATATTTCCATGCAGTGTCCTGTGTTTCACAAACATTTTTGTGACCTTTGTATTCAAAGTGCATATTAAAGAATTAAGATGCAACACCGGTGTCCAGCAGTCCCTCCTGGTGACTATGGGGTTTTGCGAATTGCAGAGAGGTCTTGGAATGCTGTCATTTCATCTAATACTGTACTATTACCTAAACTACGCTAAGCTGTTTGTGATTATAGCTTTCCCTTGTGTTGATAAAGACTGCTTCCAGAAACATTACCTTTAGATTTTAAATCCCAGGATATATTTTTTTCCCTTAAAAGGACAGCCCTTTGGGATCTCCCAGACTATATGCATTGGGCCGTATCTTCAATAAACAATAAATTCCTTATGTTAAATGATTGTAGCAATCATTCCTGTAATGAAAGAAACCATGGCAGAATTAAATGTCCTCACTGGATTTCATTACTAGAAAATGTGGATACCGTATATACTTGAGTATAAGCCGAGTTTTTCAGCCCCCAAAATATGCTGAAAAACGCTACCTCGGCTTATACTCGGGAATAGTCGCCGGCGTCCAAGAATAGTCTCCAAGAATATTCGCCGGCGTCCAAGAATAGTCGCCGGCATCCAAAAACAAGACGCCGGCACCTCCAATGGGAGCAGAAACCCTCCATTTTTTGATTGAAACTTACCAGAAGCTGCTGCATTTCTCACCCTTGGCTTATACTCGAGTCAATAAGCTTTCCCAGTTTTTGGAGGTAAAATTAGGTACCTCGGCTTATACTCGGGACGGCTTGTACTCGAGTATATACGGTATGTTCAATATAAATGTATCTTTATTACTTCATATACAGTATTGGGCAAAGAGTGTGACTTCATACACAGCTGTGTAATATAAGGTAGAGAGGTGACAGGTAAAAATACAGAGGGAATACAAACTGGTGATACAATTGTGTTTACAGTTTGTGGAAATTATATTTGAGTATCTGACATTATGCACATCCTATATCTCCAGGCTTCATCTCCACATATTGCAACAAAACACATATCAAATATTAAATCCAGTTTCCTTTATTAATATTCTATAGTACTCTTTAGTGCAGTGGCACATTAGAATATTTGTAGTTACAAATCATAGCAATTCCTATTTTGAATGTGGTGGGGGGGAGGGGGTGATTTGTATAGCATTTTGTCCCCCACCCTTAAAGCGAAGGGATAACAAACATGCTACAAATCGTCCCATGTGTTTGTACTGAACGAAAAAAAAAAAAACCACAAAGACACATTTAACTTTAAATCTGCAAAGTCTTCATTAAGAAATAACTTACCAATTCTCCGCTTGCGCGCCTCTTCAGAAACAGGCGACAGGGTGACAATCCATCGTGCTACACTCCATTTCTCCCTGGCTATCTCCTATAGAAATCAAGCGCCGCACAATGGATCGTTGCCTGTCGCTGTTTCTGCAAGTGGAGAATTGGTAAGTTTTGTCTTAATAAAAACTTTAAAACAGATTTTTTTTTTTTTTTTTTATGTTACTGGTCCTTTAGAGCTCATTTACCAATGCAGTTTTTTGTGCAAAGTATAATATTCTGATGTATGTCACCATTTTTTTAGCCAAAATGCAACTTTCTTTTGCCAGTGCATGCTCAAATTTGTATTCGCTTTGACAGCTCACAAGGAAGTTGTGGGCATGTGAATCTATTCATTGTTCAAATTGTATTTGTGTACAAATGGAATATCTTCAGCACGGCTTCAACAACAGCAGTAGTGCCCTGCAGGGTTGCCAGGTCTAATTTTCAAAATCGGCCAAAGACAGCTACAAAACCAGCCCAAAACTAGCCAAGAGACACTTTAAAAGTAGCCCAACAATGTGCAGTGAAAAGAAAAGTCTAAAAAATAAATCAATAAATGTCAAATATGCCTTTTTTGAAATGTTCACTGTTTACCAAATTTTTCCATGAAGCAAAATGGAACAGAATCGCCCATCACCATAAGGCCCTTATACATATACAATTTCAATATATATTGGTAAAACAGGTCAACTTCTAGACATTTTGGTGGCCAGCAGATTTATGCCCCAAAATTGTCTGAAATTGAGGACAGTCACCAGAAAATGCGGGAGACTGCGATGCAGAGCCCAAAATCTGGTAACACCTGACTTCTACACAAGTCAGTCCCATTGCATGCTGGGTATTGTAGTTTTACATTAAACTTACATTAAAGTTTGGCAAATTGTTAAACAAAAACAACATTACCCAACATGCATTGGGAGACGCAGGCTTGGCACATAAGGTCAAGAAAAAATTTGGCTGGTTTTCAAAGTACGAACCAGGCAAAGGCCCAAAATGTAGCCCAAATCTGTACCTCGGCCCAAAGCCCCTGGCTTGTATAGATGCTGTTTTATAGACATTGACTTTTTTGATAAGGTCAAAGATTAGGCTTCCAGCTAAGGACTCTTCAAGCAACACTACACTGTGGAACACCACTCCTGTGTCAGTCAAACCATATTTGCAGTCATAAGAGGGTTTTCCTTTCTGGTCAACACATGAGCAGATCTCTCTGAACATTATTTTGCTTTTCCAAATCATGCCATGGCTTCGACAATTCCTCTTAAAGGAACCGTAACACCAAAATATGAAAGTGTTTTAAAGTACTGAAAATATCATGTAGTGTTGCCCTGCACTGGTAAAACTGACCTATTTGTTTCAGAAACACTACTATAGTTTATATAAACAAGCTGCTGTGTAGCAATGGCTAAAAATTTAAAAAAGGCTATATGGCACAGGTTAAATAGTGGATAACAGATAAAACCATTATGTTCTACAGAGCTTATCTGATATCTGCTGTGTAACCTGAGCCTTTTCTCTTAAATAGCTGCACCGATTGCTATACAGAAGTTTATTTATATAAACAATAGTAGTGTTTCTGAAGCAAACAGAGCAGTTTTACTAGTGCAGGGCAACACTACATTATATTTTTATTACTTTAAAACATTTTCATTTTTTGATGTTACTGGTCCTTTAACTTTTCTTGACGGCATTAAAGGCAGTGAAAATTATGTTTTGGAAGAAATCTTTTTATAGCTTTCCCCTTCTTTTAAGGCATTAACTAGCTGCATGTTCTTAAAGTTTTTGAAATAACATCTAAAAATCTGTTGACATTTGCACATCTTCATTATTTAAATTGATATTTATATTACTAGTTTTGTAATATAATTAAGCTTTTAAGTGAAACTACTGTATATATAGGTGTGGGTCTTGTGGCTTTCTGCATAACAGACATCATGGATCTTCGTATCTTAAGTCTACTAGAAAATCATGTTAATATTAAATAAACCCAGTAGGCTGGTTTAGCTTCCAATAAGGATTAATTATATTTTAATTTGGATCATGCACAATGTACTGTTTTATAATTACAGAGAAAAGGAAATAATTTTTACCAAATTTGGATTATATGGATAAAATGGAGTCTATGGGAAACAGCCTTTCCATAATTCGGATAACAGGTTTCTGGATAGTTGGTTAAGTAAGCGTTAAGCAAGGCACGCTATATACCATCCAATATCCATCCACCTCATATGAATATATGCTTATAGTTGATCAAAGTGCTTGTGGTTCTTTCCACAAATCATAAAAATGCATTTAAATGAATGTCAGCATTGGTGATACTAAAATACCCCTAGGTTGTCCGCTTAGTTAAAAAGTGTTCTGCATTAAAGGGGATGTAAAGGCAAAAAAATTAAATCCAATTTTTACTTTTTTTTAATGAAGAAGAAACCTGTCTCCAATATACTTCATTTAAAATATGTGTACCATTTTTATAAGAAACCTGACAGTATGCAGTGAAATTCTCTCTTCGTTTTACTTGCTCTGACTGCTGTGGATAGGAAAATTCAGACGGTCCCTAACTGCTCTGCAGGGAAACTTTCAAACGGCAGGGGGAAGGCCCCCCACCTTACCAAAACTTGAGCAGCTTTGTTTGTTTCCCTGTGGAGCAGCCGGCGACCGTGTATAAATTTGTACCGTAGACCCAGTGCAGTCTCCATATTCTGTTTATTAATCAGTGTTGCTGTATAGGCTTCTATGGCAGAAATTATTTGACGTGTGCTGTTTTGATATTTTATGTCAATCCCTAAGCTTTAACCTCCCAACTAAAGCCCAGACCACACCGAGCATGTGCGTAGTCTTGATCTTGCAAAGATGTTTAACATAGTCAAAAGATGGTGACCCCCTGCAACCAAATTTGAAAGCATAAATCATTTGTTTTATTAGGCTTCTGGTGCAGTAAGTTTGTGTTTATACTGTATTTAGTTTACAAAATACAGCATTTCCAGCATTATTCTATTTTAGACTTTAGTTCCCCTTTAATAGTAAGAACTTGTTTTAGAGGACACTGGAGCAAACCACAACATTTTTTATGCATCAGGATTATAAAACGATATGTTCCTTCATAAAAAGCAAATGACTAGCTCTGGTACTTATTATTTCATTGACATTTCTGTAACTGGCAATGCATTTTCAGACTGAGAACATTTAAAATGGGGAAAATGCTTCACCTTGTTGGAAAATACAATATCTATCGAGCTTCTTTCCACATTAACCTGTGTTTTAAGTGATTGAAATTGATGTGCTTTTTCATGCTTGTCTGATGGTTAGACCTCTATCCACCTTAAAATGGAAGACCTACACAAAGTGATCTCACAGCAGGAAGTTCTGTTTTTAGCAACATCAAACTCTTCAGCTCCAGGAAGTGACTCCAACCAGAGCAAAATGGCAGATTCCCTCGGATGTGCATCTAATTAGACTTAAATCAGGCAGGGGAATCTGCTGAGCAAAAAGATCATCTCACTTATTAACCTGCTTATGTTTCACTTTTCCCTTTAGTTAGAAAAAATAAAAATAAATGTGAGTGGGAAAAGAATTATAAAAATAGGTAAAATAGTTTTTTTTATACAGGGATTTAATGAGGTGTAACAAGAGTATCAGAGATGCTACAGAACATCTTACAGGTGTAAATGTGTCCTGGTTAATTCCCATCATGCTGAAAAGACAGTTGCTTGGAAACAGTGAGCTGTGAGAGAGAAAGCGTAGAGCACAGTCACAATAAGATTAGCTTTGCTGTTTACGATGACATAAAACAGACATCAAAGTTATCTTAAAACCAGCTTTGTTGCTGAAAACAGACTGGATTCATTGGCCTTTGCGATGTGATAGAAACATTTGCTTCACAAAGGGTTAAAGGCTTTAGGTTTCATTTGATGCTATATCTTTACCATTTACATTTCATATTAGATTCAAGTGTTTCAATGGCCGATGATTCAGTAGCTGAAAATCAGAATTTCAAATAGTAAAGGAAAGCTCATTTATAGCATGGGGAATTTATTCTATGTTCCCCGTCCCATTAATGGTGATAATGTCCTAAAAATCCTCTTCTGTTCGTTTCTTTGCCTTATATGTTATTGAAGAATATGGAATTCAACCATATACCCCTGAACTGTATGATATCTAGCTCGTAGCTTTGATGCAGTAGAACCATAGTTATTCTCCAAATCTAAAAAACCTGGTTGGCTGATAACCTTGCAAATTTAGAGTAAAATCGACTAATTCTGTCCAGATCCATTCCTCTAAAAGCATTTGCATTTTTTCTTCCATATTACAAACAGCAGAAATTGGTACAATATACAGTGTATATGGTGGATAAAGTTGATGTGAGTAAGCCAGCAGTGAGGTTTGTCTGTTAACATTTCTGACTCCCATCCTCTGCTGATTAACGTCACTTTCAGACGTCATGTGACATCATGGTGCACTTCAGTAATGACTGCTATGTGCAATCCTCAGTCTGACCTGTGAAACCATGTTATTTTTAAATTATAAATGCTTATCTTTAATTTGTTTGTTATTGGTTGCAGAGGCCAATGTAATTCAGTGTGCTACATGCATGGCTAGATCTCATGATGGCTGACTAACTTTACAAGTTAGATGTTCCTTACAAGGGGTTCAGATAACTAACATTTTTATGACAAGGAGACTCCTCAATTTGAACCTTCGCCTTGACTAGAGATGGCGCGAACTGTTCGCCGGCGAACTTGTTCGCGCGAACATCGGGTGTTCGCGCTCGCCGGAAGTTCGCGAACGTCGCGCGACGTTCGCCATTTTGGGTTCGCCATTGTTGGCGCTTTTTTTTGCCCTCTCACCCCAGACCAGCAGGTACATGGCAGCCAATCAGGAAGCTCTCCCCTGGACCACTCCCCTTCCCTATAAAAACCGAAGCCCTGCAGCGTTTTTTTCACTCTGCCTGTGTGTGCTGAAGAGATAGTGTAGGGAGAGAGCTGCTGCCTGTTAGTGATTTCAGGGACAGTTGAAAGTTTGCTGGCTAGTAATCGTGTTGATACTGCTCTGTTATTGGAGGGACAGAAGTCTGCAGGGGTTTGAGGGACATTTAAGCTTAGGTAGCTTTGCTGGCTAGTAATCTACCTTCTACTGCAGTGCTCTGTATGTAGCTGCAGTGGGCAGCTGTCCTGCTTCTGATCTCATCTGCTGACTGCTGCAATAACAGTAGTCCTTGTAAGGACTGCTTTTATTTATTTTTTTGTTCCAATACAGAGCAGTATCAAGCAGATTACTAGCCAGCAAACTTACTATCATCTGTCCCTGAAATCACTAACAGCTCTCCCCCTACACTATCTCTTCCAAGCACACACAGGCAGATTTTTCAGATACATTTTTGCCCTTGATCCCCCTCTGGCATGCCACTGTCCAGGTCGTTGCACCCTTTAAACAACTTTAAAATCATTTTTCTGGCCAGAAATGTCTTTTTTAGATGTTAAAGTTCGCCTTCCCATTGAAGTCTATGGGGTTCGCGAACCGTTCGCGAACCGCTCGCATTTTTGCGCAAGTTCGCGAATATGTTCGCGAACTTTTTTTCCGACGTTCGCTACATCCCTAGCCTTGACCTATCCCACTTAACCCCATTTTTATTTTCCTTAATGAAGCCAAGAGACAGGGATGGGTGTAAAATGGCCACAGCATTTATTCACATTTTTTTTAAAATTTCTTTATTTTTAATTTTCTAACAGGGGTACAGAACAAAAAAAAGGGGCAAAAAAGAAAAAAATTAAAAGGGAATAATAAAGGGTGATGTGGTTACCCTTACATGTATCTGCGCATACATTTCATACATTGCATGTTTCTAAACAATATTATTAATGTGGGGCAAAATCCATAATCAAGATTCAAAATCATGTACCTATAACTTGCCAATTATTCTTTGCTTAACTTAAAAGAAATCCTTCAAATATTTATGCCAGGGTGACCAAATTTTCCAATAATTCTTACTATTATTCTGCGAAATGTGTGTTAATTCCTCTAATAAACTAGTTTCTCTTACAGCACTCATCCATTCCTCATATGTCGGGGGGAGTTCAGATTTCCAGTTCCTCGGGATCAATGATTTTGCCGACTGGATTAGGTGGAAGGTAAGCGGATCTTCTAACATTATTTGCTTTTCTTTATTAATATATAACAGAATCAATATACTGTCTTCCCTCTGGATTTTTATCCCTGTGATACTGTATATACTTTCTAATATCTGTTTCCAGAAAGCATCCAGTAGAGGGCACGTAACCCAAATATGTATATGGTTCCCCACCGATTTTTTACATCTCCAACATAGATCCGATGAGTGTGGGAACATTTTGTTAATTTTACTAGGGGTATAGTGCCACTTAGTTATCAGTTTGTATATTGCTTCCTGTGTTTTTGAAACCTTTGTCATCTTATTAATATATTTAAATATCTGGTCCCATTCTAATTCCATGGCTATAGCTCCCAGTTCCTTCTCCCATTCTCGACCGAATAAATTAAAATTATGGTTTTCTCTGGTTATTAATAAATTATAGATTTTTGCTAGGGGTTTTCCAATCTCGCATTCCTTCTCTAGGAGCTGTTCCCATTGGGTAAGGGGTCTATCCCAATTATGCTTCTCTAGCTTATTAATATAATGTGCTAGTTGGTTATATCTCCACTGGTCTCCCAAATGATAGCCCCACCGTTCTTATATTTCAGGAAGTGAGATCGCTTTTCCAGACCTAATAAATTCACCCATTTTAGTCAGGTTTGTATCTTTTCTCCCCCATCTCTCAAAAGCCCCCTTTTCCAAACTCGGAGGAAAATTCAGATTACCTATTAATGGCTGTAGTATATATGGCATCTCTGTCAGCTTCAAGCTCTGCTTGTTTTTATGCCATATTTTAAGTGTCGGAGTAATTAGTGTATGCGGATCCTGTACCAGTTTAGTCTTTCCACCCCAGTCTTCCCATAATGCACATTCTAATGGGAAGTTTCCCCAACTTTGTTCTAATACACACCAATCCTTTTTTTCCACACTCTTCCTTGCCCACCCTAGTATCCGTACCAAGTGGATAGCCACATAATACAAATATGGGTCCGGTACTTTCAATCCCCCCTTTTCTTTAGGGGCAGTTAGTAGGTCATATTTTAACCTCGGCTTCCTGCCATTCCAAATAAATCTGGAGAACATAGATTTAATTGCTAAGAAAAAGGAGTTAGGTATTTCCACCGGGAGCACCTGAAGTAGGTACAATGCTTTTGGCATTAGTACCATTTTTATGGCTTGGATTCTACCGAACCAAGATATTTTAATATTTTTCCAATTATCTATTGTATGTTGCAAGGCATCTAATAAAGGTATAAAATTATCTGCATATGCTCTATCCAACTCTCCACTCAACTTCACTCCCAGATATTTTATTGAGTGCTTTGCCCATTTAAATGGAAAGTTTTGTTTAGTCTGTTGTATTATTTTACCTTCTAAATTAACATTTAATATCTCTGATTTGTTGTAGTTTACCTTAAAATTGGAAAACTCTCCGAAGGTTTTCAACAATTTCATTAAGTTTGGGAAGGTTATTAGAGGATTAGTTATATACATTAACAGGTCATCCGCAAATGCAGCACATTTATATTCCTTACCCTCAATATTTATCCCACTTATGTCCGGGTTGTTCCTAATGTGTGATAATAAAATTTCCATAATTAATAGAAATAGTGTTGGAGATAGTGGGCATCCTTGTCTTGTCCCATTAAATATCTGTACACTTTGTGATAATATGCCATTGATTTTGATTTTCGCTGATGGTGAATCATACAGGGCCAGAATCCTCTCTTTCATTTTGTTTTTTATCCCAAAGGTTGTTAATGTTTTCTCTAGAAAAGGCCATGAAATTCTATCAAATGCTTTTTCTGCATCCATTGTGAGCAGACAGGTGGGGAGATGTAGTTTACGTGCATAGTGAATTATCGAGATTGTTTTCGCAATATTATCTTTTGCCTCTCTTCTAGGTACAAAACCAGTTTGATCTTCTCTTCGTGGATAATATACGGTAAATACTTTTTAATTCTTTTCCCTAGTATGTTTGCATATATTTTCATATCTATATTTATTAACGATATTGGCCTATAACTTGAGCATAAAGTTGGGTCTTTATCCATTTTAGGTATTATTGTAATCTGGGCTTCTTGTGCCTGCTTATAAAATCTCTCTCCCTCTGCGATACTGTTAAAATATATATATAATATCGGGGCTAGCTCGGATTTAAACATTTTATAGAATGTAGCTATATAACCGTCCGGACCTGGACTTTTCCCATTTTTCAACTCATCTATCCCCTCCTCTATTTCCTTTAAGGTAATTGCTGACTCCATCCCTTGGGCTTGTTCTTCAGTTAGTGATTTCACTTTAGCTTCTTTTATAAACTGCTCCATTAACGTTTCCCTTTGTTCAGATAGTTTATCATTTTTTATTTTATATAACGCTTGGTAATAGTCTTTAAAAGTTTCTGCTATCCCTATGGTATCATAGTGAATAACATCTTGGCCGTTTTTAATTGCAATTATATTATTCTGACCTTGTATCTTTTTTAATATTCTGGCAAAGTATTTGTTTCCCTTATCCCCAAATTCATATGCATTTTGTTTAGTTCTAAGATAAACTTTATGTATTTTATGGTCTAATACTTTCTTAAGCTGATCTCTCTTAATCTCCAGTTTCTGAAAGGTTTTTATAGCTATTGTTTCTTTGTGTGCCAATTCTAGTTGTGCAATTTCATCCATTAAGTTATTAACTTCCTTTTCTCTCTTTTTTTTTAGGCTTGTCCCCAAGGCGATTAATCTTCCCCTTAAAACGCATTTAACTGTCTCCCATAATGTTCTTGGGGCTATTTCGACCGTGTCGTTTTCTTTTATTATTTGTATTAACCATTCACGAATCATATCCTTGTTTTCCCTGTTGTGTAATAAATATTCATTTAGTCTCCAATTAAATTGTGTTTTACTCGCCCCCGGTATTGTATATTTAACTAATAATGGCGCGTGGTCTGAAACTATTGTTGTGCCTATAGTTGCCTGCTGAAACAAATGTGCCCATTGTTGTGATACCATTATGTAATCTATTCTCGAATAAATTTGATATTGTTTAGAAAAATATGTGTAGTCTTTTTTCGCCGGATTCAGTGCCCTCCATATATCCACCATGTGTATTTCTGCAAATTTTCTTTTTATATCTTTCAAATTCTTGTATGACAAATATGATTTACCTGTAGATGAATCTAATAGTGGATTTAAAGTTATATTGAAGTCACCTCCAATTATTATTAATCCTTCGCTATACACTTCTAATACCTGAAGGAAGTGTTGAAAAAATTTATTTTGATTTGTGTTTGGAACATAAACATTCACTATTGTACAATACTGGTTGGATAGTTTACCCTTCACTATTACATATCGACCCTCTTTATCTATTTTATAGTCTATCGTGTCGAATGGCATGTCTTTATGTATTAGTGTCATAACCCCTGTTGCCTTCTTAATTGGATTGTTACTCAAGAATATTTGGGGATATTCTTTAACCTTCAAACCCGGGACATGCTCCTGTTTAAAATGGGTCTCCTGTAGCATAACTATTTGCGCTTTGCTTTTCCTGCATTCATAAAACACCTTTGCTCTTTTAACTGGCTCGTTAATCCCATTTACATTAAACGATAATATATTACACTCCATTATATAATTCCATGACATTTTCCCTTACTGTCTTACCAATAACCGTAAATTCCAATCTACATTGGTGTGTATAGATATAATACCCTTGTCTTACCCAGTCTTTAAGGTCACCCTTCACATATACACATAGCTCGGTGCAGTTGCCACACAAGAAACAGCCCCAACGATACATCATATCATATAATATACATTGCTTCGTAACCACATCACAAACAAAAAAAGAAATGGGGAAAAAAAATAAAAAAAATAACAGCCGTCTCAGCTTCTTCAGGTTTCCATCCTGGCTCTGATAGTTGTCTACTACGGCTCGAGTGGTTTTACCACTTTTTTGGGGGCATGGATATGCAGATGGCTATTTGGTCTAATGGGCAACTTAGGGAACCACCCGACCCTGAAATTGTTCACCCATTATATATTTAGTCCCTTCAACAATAATGCTGTTATTTTTTTTTTTTTTTTCATTTATTAACTCTTAGTCAGCTTTAGTTATGTGTAAACAATCCATCAACCAGCATAGATCAATATTCCAGTCTATCCTCGTATCAGAGATTTTACTTTTGTTAAGTGTAACATAATCAAAGCAGAAATTATACATTACCCATCCAGGGTTTCATATCATCTGATACAGGCCTCTGCCACCCAGAAGTCCTCAAAGTCTCTTATTTGACTTACAGTCCACCTTGCGACGTAGAGTCTTTATTCTCCTTTGCTTTCCCTTTCTTCATATTAGTATTTCTTGGGGCTCTACTTTCTGACCACTTTTGTTCTTGCTCCATCAATACGTCCGCTTTCATTCTATATTCATCTGGCCAATCCGGTAACTCTATCGCTGGGAGGTGTAATTGTTTTAAGAAATTTCCTAGATCTTTCTCTGAACGTAGTATAACTGATATTCCATCTTTGTGCACCGAAAGTGAGAACGGGAAGCCCCATCTATAAAGTATCTTTTTCTCCCTCAGAAGGTCTGTCAATGGCTTCAGTGCTTTTCCTCAATGTCGCTCTTGATAAGTCTTGAAAAAAAATTAGAGTGTTATCTTCATAAATTATATTTTCTACTTCCTTGGCTTTTTGTAGGATCTCCTCTTTCACTGCAAAGTTCTGTAATCGACACAGTATGTCTCTGGGTGCTGCTGAAGCAATCATTTTAGGCTTCATCAGCCGATGTGCTCTTTCTATCTGAATTTCCATCGTCTTCTCTTTCACCTTTTCCTTATTTAAGATATTACTGAAAATTTGTTGTAAAAAGGTTTTAATGTCTTCTTTTAGAATGGTTTCTGGAACCCCTCTAATTCTTATGTTCTTCCTTCTGCTCCGATTCTCTTGGTCTTCAATTTGTCTCATTAGGTCTGAGATCAAATTCTCCTGCTGTTGTAATTTCGCGTATATTACCTTTTGGTTCTGTTGTAAGCTATTTGTTTGACGCTCCACTTCCTCCGTCCGTGTCACCATATCTGCGAACTCTTTCTTCAAGCCAGAAATATCTTCCCTTATAGAGGTAGTTACTTCTTGAAGCATTTCTTTGATATCTGATTTTGAAGGTAGTTTAGCCAATTGGGCATAAAGCATTGCATTCTCTCCTCCTTCATCTCCCTCGCTTTCAGAATCCTCTGTGTCTCTCTCCGTCGCATCCCTTCTTGCCCCTCTGTTTAACGATTTCTTAGGCACATCATCTCTTCCCGTGCTATTTCTACGAAACATTGGTGCTATGTCTCGTGGGGTTGACTGTAGATTGCGCAGAGAGGTGTTCTCTTTTTCTTTAATTCTGTCTTTCGTTTTCTCTCTTGTGCCCGATTCATTAACTCCTTTTTGAGGTCTCCCCATATTTAACCCTCGACGGTGGTAGAGTCAACAGTCAATCTAATTATAATTTGTTACTATGTAGTGTAATAACTATTTGCAGACAGGCTTCCAATAACTAGTGAAGATAATCACAGGGCTGAAATATGCCTTGTATTTGGGAGATATCAAATATCTTGTAACTTGTAACCACTTCTGCTGCTGGGCAATCTTCTCGACTTCACGGGTGTAGTGTCGATTTTGACCCTATTGCTCCAATTAGCAGAGTTTTGAGGTTTCTTTTACCCCTCCCAATAACGGCTGAGAATCCAACAGCATCAGTTTAATGTTTAATTCTTTTGAGATAGGCAGGAATAAGTTGATATAAATCTTTTTCTATGGTATTGTAGGTAGGGTCTATTCCAGAGGCCGGTGTCTGCGCAGCGTGTGGGAGTTAGCTGGTAGCTTTAAACTGCTTCCAAATTTGCTCTTGTAGGTACTTGTGGCATCGCCTGTACTGTTGTCTGGATTACAGCACTATTATGGAAGCCCAGCTCTCGAAGCTTCTGGTCTTATCTTGCCAGTCCCCCTTGGACGCACTCCTCTCCCACACCTTGCTTGCACTGGCCCTTTAACTCTCAGGGACCAGCTGCTTCTGCCTCCCTTCACCTTACTTTCCAAATAACCCGCCACGTGTCAGTTGCTAGGGGTCTATTAGGGGTCTATTAATCTTAATACAGCCTCCGGGTCTGCTGCCGAGCGCCTCCTTATCTCAAGGGGCCCCCTCACCTCTTCGCTCTTATCGAGCGTGTAGCCAGCTGTCTCAGACGCCAATGAAGCGGCTCCCCTTCCAGTCACGGCAGCCTCAGCCAACTGCCTCTGTGTGTGCGGCTGGTGCTCAGCTGGCCTGTGTCGGCTTCCTCAACGCTACTTGCGTAGCGCGCGGCGTGCTCCTCTCGGCTTCCTTAGCGCTGTAGCGTGGCGCTCACCTCCCTTCACACACACTCCGTCTGCTGGAGTTTCTCCTGCGTGCACGGGTGCCGCCGCACACGCCTAGTCTGTCAGCCGCCCAGCCTGCCGCCCCCCAGGTATGCCTTCTCTTCTCAGCAGGGTCGGGTGAGATGCCCAGAGCTCCGAGCACTCAGAGCTCCGCCATGCTGCTTACTTGGCTCCTCCCCCCGAAACCCAGGATGATTTATTCACATTTTATCAAATAAATAAGACCTTGCCAGCCTAACCCGAGGCAATATTCTAAAGCCAGAATTGAATAAGAGATCACTACAATGCTCTGCCGCCAACATGAGAGAAGTTCATCAGCCCTGCTAACGGTCCTGCATCTGCTATTTCTCGATGATAGGAAATCCAAGCAGGCTGTCACCTAGCACAAGCAGTAGTAGCATATGTATCAATCAATCCACCGAGCAGTCACAGGAGGGAACCTCCTTTCTCCCTCTTCTATTTTTACCCGAGCAGTACTCTGGCAAGGTCCTACCACTGCTGCGACAAATCGGACTTAAAATACATGATCAAATATCCAATATTTTGATCCAGCGAAAGGCAAAAACCCAGTCTGAAGCCGATGTCAATTATGCCTCAAGAAGGAAAAAATTCCTTCCTGACCCCAATGGCGATCGGAAACATTCCCTGGATCAAGCATTTGACATTCATTTCACATAAATTGATACATGTTATCTTTATACTGTATAAAGATACAGAAATTACAAAGTAACAGCACATTGAGGAAAACATACAAATTCAATTATGAATAGATAATATGAAAACATAAAGAAGACAACTCCTGACATTTGGAAAATATGTGAAATGGGAGGAGAGTGGGATGTTTTTACCTGCTCAGATTAAAAGGAAAGGAACTGCTTTTTCCCCTGACATCACGTCCCTCTCTTACTTTGCCCCTGGGCCCAGCCATCTCCTGCTTTAAATCATTCCTTCTCACCTAAACACAGCTACATGTGATTCTGCACATCTCTAACCTAGACCAGTATAATTTGGCTGCTGGTCATTCTGATCCCATGTCATGTAGCCCCTGCACTTATAGCTTTCCTTTCTTTTTATGTCAAGCCATGGGCTTCCTCTCATGGGCTTTCCTGTAGCTTTGAGGAATAAAATGAGTATGAAATTTATAAGTGAAAACAGGATTTTGGCTTAGCTACAGTTATAGAGAATGAAGCTGGCTAGAGCTGCTCTACAATGGCTCCAATAGGGAGAAAAAGAAAAGGGAAACTACCTTAGTGCTGTATTTATTTTGAACAAGGCCATGGGGTGTCACAGATTGCAAATTCTTGGAAAGGGTCAGTAGAAAATGGTAATTAGCTAAATTTGAAAAAAAGACAAATTCTATAAGTTCAACCCCTCCAAATGAAAACCCAGCATCCATACATACACCCCTCCATACTTTCACATAAATTGTATATACCCATACCTATACTAACTATAGAGTTTTATATCACAATAGCCTTTGATATTATGTCTGTCCAAGAAACCATCCAAGGCAAAGGCATTAAGAGAATCAGCCATCACAACGGCAGTGTATTCCACATTCTCACTGTCCTCACTGTCAAGAACCACATTCTCACTGTCCTCACTGTCAAGAACCACCTACTGTATCTACTCGAAGCCGAGTTTTTCAGCATCCAAAATGTTCTGAAAAAATCTACCTCGGCTTATACTCGGGTCAGCAGGCAATAGCTCAGATTGCAGTGACTTTTAATCATTCCTATACCAACAGTTCGCTTGGGGAGAGACTGCAATATCACACAGCACCCTCTGTTGGTTATTTGAAAGAATAACAGTGCACCCTCTGTTGGTTATATGAAAGAATAACAGTGACTGCAATATCACACAGCACCCTCTGTTGGTTATATCAAAGAATAACAGTGCGCCCTCTGTTGGTTATATGAAAGAATAACAGTGACTGCAATATCACACAGCACACTATGTTGGTTATATCAAAGAATAACAGTGTGCCCTCTGTTGGTTATATGAAAGAATAACAGTGACTGCAATATCACACATCGCCCTCTGTTGGTTATATGAAAGAATAACAGTGCGCCCTCTGTTGGTTTTATGAAAGAATAACAGTGACTGCAATATCACACAGCACCATCTGTTGGTTATATGAAAGAATAACAGTGACTGCAATATCACACAGCACCCTCTGTTGGTTATATGAAAGATTAACAGTGACTGCAATATCACACAGTGCCATCTGTTGGTTATATGAAAGAATAACAGTGACTGCAATATCACACAGTGCCCTCTGTTGGTTATATGAAGGATTAACAGTGATGGCAATATCACACAGCATCCTCTGTTGGTTATACGAAAGATTAACAGTGATGGCAATATCACACAGCACCCTCTGTTGGTTATATGAAAGAATAACAGTGACTGCAATATCACACAGCGCCCTCTGTTGGTTATATGAAAGAATAACAGTGACTGCAATATCACACAGTGCCCTCTGTTGGTTATATGAAGGATTAACAGTGATGGCAATATCACACAGCACCCTCTGTTGGTTATACGAAAGATTAACAGTGATGGCAATATCAAACAGCACCCTCTGCACATGGTAGTGGGACAGTAGGACAATGCACACAGTAATCCGTTTGGCAATTCTCTGTCACCATCAATTTTGCAAAGAAGTCCTGTTGATCGCTGGGGGGGTCTCTTTGGCAGAATGTGCGCTGCTGGGAGACAGGGCTGTAGTTGTGTCTAGGCTTATACTAGAGTCAATAAGTTTTCCCAGTTTTCATAGGTAAAATTAGGTACCTTGGCTTATACTCGGATCGGCTTATACTCGAGTATATATGGTACGTTGCTTCAAATGAAAGTTCTTCCCTTGAGTTAATGTCCTTTTTATGCAAGACAGAACTTTATTTGCTTTAGTAGCCACAGAATGACACTGCCCAGAATCATACAACTTGTTATCTACAAAAACCTCAAGATCCTTCTCAGTTAAGGAAACTCCCAACACACTGCCATTTAGTGTATAACTTGCATTTATATGCAGATAGGGTAAGAACGTTTTCTATTATTATTATTATTTTGTTTGTGTTGAGTCAGTGATAGGTTACTAACTTGGATTTACATAGCAACAGCTAAAATCTCACATTTGGTGATCATCATTAGTAGGTATGCTACTATGGTTGGACTTCTATTAAGGACTTTTACATCACCTCCCATCCTGGAAAACAGGACTTATATGGATGTATCACATAGTAATGGACTGCTGTGGACTTATCTCAGCTAATTTCAATTTGCCATTTTTTCTGAACACTTTTTTGTTCTTTGAACACTTAATTGATTGCATTGGTGGGTGGAGTTTCACTATTATGTCAATTGTTCTGAGGTATATATCCCTCATCTAAGTGCAGTTGTGCATGGTTGATGAAGGGGCCTGCCCCGAAACGTTAGATTTGACACAATAAATGGGCAGGGGTTTCACCCTGCTTTAATTGCCTTTGTGTTCTTGGTACTATTTATTGGAGTAGAACTATACACACAGTAAAACCTCCTACATATCATCTCTTTCCAACTAAACTGCTATAGATTTGATTTTTAATTGTTACCTAACCCAAGGCTGTATCTAAGCCTATGCAGTGAGCATCATGTGTTTAAACTGACCGATTACAAGCCATGCCTTTTATCTCTTTTTAAAGAAATAATCTGGTATCTATTAATATGCAGAATGCAGAATGCAGAATGCTGAATGCGGTAATATTACATACTCTTTATTTCAGCTGCATATGGAATTTTGCCGTCAACCAAATGACTCCAATTCTGAGATAAGAGATTCTCACATAATAAGATTACATGTGGCTTCATCCTGGGGCAAAATGATTTCACAGGATCTGGCCCAATGATTATGTATTTGAAAACAATTATATTATCTTCAAAATGGGTGTGTTTGTATTTATTCCAAATAAGCATCAGATAAAGGCTCAATGTGTTTTAGTTGGATATTTTCCGAGCATTTTGAAATGTAAACATATCCCATTACATATCTTGCCCCTCAGTCTGATATGGATAGCTGCCAAAGAAATCAATTTGTAAATATAATCTCACTATTTATGTGAATGTACCTTTGCAGAATAAAATCAATATGTTGTAGAGAAAACATTTGTCATTTCTTCTTTAATGATAACATCTTCAAGACATCTGAGCTAAACACAACATTCTGAGGTCCGCAATCTCTGCTGCCATCTTCTGGTTGTCTGGCAACTAAACAAGAGGCTGAAATTTAAGAACAAGACAGAATGTACAGTCATTTGCCTGAAGCAACACAGTTGACTACGGTAAGGTATAGCCAGGGATCGTGGGAATGAATAATTAGATAAAAAGTACATTCCTCTGTACCTTTGTTAGTTAGAGGGCATAGAGTTGGGAATTAATGTCTTACACAGTCTGTGCATTAATCATTTATTGATTGTACTGTAGTTGCATCAAAGAAGCATTTAAATAATACTTGTGCTGCCTTTTATAGAATAAACACAACACCCTAGTGACCTGAAATACAATATACACAAATAATAATCAGTGCTGTACACGATGTGCATCAATGATGTTCTACATGAAGGCTGCACTACACCTCGAATCATCCACCAACAGCTGAAGGCTGTATGGGAGCCTTTATTATGCTTACATTATTCTGGGGCAGCATTTGTTACATTCTGGAGGAAGTAAGAAAGTGGTTGTGATTTTACTATACAGCAGTATACAAAATCATCTCCAATTAGTTCTGATCAGTCATCATCAGTAAGACTAACAAAGGCAAAATATGGATCTGCTGCATAATTCTATTATGCACCACAAATCATCATCATCATCATCATTTATTTATATAGCGCTGTCAAGATACGCAGTACTTAAATCCTCCAATATTATTTAATCAAATAGAAAACAATTCTTACTACAGGTATGGGATTCATTATACTGAAACCCGTTATCCAGAATTATGGAAAGGCCATCCCCCATAGACTCCATTTTATCCAAATAATTCAATTTTTTAAAATGATTTCCTTTTTCTCTGTAATAACAAAACAGTACCTTGTACTTGAGCCTAACTAAGATGTAATTAATCATTATTCAAGCCAAAACCAGCCTATTGGGTTTATTTGATGTTTAAATGATTTTCTAGTAGACTTAAGGTATGAAGATCCAAATTATGGAAAGATACATTATCCGCAAAGCACCAGGCCCCCGAGTATTCTGGATAGCAGGTCCGATATCTGTATTACTTTAAGGCACAAGTTTACTTAATACGACTGGTCACTCAAAAGCCCTGCAACAATCCCTGGCCAAATGTGCTGACACCTTGGACAAAGACAATGTTCTTACTCTAAGCTACAGGTTATGCAGAAGCACAGTGGAGATTTTAATCAATTCAAGTTCCAGGATATACAGCAAAAGTTGTGAAATTAGGAGTAAAGGGAGAAGATAACCATAGACTTAAAGATCAGAGGGAATATCATAGGATATTTATTTACTTCAAGAATGGGTAACCAAAAACCAGTACGACCATTGTTGGTGAGAGGCCAACAATATCAACCATAAAATTGCTTCCAATTTCACAATTGATAGTGTCTCCACCTGTAAGGGCTCAGTATGGGAACTAATCTAATGTTTTCCTATGCTGCCATGTATTTCTAAAAAAAATGCATGTGGTCCAATTAAATATTGATTTAAAATGATTTACTGCTCCTGTCGAAGGACTTTGACACCAGACTGGAAGGTGCATTAACTCAACTCTGCCATGAAATAGTATCAGCACAACTTTGTATATGAAATCAACCAAAAGGAAGCAGTTATTGCAAAGAAATGATTTTCATCCACCTCAGGTACATTAAATTATACCCATAGCTGAATTGTTTTGTGTTAAAATAATTACTCGTTACCCACACAAGTCTAAAGTCCATGCTGAACGGATAACACATAGTTTTATAACTTACTTTTAGCACCATTTAAGATAGATGAATAAAGGAAGTTATCCTACAACCTTGAAGAATTCTACAGAATGTATGGAAAATAAGACTAACAATACCCTTTGAATATAAACATGGCAAGACATTTGGAAACAACAAAATCAATTATGATACTTTTACAAGGAATGGAATTAACAGGAAAGTTGCACTAAAGAAAATTATATTTGCCCTTTCCTGCTATTATTAATGTGTGCATCCACATACAAACGCACTACATACAACATAGAAAGTTCACCATATGTGAACAAATGTAATTTATAGTATAAGGTGTCCCTGTAGATCGCTTTATATAGGACAGACAGGTTAGGGTCAGAATTAATCAACACAAAATTGACGTCAGCGAAGTGGTGAAAATAGTCCTGTTGCTAAACACTTAAATGACCAGAGTACTTAATTAAGGTGTCAAGAACTTTTATATCACAGACCAAGAGAGTATGACAAATAAACTCTTTAAATATAAAGCATTTAGGAAACTGAGGACTTTGAGACTCAATGGACTGGAAAAAGAAAACACATATCATTAACGCTTGGTTAATATTTTCTTATCTTTACACAGCAATTAGAAAGTTTCCAGCTGTTGTACAAATAGGCAGTAAAAAATATAACATCAAACATCATGGGGCCGATTTATCAAGGGTCGAATTTTGGAGTGGAAAAAACTTCAAAATTCGACCATCGAAATGCATACTTCGACATTCGAAGTCGAAGTATTTTTTATATCGAATTTGGCAGTTTTCGGTCGAAGTAAAATCGTTCGATCGTACGATGAAATCCTTTGGATGGAACGATTCGAACTTAGCCAAATATTGGCTATAGGTTCTAGGAGGTCCCCATAGGCTAACATAGCAATTCGGCATGTTTAAGGTGGTGAAGTGTTGAAGTGTTTTTAAAGAGACAGTACTTAGCTTTTCGAAGTCAAACTTTTTTACTTCAAATCGAAGTCAAGTCGAATTTAGGCCTATTCGATAGTCTAAGTACCCAAAAAATAGTTCGAAATTCAAAGTTTTTAACTTCGAAAATTCACTTCAACCCTTAGTACCCTTAGTGACCCCAATTAAAAGGAAAAGTAATGCCAAAAAATTCAAGTTTTTTAAACTAATGAAAATATAATGTACTGCTGTGCTGCACTGGTAAAACTGCCATGTTTGCTTTGGATACACTACTATAGTTTATTATTATAGTGTAGCCATGGGGGCAGCCATTCAAGCTGGAAAAAGGAGAAAAGGCCCAGGATACACAGCAGATAACAGATAAGCTCTTTATTATACAATGGGATTCTTTAGAACTTATCTGTTACCTACTGTGTCTATTGTGCTCGAATGAGCAGTGTTTCTGAAGCATACCCACCATTGTACCAGTGCAGGGCAACAGTACATTTTATTGTCATTCATTTAAAACACTTTAATTTTTTTGGTGTCACTGTTACTTTAAAAGTTGGAAGGAGGCAAATATAGCAAAAAATGGGAAAACTATAAAAAAAAATGGAGACCAATTGAAAAGTTGCTTAGAATTAACCATTCTATAACATACTAAAAGACATGAAGGTGAATGCCCTCTTTAAAATGGGATGGAATAGAGAGTGAGGGCTGTACCTGGATAAAGTGTACACAGAACAGCCAGATAAATAATGAAAGATGTATGATAGTCACTTGACTCATTGGTACAACTTTCTGTTTTACCAGTTAGTTTAGAGTTGAATATCAGATCAACTGGTAATTAGGTTTATCTTAATATTTGCCTTTAAATAGTCTGATATAGAAACCACATAATGGCACAAAATAATTGCAGGATATTCAGCATTATTATGAGTCAAATGTACACTATATTGGTTTTATAAATATGTCCAGCCACAGGAAAAACCAAACCAAACCAAATTCAGTGGTGAGCTATATTTTGCACAGATAGAAATATCATTTTCTTTCCTGACTTTCACACCATTCATAAGAACTTTATCTGGATTCTCAAGATCAGATGACCTATGCCAATGTGTGTAAGACTAATTCCAAGTGCTTATAATTAAAGTGCAGGAGTCCAAAACCAATTTGTAGAAGAAAAAGCCATTTATTAGCAGGGCATTTTGTACTCGCATTCTGACAGGCTTTCAAATCATTGGCACACACAGATTTTATACACATTCATTTTTCAGGCAGACTCATAATAGCCATGTAAAGCATTCCAAAATACAACCCCAGTTGCCATAGACACATCCCTTTTCAGGACCTTGCACCACCTTCCAGTCCTAGCAGCCCGGCGTACACTCTACGCCCCCCCCGCCCTACTCCAGATAGGATTTTCCTGTGTGCCACCTTCTGGTCCTAGCAGTCCGGCATAGGTTCTATGCCCCTCTGCCCTACTCCGGATAGCAATTTTTTTGGTCCCTGCTTCAGGATGTTCCCACTGGCCCTAAACTGTCACTTCTGCCCTATCTTGGCTTAACCCTGGCCCCTAGGCCACTAACCCTCATTGGGGTCTGAGCTACCCATGTTAGCTGTTACCCTATCTAGCTGAAGTACCTAGTACTTCTTACTAGAGACCCTCAGGAAAGGCCACCAAGGCCCAGGCCTAGGGCGGCAGGATTTCAGTGGGCGGCATGCTGCCCAACCACACCCACATTGGTTCAGAAATACTGGGGATAACCAGGACATAATCGTTTTTTAAATTTACAATGCTCCATTTCCCACTGCTTCGGTCTTGATCATGAAAATTTGCGCGAATAAAAGGGGATGGGGCAATGAAAGTCAGTGGGCCTAGGGGCGCCTACTATGTACTGTAAATCCTGCTCTGAAGATGTCCAAGAGAAGAAGTACCATGCCCTGGGTGTATCCTCCCTGTGCATGCTATCTCCCTCTAGTGGTTGGGGTGTAAACTACAACTAAACTTGCATTGCTTTAACAATATTGCCATATAGTGGCCATTCTAACACATTACAATTATTCCCATTACTTTTGTTCTAACAACAGATATATAACATTAACTAATTTACGTCACATCACTCTCACACACTCCAGTACAGTAACTGTAACATTCACACCAATTATTCGGTGTACCCCCTTTCATGTTCTTAACATCAGCAATATTTTGGGGAACTGCAATATATTAATATGTTAACATGTTACTGAGTGTTAGCAACCAAGATTGCTTAGCAATAATGAGCAATGTAATTTTCGCCAGTGAATTGAGAGTAGCATCTGCAAAAACAAATTCTGCGATTTTATTTACATTCCCCCTTCTCTCTTCTCCTGTTTAACATTGTATTGCTCATTGCTGCTTTCCCTGGTTCATGGTGTGCAGGATATTGTCTCTGTTCTTGTACAGTGAATAATGACTTTAAATGATAATCTTTTACATTTTATGAATCATATGAATAATGATAACCTATTTAAAGGTCAATACAAGTGCACAACCAATGTGGACCTCAAAATCGAGGGAAAGATCCAGCAACACATAACTAGTCTATTTTAGTCTGCCCCTGTATTTTGGTTATGATTAAATAATATATCTGTTTTGTCAATAAAATAAAAATGTAACTTAAAGTTAAAAAAAAGATATTAAGAGACAAGTGGAATACAAAATGGGTAACCAACTAGGCAGGAATAAAAAGGAATATTTTCCTGTAAATAATCTGTTTTAGTTTTGAAGAGCAATAAAAAGTATAGTAAAACCAATTCTGCAAAGAAAGAGCATGACAGCTAATCATTTTCAGCACAATTAAAAACATTGATTGAATGAGATGTAATGAGCACGTATCTCATGTACTATATGAAAAACTGACCTCCAAGGAAATGTTTCAAAGAAAGATCAATTGCTGCACAAAAATGGAGAAAATAAAACGTTTGCTGTCGCATAGGTCATTGTGAGTATGTGCCTAATCCGTCACATAAATACATGCAAAAGCATGAAAAACATGAAAAATATCTTATTCTTTGTTTTTTTCTAATGATTATTTACATATATACCAGAGATCAATGACAATTCTAAAAGTGGGAGATTAAAATGAATGCAGTTTAATAAGCACTGGGCTTATCATATTAATCACTGAGGAGCACTACTATGCAGCACATCAATTTTTAGGAGCCTTTGTATCATTTTATATAAATGTATTTGCCCTAGAAAAATGGTGTAAAAAGTGGTGTAACACAAACGACAAATCTGTCTACTTTCTTTTACGCCACCAAATTGCCTTATTGTATATGTGGTTATTTTATGCAGTTATATTTATTCTGTAACCTATTCAATCAATCGGAAAATAGGCAGCAAGTAAATTCCTGCACTAACAAAGCCATAAAAAGTGGATGTTTTTGATGTAGGACTGCTGTTTTTACACGGCATTTTTAAAGAGAAGGAAAGTCCTCTTGCATTTGGGGGTGCCAAATGTTACGCACACCCATGTGATTGTATTTACTTACCTGAAACCCCGGGCCTGTGCTCCTATCCGCAGAAAACTGCACCGGCCCGGAGTTATTCCAGTGAGCACCACGGAGTAATCCTCTTCTGGCTTCTGTCTTCTTTCTTCAAATTTCCCGGGGCAGACGCATGCGCAGTAGAATGAAATAGCCGACTTTTTAAAGTTCAGCTTTTCAATCTACTGCTCATGTGCAGCCATGCGAAGAAAGAGGAAGACTAAAGAGGATCGCTCTGTGGTGCTCAGTGGAAGAACCGCGGGCCGGTGCAGTTTTCTGCTGATAGGAGCATCAGCCTGGGGTTTCAGGAAAGTCAATACAATCACTTGGGGAGGTCCTTCTACTTTAAGCAACTGCTGCTTTTTATGAGGAATTTTATGTGGAAAAATTATACGCTAAAAATGTATACACAGCTTGATAAATATGCCATTTTTTACACAGAGATTCTGACAATTAGATGGTGATGGGTGGTCACTGTTTTTTTTTTTACCTGGAATGTTAAACAGGTCCCATTTTGTACAATTCAATATATTCTTAGGAACTACTGTAGAGGTAGGACTCGTACAAAACAGCACCAGTGGATGGACTCTGTAGTCAGAAACATATAGTGCCTTGCATATGTAAATAAACACCTCATTAAACCAGCTCTCCAGTGGATTTCTGTGTCTCCCTTATTGTCCATGTTCTAGTTTAGGCTTTTGCATCATATTGAGTAACTGCAACTTGGGATTGGTGGGATTCATCTAGGAATGTTGATGGAATTAAAGCATATATATATTATATGTTATACAAGCTATGGAAAACATGTACCTTGAGCTGACAATGATATGATCATCAAGCCCACCTGCTCTTTATCCAAGTTTTGCTCTAGTCCCTGCATTGCATTCCTGGGGTGAGACAGGCTTATCCTGCTATCATCTTCCTGAAATAATTATCATTGTAAAACCTGTACAGAGAAAAGGAGATATTGATTGGTTGTTAGCTTCCAAAACCTGCCTACAATCTAGACCAGGGATCCCCAACCTTTCCAACCATTCAAATGTAAAAAAAAAAATTGGAGAGCAACATAAACATGCAAAAAGTTCCAGAGGGTGCCAAATATGGGCTGTAATTGGCTATTGGTAGCCCCTATGTGGACTGTCAATCTACAGGAGCCTCTGTTTGGCAATACACATGTTTTTTTTATAGCTAAAGTTGTCATCAAATCAGAAATTGAAAAATAAGCACCTGTTTTGAGGCCATAGGCAGGACCGGATTTATATAGCAGGCACCCCTAGGCCTGATGTCATTCATAACCCCGTCCCCTCCCTTTTATTCAATCAAAATCATTGGGACCAGAGCAATGGGGATTGGCATTAAGGAAATGTTAAAAACTTTAGTATCTCCTGCACCTTCCTAGTGTTTCTGAACCAATGTGGGCATGGTGGGACAGCATGCCGCTCCCTAAATCCTTGCCTTGGTGGCCTCTCCACAATCCGGGCCTGGCAATTGGAAGCAACATCCAAGGAGTTGGCTAGCAACATGTTGCTCACGAGCCACTGGATGGGGATCACTGCTCTAGACCTTGACGTTTCCTGTAGATCTTTTCCACCAATTCTGCTAAGCTGTTTCCAGTCTCTTGTGCATGACTACCAACACAGGGCTGGTACAATCTCTATAGGCTAAAATCTGCATTTTAGGCAATGCCCCTCACTGCAGGAATGACACCTTAATCTTGCACTCTTACTGCTACAGGAAAAACATCAACAGAGAAAAAAACTGAGCAAAACCCAAGAAAAAAAATGACTGAACTTTTTTGTTGCTATGTGGTGGAAGGGATTACAACCACACCAAAAACACAATTAAAAAATGGGCCATTGGTGCAAAGCCTTAGCTGTATTTTATGCCACAGGCAGAAGTAATGAGTACATTTTGTTTATTTCATTTACAGTATACAGTGCTCATGTGCTTTAGCACCCTGGATTAAATGTCGAAAACCTACTTTAAATCTTAAATTGCTGCAAGCAGTCTCGTCGATTCACATTAGAACTTGTTGGACCATCTCCATGCGGTTCATTTGTTTGTTTTGCTGAAACTCATTACACCAACGGTGACATACACTCTATCACAGAAATTTAATTTTTTTTCTAAAAAGTGGCCCTATAATACGAGGTTAATAAAACTCTCTAGAATGTTCTCTGTCTCTGTGCGCTCAGTTCAGGTGATCAGTGTTGGAAAATGTAAAGTATCATTATTCCAAATGAAAAAGGTTAATACTGCAGTCTTGGCATCCTATTGTTGTCAGTAGTTGTAAATCTTGTTAGCTGTTTAGTTATATGGATTTGCAGTAATTTCACTCATAGAACAAGCTACATATCATCTGACTATAATATTCTATTGTAGATAATCAGAATTTATGAAGCAGATAAGAGTGTCTCCCAACTTCCGATGCTCAAACTACCACAGCAGAACAGTTTGCCTGCTCGGAGTCCCATAAAAGAACTGTATGTTCAAATTTTTTCTATATAATCTAAAATACGTTTTGTGATTATTCCCATGCTCCTCTATCCATCAGCTCCAACTTTATACACCACTACTTTTTTTAAGGAAATCATTTAAGCATTTAGATTTGCAGTTATGACAATTACTTATTGTCTTTGAAAACAAAGATCCTAGCTAAAAGTGCTAGAAAGGACAATAGTTGTTAGTGTGTCTACAATAGTGACAACCTCTACATGATAGCACTCTGCTTTGTCACACTACTTAAGTGTCTACATAAAATGCAAAAATAGAAAATCTTTAACATAATAGTGCAACGCTAATTTATTAACAGATGTGCCAGTTAATTCTCTAATCAAAATGCCGTCAGACATCTAATCCACGTGTAATAGATTGTAATAGAAGTGCTGATTCAAACAGAATTCTTTTATTAATGGTTAAACTCTTTGATTTTATATGATAATTCCACTTACCCTTTCTTTCCTTCAGAAATCGTAGTAAAGTATTAGCTTTACACTTATTGTTGCTTAGTCTCATATGTTATATTTTTTATTATCTCTACTGAAATGTGAAGGCCAATGATCTCCAACAAGCAACATGTTGCACACCAAACCATTGGATGTTGCTCTCAGTGTCCTCAAAGCAGGCACTTAATTCCTGGCTTGGAGATAAGTTTGGGTGGCATAATAACCAGGTGTACTGCCAAACAGAGCTTACTGAATGCTGACAGTCTACATAGAGGCTACCAAATAGCCAATCACAACACTTATTTGGCACCCTCAGGAACATTTTTCATGCTTGTGTTCCTTCCCAACTCTTTTTACATTTGAATATGGCTCACAGGTATAAATGGTTGTGAATCCCTGGTGTAGGCACACATTTTGATCAGTTATTGTGCATGAATCTTTTCTCTGTATTTTCCTTTAGCATAAAAAAAGAACAGAAGTGGCCAGGAAAAGTGGAGATTTGCCATGCTTTTCCCTTCCTACCTGTATTCCATGTTATTGTGAATAATCCAAAAATATGCAAACTTGACCTCAATATAGATTTCATATCTAGCCAATATATACTGTAGACTTTTGTAGGTATGTATAACTTTATTTGTAAGGCACTTTTAATGAGCCACAGCATCGTACAATGCATAACATTACAATATAAATAAAAGTACACACAGGGAGAACAAGTCACACAATAAATACAATAAATATACACAGAGCTCATATAAAGATACAAAGTTTAAGTGATATGTGATAACAGACAAAGTGGGAAAGAGGACCCTGCTACATAGAGCTTACACCTCCCCCAGCCTGCCCAAAAGACATTGCATATGTTTCCTGCAGTAAAGTCACATTGCAGACCTAAAGGGATCCTGTCATTAGAAAACATGTTTTTTTTCAAAACGCATCAGTTAATAGTGCTACTCCAGCAGAATACTGCACTGAAATCCAATTCTCAAAAGAGCAAACAGATTTTTTTATATTCAATTTTGAAATCTGACTTGGGGCTAGACATATTGTCAATTTCCCAGCTTCCCCAAGTCATGTGACATGTGCCTGCACTTTAGGAGAGAAATGTTTTTTGGCAGGCTGCTGTTTTTCCTTCTCAATGTAACTGAGTGAGACATGAGTTTTTACTATTGAGTGTTGTTCTTAGATCTACTCTTTTGAGAAATGGATTTCAATGCAGAATTCTGCTGGAGAAGCACTATTTTCCCATGACAGTATCACTTTAAGGATCAATGGGGATGTGTGAAAGATATGTGAATGGCAAATCATGAGTGCAGAAATGAAGCATATTTTAACTTAATCAATACTGGAGCATAAAAATGTTTCCAATACCCAATATTTAACAGTGAGGGAATGGTCAAAGATGACCCCCAAACCAGCATACTGAGTTAGGGTTAATGGTCATGTCATCAGGGGCACTCCGCCAATGAGGCGAGTTGAGCAACTCGTCTCAAGCGGCAGCGCCCCACTAGGTACCAGGGGCGGCAAAAATGCCGCTCCTTGTACTTTAAGAGCCAAATTCCCGGTTTTAAAACCAGATGTTTGTCTCTTCTAGCGCAGAGAGTGCAATTAAGCTCTCTGCGCTAGCGTCCTGGCCTTCTCCGCTGCCCTCATCGACCCCCTCCCGGACCAAAAAGGTGAGCGCACTGGGGAGGAGCAACATCAAGCTAGATCATCCCTGCATGTCATCAATAGTATTTATGAAAGGAAGAGAATGGCTAGGTTTTGGCGGAAAGACCTTGAGCTCAGTTTTGGCCAAGTTGAGCTTGAGGTGGCATTGGTTCATTCAGGAGGAAATAGCTACTAAGCAGTCTGTAATCTGGGTCTGAACCTCAGCTGTTAGTGAAGGAGTAGTCCTGCCACTGATTACAGAGATCAGCTAGGATTCTTATTGGAGCAGTTTTTGCATTTTAATCACTGTGGAGATTTGGAGAAAAGTTTTGAATTGTAGTATGTAAAGTTTGGTTAAGCTGTGGAGAGCAGCAGAGTTTACTACCCCTTAAATGTCTCATGACATTTCTGCCTATAGGTCCCTGTGACTAAATTTAGCCTTGGCCACATACTGTAGTCTGGACAACCTGTGGCTGTCAGTATGTTACCAAAAAATAGTTCTAATTCAAGGGGGTACAAGTTTCAGTCTAGTGTCTGCAAACAACAGGGCGATCAGGGAACTGATGGTAGACAGAGTAGGAATGTGTCTAATGTGCTGGTAGTGACATTTAAAAAAAATGGTTTCCTGAGCGTGTGATCAGTGCAGCTTAGAATGGCATGGCATGGAATGGTAAGTGGAAGGGTTCCTGTTGTGAATAGTGGGGCTGTGGGAAAGTGAATAGGAGCATGTCAGGACAAAAGGTACTTGCCTTGGGTGCCAGTTCTTCTTGGCTCAACCCTGTAAACAGTCCTTCTATCAGAGAAATTGCCTCATATGTCTGTTCAATAAATGCAAGTACCTTTAAAGGCAGCAATCTGAATGTAATCTAGGCACATTCATGCCATTATTGAACATAAATTTGAAAAGATTAAGCCATTTCAGAGCTGGTATTCAGCAACTTGTGTATGCTACCACCCCACTTCTTTCTCCACTGCAGTGCCTTTTATTGTCTTCGGCTGATATACTAGAGGCAATGCCAAGATTTATAACTTCTTGTTTCGGAATATCTAACTATTTACAAACAGCAAGACTCCAGTTTTCCCTTTAGCAGTGATTAACCTTCGGCTTGTTACAAATCAGAATGCCACATGTTCTGATTGTTACACCCAGATGCACAAAATTGATTGAATGTTGCAGGAGCTCTGTATTAGAGTGGGTTTTTTGTTACTTTGTTCCCTTAAGTCATTATATAATGCATTGATGGATGGCACATTAGTTGGCTGCATATTTAGATGACATTATAACAGGGCAACAGTCAAAAAAAAATCCTTTTATGTAAGTGATGGAGGACAAAATAATGATTTTTCGATCCTAATAGCCAAATTTGCTTTTTGATGAACTGGAAAGAGGACGAGGGGAGCAAAAAGACTGCTGTGCAACTTGGTGGAACGCCTGAATATTCATTTTAAACTACCTAAGTAGGACATGTTTACAGTAATTGGATGATTACTCACTGGTAATGATGTAATAACATAATGTATCTGCACAGAAATGGTATGAGGTCGTCCCTAGAGCAGCCGTATGAGCAGGCACTAGCCCAAGTGCAATGTATGAAGAGTTATTTAGGCTGAGGACATTTTGCCTGGTGTGCCTGCATCCACGGCATTACAGCTGTCATATTGTGTATCAACAATGACATTTGATTCAGTGAAAGTTTGATCTTGAAACTCATTGAGGCCTTTTAAGAAAACTATGTCCAAGCTTCTTAATAGACACCTTATTAAGAAAAAAGGAGCTGTGACTCGGTTTGGATGTGGGGCAAGCAAATCAAAGGTAAAATGGGTAGTGGGATGTAGGCTTAGGAGGGGCTCATGAGATCAATGTTTGTGTGGTTGGTTGTAGGTCAGGATCAGGGGAAGGTCAGAAGACTTGTTTGGGTTCTAAATAGTTTAGGAAGAGAAGAGGACCTCTTCCTTGTTCCAATAGCATTGCTCCAATGCACATTGTAAGTTAAAATGGAGTGGCAGGCTGCTGTTTGCCTTGGGTTACTTCATTTGTCACAGCTTGGCGGAATGCTTGCCATGAGTTGAGGGGAGAAAGCCCCAGATTTATGTCTAATTGTGCCACTCCTCATGTATATTCTTCTTATTCATGAGATCAGATGGAGCTGTTATGGTTGCCTGCTCTCACCTGCCCATGTGACTGATGCAGAAAGAGGTACCATGGTAGGTAGCCCATTGTGGTTTTTGGCAATTATTCTAAAATATTCTAACTTTTTTTCACTTGATTATTATTATTTAACTGTTTTATATATTGTTTAAGGGAACTAGTTTAGAAGCAGTGTGCCACTAAAACCGTCCGCTAATTTTCAGGAAAAAGCTGAAATGTGTTTGTGAAAATCCTGAGTGCCTTGTCCATGGATCTTATAACTGGAGGTGACTTCTGCTGTCCAGTAAGCACCATGTTAAAAACCTTTGTACACATTTACATGCTGTGTGCAGTGCTTGTTTTGTTTTTGTGAAAGGAATGAAGGGTACTCCAGACAGGATACCAGTGGCAGAAGGTGGGGGGCAAAAGATGTGGTTTGTGAGTAACAAGGGGTTGGGCTTGCAGTGTAGTTCGGGGGGAGGAGGTTTGGATGAGCAATGGTCAGGCTTTGTTATGATGTATCTGGAATGTGATAGTGGGTGTTTGGAGCACTACTGTGTAATTAAAAACTGTGCTGCTTGATAGCGGGCCCACAACCTAGGGGCCCAGGTGACTGGCAAGCTAATGTGGTACTATGGGGCCCCATTATTACTGATGGTGTCCCCTTCTAAAATAGTGCTTCATTACAAAGTCATCTAACTATGGTATACAGTAATTTTCTTCCATTTTTAGGTACAGCAAGTTAACAACTAATATTTAATAAATATATTGATAGATTTAATTCCAAAATGCTAAGAGGCCCATTCACTTAGCTCGAGTGAAGGAATAGAGGAAAGATATTTTGAAAATCGACCCTATGTAAATTTGCCCTAAGTGCCCAAAACTGGTCTTTCCTATATCACATTCATCTATGAAGTCCTGCAGCACAAGGTGAAATTAGAAAATTTAGTGAGTAGCGATTATTAAAGCAAATAGTATTTAGGGTGAATGGAGGGACTTGCTAAAAAAATTGCTATAAGCAAAAAAATTAAAATTCACACTAATTAAAATTTAGAATTTTATTTAAAATCAAATCGAATTTTTGGACTATTCCCTAGTCGATTTACACTAATATAAACACAAAATTCGAATTTGAAAATTTTCATTTTCAATTCGACCCTTGATAAATCTGCCCTTAAGTGCCAGAGACAGAGGAGATTCCCTGTGGGTTATTATTAATCATGTTTGGTTTCAAATTATGTAGACTACTTAATGGGACTGACTGAGGTTAGAAAGTTGAACCCTTAATGGAGAAGTACTTAGAAGTATTTGTGCATGTTAAAAATAACCGTAGCAAGCAATGGTATTTTAAAGGAGTTTAGGTTCCCCTTTAAAAAGCCCCCTCTCCCCAATGGAAATTCTAAAAACTGTGGGTATGGAATGTTTCAGTTATTTAAAAAAATGCTGTCCAAGCTGGTATATTAAAAACACACTAGAACACAATTAAAGGTGCATAGAAATGATGCATACAACTTACAATCAATCCGTTTTTCAAGGCCAAGATCAGATAATCAGAAGTGAAGAAATGCTGCATTATCACATTGGCCAGGGAATTTCATTTTTTGATACTGTGGGGCAGATTTATGCAATTTCAAACTTGGCTTTGCCTTTAAAGGATAAGTAAACCTTTAAAATAAGTGAGTGTAAAATTGATTAGGGTGTTATTTTAAGAAATTTTGCAATTTATGTTCATTATTTATTTTATTATTTTTTTTTTTATTTTGTTTTCATTCCAAGAGATTAAGGGATACATGTACTGTTAATATGAATGAATTTTGTTAGAACAGCGCCACCTGCTGGGCAGTTTCTGACCTGTCTGACCACCAAGTAGTCAAGGAAGAAGTTGTCAGAAGAAAGGAAGAGGCTGCTCTGATGTTCTTCTGCTTAGGAATAAAATAAGAAACCTTTCCCACATCTTTCCTAAGCAGAAGAACATCAGAGCAGCAGCTTCCTTTCTCCTGACAACTTTCTCCTGAAAATTCCTTGACTACATGGTGGTCAGACCGGTCAGAAACTGCCCAGCAGGTGGCACTGTTCTAACAAAAATAATTCAAATTAACATGTATCCCTCAATATCTTGGAATAGAAACAAAATAAATAATGAATGTGCATTGCAAAATTCCTTAGAACAGAGCATTTGTCAATTCTACATTCACTTATATTAAAGATTTACTTATCCTTTAAGACATACAGTATAATACCATTTATACGATACATACTATATATGCCAGGGGGATATTTTTATCTTGCCGTGTACAGTTTATTTCATTGACACCACTGAGTACAGGAGTTGTAGGAAGATGTAAATGTTTAAACATTTGACAGTAGTTGTGTTTGCTACCACTGTGATTACTGTGGTGAAACGTATCCCATCACAACTCTATTTGTCTGAAAAAAAAATGAAGCTAAATCAGACGTCAGTTTCACTGCTGCCTCCTAGCTCCTAAGAGGAGGCCTGAAATAACTAATGAAATGTGAAAATCTATTTTTATTGGTCGAAAATTCAGCTTTCCCTTCTGTATTGAGCTTTTCCTAATCTCCATAAATGTTTCGCTGATCACTAGCTATAAAATGGGATTGTCTCATCATGTAGCAGTTACATGGAATTACCTGCTGTAAAAACCATCTCAATTATCTCGTTTTAGATTCCAAACTGGTTCCTTTCAAGCTCAACATCCCATAATTCTTGTTAATAGTCGTACACTGGAATACATTTACAATGTTTTTAATCGTCGTGACATTTGCCAATAATTTGTTGAAGATTAATGACCATGGGGAAAGCAGATATTATTATTGTGGTCTGCTTAGCCGATTAAAACATATGAATACAGAGAAAGCCAGGGCAGAGTTCTATTCACACTTGGAGAGGGAAATTGCTTATTCTATCAGCAAATATTGACATTAACAGAACAGCAAAAGGTAGTGGGATGGACTTTTTCCCCCTAAACAATATAATTCATGGTGACAGATTGAAGAAAATTTTCGCACATAATAGGATGAGACCCATGATGATAAATTGCATGGTATAAAAAGATTTGCAAACGCCTGTTATTTTTAAACAAGAGTGTCTTTTTTATTTTTTTATGCCTCCACCCCCGTAAGCATTCTGCAACCAGCAGGAATAAAAAGATTTCTTTTATTTGAATAGCAGTTGTTTGAATCTGACCTTGTATCGCTCAGAAGCCCTTAGTGGCTAAGAGAAAACAAGTATTAACAATAACATATCCAGCAATCTCTCCTAAACTATTTTCTGCCTCTAGGATTGGCCCTGAGAGTCAGGGTGCAGTGCTTAATGGACCAATCTGGACTTTTATTGATGTTTTAGGGGCAGATTTATCAAGGGTCGAATTTCGAAGTAATTGGAGTTTTTTTGAACTCCCATAACTTCGAAACTCGAATTAAAAAAGACCAATCGAAATTTTGGCAGAATAGGTCAGTTTTCATTCGAATTGGAATCGTACGAATCAAAGTAATAGCACATTCGAACTGTATGAATAAACGTTTTTCCCCAAAAAAACTTTGATTTTTCAAAGTCCACCAATTGACTCCAAGTAGGTTCTAGGAGGTCCCCCATAGGCTAAAACAGCAATTCAGCAAGTTTTAAGATGGCGAATGGTCGGAGTTGCATTTTTAAATTTTATAATTCCCCAGTCAAAGTACACAAAAATTAGCTCGAAATTCGTATTTTTTCAATTTGCATTTTCACTTCGACCTTTGATAAATCTGCCCCTAGGGGGCATATTTATCAAGGGTCGAATAACGAATTGAAAAAAGTTGAAATTCGAATTCAAAAATACCAACCAAAATTAAGTCAAAGTTTTTATTTTGGTCGATTAGGTCCATAGAAGTTTTTCCCAAAAAAAACCCTTTGATTTTTCAAAGTCCACCAATTCACTCCAAATAGGTTCTAGGAGGTCCCCCATAGGCTAAAACAGCAATTCGGCAGGTTTTAGATGGCGAATGGTTGAAGTCAACTTTTTGACAAAGAGACAGTACATAATAAATTTCGATATTCGAATTTTTGAACTTTTTTTCAAATCGAATTTGGACTATTCCCTAGTCGAAGTACACAAAAATTAGTCTGAAATTCAAATTTTTTTACTTGCATTTTCACTTCGACCTTTGATAAATCTGCCCCTTAGTCTTTTCTTCTATAAGCAAGAAAAGGCCTTGAGGTGGGGTGTGAGCTCCCTCCACTGCAGAGAAAATCAATGCAACTACAAATAAAAAGCAGCATAATTCTTCTTTGACCAGAAAACCAGACCATAAATAATGAGGTAAACTGCAAAAAAGTTATTCAGAAAATGCAGGTTTGGTGGAATAAAAAGTAAACTTCGCCTTTTCTGAAGAGGAGCACAAGTGGAGCATCGGTAAGTTATTTCTTAATAGACTTTGCTGTCTTGATGGTTTTTTTTCGTTATATACACACAATTTTTTTTTTTTTTTCAAAATTGATGTTACTGGTCCTTTTTCATTTTCACTACTTCTTGGGTCTCTGTACAAGGCTTCAAGGTTCTTTTCATTATCACCCTTTGGCTCCATTTCTAGCCCTATGATACTGTATACATACATCTGTAGGATAAAACAAACACCACCTTTTAAGCCTTCCACACCCTCTTCCATATCAACAACTGTTACTTGCTGTCTGATGTTACAGAATTTTCCACCATAAAAGTAGAAAACCTTTTTATTATAATCAACAGCTTACAATTTTCTCTCAATGCTATGGACGTGCACACTGGCCAGCGGGCTGGATGATCTATTATTCTAGGATCTTCTCCTTTAGGTAGACATGGCAGATTTAAAGTGAAGTCAGGGTGCAACAAATGAAATAAGCTGAAGGAGAATCTCCGCAACCCTTAACCTCATTATGTGCATGATGTAACAGATTTATGTTTTGGAGCAAGGTTTGACCTTTTTTCTGGTGTCCATTAATCTTCTCATGAGTCGCTTAGCCTAAAGGATGAGCTTAGTACACAGCTTTCTGCATTTCTTATTTCAGATATTTCCCACCAACAATCCTCAAGACCCATATGTGTTCTACCCTAATAAAAATGTTTTATTTTGTGCTCATTCTTTGCTGAAGTTTCCTCTATCCTCTTCTTTGAAATTTGCAAACTGTTCAAAGAGAGTCAGCTCCTAAGAATAGTCAGCATTTAAGAATAGACACTGGCAGGTAAGTCAAAGAAATGCTACAATATCCCGCAGGATTTACTTCTCTATTTCATACCTTAGCTAGTTGGATTCTAATTAGCACATGACAGATAACGCAAGACAAATTAATTCAAATGTGCAGACACAGCTTCAGTGAGCAGTCAGTGACATTATGATAATATTAGCAATGAAGATATTTTCTTTGTCACAAGGGGACTGCAAGTCAGATAAGCGACCAGAATTACAGACTGAATAACACTTTGGGTGAAATCGCATCTCCTGGAACACGACTAGAGAACATGCAAATGCTCTGTAATGTCAGTGCAAGAGACACTGGGGAACCAGGATTATACCAGGCTCATGGCTACAGGTGTTTAAGGTGCAGCAATTTCAGCTGGGCCTGCACAAAAGGTCAGAATTCAGAAAAAAAATATGGAACAGGCATGTCACAATTCCTTACGCAGGTTGGAGGAATAGTGTTTGATAGTGGGGTTGGAATAAAGGATATGACAAACATTTTCTGACACAAAGTGGTAGGGATTCCCTGCATTAACTTTTGCTCTAGGGCCTTTGGGCTTTTAGAACTTCTCATGGATTTTTTAATGGATCTGAAACAGAGCCGGGCACATTCGCGAATTTGCGCACAAAGCGCGAACACTACGTAGCCGGCCAGAGAAGGGAACCGGACTTGGGGTAGGCGACAGAGGAGGTACGTGCCTGGCACCCTCCCAGCTTTGCGCCCTAGGCACGTGCCTACTCTGCCTACCCCTAGTTCCGGCCCTGATCTGAAATATAATTATAGGTCAAAGAACAGTACATTTGTGATTGAATTTGTGTTTGCTGTACTGTTATTCATTGACAGAAGCCATATGATTCGTAATTTATGAACCTAGTCCATGACATCTCACTATCACCAGCCCTCAGGCCCACTTCCACTATATAATCTAGAGGGCTGTCACAGCTGATCTGGCACACACCTGGGGGCATATTTATCAAGGGTCAAATTTCGAATTGAAAAAAACTTCAAAATTCGGAATTCAAAAAGACCAACCAAATTTAGATAGAAGTTTTTTTTTTTTGGTCGAATAGGTCCGTTTCAAACAAATAGGTCTGTATTCGGTCAAATTCCAATAGTATGTATCGAAGGAATATCGCATTAGATCGAATTTGATTTGAAGTTTTCCCCAAAAAAAAACTTTCATTTCTCAAAGTCCAACAATTGACTCCAAATAGGTTTGGTAATTTCTTTTCAAATTCAAATCTAAATCGGACTATTCCCTAGTCGAAGTACACAAACAATAGCTGGAAATTCAAATTTTTTTTTCATTTGAAAATTCACCTCGACCTTTGATAAATCTGCCCCTACCTTTGATAAATCAGGGTCAAATTTCAAATTGAAAAATCTTCGAAATTTGAATTCAAAAATACCAACCAAAATTAAGTAGAAGTTTTTTTTTGGTCGAATAGGTCCGTTTCGATCGAATGGGTCCATATTTGGCTGAATTTGAATTGTATGAATCGAAGGAATATCGCATTCGATCAAATTAGATTCAAAGTTTTCCCCCAAAATCTTAGATTTTTCAAAGTCCCCCAATTGACTCCAAATGGGTTCTAGGAGGTCCCCCATAGGCTAAAACAGCAATTCGGCTGATTTTAGATGGCAAATGGTCGAAGTCGAATTTTTAATGAGACAGTACATGATACATTTAGATATTCGCATTTTTGAATTTTTTTCAAATTCGAATTGAATCTGGACTAGTCCCTAGTCGAAGTACACAAAAAATAACTTGAAATTCAATTTTTTTTTTCATTTGAAAATTCACCTCGACCTTTGATAAATCTGCCCCTAGATGTCACCTATGTTAAGAGGGGACTACTGAGCTGCAACAATAATGCGAGAAGGGAGTGATAAAATGGCAAAGCTTACTGTGGAGAACTGTGTAAGTTTGCCTTTTCATAAGCCAAGGTGCAGAGTTCACAAAAAACATGGGTTTTGGGGGTTTTTTTGCACTTGGCTCAATTTTGATAAAATATTTCTTATACTTGAATACTTTTTGGGCTTTTTTTTCTAGGGGCTACAGGGTCTGTATTAGTTCAAGTATGGGATCCCTGGCTGTATAAAGTTCATTCATTATAGGGCTAGGAACAAGTACAAGAGGATTAAGAAAGACTTGTGTTAAAAGTGATTGAACTCTTCCAGGAGTTTTAACCTGAGCTGTACACCCTAAATAGAGTGTGGTGCTGGCACAAGGGAGCCCTCTCCATTTCACCCAAGACTTGTGCATTCTGAATGATTCCCATCACCCACCCCTACTGCTATTATACTACTTCTCCTGTTAATAGAAAAGAATAAAATGAGAGAGGGGCAATTGTATTCCGTGGGAGAACTCACTCAAATGCTAGCGTTGGCAATAACTTCAAAGTAAAAAAGACAACATGCAACATCCAAGGTAACTTTAAATAGAAATTCATCAGTTTTATTCACAAAAGTGATTTTCAAGAGAGAAGTAAATGATACCAGTGCATAACAAAAATAACAGCAACTCAACGTTTTGGTTCATTAACCAGAACAGCCTGGTTCATTGGCAGACTGACTACACAGGTCTTGCTTCCTGCAATAAAGTCCTAGCCCCACTTTGGTTGGTTATCCCATACATATCCGTTTACAACAGCCTTGGTTTTCTGAAGAGTTTTTCCATACAACTCCTCACAGAGTTCCTACTTCCCATTAGGTTACTGCCCATATTGCCCTTTACAAGCAGAGATCAAACGAAATGCTTTATTTAGAGCTGTTCTGAAATCTTTGCAACCAACCTAATTAGAATAGACAAGTTAAATTGCATATTCATAAGCATACCCTTTCAAAGGGTGAGAGCTGGTAATGCAACTGACTGCTTTAATTACCATTGCCATACAGGAACTTCTATATATTGCCGTTTCTCTTAATTGGTGCTGACTGATTTTATTTAGGGACAGAAAAGGTTAACAGCATGCAAGGTCCTTTCACATTCACCACTGTAGTAGGACTGAATGTTATAGAACTAATAATCTGACCTTTGGAAATTAATCAGTCATGTAGAACCATCAAGTCTGAGATTGGATGTAGGAAATGTGCAATTTAAAGACTATTTATTGGGCTAATAAAAGCAATTAAATGAGAACGGCATTACCAGATTGCAAAAGGTATGCAAAAACACGCAAGAAATCCCACATGCTTTCATAAAAATGTCATCTTTACAGGTGAAACACTGCCTCCATTACTGGTAATGGCGTTTTTCTACTTTCTACTTTTTATTTACACAAT
This sequence comes from Xenopus petersii, assembly GCA_038501925.1. NCBI lineage: Eukaryota > Metazoa > Chordata > Amphibia > Anura > Pipidae > Xenopus > Xenopus petersii. The sequence goes on from CM076687.1 coordinate 85,548,282, forward strand.
ATACTGTTCGGAAAAAGAATTTTTAAAAGGTGTAATACGTTATACCACTTGGATGTGCTAATTAGCCCCAGAGGTTTGCTTTGTTATAATAACTGCTCCTGTTAGTAAAGAGTTTAGTATTATAAACCTGTCAATGATTGGGTTAATGTCAGCACAAATGCTGTCCTCCGACCTAATCATATCACAAAAATGAAAGTCTTTCTTCTCAAGAAATGTGCAGAAACATTACAACTCCAATTGTGCATTTCAATAACACCATTAAACAAGAATACATTACTACTAAACAGAAATACTGTTACTACTAAGCAATGCCATTGCTTATGTAGCGCTGTAGTAAATTGAGTGCACCAATCTCTACTATGAGCTTCATCCCCAATATTGTGCGGAGACCTTGATTATTCAGGGGTAAGCCCTCGCAAACAGTGTGGAGGCAGGGTGTAGTACAACTGTAACTTGGTGCAAGGTACAATAATTGGGCACCAGTGGTTCTTATAACTTAACCAGAGAATATATTTATTGAACAGGAGCATCCACACAGGAGTGTGCATATAGAGCAAGCAGGATCATAGAGCAACAGTGGATAGGCTTATACTCATAGCACCTTTGGTCAGAATCAGTCTCCACGGGGAAGAGAACATGTACAGCAGTGAGGAGGTACACCCAGCTTTCAGCCTTTTCCCTAAGTGGAACCTGAGGGTAATCTCTACATCCCTAGGTCTGTACACTTAGGGGCCGATTCACTGAATTCGAGTGAAGGGTTCGAATTTAAAAAAATTCGAATTTCGAAGTTTTTTTTGGGCTACTTCGACCATCGAATGGGCTACTTCGACCTTCGACTACGAAAATCGAACGATTCGAACTAAAAATCGTTCGACTATTCGACCATTCGATAGTCGAAGTACTGTCTCTTTAAGAAAAACTTCGACCCCCTACTTCGGCAGCTAAAAGCTACCGAAGTCAATGTTAGCCTAGGGGGGAGGTCCCATAGGCTTGCCTGGGATTTTTTGATCGAAGGATTTTCCTTCGATCGTTGGATTTAAATCCTTCGAATCGTTTGATTCGAAGGATTTAATCGTTCGATCGAATGAAAAATCCTTCAATCGATCGATCGCAGGATTTGCGCAAAATCGTTCTACTTCGATATTCGAAGTCGAACGATTTTACTTCCTAGTCGAATATCGAGGGTTAATTAACCCTCGATATTCGACCCTTCGTGAATCGGCCCCTTAGTTCCTACTTCTGGGCAATTAGTACCTGTGATCTTAATCCCACTCACAATCCTCGGAGGAGCCTCAAACTGCTCAGCTAAATAACATGTCTGTCTGTCACTCTTAGGGCAGATTTACTAAAGAGCGAAGTGGCTAACACTAGCAAATTTTCACCCGCAGGGACATCGCCAATTCACTAACAGGCGCCAATTCGGCCAGTGAATGGGACCGTCACTAGCAGTCATTCGCACTCTATCGCCAGGCGACTTTTCGCTCTGGTGAACGGATGTTACTCCGCAAATTCACTAAAGTGCGGATTTTACTGAACGTTAGATGTTTCGACAGGGTTGCCTTCACCACTTCAGACCAGGCGAAGTGCTACAAAGCAGCTAGACCTTACTCAACCTTCTGTCACATACATTATATCCTGTGTGCTGAAAATGCATTAAAATTCAAAAAACGTTGGCAATTTTTCCTTTTTTTAAGCGGGATTGGCTGCAAAAGTCCTAACTTACTTTTTTGGGTAAACATTTTTCTTCACACAATCTTAAATTTCCTGCCCTATGCATATTGACCTAAGCACAAGATCACTAGCGAAGTTTCACTAGACACAAATGAATGCTAGCGCATCTTTACTATAAAATGCTCGCACTGCCAAAGTAACGCTAGTGAAAAGTCACCAGCATTCGGTGCCCAGGACGAAACTCTGCATGAAGTGAATTGGCATAGTCTGAGTGCATTTGTTGCGATGGGTGCGAAACGGACGCTGGCGAAAATTTGCTGCTTAGTAAATCTGCCCCTAAGCTTAGTAAAACTGCCCTAAGCTTAGCTTCTCAACAGCTGTTCAGAGCCCACCGAGCATGTGAGTGTCGCAGACACTTTCCAAGATGGTGACCTCCCGCGACAAGTTTAAAGTCCTGGATCATTGCTGCTATTGACAAGCTGAAACTTTAGGCTGGCGCAATAAGTTTAGTAAATAAAATATGCAAAGTCCAGTAACTACTGCACACAGTAAGATGAAGTGGCTTTTAAGCAATGTGATTTTATTGGCTCAAAATAACAAGTAGACAAAAATGGCAAAGTTTCGGGTCTCACAGGACACTTTATCAAGCCTGTAATCAGTTAAAGTTTCAGGTTATTGAATGGTATTGAATGGGGATGAAGAATCAGAACATTAACTTCTACAAATACAGAGAAGTCACAGAATGAATACAGAATATAATTTACTAGAGAGGTAATACATAAGCATCTCAGATTTTTCACATTTTTCTGACCTCTTCGTGTCTCTCTCTAAATTTTCAGAACTTTTCATACTTTGAGTACTTTGGAATGTTACATTTGTATACACTTTATTCACATTTGATTCTCTGTATTTATCATGCAGGGTAGATACTTAGGTGCAGATTTATCAAGAGTCGAATTTCGAAGTAGAAAAAGCTTTGAAATTCGAACTTCGAATTGGAATACTTCGACTTTGAATATCAAAGTCAAAGTTTTTGGTCGAATTTGGCCATTTGTGGTCGAAGTAAAATCGTTCACGATTAAATACTTCGAATCAAAGTATTTCATCCATCGATCAAAGGATTTTTTTTTTACTTCAAAAAACTGAGAAAAATGCTCTAAAAGGTCCCCATTGGCTAACATAGCACTTCGGCAGGTTTAATTTGGGGAAGTATTGAAGTTTTTTAAAGAGACAGTACTTCGATTATCGAATGGTCAAAAAAAAAGTATTTTTACTTCAAAACAGTTGCCTGTTTCTTCAAAAAGTTTGAATAAATACCATTTTCTATGCTGAAATCCAGCTGTTTAACAGTTCTTCTCTTTCTACATCAGTTGAAATCCTGGCAGGGAAGGAGGGACTAAACACTGATGTTACAAATGGTAACAACTTCTCCACTGCTTACAGACACCATGCAGGAACTACATAACCCACAATGCATTGCACTGTGATGTTCCTTCCTAAATTAAATAAAGTGTGCAGGGAATTGTGGGGTATGGAGGATGCAGGCTAAGGACAGCTGGCTGTTTATACAAAGTAACAGTAGTCAGCCAGCTCAGCAAAGTAGTCAGAGAGATCAGCAGGAGAGCAAGGGACTAGGCTTATGAAACTATCAGAAACCATTAAAAATCATGTAAAGTCTCCATATTTTTTAAATAATGTATATTGCAAAGTTGCTTGGAATGATGTTTAATTTTCAAAAAGCTTAAGTTGTGTTTTTGTGGAGTTCCCCTTTCATTGACACTGTTGTTCCCACCTAGCACCTCCCCAGACTTTTGCCTACCCTTACCTAACACTATTTAACACAGAACAGTGTATAAGATTACAGACTTGATAAAGGGTCCTGTGAGGTCCGAAACGTTGCCATTTTTTGTCTACTTGATATTTTGAGTAGGGATGTAGCGAACGTCGGAAAAAAAGTTCGCGAACATATTCGCGAACTTGCGTCAAAAATGCGAACGGTTCGCGAACCCCATAGACTTCAATGGGAAGGCGAATTTTAAAAGCTAAAAAAGACATTTCTGGCCAGAAAAATGATTTTAAAGTTGTTTAAAGGGTGCAACGACCTGGACAGTGGCATGCCAGAGGGGGATCAAGGGCAAAAATGTATCTGAAAAATACATTGTTGACACAGCGCTGCGTTTTGTGCTGTAAAGGGCAGAAATCACACTACATTTCTAAACTTGTGTAATAAAATGCTTTAAAACGTCCGGCGTCTACATGCCAATCAAGTCGTGTAAAGGTTACAGTCTGTTCACACGCAAAGACGAAACGCGGCGCTTACTGCAACGCAAAAGAACGCAAAGAGCTTTAATGAATGATACCGCCAAGTGAGCAAATAATAGTTGTTAATTACTAGTTGAGCTTGTCACCTCCAGGATGTTCGTCCTGTTGGTGGCAATATTTCTGTAGTGGTGTGTTTAGCAGTCACCGTGCTTGTGCGCACGTGCACGGTCAGGCAGAGGTAATTCAATGTACAGTGAAGTGAACCAAAAAACACTGATTCTGCAGTGTGGGCCCAGTTTTGGTCTACTTTATTGATCACCTGCGGTGACCATAAAAGATGCGATTTTGCCACTGTTGCAGAACCCTGAAAAATTAGGCATGTGTACTTTCCTGAAAAATTATGTTTTTTTTGTCGCAGTCACTGAAGCACAGAGGCCAGAAACAATATGCCATATAAATGCTGAAAATATTCATTTTTTTTTTTGTCGCAGCCACTGCAGCACAGAGGCCAGAAAAAATATGCCATATAAATGCTAACAATATAAATTTTTTTTGTCGCAGCCACTGAAGCACAGAGGCCAGAAAAAATATGCCATATAAATGCAAACAATATAAATTTTTTTTGTCGCAGCCACTGAAGCACAGAGGCCAGAAAAAATATGCCATATAAATGCTAACAATATAAATTTTTTTTGTCGCAGCCACTGAAGCACAGAGGCCAGAAAAAATATGCCATATAAATGCAAACAATATAAATTTTTTTTGTCGCAGCCACTGAAGCACAGAGGCCAGAAAAAATATGCCATATAAATGCTAACAATATTCCTTTTTTTTGTCGCAGCCACTGAAGCACAGAGGCCAGAAACAATATGCCATATAAATGCTGAAAATATTCCTTTTTTTTTGTCGCAGCCACTGCAGCACAGAGGCCAGAAACAATATGCCATATAAATGCTGAAAATATTTATTTTTTTTTTGTCACAGCCACTGAAGCACAGAGGCCAGAAAAAATATGCCATATAAATGCTGACAATATTCCTTTTTTTTGTCACAGCCACTGAAGCACAGAGGCCAGAAAAAATATGCCATATAAATGCTGAAAATATTCCTTTTTTTTGTCACAGCCACTGAAGCACAGAGGCCAGAAACAATATGCCATATAAATGCTGAAAATATTCCTTTTTTTTGTCACAGCCACTGAAGCACAGAGGCCAGAAAAAATATGCCATATAAATGCTGAAAATATTCCTTTTTTTTGTCACAGCCACTGAAGCACAGAGGCCAGAAAAAATATGCCATATAAATGCTGAAAAAATTCATTTTTTTTGTCACAGCCACTGAAGCTCAGAGGCCAGAAAAAATATGCCATATAAATGCTGAAAAAATTTATTTTTTTTTGTCACAGCCACTGAAGCACAGAGGCCAGAAACAATATGCCATATAAATGCTGAAAATATTCATGTTTTTTTGTCACAGCCACTGAAGCACAGAGGCCAGAAAAACTCAGGATTTACCTGGATTCAAATTAAACCAGTAGGGTTTGCACCCTAGTTTATAACGGTGGTGGAGGGAGGAGGACGCTAAAGGACAGCTGTGTGTGGAGTCATGAGGCGTGCAGAGAAGGACAGCTGCATGGGGAGTCAGAATCAGAAACTCAGAACAAGTCTTCCGGCGTGCAGTAACCCTCCGAGATCCACCCCTCATTCATTTTAATAAAGGTCAGGTAATCCACACTTTTGTGACCTAGGCGAGTTCTCTTCTCAGTTACAATCCCTCCTGCTGCACTGAAGGTCCTTTCTGAGAGGACACTTGAGGCGGGGCAAGACAAGAGGTTCATGGCAAATTGTGACAGCTCTGGCCACAGATCAAGCCTGCGCACCCAGTAGTCCAGGGGTTCATCGCTCCTAAGAGTGTCGATATCTGCAGTTAATCCCAGGTAGTCCGCTACCTGCCGGTCGAGGCGTTCTTTGAGGGTGGATCCAGAAGGGTTCTGGCGCTGCCTTGGACTGAAAAACATTTGCATGTCTGACGTTACAGAGTGGCCAAAGTGCTTTGTCCTTGCAGGTGCGCTCGTGGCAGGATTACTGGCACCTCTGCCCCTGGAATGTTGATGAGTTCCTGAAGTGACATCACCCTTAAAAGCATTGTACAACATGTTTTGCAGGCTGGTTTGTAAATGCAGCATCCTTTCGGACTTGTGGTACGTTGGTAACATTTCTGCCACTTTATGCTTGTACCGAGGGTCTAGTAGCATTGCCACCCAGGACAGGTCCTTCTCCTTAAGCCTCTTGATACGGGGGTCCTTCAACAGGCATGACAGCATGAAAGACCCCATTCTCACAAGGTTGGATGCAGAGCTATCCATCTCCGCTTCCTCGTTATCAAGGACTGCATCATCCACGGTCTCCTCCCCCCAGCCACGTACAAGACCAGGGGTCCCCAAAAGGTCACCACTAGCCCCCTGGGAAGCCTGCTCCTGTTGGTCCTCCTCCTCCACAAAGCCACCTTCCTCCTCTGACTCCGCTTCTGACACCTCTCCCTGCGTTGCAGCAGGTGCCTGGGTTCGTTCTGGTGATTCCGACCAGAAATCGTGCGCTTCCTGCTCCTCGTCACGCTGGTCTACAGCCTCATCTGTCACTCGTCGCACGGCACGCTCCAGGAAGAAAGCAAAGGGTATTAGGTCGCTGATGGTGCCTTCGGTGCGACTGACCAAATTTGTAACCTCTTCAAAAGGGCGCATGAGCCTGCAGGCATCGCGCATAAGCACCCAGTAACGGGGTAAAAAAATCCCCAGCTCTGCAGATCCAGTCCTACCACCCAGTTCAAACAGGTATTCGTTGACGGCTCTTTGTTGTTGCAGCAGACGTTCCAACATGAGGAGCGTTGAATTCCACCGAGTCTGGCTGTCGCAAATCAAACGCCTGACTGGCATGTTGTACCGCTGCTGAATGTCAGCAAGGCGTGCCATGGCTGTGTAGGACCGTCTGAAATGGGCCGACACCTTCCTGGACTGCCTGAGAACGTCCTGGAATCCTGGGTACTTCGAGACAAAACGTTGGACTATTAAATTCAGAACATGTGCCATGCAGGGCACATGTGTTAAATTGCCCAGTCTCAGTGCTGCCAACAGATTGCTTCCGTTGTCACACACCACTTTTCCGATCTTCAGTTGGTGTGGGGTCAGCCACCGATCGGCCTGTGACTGCAGAGATGACAGGAGTACAGATCCGGTATGGTTTCTGCTTTCCAGGCACGTCATCCCCAAGACAGCATGACAACGGCGTACCTGGCACGTCGAATAACCTAGGGGGAGCTGGGGGTGCACAGGTGTGGAGGAGGAGGACCCAGCAGCAGAGGACGAAGAAGAGGAAGAAGACGAGGTAGAGAGCGAAGGAGGAGTAGAGGTGGTGGCAGAACCGCGTGCAATCCGTGGCGGTGACACCAACTCCACTGTTGTTGTTGAGCCACACATTCCCTGCTTCCCAGCCATTACCAAGTTCACCCAGTGGGCAGTGTAGGTGACATACCTGCCCTGACCATGCTTGGAGGACCATGCGTCAGTAGTCATATGGACCTTTGGCCCAACACTAAGTGACAGAGATGCGTTGACTTGGCTCTGCACATGGTGGTACAGGTGTGGTATTCCCTTTTTTGAAAAAAAATTGTGGCTGGGTACCTTCCACTGCGGTGTCCCAATTGCTACAAATTTGCGGAAGGCCTCAGAGTCCACCAGCTGGTATGGTAAAAGCTGGCGGGCTAAGAGTGCGGACAAGCCAGCTGTCAGACGCCGGGCAAGGGGGTGACTCGCAGACATTGGCTTCTTACGCTCAAACATGGCCCTCACAGAAACTTGGCTGGGGGCAGATGACTGGGAATGGGAACTGGTGGTCAAGGTGGAAGGCGGAGTGGAGGGTGGTTCAGACGGGTCAAGGACAGCAGAGGTAGAGCAGTAAGATGCTGGACCAGAAGGAGGGTGGCTTTTAGTTTGCCTGTTGCCTTTGAGGTGTTGCTCCCAAAGTGCTTTGTGCTTGCCGTTCATGTGCCTTCGCATAGAAGTTGTACCTATGTGGCTGTTGGGCTTCCCAAGACTCAGTTTCTGACTGCACTCATTGCAAATTACAACGCTTTTGTCAGAGGCACACTCATTAAAAAAATCCCACACTGCTGACGTTTTTGAAGCTGGCAATCTGGCGGTAACAGTAGAAGTTGGCGGCGTTGGCAGCAATGGTGGGTGCATTGGCCGGCTGACCACAGGTGCCGATACATGTTGTTGCCCTACTGTTCCCTGCGAGCTGTCCTCCCTGCTTCTTCTAAGTCTTATTCTCCTCCTGCCTCTCTGACTCTCCGTCTCTCCATCTGAACTATCCTCCTCTTGCTCTCTTCTACTGGGCACCCACAAAACATCAATCTCCTCATCCTCATTCTCCTCAGATGCATCAATTTCTTCTGACAGCTCACAGAAGGAAGCAGCAGCGGGGACCTCCTCATCACTCATTATGTCCATCTCTGTTGTGTTCTCTGCCAGAATTAAATCTGGTGTTACGTCCTCATCTCCTTCATCTTCTTCTGCCAATAATGGTTGCGCATCACTCAGTTCAAGAAACTCATGTCAAAATAACTCCTCTGACTCCAGTGAAGAAGGGGCGCCGGTGGTGGAGGAAGTGTTACGTGGGGTGCCCATAGCAGTGGAGGATGAGGATGTTGTGGTAAAGTTAGAAACGGTAGAGGATGGGGTGTGCTGTGTAAGCCAGTCAACTACCTCTTCAGCATTTTGGGAGTTCAGGGTCATTGCCTTTTTAAAACTGGGCAATTTCCTAGGGCCACAGGATAGCATAGCAGCACGGCCCCTAGTGCCTCTGCATGGCGGCCTGCCTTTGCCTGGCATTATTTTTAAAACAACAACAACAACTCAGGTGGTGTTTCTGGAGACGGTATTATTATTGATATTTAGACAGAATGTGAACAAGCTCACACAGCTATATGGCAGTTGTTTGAAAATGAAGAACACACTGGGCAAACAATGCCTACAAGGTCAACGTATACACTACTACAGCAGTGGATACGGAATATATTATTGCTGCCTGAAAAACGTCACTCGGGTGGTGTTTCTAGAGACAGTATTATTATTGATATTTAGACAGAATGTGAACAAGCTCACACAGCTAGATGGGAGTTGTTTGAAAATGAAGAACACACTGGGCAAATAATGCCTACAAGGTTAACGTATACACTACTACAGCAGTGGATACGGAATATATTATTGCTGCCTGAAAAACGTCACTCGGGTGGTGTTTCTAGAGACGGTATTATTATTGATATTTAGACAGAATGTGAACAAGCTCACACAGCTAGATGGGAGTTGTTTGAAAATGAAGAACACACTGGGCAAACAAGGCCTACAAGGTCAACGTATACACTACTACAGCAGTGGATACGGAATATATTATTGCTGCTTGAAAAACGTCACTCGGGTGGTGTTTCTGGAGACGGTATTATTATTGATATTTAGACAGAATGTGAACAAGCTCACACAGCAAGATGGGAGTTGTTTGAAAATGAAGAACACACTGGGCAAATAATGCCTACAAGGTTAACGTATACACTACTACAGCAGTGGATACGGAATATATTATTGCTGCCTGAAAAACGTCACTCGGGTGGTGTTTCTGGAGATGGTATTATTATTGATATTTAGACAGAATGTGAACAAGCTCACACAGCAAGATGGGAGTTGTTTGAAAATGATGAACACACTGGGCAAATAATGCCTACAAGGTTAACGTATACACTACTACAGCAGTGGATACGGAATATATTATTGCTGCCTGAAAAACGTCACTCGGGTGGTGTTTCTAGAGATGGTATTATTATTGATATTTAGACAGAATGTGAACAAGCTCACACAGCTAGATGGGAGTTGTTTGAAAATGAAGAACACACTGGGCAAATAATGCCTACAAGGTTAACGTATACACTACTACAGCAGTGGATACGGAATATATTATTGCTGCCTGAAAAACGTCACTCGGGTGGTGTTTCTAGAGACGGTATTATTATTGATATTTAGACAGAATGTGAACAAGCTCACAAAGCTAGATGGTTGTTGTTTGAAGAACACACTGGGCAAATAATGCCTGCAAGTGCACTACTATTGGTGCACTACTATGAAGAACAGCAACAGCACTGTACACGTTAAAGAACAGTAAGATAAGTAAAAGAAAAAAAAATATATGTATATTAAAAAAAAAAAAATTCTCGGGTTGCTGCTGCTGAACTACTAGGAGCAGCACAGCAGCACACCAGTCCCACTCCCCAACACAGCTAGACTAATAGCACTGGGCTGTTATAGTAGCAAAGTAAAACAACAAAAAAGAAAATAAAAGCAGTCCTTACAAGGACTATTGGGTTATTACAGCAGTCAGCAGATGAGATCAGAAGAGATCAGTGCCCACAGCAGGCAGCTACATACAGAGCACTGCAGTAGAAGGTAGATTACTAGCCAGCAAAGCTACCTAACCTAAAATGTCCCTCAAATCCCTGCAGACTTCTGTCCCTCCAATACAGAGCAGTATCAAGTAGATTACTAGCCAGCAAACTTACTATCAACTGTCCCTCAAAGAAATCAGTGAAATCAGTAACAGCTCTCTCCCTACACTAGCTCTTGCAAGCACACACAGGCAGAATGAAAAAACGCTGCAGGGCTTCAGTTTATATATGGAAGGGGAGTGGTCCAGGGGGTGTGGGGGTGGTCCAGGAGGGGGAGCTTCCTGATTGGCTGCCATGTATCTGCTGGTCTGGGTTGAGAGGTCAAAAAAAAGCGCCAGGTAAGGCGAACCCAAAATGGCGAACGTCGCGCGACGTTCGTGAACATTCGGCGAGCGCGAACAGTCGATGTTCGCGCGAACAAGTTCGCCGGCGAACAGTCCGCGACATCCCTAATTTTGAGACAATAAAATAAAAAAAACACTTCATCTGACAGTGTGCTGCAGTTAATGGACTTTGCATATGATTTTCCTGACCCATGGTAGGTTGGGTTAATTACTGCCAAGCACCTGATCCTAAAGGATTACGCACAAGGTTTGAGCGCTCTATTATTGTGTAGTATATAAAATATGGCATTGTTAGCCATATTCATTTTTAGGGTTTAGTTCTCCTTTAACCCACGCTTTTGTTTCTCTGCCTTTCTACATAATCAAAGCACAAGGGTGCAAAATACACATGAATAGATGCAGTGAGAATATGTAGCTGTGGCATACGCTGAAGAGGAACGTATTTTATGTTTTTTTTTATCCTGTGTCTATATGGGTGTATCATCCACCACCAATTATAATTGTTACTGCTCTGCTCAAATAAAGGTAGGCACAGGAAGAACCCCTGCTGTTAGATACCCTTCCTTATAGCATTATAATGTTTCTCAGAGGATCAAAAACCTCGGTGGTTTTCAAGAACAAATAACAAAAAACAGTACAGTGGGCATAAAATATTAAAAAGGACTTTTAAAGATAAAAGTAAAATCTTTCCACTTAAGGGAGACATTTAAAAAATATATATGGGTTTTATTCTCAAAGTTAATCTTCTGTTCTCCCTGAAGGTTTCTAAGCACAGTTTGTTAATGAGTTGCTAATTTCTTATCCCTCACTAATTCAAGAAGAGGTACAGACTGCACAAAACTTGCAGCGGTAGGTACATTTCAGGACCCTGTTTGATTGCCTCTGCGGTTGAACATAAGATTAAATGACAGAAAAAAAATATAAAGTCTGCTAAGCAGCCAAACTCACATTGTATCTGTCATCTTACAGCTGTTATAAATAAGTAATTTATAAGGGTGCCGCTTACAGAATCTGCACACCAGTTCATTTAATGCTGATACAAAGACAGCTTGAATGCAAAATTAGCTTTTTATTGTATATTGTGTTATCATTTAAAGTAAGTGTATAATCTTGCTTCCTCAGCAAGCAAGGCATTTTATAACAGCTTAGAAAATGTGCATTTAAATGGAAGCCTAAAGAAAATTTGCATAATTGCTTATAATACATCAGTGTCTATTGATATCAGCAGTGAATGTTGACAACATGGGTGATCTTGATGCCTCTTGCCATGTAATATGAAGAAATTGTCTATTCAGCACATTGTGCCTCGTGCTTTTACAATGAAAATGATTGATGTTTTACATACAGGACATGGTTTACATTTCTGATTATCTTTCTATGCTTTGCCCACAGTGTTGGGCCAAACTGAGATAATATGATCTGTGTAGGGACACATTAAGGGGCAGATTTATCAAGGGTTGAATTTCGAAATTGAAAAACAGAGTGGCATGGCAGAGGAGGAGCGGTTGCTGAGGTGTATAAGCCTGGTGGCAGTGTTCATTATGTACTGGAGAGGTACACATTTCTGGGCTAGGGACGTTTAGAGCATCAAAGACAAATGTATTCAATTTTATATTTAATATTACAAAAGGTAAAACAGTGCATTTTTACAAAAAGATGTTACAAAAAAGGGACATACATTAAAAATACAAACAGTTTCAAAAATAAAGGAAGGGGGGAAAAAATGAAATATAAAATGTCCTGGTCCTGGAGGCAAGGGGAAACAAATGGGATAAACCCCCTATGAAAATGAGTCCTCCAAAGTAAATCAAGGTTTAGTCAGAAGAGCTGACTATTTATCAATGATTGGAAATTATATTATATTCATTGGTTATAGCTCTTCCTACTGATTTCTAAGATACTAAACATCAATTCAGCGTGAACCACCCCTGCCCAGATATCCCCTCCTGATAAACTGAGGGCCAAAACTAGTCATGTTGTCAATTGTAGTCAATTGAAAGCTAATGTTGTATTGAACCCATAACCAGTTTTTTTTATAGCATTGGTATAACAGGCATGGGTTCTGTGATGATAAAGGTGTTTGAGTTACATTATATTGTGATCTCCACATCACCTATGTCCCCAATCCATGGGCTTCCACTAACCCACATAAAATGGCAGGACACCACAGGTTGTGATCCCTTTCCAAATGGCTGATTCCAGGCCTTAAGGGTGGTGGCACATGCTCCGATTTGGGGAGATTAGTTGCCCAGCGAGAAATCTCCTCTTCTTTGGGTGACTAATTTCCCCGAAATGCGATTCATATTCTAGCCGCACTCAGATCGATTTGTTTTCCAAAGTCGCCAAAGTTGCCTTACGAGGAAACTGTGGGCAACTTTGAAAAGCCGAAGCAATTTGACTGCCATCCTGCCGGCGATTTACATTCGAGCTGGCGGGAAGGCATTTTGGGGAGATTGTCGCCCGAAGAAGAGGAGATTTGTCGCTGGGCAACTAATCTCCCTGAATCGCCACGTGTGCTACCACCATAATAAAGAGAGGCTTGTTAAGTATCTTATTTTGGTAGTGGCAGAAATTTTTTTTCATGATACCTTGACCTGTTTTATTAACCCATACAGCCCTGTATCATGACACTTACCATCATATTCAAATCACCATTCCCTGATTTATTTATTTCCTTTCCCGGGAACAGAAAACTACAGTAAGTATGAAAACAAATGTCACTATTCTCTCTCTCACAAAGCAACAAAGCAATAAATTAGGCTGTATTTATGTAAATAAGGGGACATTGTGCTACGGTGGTCATGGAACCCATTTAAGATCAATAGTGTGCAAGACTGTATGATTTCCTTAGCATCAACATTTTGTTCTCAGATAAGACTGAGCTAGTGCAAACTTTTCTGTCAAATTATCTGTTCATTTAATTAAATGCATAACTAAAATTACTTTTGTAAATCTTTTGTAAATCATTGCAAACAGATTTAAAAGAAATGTTCCTACGAAATGTTCCTACGATGATGGCAGCTTCATCTCCCTGATGGTAATTGGATAGAGATGATATTTCCCTCTGCTTCTACAAGTAGATAGAAGTTTTATGTTATTTGGAAGATGTGCAACATCTCGGTTTATATTGTGTACAATCAATAAAATTACTAGAGCTAATTAACCAAAAATATCAAATAACACAGGTATATTCTATTGACAAGATGGTAGTAGATGATTATATTTCAGTTATTTTATTGGCACTTAAGCTATTATCATTGTTGTGGAAACAGTGTTCTTGTTTTATTTATTAACTCAAAAAAGCAAACCAATCAATGAAATAAACAATTGAACAATGGCAATAAAAAGAAAAATATTTGTACGTCAACTTTTCTTGAAAAGTTTTTAGATATCCAATGTACCTACCCTAAGAACACCTCAACTTTTGGCCACATCTGGCTAATACATCGGGCCTTTCCCGTGTTCTTTTGGGGGGGTCCCTCCTGGAGAGTGATCTAACAGGCTGATTATAATCATTCAGTATCTGTGTCTCCATATACACACATGGCTACCCTAAGCACCCCACCAATAGCTGTACCAAGAAAATGTCATTCATATGGTAGGTTCCATGTTAGTCTATTCACCAAAGGCAAAAAATACCACTAGGGGTGCTGGCATGTCTAGTTTCCACATATCTAGGCATTATGGGAAATATCTGCCAGTGTTTAAGGGAGCTTGATTTAATTTTTTATGTGCAAGGATTGCAGAGATCAATACCCTAATGGGTGAATGTAATAACAGTCGGTAACGGAAAAAAATATTCACAATGTGAAAAGTTATGACTCTGTGCAAACAAATTTGCCTTTGTACGAATTTAATATAGCCTTTGCGAACCCGGAAGCTGTTTAGCAACCAACTCCAACAGTGGAAGAAAGTTTGCAAATTTTATAGTTTGTTTCAAAAGATTACAACACCATTGCATTGAGGTCATTGGGCTTCAAGATAATTTTGACGCACGCCTATTTTGACGCGAGTGTCCATTTTTATACGCGTGACTATTTTGTCAAAATGCATTAAGGTGTCCAAATAATTTTTTATTGATACAGTTTCATGAAAACATTCACCGGCGGCGAAATGCTGAAATTCGTTGCGAATCCATGCCTGCCTAATTTATTCGCACATCACTGCTAACTAACAGAATAATGCAAAGAAGTTTAAGGGATCGATAAATATGTATCCGTAATAAGGTGCTTCTAGAATGTCCTTTATTAGAGACTCAGCTAGGCCTCCATTGCCAAGTTCTTGTTCACATCATGTATATACTCGAGTATAAGCCGAGTTTTTCAGTCCCCAAAATATGCTGAAAAACTCTACCTCGGCTTATACTCGGGTCAAGCGCAAAAACGGTTGCCGGCATCTAAGAATAGTCGCTGGCGAATAAGAATAGTCACCGGCATCCAAAAATAGTCACCGGCGTCCAAGAATAGTCTCCAAGAATATTCGCCAGCATCCAAGAATGGTCGCCGGTATCCAAAAACGAGACGCCGGCACCTCCAATGGGAGCAGAAACCCTCAATTTTTTGATTGAAACTTACCAGAAGCTGCTGCATATCTCACCCTCGGCTTATACTCGAGTCAATAAGCTTTCCCAGTTTTGGAGGTAAAATTAGGTACCTCGGCTTATACTCAGGACGGCTTATACTCGAGTATATACGGTAGATCCTTGAGCTATGTAGAGGCTGATGCAAAAAGGCAGCATGCTGTGCTGAGTGGGGTGTAGCTAATTACACAAGGGAGAATAATACATCAGTTAGGGCAAGACTAGTTGACCAAATGGCCCATTTGGCCCTGGCCTAATCCTTGGAATTAACGGGATTCACAAATAAGAATTTCACTATGTGCTCTACACCAAAATATGTGAATCGGCATGCTACTATTTGACTGGAACTGGGGATAATTTTCTAGAAAAATAAATCCAGCTTTTATAATTCACCACTAATATAATAACCTTTAAAAGGCACAAAACAATTACTTTGTATTCTATATATAAATACTATAAATTATATCGCAGTATATGTTAATGAATGTGCAAAGAAGACATTTTGCCTGCATTTCTTACATTCCCCTATGATTTATATAAGAAAAAAGGTTTCTTTTTTGTTAGCAAAATGACTTCTTCCATTCTGCAGGGAAACAGCACAAGCAATTATATGTGTTTATCTCAAATTCTGCAAAGGTTTGGAAACTGTATCTTATTTATCTTTGAACATTATGACAAACTCTACCTAAGAAGCAATTGTTTCACAAACCAAAAAACCTCTGTTTCCCATTTATTAAGAAATTCCTCTGCTGGCTTTTGTGATAACATTGGATACAGAGCCAATGTGTGATGTGGGTGAGCGGACGAATTAACCCCATACCATGGAATCAGATAAAATGTTAACAGCTGTCACTGTCTGATCTGCCTTTTCTGCCAAATTCAGTTGGGTAGAGACCGGGCCAGGCAGGCGCCCAAGTGCTGAAACATTTGGTTGAATTTTCCCTTCTGTAATGATTTTTTAATTTAGCAATAAAATCACTTTCCCACAACAGAAATTGCCATCAATATTATTTTGACTTATAAAATGTGTATTAAGGAGGCTGGCATGTCTCATGTCTCATGTCTCTCTCTCTGTTGTATCAGTTAGGAAGGTGCAGTTAACAAGAACCTTCAGCCAGGACATTGATGAACAGCAAAGAAACTAAAATGCATTACTTACAGCTACAAGATAATAATGTCACCTTGCGTCTATCTCTTCATCTTGTACAGCAAGTGAGTGTGTAGTCATAAATGGGTTCTTGCAGTGAGGTGTGATTCAATGCATTTCACTACATGGCACTTAAATTCACTTCAACCCCGTTATTTATTGAATTGATTAAATCAAAGTTTTGGAAATCCCGAGGATAACTTGTAGGATTATCAGATTTGAGAAATCTGCCTTTAAATCGCAGTTCATCTTAAAAATATGTAATGGGTAAGGGTTGGACTACATGGAAGTTTTCGGCGTGATCCGACGAGCTGCAACAAATCGCATTCGACGGAAATAAGGTAAGTAATGGAAATGTCGGATAAAGTTGCATCGTTGATCCGACGTGACACCACTGTCGGATGCAGACGCATCGTGCAGTACCTGCATCTGACAGTCGTGTCACGTTGGATCAACGCTGCAACACCATCTGACAATGCATTCACTCACCTTATTTCCGTCACATGTGATTTGAAGTCCATGTAGTCCTACCCTAAAGGGCAACTAAAAGTGGCCGTACACTGCCAGATCTGCTCATAGAGCGAGATCACCAAACAAGTGGATATGGACCCGATTTGGCCACAAGGACCAAATCAGGCTGTTGTTGGCCATCATACGCTGTGGATGAGGACTGCACCATTGTGCTGATTGTCCAACAGGATTTTCAAATCTGATGAATAGATGTACAATTAACAGTCATATATTGGTCAGACAAGTCTGTTGGGGGCCCTACACTGGGTTCAATAATCCACCGTCTTCACCTCCTGAGTTGGCAGCTTTTATTGCCTGTGCATGGCCACATAAAACATGTGTGATCTATCTATTTTTCACTTCCTTTATTGTCTTTCAGTCATTAAAATTGAGCAAAATTGGGACCAAGTACAGATACAGATGTACCCCTGTGAATAGATGAAAATAATCAGTTCTCTACAAGAAAGAAGTTGCTCTGTGCTCTCCAAGGTATTAACCTAAATTGGCAATATCAGAGAAATATTCACCATGAAGCCCTAGCTTCATTATATTGAGAATCACTCATTTTGCTTTACCAAATACAAACAGTCATTGGTAAAAAAAAAAAAGAAACTATGCAAACGAATTGTCTGCACTTTCTTACAATGTCTTAAATCATCTAGAATATCCAATTTCTTATAAAAGTGAAGCACAGTCATGTTTAAAAGGAAAATTCAAACTGTGATGCTATACAGTATTTATTGCCACCATTCATAATTGTTAACCTAACAAATGATGTGCCACAAAATAAGCAAGGTTATAAATAAAATACATGCAATCTGCAAAAGATAAATCGCTTTTGTTCCATGGCCTTCAAACCAAAGGAGCAACAGGCATCTATTCCATATGAATGTTTGTTCTTATTTGAACAGAAATTGATGATAATACTAGTTTGGATGATCCAAGAGATATTATTAAGCCAAGTTTTAGACCTAAGTTGTTTAGGGGAAAAAAACTACTTTTCTGACTGGTCTGAAATTTATCCATATTCTGCACAGGCCTCTAAAGTTTGAAAATAACAAAACAAAATTATAATAATATTATGTACCTGGTTGATCTGACACCTAGTGGCATATTTATCAAGGGCCGAATTTAGAGTGTATGATTCGGGTGAATATGATCGACTCAAAAACTTGAAACAAATTTGATTCAAGTTTTTTCACCAAAAATCCACCAAACGACTCTGAATTTAATGTAGGAGGCCCCCCATAGGCTAAAACACCAATTTGGCAGGTTTTAGATGGCAAATAATGCAATTTGAAATGGTTGCTCTGACACCTATGGCATATTTATCAAGGGTTGAATTTAGTGTTTATGGTAGTTTATAAAAAAAATTACCAATCGAAATGTATTAAAAAATAGGAATTTTTTAAATTCGGGTACATGGGATCGACTCAAAAACTCGAATTGAATTTGATTCGAGTTTTTTCACCAAACAAAAATTTATTTTTTTTTGAAAATCCACCAAACGACTCTGAATTGAATGTAGGAGGTCCCCTATAGGCTAAAACACCAATTTGGCAGGTTTTAGATGGCAAATAGACGAATTTGAATTCTTAAAGGGACAGTACATGCTAAATTGTGAAAAATTTTTTTAAACTCAAATCGAATTTGGATTATTCACTAGTCGAATTACACTAAAATAAACTCAAAATTCTAATTGAAAAATTAGAATTTTTAATTTGACCCTTCATAAATCTGCCCCCTACTGTATCTCAAGTCATGCTTATTCAGGCCACAGTAGTACCAGGTCAGAATTCCTTAAAACACCCTATACATTGGGTAGCTGCTGAGGGAAACTGATGGTGGTTGGCCAGTGATGTACTGTACTGTAGGTGGGGTAATTAAACAGGGAATTCTAAGACAGCTTATGTAATAAGGCACTCATATCTCATACATCTATATGGCCATCGCCTGTACTAGGATTGACATTAATGACTATATTAGCCACAGACTGTTAATTTCTGAATTTAGGAAGGATGTTGTGTGGGGATCGCCATACTATGTTTAAAGAAAAAATATACCCTCTTTTTGAAATGGATCTATTTAGTTGGGTTTATTTAGAAAAGGTGCATAAGCATCTGAACCTCCAAAAATAAATGTAAATATAAAAAATCACATGGATACAACCTTTTAACATATGAAATGAGCTGTTCTACAAAATCAGGGGCAGTTATATTATTGCTTGTTTTCTTGATCTACTAGCAGTAATGACTAGTGATGGGCAAGTTTACAGCAATTTGCGAAACAGCGGAAAATTCACAAAATTTTGACGTACAGCAATTTTTATTAGCGCAACTATTCTGACGCATGCCCAAATTTTATTGACGTGCCGAATTTATTTATCCGGCGGTGAAACGTTGAAATTTACCGCAAATTTGCAGCTTCTGAAATTTATTCGCCCATCAATAGTATTGACAGACACTGCGGGGCAGATTTACATATGGTCGAATATCGAGGGTTAATTAACCCTCGATATTCGACTGCCGAATGTAAATCCTTCGACTTCGAATATCGACATAGAAGGATTTACCGCAAAAATCATTCAATCGAACGATTAAATCCTTCGCATTGTTCGATTCAAAGGATTTTAATCCATCGATCAAACGATTTTTCTTCGACCAAAAAATTGTTAGAAAGCCTATGGAGACCTTCCCCATATGCTAACATTGCACCTCATAGGTTTTAAGTGGCCTAAACGGCACGATCACTAAGTAGGGGGTCAAAGTTTTTTTTTAAAGAGACAGTACTTCGATTATCGAATGGTTGAATATTCGAACGATTTTTAGTTCGAATCGTTCGATTCGAAGTCAAAGTCGTAGTCGAAGGTAGAAGTAGCCAATTCGATGGTCGAAGTAGCCAAAAAAATCATTCAAAATTCGAAGTTTTTTTTCTTCTATTCCTTCACTCGAGCAAAGTAAATGGGCCCCTGCTTGTCAAAAAAATATTAGACATGATTTACAAACTCATTTCTAGGGAAATGACTAGGAATTGTTAGCAATGTAAGAAATGAAGCTCACTGATTCAGGTAGCCCCTATAGACAAGCCTGGTTTTAAAATGAACTTTTTTGGGGGGGGGGGGTTATAGTCAAAAACTCTAAAGCAGCTGAATCAGTTCTGACAAATTTGAATCTCTGTCATGAAAGTTTAAAAAACTATGATAAAACACAAACTGCTGAGTATTTCCCTGTTTTAATTTTATTAAATCTACCCTCAGTCTCTTATGTCAAAAAATATATATATACAGTACAGGTATAGGATCCCTTATCCTGAAACCCGATATCCAGAAAGCTCCGAATTACGGAATGGCTGTCTCCCATAGACTCCATTTTATCCAAATAATCCACATTTTTTAAAATGATTTCCTTTTTCTCTGTAATAATAAAACAGTAGCTTGTACTTGATCCCAACTAAGATATAATTAATCCTTATTGGAAGCAAAACCAGCCTAGTGGGTTTATTTAATGTTTAAATGAATTTCTAGTAGACTTAAGGCATGAAGACCCAAATTACAGAAAGATCCGTTATCCGCAAAAACCCCAGGTCCCGATCATTCTGTATAACAGGTCCCATACCTGTATATGTATTCTTCCAGGTTCCTTACAAGACACACTGGATAACTACAGTTTCCAGCTGGTTCCATGGAACCTTATCTTGTCTTGAAATTCCTCTCAAGCTGAAACTGCTAAGATACCGTGAACTCAAGCCAGCTTAATTTCTAAAGCTCTGGTACCGAAAGGAAGCCTTTCCCTGTGTATTTGCTGTACAGATTTACACGGGCACGAACAACTCAGCACTCCCTTATGGACAGAGACAGGCATCTGCACAGTGGAGATAAATGAACACAAAAAAGAAGATATTTCGCCTAAATAGATTCTTGAAAAGAAACATCAAACATATCAAATCTATTATGCTTTTTGAAATTCCACTTGGGAGTATCTAATAAAAATGCCATTCGCCTCTCAATTCTTCCCATTTAGCATATTTTTTTCCTTTGCTTTGTATCTCCTTTACAGCTCAAGAACTGCAGACAGAATTATGCTGGGTCCAGTTTCAGTAAGAATCTATTTGATACTGTAACAGCTGTGTGACTGGGCACAACGTGGTATATGAAGTAACTAACTCTTTGGGGTGGATTCACTAAAGGGCGAATTTTCGCCAGCGTCAGCTTCAAACACCACGCACCACTTCACCAGGCGCAAGTGCACTACGAGTACGGCAATTCACTAATATGTGAAGTTTCGTCCTTGGCGGCAAACGCTGGCAAATTTTCGCTAGCATTACTTCGGCAGTGCAAGCATTTCATAGCGAAGATGCACTAGCGTTCAATGGTGCCAAGCAAAACTTCACTAATGATCGTGCGGTTAGGTCAATTTGCATAAGGCAGGTAATTTAAAGTTTGGAGGCTTTATTATAAATGGTGCAAATGCTTGAAGTTACCACTTTTTATTAAAAATGTGCAGGGAACCTTAATAAAGACACGAGAATTTATACAATGCCCACTGTAAAATGAATGTTCCATATATTATAAAATGTCTGGTTACCCAAAAAAAGTTTGTTAGGACTTTTGAAGGCAATCCCGCTTAAAAAAGGAAAAGTCGCCAGCGTTTTTTGAACTTTTATGTATTTTCGGCAAACAGGATATGATGTCAGTGGCAGAAGATTGAGGAAGATCTAGCTTCTTTTAAGCACTTCGCCTGGTCTGAGGTGGCAAAATTAAAATCTTGTAAAAGAGGTAACATTCAGTAAAATCTGTTACTCTGAATTTGCGGAGTAACAACCGTTCGCCAGAGAGAAAAGTCAACTTGTCCCCTGCTGGAAAAAGATTTATGGGGGGAACGCAATATTGATTACTAACAATAAAAAGTCTGATGAAGAATATTACATTGCGGCAAGCAATTTTTTATTCTTATTTGTGTGCAAATTTGTTCTCTTTGCGAATTTTATTACATTTCCCTCTTAGCATCTTTCCGTTTGAGTCAATGTACAGTGTATGTGATATCGCCTTCTACTAGGAAAAGTTAATATCTGTGTAGATGGTAGCCTCTATGCATAGATGCCCTGAAAACTCAAGCTATTGATTCCATTATCTATTAACCAGTGGCCTTAAGCTGTAACAAATCAATATTATATTAATATTTGAATCTTTTGTTTATTTAGACACCCCATGACAATGGTAAGTAGTGTGTGAGTACCTCGAGGGGAACATGTGTTTTACTTTACCCAGTCCACTGAATGTACTACATGGGGGAAACAAATGTTGAGCCCTACACCCCTGTGCTCTGGATGTGGGTATGATGGATGCGTATGCGTGCGATCGTGAGGAAGAACGGGGACGGTGGGCGATGCCAGCCTCCGGGCACCCTCACTAGAAATCTGACCCTGTCTATGAAGATTTTTATTCATTCAGGTCATGATATTTGCTAGAAATAAGTCTAAAGCTGATCAGCATCATAGGTTAAAACATGGTTTCTGTAATCTGCAGGTTTCCTGGCCGTCCTCTCATATTCCCATACAAGATTCGAATAATGTAGACTACCCTGAATCTTGTATGGGAATATGAGAGGACGGTCAGGAAACCGGCAGATAGCAATATGTCTATGAATAACATATTGTCAGAAAGACTAGTTGCTTTAGACTTATTTCTGCTAGATATCCAAAGATAGTGCTCATCTTTAGTCATCTGACTGCCACCTAGTTAGAACCAGAGTAAACATAAAGTGAGAATCATTCGGGCACAGATTGAAGAATAATTTTCAATAGTACACGTATGGGACCTGTTAACCAGAATGCTTGTGACCTGGGGTTTTTCCAGATAACAGATCTGGATCTTCATTCCTTAAAGGGACTTGTGATAAACTTCAATCACTCTTTACTGCTGTACTGCAAGTTGGAGTGATATCACCCTCTCCCTCCCCCCACCCCCAGCAGCCAAACAAAAGAACAATGGGAAGGTAACCAGATAACAGCTCCCTAACACAAGATAACAGCTGCCTGGTAGATCTAAGAACAGCACTCAATAGTAAAACCCATGTCCCACTGAGACACATTCAGTTACATTGAGAAGTAAAAACAGCAGCCTGCCAGAAAGCATTTCTCTCCTAAAGTGCAGGCACAAGTCACATGACTGGGGGCAGCTGGGAAATTGACAAAATGTCTAGCCCCATGTCAGATTTCAAAATTGAATATAAAAAAATCTGTTTGCTCTTTTGAGAAATGGATTTCAGTGCAGAATTCTGCTGGAGCAGCACTATTAACTGATTCATTTTGAAAAAAAATTTTTCCCATGACAGTATCCCTTTAAGTCTACTAAAAAATCATGCTTCAAATAAACCCAATAAGCTGGTACTGCTTCCAGTAAGGATTCATTATATCTTGGTTTGGATCAAGTACAATGTACTGTTTTATTATTACAGAGATTAAATGAATCATTTTTAAAAAAATGTATTATAACAGAGTCTATAAGAGACGGCCTTTCTGTAATTCAGAGCTTTCTGGAAAATGGGTTTCCAGATAATGGATCCCATACCTGTATTACACACCTATATGGCACCTATGGTGTACAAGACAAAAACGAATTATGGCATTTAGGTACAGGTATGGGATGTTTATGCAGAATGCTAGGGACCTGGAATTTTCCGGATAACGCATCCTTTTGTAATTTGGATCTTTATACCTTCTACTAGAAAATCATGTAAACTTTAAATAAACCCAATAGGCTGATTTTGCTTCCAGTAAGGATTATTTATATGTTTGTTTGGATCAAGTACAAGATAATGTTTATTATTGCAGAGAGAAAGGAAATTATTTTATTTTATTAATTTTATTAAAGGGGAACTCCGGCTTCCAAACCACAATTTAATAAAGAGGCCCACATAACACATAAACCCCTAATATACCCATCACAATTACCTGTTTCTTCAAAAAGTATGAATAAATGCCATGTTTTCTGCTGAAATCCAGCTGTTTAAAATTTGAAATCCTGGCAGGGAAGGAGGGACTAAACACTGATGGTACAAATCATAACAACTTCTCCACAGCTTACAGACAACATGCAGGAACTACATAACCCACAATGCATTGCACTATGATGTTCCTTTCCTTATTGAAATTATGTGTGCAGGGAATTGTGGGGTTTGGAGGATGCAGGCTAAGGACATATGGATGTTGATACAAAGTAACAGTAGTCAGCCAGCTCAGCAAAGTAGTCAGACAGATCAGAAGGCGAGTAGGGGGCTAGGCTTAGGGAACTGTTCCAAACCATTAAAAATCATGAAAAGTCTGCATATTTTTTAATTGATGTATGTTGCAAAGTTGCTTGAAATTTTGTTTACTTTTCAAAAAGCTTAAGTTATGTTTTTTGTGAAGTTCCCCTTTAATTATATTTTATTATATTTTAATCATAGCTGCATTACCAGCTGCATATTTGTCTGCATAGAAAAAATTATTCACTTGGTTTGTCTGAGGTTAAGCCCGCTGTGGAAGGATATGGGAGAAATCTGTGTGTTGAGATTAGTAGCTGAGAGAGTATTTGTTGCACATGAGCGCAGGGGAGACAAAACATTCAATGTGAGAGTTTAAAATATATATTTACCTTGTTATTCAGGTTAAATTATATTGTTCCAACTCTGCTATTGTAGAAGTTGTGTAAGTACCTGTATGCACTCCTAGCTACACTGAATATGAGCAAATGAAGTACTGTATGTAATGGCCCAAGATTTTCATATCTCTGGAAGAGAGAGACCTTTATCTAGAATGTAGTAATTGTTGATTTTATGGGTATAGCAAATGTAAATTTTCTTACCCGTAGGTATTTTTGAGATTGCAGCAATTAATCAAGGTATTATTTAACCCTGTTATCAACCCCCCTGTGGTCGCTAGAGGAAAAATAACCTGTATGCCAATCTTTGCCAGTCACAGAGCGAGTGGAACAATACAAGTGTGTTGGTGAAATCAATTTATCTGAGCAGATGGCAATGTCAAGAGAAATGAATAGTGGGTAGATAACACAAAATATAAATGCATCTAGATGAGGCTGCTCACGCTGCTTGACAAATGTTTGCACAATAGACAGAAAACATCAGTAAGAAAACCCTATCTAACAATCAGCCGCACACAGAACACATAAATATCTTCAAGTATAGTGGCACATCGATAGTTAGAAAATGTGTTTTTGTTGAATTCTAAGGGATTCTATCACACGTATACACATTCCTCTAATATGAAAGAGCTTGCCATAACATTCATAACTATAGATTATCTTTTACCTGTATCCATCCAGAATGTTTTGTTTTCCGTATTTGGATCTTTATACCTTAACTTTACTATAAAGTGATGCCAAAATTAAATAAACCCCATAGGCTTGTTTTGCCTCCAATAAGGATTAATTATATCTTAATATGTTTAAGGTACAATGTACTGTTTAATTATTACAGAGAAAAAAAGTAATAATTTTAAAAAAAAATTTGGATAAATTCAAGTCTATGGGAGATGGCCTTCCCATAATTTGGAGCTTTCATAGTTTTCCACCCCTTTACTTTAGGCAGTCCACATAAGGTTTAGCCAGCTAAAGACTGGTCAAGTTTTGCAGTTTAAATTCGGATTTGTTTCCCTATCCAGGTCAAAATGTTTCCCTGGTATTTATGTATAAGGGTGTCTACATTCCCTAGACTTTAAAACAGCGAAGAAAGTCACTAGGGTGTCAGATTTATCAAGGGTCGAATTTAGTGGGTTAATTATCAAAGAAATTTTCTGAAAAAAAACTCAGAACAAATCCGCACCACTTATTTGGGTTTATTTATTAATACACTTTGCTGAAAATTTTATTTGTGGGAAAAAATCGTGAAAAATCAGTTTTTCACGATTTTTTCGGACTTTTCACCTGAAAACGCCAGGGTATTGCCAAAACCCCAGTGCACATCAAAAAATCATTGGGACTTCTCCCATTGGCTTATATGCAACCTTGACAGGTCTGAAATGCCGGATTTTCATATTCTGACTTTTTTAATAAAAAGTCAGGTTTTATTAAAAGAAAATCACAAATTTTTCATGATTTTTGCATTCAAGGTTTAGTAAATAACTCCCTTACAGTTTATAGGAGTTTATAAAAACTCCCATAAACTCAAAATTCGGAAAAAAAACACGACAAAATCAAAACTTATTATTTAATTAAAAAATTCTAATTTTTTAAATTCCGGTGAATAGGATCAACCAGCAAGCTCGAATCGAATTCGATCTGAGTTTTTTCACCAAAAAAAAATGTTTTTTTCAAGTTTATCGTAGGAACTCCCCCATAGGCTAAAACACCAATTCGGCAGGTTTTAGAATTTGATTTCTTAAAGGGACAGTACATAATAAATTTCAAAATTTGTATTCCAAATTTTTTTCAAACTCAAATCGAATTTGGACAATTCCCTAGTCGAAAAACCCTAAAATAAACTCAAAATTCAAATTTAAAAATTTGAATTTTCAATTCGACCCTTGATAAATCTGCCCCTATGTGTTGGGTCTATCTTTGGACCTCACTCGCTGAATGAAGGAGCTGGTTTGTGCTGGAAAAATCTGAGGTGGAAGCTGGCATCAGTAGAAGTCAGTATCAGGGAAGAGCTCTAATAGCTCACTCAATAAAGTGAGGATCGGGACACTTAGGTGAGCAGCTAGGGGCTTCAATGAGGAGACAAGAATGGTCAGCACCCCACATTTTCACCCACCAGTAAAGGGACTAGTGGACTAGCAGGTGTTTGTTTTCCACCTGTTGCAAACTTGGAGCAGCGTAGCATTGTCAGCAGATTGTATAATGAAACAATGGCAATCCTTGCTTACTAGGTAGAGCTTACATTTTGTTGTCTGTGTAGTCTTATCAGGCCATTGCATGCCAAAAGAATTACACAGTCTTTGTCTCTTGTGAGAGAATCCATTATTTATGTCACCTCTATATAATTTACATTGCAGAAATGGGCAATGCCAATGCAAATGTAGAGTTAATTACTAGAATAGTCATTATAAACTGACACTGTTTATGTTCATCATTAAAGGGAACCTGATCTGTAATTAACAACCTAATGTAATCGACAGCTGATAAAAAGTGACAGGGAGGAAAGAAATTAAAATTTATTGCAAAACCACAAGACAACAGCTCAGGCCGTAATCTGTTTTACTTCTTTAACTTCTTAACAAATCCATCTGCTCTGTAGCTCTTTCATATGTCAGATATTGAAGGGTTGTGTTATTAAACATATTTCCAATAGCACAACATAAAAAGCAAATGCAACTGGGCCAGGGACACGGGGTGATGACTGTAACAGTAACATGTATTGTGAAATGTTATGAGGCCAATAAGTAAAGGAAAGTACAGCCTGTTGGCTGGCAATACAGAATTTAAGCACAATGTTCTACCAGCAACAAGCTAGCCTGGCTCTTGCAGGGTTTAAACAGACCAAGTGTCCCGTTTGGCTTCCTAAATCCAAAACAAGTGCTGTGCTCCTGGTCAGGGCTCTGCTTCAGCCTGTAGTAGCCACCTTTGGCTTTGGGAGGAGTCCTCAGCTACTCAGATGCCGCCAGGTCATAATAAGAGAGGAGCCAAGCAAAAGTTCTGGACAGACAAAGGGGCACGGTCGTTACCGAGATTTTGGACGGAAGGCTGCAGTTCAAGGAGTAGATAAAAAATGTAGTCAGGCTGGAGTAGTTACAGGCGGAGTTCAAGCAGGGTCAGACAGGCAGTGGTCGGTACAGGCAGCGTTCAGAGAATGGCCAGGCAGGCAATGGTCAATATCGGTAGAATTCAGAATAGTCAGGCAGGCAAGGGTCAGGATTGGTAGAGTTCAGATTAGTCAGGCAGGCAAGGATCAAAACAGGAATCAAATGCACAGAAACAAGTTGAACCTAACAACTGGTAAAATTTACAAGCCGAAAGGCCCTTTAAAGGGGTTGTTCACCTTTAAACAACTAGTTGTTTTCAGATAGATCACCAGAAATAACGACTTTTTCCAATGACTTTCTATTTTCTATGTGTCACCGTTTTTCTAATATTGAAGTGTAAAGTGTCATTTCTCTCCTTCTGAAGCAGCTCTGGGAGGGGGGTCGTCGACCCTGTAAACTGTTCTAAATAGATACATTTAGTTGATACATTTCTTATCTTTGTCCCTGCTGAGCTGAATCTCTGGGTTTCATTACAGGCAGCTGTTGGATTGATACAATAGTTGCTAATACTCTAGAGATGCTGCTGAGAAATGTATCAACTAAATGTAACAAAATTGTTCAGCGCCTGAGTAATTACTGAGCTGCCAGACTCAAAAACCAGAGACACGAACGTTCACCTTTAAACTTAGATTTTGGAAAAAAACGTAAAAAATAAATAATGGAAAGTAATTGAAAAAAAGTCTATATTTCTGGGGAACAATCTAAAAACAAAAAATTGAAAAAAGTGTTTGGAAGGTGAACAACCCCTTTAAATACTTTGAATTTCCAGCCACAAATGCGATGACGTCATGCACGCGCCATAGGAATCAACTGGCAACAGAGAAGGAAGTATAAGGCACATCGGGCTTCCCCCCGAGTCATTACACCCAATATTTATGTATAGCAGTGGTTGAATTGAACTTAAATGCATCGCAATATGTTTGTATTTTAAATAGGCTTTGGGAAGAAGTAAAAGCTACTGCCATATGTGCATAAGAGGAACAGTACCATTCTGGCTCACAAGTAAGTCAGCCTCACATGTGAGTCTAGCCTAACATTTGATCTAGGGTGACATTATTCACATTTTGTGGCCACTGTATCTTTCAGATTACTGAGCTAAAGCTGCTCGAGAGGTTTTTTGTCTAGAAGTTCTTTTCATTGCAGAAGCATTTATGAAATGTTAGAATGCTACACAATGAAAAAAATCTTGCTTAAAGTGGAAGTAAAGTCTAAAATAGAATAAGGCTAGAAATTCTGTATTTTGTATACTAAACATAAACATAAACTTAATGCACAACAAGCCTAATCAAACAAATGATTTATGCTTTCAAAGTTGGCCACAGGGGGTCACCATCTTGTAACTTTGTTAAACATCATTGCAAGACCAAGACTGTGCACATGCTCGGTGTGGTCTGGGCTGCTTAGGGATCGTTATAAATTATAATATGGTTTATGTTGGTGCCAAAAACCTATATGGGTACTACTACAAAACGAATTAGTAATTCATAATCAAATATTATTAAAGTTAATCATGGGGAATATACTCACAATTCACCCCAGTCCTAGGGTGTAAGTCCAAGTCAACATTTCAAAAAAGAAAAATGTGAGTGTCCCCCAAAATAATGAATCAATCAATTAAAAAAATGAAAAATTTATTAGGACATCAGAGCAAGACCTAACGCATTTCGTGCCTGCTGGGGCACTTACTCTTACCTATGAGTAAGTGCCCCAGCAGGCACGAAACGCGTTAGGTCTTGCTCTGATGTCCTAATAAATTTTTCATCGTCATAAATTATCAAAACAAGCACAAGTCAAATAATATCTGCCAGAAGCCGATACAGCAAGACTGATTAATAATCAGAATATGTAGACTGCACTGGGTCCTGTGTTGTCATGTAATCTAATGTGGATTTTATAGTTTTTGTATTGTTTAATACAAATTTTCTCAAACTCTGCAGAACAAGTGGCTGCAGCAAAATAATCATCCAAATAGAATCCCAGTTTATCTGTTTAAATCTGGCTCCATGATCTTTGTCCCTGCAGCTGGAGTTGGCAACAGTAAAGGGGATGTACAGGCAAAAATAAAATCCAATATGAATCTCTACACAGTCACCGACTGCTCTACAGGGAGACAAACAAAGCTGCTTGAGTTCTGCATGGCTGGGAAGTAAGGAAGGGGCACCCCTGTTGTTCATAAGTATGATTGTTTCCCTGCAGCGCAGTTAGGAACTGTCTGACAATTCCTATCCACAGCAGTAAATGAAGGGAGAATTTCACTGCATACAGTCAGGTTTCTTATAAAAATGGTACACAATTTTTAATTGCTTCTTTGTCATTAAAGAATAATGGGATTTAAAAAAGTAAATTAAAAATGGGATTTTATTTTTTTGCATTTAAATACCCTTTAAAGTTCAGCTGCACTTAGATCAGACAGACCGGTGATTTTGTGATGTTATGTTTCATGAAAATATATAGTTAGTGGCACATCATCTTCTTTTCTTCTTTAAAAAAACATTGAAGCCACCACAATATAATGGCATTCATCATCTGCCTTGCTCTCAATAAGGCTGGATGATTGTCAGAGCAACGCATTGCAACATGCATGTAATTTACTTACAGAGATGGGCATGAGATGAATGACAGAGGCAAGTGAAGGAAAAAACTGCAGGTCTGTTCAGTTGGAAGCATTCAAACGTGGAGGCATATTCTGAGCTCCATTCAATAACATTCACATAACAGCAAAGGCTTGAAATGATGCCAATGTCAATATAAAAAGTGCTTCAGGGTTAAAGGCTTTTTTCAGCATTCACTCTACTTTCCCTGCTGTAACTAAAATTAAATGACAATATATGTGACACTGAATTAAATATCCCATTCTAGATAGAGCAGGGACAGTCAACAGCAGTACTCAAGATGGCAAACTAATATTCCCACCATACGTCTGAAAGGTAATTTCTGGTCTTTCACTATGACAGCAGATAAAAACCAGAGTTTCTTAAAAGCAGGGCCACTTCACGGTAACAGCAGGCCCAGGGCAAATTGTCAGGCCCCACCTACCTTGAGAGATTTGTGATGGAACCAATCTTAAGAAGTTAAGATATTGTTGTGGAGTTTTCATCAGACCCATCAGAGACAGAGACCTTGATGTTGCTTAAGGGCAGAGACACAAATTACCTCTTCTTTGGGCGACTCTAATCCCCGAACTGCATTCCCTGCCGGCTAGAATCTAAATCGTTGGTGGAATGGTACTTGATGCGCTTCGTTTTCCGAAGTCACCCGAAGTTGCCTCACGAGAAAACTTCGGGCAACTTCGGAAAACTAAGCGATTCGAGTGCCATCCCGCCGGTGATTTAGATTCTAGCCAGTGTGAAGGCTTTTCAGGGAGATTAGTCGTCCGAAGAAGAGGTGTGTCTCTGCCCTTAAAGGAATAGTAACAACAAATAAAGAAAGTGTAGCAAAGTAAAAAAAATAAAGTGTACTGCTGCCCTACACTGGTAAAAGTTGTCTGTTTCTTCAAAAACACTATTATAGTTTATATAAATAAGCTGCTGTGTCGCCATGGGGGCATCCATTCAAACTGAATAAAAGGGGAAAAAGGCACAGGTTACACAGCACATAACAGATAAGCCCTGTCCAATACAATGGTATCTGCAACAGAATATAGCCTGTGCCCTTTCTCCTTTATTCCAGCTTGAATGGCTGCCCCCATGGCTACACAGCAACTCGTTTATATACTGTATAAGCTATAGTAGTCTTTCTGAAGCAAACACACAGCTTTTACCAGTGTAGAGCAACTGTACATTTTGTTTTAATTACTTTGATATACTTTCAGTTTTTGGTGCTACTGTTCCTTTAAGAGAAAGGTTTATCGATACATACTAGAGCTGTATATACAGATGGACAATTCTAACCTAACCCTAGAGGGTTTGGGGTTTTATACCTTTTTCCTGCTGTGACATACAAAAGAAGTCCTGTGCTACAAGGGATTATTATCATTATTTATAATAAATTAAAAATTTATAGAAACTGCGTAAAGCGTTTACTTTTGCTGTGCTATAGATATGCCTATGAGAATTACATTTTCACTAGATCTTAATTATTTATTTTCATGGTTTTATTAATTGGAGCATTTCTTATCATAATACTAAATTAATGGCAATTGACGGTTTTATTGATAACATCAAAAATCTTGCATAGAGCTTTTTTGTATCTGATTTGTGATGGCACTATATTTTCCATTTGTTTATATTTAAAGGGATACTGTCATGGGAAAAAAAAAAATTTCAAAATGAACCAGTTAATAGTGCTGCTACGGAGAATTTTGCACTGAAATCCATTTCTTAAAAGAGCAAACAGATTTTTTTATATTCAATTTTGAAATCTGACATGGGGCTAGACATTTTGTCAATTTCCTAGCTGCCCCTGGTCATGTGACTTTTGTCTGCACTTTAGGAGAGAAATGCTTTCTGGCAGGCTGCTGTTTTTCCATCGCAATGTAACTGAATGTGTCTCAGTGGGACAAGGGTTTTTACTACCGAGTGTTGTTCTTAGATCTACCAGGCAGCTGTTATCTTGTGTTAGGGAGCTGTTATCTGGTTACCTTCCAATTGTTCTTTTGTTTGGCTGCTGGGGGGAAAAGGGAGGGGGGTGATATCACTCCAACTTGCAGTACAGCAGTAAAGAGTGATTGAAGTTTATCAGAGCACAAGTCACATGACTTGGGGCAGCTGGGAAATTGACAATATGTCTAGCCCCATGTCAGATTTCAAAATTCAATATTAAAAAATCTGTTTGCTCTTTTGAGAAATGGATTTCAGTGCAGAATTCTGCTGGAGCAGCACTATTAACTGATTCATTTTGAAAAAAACATTTTTCCCCATGACAGTATACCTTTAAATAGAATACGAGCACTTAGAAATACTGTACACTTGTGGGGAGACAAAGAGGATCATACAATAAATAAACACTGTTGGGTAAGTATTGAGATTCAGTTTACTGAGGCTACATCTTCCACTGTTGTATTAGTGAAAAAAGCTTCTCAAGACAAAATCGTTTTATTATGTAAATTTAAATATGATGTATTAACAACATTGCATATAATGCTTACATAAAATATAATGCTCATTCTTTATATGACCACCTAATGAATGAATGAACGTTATTATAGTAAGAGCAGTGTTGGGTCAACCAATACCATTATTGGTTATTTATTATGTACAGTATAGCCTTAATTCATAGTTGAATTCATTACTGCATGAGAGTAGTTCAATCATTCATTACATAGAGTACAATGAACATGTGCTTAGAATAAGGTACTATAGAGATCTACCACTCCATCCATTCCAAAATATCAACACAATACAAAGCAATAAAGGTATAGAATGTATTAAAATTCACATATAAGTCTTTTATTCCAGATTTTCTGCTTGGGTCATCTCTATGAACTATTAGATGAGAATGACACAATGAATATCTATGCTACAACTCCTTGTAGCACTTTACCCTTGCTTTTCTCCTGGTTGCAAAGGAGATGGTTGCAATAAAGGTTTTATTAAAAAAATACTCTTCTAGTCGGCATATAAATATTTAACAGGAAAGGCTTTATGAAACACATTTATGCCCTTTAACCTGTTAGAATGTGTAACATGCAGATATCCAAATTCCCAGCAATGTGCTATTTTTTTTTTAAACTAATAATGCGTCCTGAAAGTCTTAGATTTTGACAAATTTGTTTCTTTCTTTTATAATGCATGCAAGCAATGAAAGTGTTAATGCTACTACATTCTAAAATGACAATAGCTGCAAATTCTTTGCTCCAAGAGACATTCTTTATCTATACAACTGAAGAAATACTATATATATATATATATATATATATATATATATATATATATATATATATATATATATTATTGTATTCTCCTCATTCTATATAACTTTTCTCAATAACTCTGCCTTAGGCATCTTTTCTCTTCTGTTCTGCCATCATGCCATAATCTTATGCATTTTGCTCTGAATGCATTGTGACATTCACAGAGATGATTCAAAATAGAGCTAATACTTAAAGTGTTTAACTCTTCATTAAGGAATTACTGCCAGAATAATATTTCAAGAATTAAAAAAATGTTACTAAGGGGCAGATTTATCAAGGGTCGAATTGAAAATTCTAATTTTTAAATTCGAATTTCGAGTTTACTTTAGTGTAATTCAACTAGGGAATAGTCCAAATTCGATTAAGGTTTAAAAAAAAAATGAGATTCTAATTTCGAAATTTATCATGTACTGTCCCTTTAAGAATTCAAATGTGACTATTCGCCATATAAAACCTGCCGAATTGGTGTTTTAGCCTATGGGGGACTTCCTACAATCTTGGATTCAATTTGGAGTCGTTTGGTTGACTTTTGGTAATCAAAAAACTCAAATTGAATTTGATTTAAATACAATCATAGTTTGCAGGTTAATGCTATTCACCCGAATTTAAAAAATGCTAATTTTTTTATAAATTTCGATTGGTCATTTTTTTTTTTTTTTTTAAATCGAGTTTATGGAAGTTTTTATAAACTCTAAATTCGACGCCTTGATATATATGCCCCAAAATGGTAGGTGGGTAGGGGTTAAACTTAGGGCAAACTCTGCTGAGCGCCAATGAACTAAGTGACTTATTAGCACATTCATTATTTTTACAATTTATATGAACTACTACTGATTAGTTATTGGGCCCCACAGCAAGATCATTGTGCCCTTAAACTTACGCAAATTATGTAATTTATGCAAAACTTGTAACTTCCACAGCAAATAATGATATCAGATGTTTATATTGGGATCTACTGTATTTACTGAAAGACATGAGCATCTCCTACATGAATTTTTCAGCAGTGGACTGATTGATTATTGGGCCCCATATCAACATCACGGGGTCCCTAAACAATAACCTTTTCCATGAACATACAGTATAATGCAGCTTCTTATCAGTACCACAGGGCCCCTATAGTTTGTGAGTCCCCAGCAGTTGAAGGCTCTTCCTCTACCATGAATAGTTGCTATTCAGTTAAATGATTGGCGAGTTTGTATCATAGTAGCTGTTCAACGTACCTACCTCCTGCTACAAGGGGAGTGGCCACTGCAATGGGCGAATTTCTCTCGTTTCGCTTCGCCGGAAAATTCACGAATTTCCTGCAAAATCGTGAGATCGGAAAGTTCACCAAAAACGAGTGAAATTCGAATGTTTTTACAAAACGAGTTTCACTTTCACATTGCATTTCTATTCATAAATAAGCCCTAATGGGTTGCACATGTTGGGGTTGTTTGTTTAGGACTGTGGAGCTGAACATGTTGCCAGTCAAGCTATTCTCTACTCTAACACCAATACAATGCCTGTAGCTAGGTTGTAGAATCTGCCCCATGCAGGGCCGGATTTACATACCTCTCGTTGGTCGCCCCTTATACCCTCTGTTTTATTCACTCAAATGTTCATCGGGACCAGAGCAATGGAGATTGGCGCACAGGAAATTTACAAAACGATTGTATCTCCTGCGAATCCCCACTGTTTCTGAACCAATGTGGGTGTGGTTGGACAGCATTCCACCCCCTAAAATCCTGCCTCCCTTGGTGACCTCTCCACAAATTCGAGCCTGGCCCCATGATGCTACTTTCTGGATTTATTTTTGGTGCTATCCTGCAGATACAGTAGCTTGTTTTATTTCTTTTCAGTGGTTCCTGATTTGTCTAGCAATGTTCTAACACTATCTTTCCTAGCCTCTGCTGTGTCTGTGAGGGAACTTTTACCCCTCTGCTCTGTAGTTTCTATATCTTTGTCTGTTTCTCCATCCATCTTATATCTGTAGTTTACATTAGGAACCTTAATTTGGGATTATATGCCTATATGCTATAAAAACGTGGCCGTTCTAGAGGGCTAAGCTTAAAAGGAAAGTCCACCATGCTTGTTCCTTGCATACCCTCTTAATCTGGATATTTGCATGTGACAGTAAAGATGACACACATTATACATCTGTTGTTGTATGCACAATTCATTAATCTATGTTCATGCGTTCAATATTGTCTAACTTATCAATTTGCCAATCTTAGAATGCATTTCCTTCTTTCTTATGACTTCTTCTAGTGGCATGCATGGTCTTCCATTATATATGTCTTTCAAAACAGACACTGATGACCAGAAGCCATTTTTTTAGCTGTGTTACTAAGTAACCATATTTCCATTTTATAAAAGACATGTTAGTGGATCGTAGAGTAATTTGTTTTGGAAGGAGGGTGGATTTTTTTTCCAAGGACAACTGCTTCCAAATCAAAGCTATATTTCCACTGTATGTCTGTAGATTGAATTCCAAGAATTCTTGTGATAATGAAAGAGTGAAGACCTCATATTCACCTACAAAGACCATATACTGTATATCTCAGCTTTGTGCTTAATACATTGTGTTCCATTATCAACTCTTGACCAGGTCAAAGACAATCCAACTCTTTCTCTCGCTCTTCTCTCTCTTGCTAATCCTGTTTGGCGTTTCTTCTTACTGCAATATTTACTGTAACAAAAGCTTTAGCCTTAATATACTGATAAGTCTGTTTGTGCTGAAGGACTAAATACTAATGTTTGTACAGATAATTAGGGATGTAGCGAACGTCGGAAAAAAAGTTCGCGAACATATTCGCGAACTTGCGCAAAATTGCGAGCGGTTCGCGAACGGTTCGCGAACCCCATAGACTTCAATGGGAAGGCGAACTTTAACATCTACAAAAGACATTTCTGGCCAGAAAAATGATTTTAAAGTTGTTTAAAGGGTGCAACGACCTGGACAGTGGCATGCCAGAGGGGGATCAAGGGCAAAAATGTATCTGAAAAATCTGCCTGTGTGTGCTTGGAAGAGATAGTGTAGGGGGAGAGCTGTTAGTGATTTCAGGGACAGATGATAGTAAGTTTGCTGGCTAGTAATCTGCGTGATACTGCTCTGTATTGGAGGGACAGAAGTCTGCAGGGATTTGAGGGACATTTTAGCTTAGGTAGCTTTGCTGGCTAGTAATCTACTGTTCTCTTTAAACAACTGCCATACGTTGACCTTGTAGGCATTGTTTGCCCAGTTTTTTTGGACGCAGCCACTGAAGCACAGTTGCCAGAAAAAATATGCCATATAAATGCTGAAAATAGTCATTTTTCGCCATACGTTATTCAACCAACTGCTATCTAGCTGTGTGCCCGTGTTCACATTCTGTCTAAATATCCATAATATTACCGTCTCCAGAAAAAACACCGGAGTGACTTTTTTTCAAGCAGCATTCTTATATTTTACGTAATCCGTATCCACCGCTGTGTATACGTTGACCTTGTAGGCATTATTTGCCCTGTAGGCATTTTTTGCCCAGTGTGTTATTCAACCAACTGCTATCTAGCTGTGTGACCGTGTTCACATTCTGTCTAAATATCCATAATATTACCGTCTCCAGAAAAAACACCGGAGTGACTTTTTTTCAAGCAGCATTCTTATATTTTACGTAATCCGTATCCACCGCTGTGTATACGTTGACCTTGTAGGCATTATTTGCACAGTGTTTTCTTCAAACCGCCATCTAGCTGTGTGAGCTTGTTCACATTTTGTCTAAATATTGATAATATTATCGTCTCTAGAAAAACCACTTGAGTTACTTTTTTTCAAGCAGCATTCATATATTTTACGTAATCCGTATCCACCGCTGTAGTAGTGTATATGTTGATCTTGTAGGCATTATTTGCACACTGTTTTCTTCAAACTGCCATCTAGCTGTGTGTATTATCGTTTCCAGAAAAACCAACTGAGTTTTTGTTGTTGTTGTTTTTTTAAAAATAATGCCAGGCAAAGGCAGGCCGCCACGCAGAGGCCGTGCTAGGGGCCGTGCTGCTATGCAATCCTGTGGCCCTAGCAAATTGCCCAGTTTTAAAAAGCCAATGACCCTGAACTCCCAAAATGCTGAAGAGGTAGTTGACTGGCTTACACAGCACACCCCATCCTCTACCGTTTCTAACTTTACCACAACATCCTCCTCATCCTCCACTGCTATGGCCACCCCACGTAACACTTCCTCCACCACCGGTGCCCCATCTTCACTGGAGTCAGAGGAGTTATTTTCCCATGAGTTTCTTGAACTGAGTAATGCGCAACCATTATTGGCAGAAGAAGATGAAGGAGATGAGGACGTTACACCAGATTTAATTCTGGCAGAGAACACGACAGAGATGGACATAATGATGAGTGATGAGGAGGAGGAGGAGGTCCCCGCTGCTGCTTCCTTCTGTGATGTGTCAGAAGAAATTGATGCATCTGAGGAGAATGATGATGAGGAGATTGATGTTTTGTGGGTGCCTAGTAGAAGAGAGCAAGAGGAGGGTAGTTCAGATGGAGAGACGGAGAGTCAGAGAGGCAGTAGGAGAATAAGACTTAGAAGAAGCAGGGAGGCCAGCCCGCAGGGATCAGTAGGGCAACAACATGTATCGGCACCTGTGTTCAGCCGGCCAACGCACCCGCCATTGCCGCCAATGCCGCCAACTTCTACTGTTACCGCCAGATCGCAGACTTCCAAAAAGTCAGCAGTGTGGCATTTTTTTAATGTGTGTGCCTCTGACAAAAGCATTGTAATTTGCAATGAGTGCAGTCAGAAACTGAGCCTTGGTAAGCCCAACAGCCACATAGGTACAACTTCTATGCGAAGGCACATGAGCGGCAAGCACAAAGCACTTTGGGAGCAACACCTCAAAGGCAACAGGCAAACTAAAAGTCACACTCCTTCTGGTCCAGCATCTTACTGCTCTACCTCTGCTCTCCTTGACCCATCTGAACCACCCTCCACTCCGCCTTCCACCTTGACCACCTGTTCCCATTCCCAGTCATCTGCCACCAGCCAAGTTTCTGTGAAGGCCATGTTTGAGCGTAAGAAGCCAATGTCTGACTGTCACCCCCTTGCCCGGCGTCTGACAGCTGGCTTGTCTGCACTCTTAGCCCGCCAGCTTTTACCATACCAGCTGGTGGACTCTGAGGCCTTCCGCAAATTTGTAGCAATTGGGACACCGCAGTGGAAGGTACCCAGCCGCAATTTTTTTTCTAAAAAGGGAATACCACACCTGTACCAACATGTGCAGAGCCAAGTTACCGCATCTCTGTCACTTAGTGTTGGGCCAAAGGTCCATATGACTACTGACGCATGGTCCTCCAAGCATGGTCAGGGCAGGTATGTCACCTACACTGCCCACTGGGTGAACTTGGTAATGGCTGGGAATGGGAAGCAGGGAATGGGTAGCTCAACAACAACAACAACAGTGGAGTTGGTGTCACCGCCACGGATTGCACGCGGTTCTGCCACCACCTCTACTCCTCCATCGCTCTCTACCTCGTCTTCTTCCTCTTCTTCTTCTTACTCTGCTGCTGGGTCCTCCTTCTCCTCCTCCACACCTGTGCACCCCCAGCTCCCCCTAGGCTATTCGACGTGCCAGGTACGCCGTTGTCACGCTGTCTTGGGGATGACGTGCCTGGAAAGCAAAAACCATACCGGATCTGTACTCCTGTCATCTCTGCAGTCACAGGCCGATCGGTGGCTGACCCCACACCAACTGCAGATCGGAAAAGTGGTGTGTGACAATGGAAGCAATCTGTTGGCAGCGTTGAGACTGGGAAATTTAACACATGTGCCCTGCATGGCACATGTGTTAAATTTAATAGTCCAACGTTTTGTCTCCAAGTACCCAGGATTCCAGGACGTTCTCACCCAGTCCAGAAAGGTGTCGGCCCATTTCAGACGTTCCTACACAGCCATGGCACGCCTTGCTGACATTCAGCAGCGCTACAACATGCCAGTCAGGCGTTTGATTTCTGACAGCCAGACTCGCTGGAATTCAACGCTCCTTATGTTGGAACGTCTGCTGCAACAACAAAGGGCCGTCAACGAGTACCTTTTTGAACTGGGTGGTAGGACTGGATCTGCAGAGCTGGGGATTTTTTTCCCCCGTTACTGGGTGCTTATGCGCGATGCCTGCAGGCTCATGCGACCTTTTGAAGAGGTGACAAATATGGTCAGTCGCACCGAAGGCACCATCAGCGACCTAATACCCTTCGCTTTCTTCCTGGAGCGTGCCGTGCGACGAGTGACAGATGAGGCTGTAGACCAGCGTGACGAGGAGCTGGAAGCGCACGATTTATGGTCGCAATCACCAGAACGAACCCAGGCACCTGCTGCAACGCAGGGAGAGGTGCCAGAAGTGGAGTCAGAGGAGGAAGGTGGCTTTGTGGAGGAGGAGGAGGAGGACCAACAGGAGCAGGCTTCCCAGGGGGCTAGTGGTGACCTTTTGGGGACCCCTGGTCTTGTACGTGGCTGGGGGGAGGAGACCGTGGATGATGCAGTCCTTGATAATGAGGAAGCGGAGATGGATAGCTCTGCATCCAACCTTGTGAGAATGGGGTCTTTCATGCTGGCATGCCTGTTGAAGGACCCCCGTATCAAGAGGCTTAAGGAGAAGGACCTGTACTGGGTCGCAACGCTACTAGACCCTCGGTACAAGCATAAAGTGTCAGAAATGTTACCAACATACCACAAGTCCGAAAAGATGCGGCATTTACAAACCAGCCTGCAAAACATGTTGTACAATGCTTTTAAGGGTGATGTCACTTCAGGAACTCATCAACATTCCAGGGGCAGAGGTGCCAGTAATCCTGCCACGAGCACACCTGCAAGGACAAAGCCCTTTGGCCGGTCTGTAACGTCAGACATGCAAATGTTTTTCTGTCCAAGGCAGCGCCACAACCCTTCTGGATCCACCCTCAAAGAACGCCTCGACCGGCAGGTAGCGGACTACCTGGCATTAACTGCAGATATCGACACTCTGAGGAGCGATGAACCCCTGGACTACTGGGTGCGCAGGCTTGATCTGTGGCCAGAGCTGTCACAATTTGCCATGAACCTCTTGTCTTGCCCAGCCTCAAGTGTGCTCTCAGAAAGGACCTTCAGTGCAGCAGGAGGGATTGTAACTGAGAAGAGAACTCGCCTAGGTCACAAAAGTGTCGATTACCTGACCTTTATTAAAATGAATGAGGGGTGGATCTCGGAGGGTTACTGCACGCCGGAAGACTTGTTCTGACTTCTATGCAGCTGTCCTTCTCTTCAAGCCTCATGACTCCACACACAGCTGTCCTTTAGCGTCCTCCTCCCTCCGCCACCGTTACAAACTAGGGTGCAAACCCTACTGGTTTAATTTTTTCTGGCCTCTGTGCTTCAGTGGCTGCAACCAAAAAAACTGGGCAAACAATGTCTACAAGGTCAACGTATGGCGAAAAATGACTATTTTCAGCATTTATATGGCATAATTTTTCTGGCCTCTGTGCTTCAGTGGCTGCAACCAAAAAAATTTATATTTTCAGCATTTATATGGCATATTTTTTCTGGCAACTGTGCTTCAGTGGCTGCGTCCAAAAAAACTGGGCAAACAATGTCTACAAGGTCAACACACTGGGCAAAAAATGCCTACAGGGCAAATAATGCCTAAAAGGTCAACTTATACACTACTACAGCGATGGATACGGATTACGTAAAATTTATTATGGCTGCTTGAAAAAAGTCACTCCGGTGTTTTTTCTGGAGACGGTAATATTATGGATATTTAGACAGAATGTGAACACGGGCACACAGCTAGATAGCAGTTGGTTGAATAACACACTGGGCAAAAAATGCCTACAGGGCAAATAATGCCTACAAGGTCAACTTATACACTACTACAGCGAGGGATACGGATT
This sequence comes from Xenopus petersii, assembly GCA_038501925.1. Classification (NCBI taxonomy): domain Eukaryota; kingdom Metazoa; phylum Chordata; class Amphibia; order Anura; family Pipidae; genus Xenopus; species Xenopus petersii. The sequence continues at coordinate 85,589,760 of CM076687.1, forward strand.
ACGTAAAATTTATTATGGCTGCTTGAAAAAAGTCACTCCGGTGTTTTTTCTGGAGACGGTAATATTATGGATATTTAGACAGAATGTGAACACGGGCACACAGCTAGATAGCAGTTGGTTGAATAACACACTGGGCAAAAAATGCCTACAGGGCAAATAATGCCTAAAAGGTCAACTTATACACTACTACAGCGATGGATACGGATTACGTAAAATTTATTATGGCTGCTTGAAAAAAGTCACTCCGGTGTTTTTTCTGGAGACGGTAATATTATGGATATTTAGACAGAATGTGAACACGGGCACACAGCTAGATAGCAGTTGGTTGAATAACACACTGGGCAAAAAATGCCTACAGGGCAAATAATGCCTAAAAGGTCAACTTATACACTACTACAGCGGTAGTAAAATAAAAAAAAAGTTAAATAAAAAAAGAATGAATATTAAAAAAAAAAAATTAAAGTTGGTGCTGCTGAACTACTAGGAGCAGCAGATTAGCACACCAGTCCCACTCCCCAACACTGCTAGACTAATAGCACTGGGCTCTTATAGTAGTAGTAGTAGTAGTAGTAGTAGTAGTAGTAAAACAACAAAAAAATAAATAAAAGCAGTCCTTACAAGGACTATTGCTATTGCAGCAGTCAGCAGATGAGATCAGAAGCAGGACAGCTGCCCACTGCAGCTACATACAGAGCACTGCAGTAGAAGGTAGATTACTAGCCAGCAAAGCTACCTAAGCTTAAATGTCCCTCAAACCCCTGCAGACTTCTGTCCCTCCAATAACAGAGCAGTATCAAAACGATTACTAGCCAGCAAACTTTCAACTGTCCCTGAAATCACTAACAGGCAGCAGCTCTCTCCCTACACTATCTCTTCAGCACACACAGGCAGAGTGAAAAAAAGCTGCAGGGCTTCGGTTTTTATAGGGAAGGGGAGTGGTCCAAGGGAGAGCTTCCTGATTGGCTGCCATGTACCTGCTGGTCTGGGGTGAGAGGGCAAAAAAAAGCGCCAACAATGGCGAACCCAAAATGGCGAACGTCGCGCGACGTTCGCGAACTTCCGGCGAGCGCGAACACCCGATGTTCGCGCGAACAAGTTCGCCGGCGAACAGTTCGCGACATCTCTACAGATAATTGATTAGTAGGGCAATGTCCCTGTAACAACCCATCTCAGAACTAAAGAACAAGGGGAGTGCATTGGGCTTTTTGATAACAAGACTTGGAGGAGACGCACTCCATGCTGACTGGCTTTCTCATACATACTAAGCAGCTCAGTCATATCTGTGGAACTAAAGCTCATTTAGAATACAGTCCACCCCCTAAGGATACATTATACAGCTTCCCATCACTTCCTTGGAACTCTTGAAAAGATAAACATTTAAGTCAGTGGCATTTTCACAATAGCGGAAAGGGACAAAGGTTTCTTCTCTAACTGGATGAGGCATAAATAAAAGGATACATATTCTATATTCTAAATCTGAATAATGAAAGACAAGTTAAAAAGAGCAGAAGGAGGTTGAAATGCATGAATTAATTGTTCCAGGTTTGCGATGTCTGGAAAAACCTCCTTCTGATGTCTTAACAGTCTGAGGATTCTGAAACCTATTGCTCTGCTACTGTACTTGAAAGCTCTTTGCTTTCGGATTGTAGAGAAAATGAAATGATTTATATTTGTTACAATATAACAAATGCATTTAATAACACAGTTAATCTCTGTTGACAAATTATGGTAAAATAACTTATGTTAGCAGGGAGTTTATTTGAACAATAATGTAATTTTCTTTATAGTGCCATGCATACAAATGGTCTCCAGATCTCACACTATATCCTGGATTCTGCAGCCAAAATGCTTTTTACGCCTCTTTTTTTACAGGAAGGTCAATTCTATTTTAATGTGCTTTGGCAGCGAAAGAGTGTAGTAAAACTGCCCTCGCTCACACAGTGATTTATAAGGTTTTCACAGGCACTGTAAAAAAGACAATTAAGAATACAGTTTGTTTCCCGACTGGCTGGGGAAACAGCCCATAAATTGAGGGGATAAAAAGCACAATAGATTGTGTTCTTTTTATTATTTATGTATTTTGGGAGGTTTATGGGAAATCCATATCTGACAGAATACTTCACATTAAACTTTTAGCAGCAAAATACTGGGTCATACTGTATGAGCTGCATGTGTGCACCAAACAGTCAGATAACATAGGCATCACAGTATCTTCAAGCACTTTGCCTTAAGGTGCTATGCATAATTCTGATTACAAAAAAAAAAAACCCAATGTGTTGCAGAGACGCTTCATGAAAGAAATGCTAAATGACTTTGGATTGAAAATATGTTATATTTATAAGACTTTGTTTTTCTTTTTACATAGAAAATGAGAGTGTAAAGCTGGCCACAGACGCAAAGATCCGAGCGTATGAATCAAAGTACGATCGGACTTTCCCATCTCCCAACCTGTCACTAACCATTCAGATCAAAGTCTTACCATTCCAACCAAATAAAGTAGTTAAAGAACAGATCAGCCGATGTTTTGCCCCTGACAGCAATCGTACGATAGACAAAGCTGGTGATAGTCTCCCTCTGAAAATCGTACGATCGGCAATACACGCAGAGATATTACCGTATATACTCGAGTATAAGCTGACCCAAGTATAAGCCGAGGTACCTAATTTTACCTACGAAAACTGGGAAAACTTATTGACTCTAGTATAAGCCTAGACACAACTACAGCCCTGTCTCCCAGCAGTGCACATTCTGCCAAAGCGACCACCCCAGCGATCAACCGGACTTCTTTGCAAAAATTCGTAGCGACAAAAAAAATTGCTGCATGTCAAAATTGTTGCACACATAAAAATTGTTGTTCATCAAAATTCTTCGGATGCCCATTGACTTAAATGCATTTGAACAAAATTGTTAAGGGGTTATGCTGTCACCTAGTGGCAGACCGTATATTAGCACAGGATGTGTTTTGTATTCCTAGCACAGGAAGTGATATAGCTGTGACAGCCAGGTTTATGTATTGTGAGATCTGCACTGCAGCATGATTAAACAGCAGCTCTGAGTGGACCTGCACAGTCTCTGCATTATTGAACAGAACCACTGCAAACATGGTGTCAGAAGCTTGAACTACAGCACACCATCCACGCATCCAGCTGGAAAAGAAACTCTCAGCATTCTAAGCATTGGTATTTAAGCAACCATGTACGCGAACATGATACCTCCACCAGCCGAGATGAAGATGTCCGGCGACTTGGCTACCAACTGGGAAACATTCAAAGCTGAATTTCAAGACTTTATGTTAGCTTCCGGACTGGACGAGAAATCGGAAGAGGTACAGGCAGCCACTCTGAGGCGTCTAATGGGTGGTGAGTGCAGACACATCTATCGCCATAATCTGCATCTGACAGAGGAACAGCAAAAGAGCGCCACTGCCATCTTGGATGCCCTTGAAGCACATTTCAAGCCGACAAAGAATGTAATCTTCGAGCGCTTTGTCTTCGGATCATGCAAGCAAGAGCAGGGTGAGACGATTGACTGTTTTGTAACCAGACTGAGGGAGAAAGCAGCAACATGTGATTATGGACAGTTAAAAGATGAACTTATCAGAGACAGGCTGGTGCTAGGTATTACTGATGAAAGCACGCGCCGTCGCTTGCTAAGAGAAAGGGAACTCACGTTGGCGTCTGCCATTGATATTTGCCGAGCTGCGCAGCAAACAGATTTGCGAATGAAAGTGCTGACACAGGCCAGAGCAGATGACAGTATTAATGCTACAGCTGCCCAAAAGCCAGCACTTCTAAGCACCATAAAGCCCAGCATAGCACGATATCCTAACTACTCCAGAAGCCCTGAAAAGTGTAAGTATTGTGGCAGCACACACAACCAGGGGAGAGCGCAATGCCCAGCTTTTGGCAAGACTTGCCGACTTTGCGGCACCCTCAACCACTTTGCAGCAGTGTGCCTTAAAGCAAAACATGACCAGCGTCAGCTACATACAGTTGACGATCAAGTGGAGCTTGAATGGGAGGTGGACAAGGAGGGCAATGGACATATATACACCGCCAGTACTATGGGCCCACCCAGCTCCCGAGGAAAAAAGTGGTTTGTCAACCTTCAGCTCCATGGCATCCGACAACGTTGCCAGCTTGACTCAGGAGCAACATGCAACGTCATGAGCCTTCATGATAAACACAAGATAGCACCCAAGGTAAGACTAGTACCTAGCCAGACAAGACTCAATCTGTATTCGGGGGAGGTGATGAAGTCATTGGGCCTTTTTCGTACGGAATGCTTCATAAAGGGTCTACGCCACAGACTGGAATTCGAAATAGTCCAAGCAAGCCAGAACCCGCTCCTATCGGGCTCAACATGTGAACGTTTGGGTCTAATGCGCATTACTATTCCAGACGAACTCCACAATCTGGAAAGCCATACCACAGGGGTGCTAACTGAGCACCAGCTTACCAGCACATACCATGATGTGTACAATAGTCCGATAGAGTCTCTACCGGGGGAAGTGCACTTTGACCTAGATCGAACTGTCACACCAGTACAATGCTCGCCACGCAATGTTCCAGTCGCACTGAGGGAAGCTGTAAAAGTCCAGCTGGACAAACACATACAGGATGGGAACCTAGCCCCAGTGACTGAACCCACAGACTGGATAAGCAACATGGTTATAGTCAAAAAAGCTGACAAAATCAGAATCTGCATTGACCCAAGGGCATTGAACAAAGCGCTGAAAAGGTCCCACTATATAATGCCAACACTTGAAGATGTCCTCTATAAACTGCCCAAAGCCCGTACTTTCTCATTGGTGGATGCCCGGGATGCATTCCTACAAATCAAATTGGACACTGAGAGCAGCTTTCTTACTACCTTTTGGACACCCTGGGGGCGAATGCGCTGGCTCAAACTACCCTTCGGTGTGTCTGTAGCCCCAGAGGTGTATCAAAGAAAACAGCATGAACTACTAGCCGGCTTGCGAGGTGTGGAGCCAATTGCAGATGATATACTAATAGTGGGCTGTGGAGACTCACTAGAAGAGGCCACTCGCGACCACGATGCCAACATGATTGCCCTTATGAACCGCTGCAGAGAAGTGAAACTGAGACTGAGCATCAAGAAGCTACAGTTTAAACTTAATGAGGTCCGCTTCCACGGTCATATACTATCAGCAGAGGGGTTAAAGCCAGATCCTGAGAAGGTGAGGGCAATAAAAGACATGCCGGCTCCAACCGATTCAAAGGGAGTGCAAAGGTTCATCGGATTCGTCACCTACCTGTCAAAATTCATGCCCCGCCTCTCAGCGGTGTGCGAGCCCTTGCGCAGGCTCGTGGATAAAGACATGCCATGGCACTGGCTGCCAAAGCACCAGGAAGCAGTTGATGAGGTCAAGCGACTAATTACCACAGCACCGGTACTAAGATACTATGACATTAGCAAGCCCATTACAGTTCAAAGTGACTCCAGTCAGAATGGCCTCGGATGCTGCCTATTGCAAGATGGCCAACCTGTAGCATTTGCTTCCAGAGCCCTCACTGCAACTGAGCAGAATTACGCTCAGATCGAGAAAGAATGCCTAAGCATTGTGTTTGCCTGCCACCGTTTCCACAGTTATTTGTACGGTCGGGGAAACATCACGGTTGAAACAGACCACAAACCGCTAGTCGCAATATTCAACAAACCTTTGCTTAGTGCCCCAAAACGACTTCAAAGCATGCTACTCTCACTCCAAAACTATGCTCTGGAGGTAACCTATAAACCGGGCCCATATATGTATGTCAGTGATACACTGAGCAGAGCCACAGCACGCTGGCACGAAGCGGATGCACCTCATGCCCAGCATTCAGTCTGCAGCTTGTACCATGCAGAGCTCGACATAGAGGGCATAAACCAGGCCGACTATTTAAATGTCACGCATCAGCGTCTGTCGCAGATCAGGGAGTCCTCTGAGCAAGATGAACACCTCAAGATCCTCAAATCAGTTGTGCTCAATGGATGGCCTGATTCAAGGGCAGAGACACCTGTGGCTATTAGAGAGTATTGGAACTACCGGGATGAAATAAGCTTACAGGACGGGGTGTTCTTCAAGGGCCAATGCATTATCATTCCAAAGCAACTACGTGCAGAGATGCTACGTCGCATTCATTGGAGCCATATAGGTGGTGAGGCATGCTTCAGGCAGGCTAGAGAAACACTGTTTTGGCCGAATATGCATGGGGAGATTAAAGACTATGTAGAACAGTGCACTGTGTGTAACGAATATGCACATGAACAACAAAAAGAGACTATGATGTCACATCCCCTCCCTACACGGCCATGGCAGATTCTGAGTATGGACATATTCAACTACGCTGGCAAGGAATTTCTGCTTATTGTCGATCACTATTCAGATTTTTGGGAAATAGAACTGCTGCCTGACCTGTCGGCAGACACCACCATTAAGAGATGCAAGGCTCAACTTGCCAGGTATGGCCAACCTGACCGAGTCATTACGGACAATGGTCCACAATTTGCTTGTGCTATGTTCACCAAGTTCTCTCAGGAATGGGGTTTTGAGCATGTTACTTCGTCACCAATGTACCCTAAAGCTAACGGTAAAGCAGAATCGGCAGTGAAAATTGTTAAAGGCCTGTGCAGGCGAGCAAAACGTGCAGGAGACGACCCATGGAAATCAATCTTGCTGTGGAGAAATACGCCTACAATTGGCATGGACACTAGCCCCGCGCAACGCCTAATGGCCCGCAGGCTGAAAACTCCCCTCCCAGTGACTGACACACTACTGGAACCTTGTGTTGCATCAGAAGTTCCTGGCAAGCTGCATTTCAAACGGCAAGTGGCAAAACATGCATATGATAAAACGGCCAGGGACCTTCCGGCACTAAATGTGGGGCAAAATATAAGAATGAAGCCTCTTCCAGGTGACAGGACTGGCATATGGAGACTAGGAACTTGCCTCCAAGAAACAGACCCTCGCTCCTATCTGGTTGAGGTGGAGGGTACACTGTACAGGCGCAATCGAGTGGACCTCAGGCCAGCAGAGCCCAGTCCTAGCAAGCCTGCAGTAACAGTAACAGAGTCCAGTGAAACACCGAGACTAGAAGTGGAGGCTACAGTGGAGAGCCAGTCTGAGAACTTGCCTGCAACGGACTGCACATCGGCCTCACAGCCTGAGAGTGAACCTGAGATCCCGCGTTACTCACGCAGTGGCAGGCGAATTCAGCCACCAAAAAGACTTAACCTTTAAATAGTTTTCAAACAGTCATGTTTGGTTATCTTTGAAAAAAGTTACATATGTGCATGTTATTTAAGTACAGTAGGGCAAATAACGTTACTACTTGAAGGCTTGAAATATTGTTTAAATATGTTGGATTATACAGTTAGAAAAGGGAGATGTTAAGGGGTTATGCTGTCACCTAGTGGCAGACCGTATATTAGCACAGGATGTGTTTTGTATTCCTAGCACAGGAAGTGATATAGCTGTGACAGCCAGGTTTATGTATTGTGAGATCTGCACTGCAGCATGATTAAACAGCAGCTCTGAGTGGACCTGCACAGTCTCTGCATTATTGAACAGAACCACTGCAAACAAAAATAGTCGCACGTATAATAGTTGTCACTTTGTTTTGATAATTTTTGCACCGTTTCTTGAATTGTTCAGCAAAATGGGACAGATCTGGTGAAACCGAATGCATGTGCCATTTGTGCACAAACACAAATACATATGTGTTACATTGTCTGTAAAAGATTGTTTTTGCAAAAGTTTTGTCGCAAGTTGTCGCAAATATCGTGTAAGTGTAATGCTAATCTGGGCTATCCACATGGGCGGATTTTAATGAAGGCTTGGGGAGGCTAAGCCTCCCCAAACCAGCAGGGTAAATGTCCTTAAAACTTGGGGATGTGAAAGACTGATTCACACACAGCCATACCGTGCAATAAAAAGCAGAGAGTTCGTTTCACTTGCAGGTCACCGTAGTCTCACACAGGCTGAGAGATCAGCTGACCGAGGGAGGGGGCGGGACCTGCAGAGCTCAGAGCTGATCTTCCTGGAAGCAGCAGTGTATGCTAAATGAAACTTCAGCTATAGCCAACTTGTGCAACATCTACAGGACTGCAGTGAGTGTAAGAGATCCCAAGTAGTTATATTTATTTATTCCACAAACCAGGCTGCCCCATTGTCATTTATATATATTTAGGATGTCACTGAAAGACTTCAAATACATTCAGAAACATAAGCAATGAGAATGGAACAATGATTTGCTGTGTGTGTAACATGTATTTGTAGCTTCCTTTAACCCATGGTTAGAAATATGTATTTAATCTGAGTCAACTTGCTGCAGTTTTACCCCTTCCTGCCCTGATTCACATGCCAAGATGTGCTTGTCACGATGGAATCCTGGTGACAAAACTAGAGTACAGGGAGAAGGACAGTGAGGTGAGATTAAGTAAGGAAACACTGCTGTGTGGTTTTCATTTAGAGAGACTAGCCCAAGTCTGTATCTATTTCATGTAATCTCATGACTTTATATTTTGGGGAAAATATATTTTCTTAGGTGAAAGCTTCCACTATGTATTTGACATATGCTATTCTGCATTTATTTTTCTATGTTTGTCAGGGATGTTATACAGTGTACACAGAACTAGTTATTTTATCAGAGAGACACTCCAGATGGGGAACACAATAATATTTGTTTTAAAGGAGAACTAAAGCCTAACTAAAGTAGGCAGAAATGTTGTACATGATGTTCTGTGCTTCTGTACCAGCCCAAGGCAACCACAGCCCTTTAGCTCCTAGTAGCTCCCCATCTTCATTCACTGCACTTGCTCTGGGTTTAGGGACAGAAACATAATATACTGTATATATACACATATATATATTGCAATATAAGGCTGATTAGTACATAATTGAGATTATTGGTACAAACCAGCACAATTAGCATCAGAATTTAATCAGCAGTCCTGTAGTACTAGCTTATATAACAGAGCAACCTCATTTCCTGATTTGCAACGACCCCTAAGCTTAGCTTCTAAACAGCTGCTCAAAGCTCGCTGAGCATGTACATGTCAATGACACTCTTAAAGGGGTTGTTCACCTTCAGGTTAACTTTTAGTATTTTATAAATTGGCAAATTCTAAGCAACTTTTCAATTGGTCTTCATTTCTTCTTTTTAATAGTTTTAGAGTTATTCACCGTCTTCTTATGGATCTTTCCAGCTTTCAAATGGGGGTCATTGACCCCATCTAAAAAACAAATGCTCTGTAAGGCTACAAGTGCATTGTTATTGCTACTTTTTATTACTCGTCTTTCTATTCAGGCCTCTTATATTCTATTCCAGTCTCTTATTCAATTCAATGCATGATTACCAAGGTATTTTGGACTATAGCAACCAGATTGTTGGAACTGCAAAGTGGAGAACTGCTAACTTAAAAGCTAAATAACTCAAAAACCACAAATAATAAAAAATGAAAATTGATTGCAAATCTCCACATCATACTAAAAATGTATTTAAAGGAGAAGGAAAGTCTTCTTCCACTTGGGGGTGCCAAATGTTAGGCACCCCTAAGTGATTGTATTAACTTACCTGAAACCCTGGGCTGATGCTCCTATCAGCAGAAAACTTCCCCCGGCCCAGGGAGCGATCCTCTTCCAGCTTTTTCTTTCTTCAAATTTCCCCGGGCAGACGCATGCACAGTAGAATGAAATAGTAAATTTTTTTGTTAAAGTTCAGCTCTTCACTCTAAGGCACATTTGCAGCTGCGAGAAGCAAGAAGAAGCTGAAGAGGATCGTTTTGTGGTGCTCACTGGAATAGCCCAGGGCCGGTGCTGTTTTCTGCTGATAGGAGCACCGGCCCGGGGTTTTAGGTAAGCTAATACAATTACTTGAGTTGCCTAACATTTGGCACCCCCAAGTGGAAGAGGACTTTCCTTCTCCTTTAAAGGTGAAAACCCCCTTTAACAAAATACAAGATAGGGAGTTCTATGTTGAACTCCTGGATCATTACTACTATAGAGATGCTGAACCTTCAGGCTGGTTTAGCATGTAAAATATAGCATTTCTAGCCATATTTACCGTTAGGGTTCAGTTCTCTTTTAAGAAAAGACCACTATCAAGCACGGTGGCCAATGCACTAAGAGAGATCTCCTAGTGTGGACGGCTGCATTGGGGCACACACATTTGCTTAATGAGTGAGGTGACTATAGCACTCTATAGGGGAATTTTTCTTAAAAAAATACTATTGTTTCCCCTATCTGCACTGAAAGCACTGTTAGCCTGCGATCTTTAATTAGCCTTCCCAAACTCGAAAGTCACCCTCCGCCTATGGCTATCCAGATCACAAGGAGTTAATGTGTCCAGCTATTGGTATGAGCATGGGTTATACTGCGACTTACACAATAGGGTCAGGGCCTTCGCCAAGTGGAAGCTATCCCTTTAAGGTGTAGTAGAACTACAAAACACAAGCTACTGTATATAAAAGATAGGAATTGGACGCCAGGAGGTTCTTTGGTGCAAATAACAGATGGAATTTATTAGCATAAGCACTGACCACAAGTTTACTCATAGTTGGTTTGCATATCACAGAGGAGGAATGATACAGCACAATGAAGACTGTCACTCCTATAAGACATAGTAGTCAAGTGTACAGCGCCGTTTCTGGGGAAGGAGCCGCCTGCAATGCCGCCCGCCGCACCGACTTACCTGTCGGGAGGGGAGGCAGGAACACGATTTCAGAGAGCGCAATTGCGCTCTCTCGCAATAGCGCAGCCGAATTTCCGGTTTAAAAACCGGAAATTCGGCTCTTAAAGGTGCAGGAGCAGCTTTTTGCCATCCCTGGAATCCTCTCTGGCGCTGCCGCTTGAGGCGAGCAGCTCAGCTCGCCTCATTGGCGGAGAGCCCCTGCAAGTGTACATCAATTCCCAGAAGACAGAAATACCTTTGTGGGGATCGGGAGCACCAGTGGAGTAGTTAGGGAGATGAAGTCTAAAGCCTAACACCCTATCCACTGAGTCCTTGCACTAAAGGCAAGTAAAGAAGCCTTTGGGAAGCTACTCCCTGCTACTATCCTTGATGGAGCACACAGCTGCTCATGCTATTTAGAGCTGACTATCTCACTCTCCTAGAGAGTCTATTAAAGATCTGCCCTAATGATAGCTAACCTATCATTCCTGGTCCCTGACTTAATCACCAAAGGTACAGGTGATTCCAGGCTCAATGGGAAACACTTAGCTGGAAGGACACCAGGAGCCAAAGAGGAAGAGGCCACTGCCTACACAAGCTATAAAGCATTGTGGCAGGAAATGGTATTACACCTTTTGACCAATAACTAATGCTGTACTAAATGACAAGTTACAGGGGCTTATACCCAACAAAAGATATAAGAAAAAGGGTAGGGATTCAACTTTATAGGGCATAGCAATCCTATAGGTCCCTACATAAGTGATGATTTATTTCTTGGGGGCGTGGCTGTGAGCGTGGCTACAGTGCACATGCTCACAGCTGCTCATTAGCCTTCCTGTTTTGTCTAAAACATGTTTATGTTTTGTAAGTCAGTTCCTGTCCTGCCCTTGTCTCCTCTGGTCCTGATTCCCTGGTTTTGACCTTGGCCTGTAATCTGGACTTTGATTGTTTGATGCCTGCCTTGACTCTGCCTGTTTTTTGGACTGTGTTTTGATTGCTACCTGCCCTGATCAACTGCTTGTTCTTCGGAGTTGCTTTCTGCCTGTTCCTGTTTTTTTCAGTTTTTGTTATTGAACCTTTTGTTTAAAAGCAGTTTATGCCTTTGTAATTTTAGGAAGGGACAGTTCCTTATCAAAAGTGCAACCAGTTTTTCTAACAGATTCACTGCTCATGCTCTGTGCTACTGTCAGTTACCTGTGCTTAAGGGCAAGTTACTCACAATATACTGTAGATAGAATAACAGTAGACTATTATATAGAACTAATCAAGACTGATTAGTAATAAATTCTCATTACACAGCAGATTAGAAACCAGTGAAATTTGCATGAGATTTAATAATCAGGTCTGTGGCATCAGATTATATGAGAGACAAACCTTACTTTCTGCTTAGCTTCACAACAGCTGCTCAGATTAATATCCAATATGGTGCTTCCCTGTGCACAACGCTGAAGGCCTGAATCATTACCTTAAGAGAGATTCTGAAAATTTAAGATGATGAAGTATATTCAGTATATAAAATACAACTATCCTACCCATACTTGTTTAGTTCTCCTTTAAACTAATTAAACGTCGGTCACAAATCCCTTATTAACTACAGTGAAATGAAGTTATAAAATTTAATATTATTTAGTATAAGCATGCCTTAAATTTAGGGGCAAATTTACTTAAGGTCGAATATCGAGGGTTAATTAACCCTCGATATTCGACTGTCGAAGTTAAATCCTTCGACTTTGAATATCGAAGTCGATCGATTTATCGCTATTCGTTCGATGGAACAATTAAATCCTTAGAATCGTTCGATTCAAAGGATTTTAATCCATCGATCGAACGATTTTTGTTTGACCAAAAAAAGCTAGCAAAGCCTATGGGGACATTCCCCATAGGCTAACATTGACTTCGGTAGCTTTTAGGTGACTACCTAGGGTTTTTTTTCTTAAAGAGACAGTACGAACGATTTTTAGTTCAAACCGTTCGATTCGAAGTCGAAGGTCGAAGTAGCCCATTCGATGGTCGAAGTAGCCAAAAAAACTATCGAAATTCAACGTTTTTTTCCTCTATTCCTTCACTCGAGCTAAGTAAATGGGTCCCTAAGTATTTACTCTCAGAATAACAAGATATTTTTTTCATTTAAAATCTTGAAAGATCTATTTAAGTAAATACATTTGCAATATATCAGGAACTCCCTGGTTTAGAACCAGGGATCTGAGACTTACTACCCACAGTTTCTCAAGGTTGAGCCACAGGAGGCTGTCTACTACAATATCAAATGCCTGTCCTGATTTTCTGCCTGCTTCATGGACTGTGTTTTGCTTATGTGGCATGTCAACTCCATGTTTCTTACTTCACCCTACATATTATTTGCATTTATTTATGTGGGGCCACTTGCCAAACAAAATCCAAGGCTATACTGATATAGACTAGGTTAAATCATAGCATTATATACTGCACGTGTGCTTATAATCCCCTTCCAGGAAGTAACACTAGGCCAGATTTTCTATTTGTGTAGAGGGAAATAAGATCTGAAAGTCCTCAGGGGAGTGATGCTTGTGTGTATCTCTGGAAGGGCAATGAGGCTTAAATATAAGCAACTTTTTTTCCAATTTCATAGAGAAGTGCACCCCACTTCCTGAATGGTTTCTGCATGGAGTTAATGGTCCGTGGCTGTTTTAGGAGGTAACCTCCAAGTGTAGTTTCCTGGCCTCATACACCTCTGGGTTTTATTCCAGCATCACTGTGCAAATCATCATAAATTCAAACAATAGAAAAAGCTCTCATAGCCATATCCAATTGATTACACACATGTGTATAAGCTCAACAGTGAGAGTCTATGGCCTTTCATCTAGTGACAACAGCACAATACAAGCAGTTTGTGTACCATTCACCGAGAGCAAAGGCAGAAAACTAGCAGTTCTGTTTAAATAATGCAGATCCGCCCGAAATTTACAGAGACATGATATAAGAGTTGTGGAGGTAATATTGTGCTCACTCTCACTTCACTTCCAAGGTTTTGAACCAGAAAAGTTTTATGTCTTATTTTAGTCTAATGCAGAGGTTCCCAATCTTTAATAACAGTGAGCCACATTCAAATGTTAAAAGAGTTGGGAAGCAACACAAGCATGAAAAAAGTCCCTTGGGGTACCAAATAAGGGCTGTGATTGGCTATTTGGTAGCCGCTATGTGGACTGGCAGCCTACAAGACGCTCTACTTAGGCACTATACTTAGTTTTTATGCAAACTAACTTGCTTCCAAGCCTGGAATTCAAAAATAAGCTTTGAGGCCACTGGGAGCAACATCCAAGGGGTTGGAGAGCAACATGTTGCTCATGAGCTACTGGTTGGGGATTAGGGATGTAGCGAACAGTTCGCCGGCGAACTAGTTCGCGCGAACTTCGACTGTTCGCGTCCGCCGAATGTTCGCGAACGTCGCGCGACGTTCGCCAATACGAGTTCGCATTCGATTCGAACAAAAATCGTTCGACCATTTGACCATTCGATTCCTTCGACCGCTAAAATCGAAGGATTTTCGTTCGAATCGAACGATCTAAGCCATTGGATCGAATGAAATCATTCGATCGAATAGCTTCGATCGTTCGAGTCGAACGAAAATCCTTCAATCGAACGATTAAAATCCTTCGATCGTTCGAATCGAACGATTTTCGGATGTTCGAAGTTCGCGAACTGTTCGCGAACTGTCCGCATTTTTTGCCAGTGTTCGCGAACGGCGTTCGCGAACACATCGGCGGCGGTTCGCTACATCCCTATTGGGGATCACTGGTCTAATGCAATGCAAAGAGGATTTTATTCTCTTTGTAGTACTTTGAGAGCCAGAGTGAACAATGTATGCTGTAGACTAGAACCCTCTGGCTAAAGAAAGGTGAACCTATAAAGTCTGCAAGGAATTGGCTTGTGTAAGGTTATCATCAAGGCAATAATGAAATGAGTTTCTTTACTTCTTGACAAAATATAGCAAATAAAGTTTGGCACTACAAAAGGGGCCAAATGATTTAAAATAACTGTGCCTTTTTTGAAGGCTGAAATCAGCAAACAGGTATGGGACCTGTTTTCCAGAATGCTCAGGACCTGGGGTTTTCCGGGTAACAGATCTTTCCGTAGTTTGGGTCTTCATGCCTTAAGTCTTCTAGAAATTCATTTAAACGTGAAATAAACTCAATAGGCTGGTTTTGCTTCCAATAAGGATTAATTATATCTTAGTTGGGATCAAGTACAAGCTACTGTTTTATTATTACAGAGAAAAAGGAAATCATTTTTAAAAAATTGGATTATTTGGATAAAATGGAGTCTATGGGAGACAGCCATTCCGTAATTCGGAACATTCTGGATATCGGGTTTCCAGATAAGGGATCCTATACTTGTAGTAGAAATAACAACAGAATTTGGATTATAACTTTGCTTATCTGCTGGTGCCATGCAAGTGATTGTGCAGGTGAACCTGGTAATATGTCTGTGTTGCTGTTGCTTCACAAGTTAAATTTAGTTTTCATTAATGTTTCACTGCAAACTGTTTCATTGAACTGATCTCTCCAAGCTGTGCATTCTGTCATTCAGCACTGCGGAATACGTTGGTACTTTATAAATATGTGCTGCTAATAATAATAACACAAACATACAAATAATGACATCTACAAATAGTGAAGACACACACATATACATCATTACTTGCACGCAGTCACACACTGTGCAGTTTATTAAAAGATTATTTTACCACGTCTGACTGTACAAAATGAAATGGGATATTGCTTCAGTTTCAGATGGTATGGGCCCTGATAATCCTTGCTACAAAATGGAAATATATCATTTGAATTACAATTTTAAGAATGCTTATAGAGAGTATTATGTTATAAATGAGATTTTAATTATATCCATTATATATATTACTATTGGTTTATATATATTTATATAATCTACAGTCTGGTCATTTCCCTATGGGACCAGACTGTAAATTATATCCTTATAAACGGCGCGTTCATGCGTCAGAACGCGCCGATTATAAGCTTAAAGAGACAGCACTCGCAGCTGCTGCCTTGCTTCCCACTGCTATAGCTTTCGGGGCTCCCCATTTAATCACGGATTTACCCGTTTTATGCGATGAAGGGCTTCTCTTTCCTTCATCGCATCTCTCACTCCTGTCACAAGTCTCCCTGCAGCTGCCTCCCTGGTGTCGCTTTCCTCACAGGATTCGGCTCCATTTTCACTCCCCCTCCCGTCCAGTGTCTGAATTCTCGCTCCGCCTCCCTTACACTGCCTAAATCTCGCTCTGCCTCCCTTACACTACAAAGTCTCGCTCTGCCTCCCATCCACTCGCTCCCCCTCCTTCCCTGCATGACCGGTAAAAGAAAATGATGTGACACAGAGGGGGAGCGATTCTTTAGATAGTGGACGGGAGGGGGAGTGAAAATGTAGAGGAATCCTGTGAGGAAAAGAGCGAGACCAGGGAGGCAGCTGCAGGAGACGTGTGCCATTTAGAAAGCAACAATAAAATACAGGTACCTAAAAGAGCTGCAGTTAAAGATAAAAACCAACTGTAGAGACACTTCAAAAAAAGTAAAACTGAACCCAGAAACTGTAGATTATAATAGATAATGTACCCCCCACTTAAAATTTATAAAGATATTAATAGTCACCTCGGAGTTATGTGACCTGTATAAAAGCACTCGGCCTGCGGCCTCGTGCTTTTATATGGTCACATAACTCCTCGGTAACATAATATCTTTATAAATTACAGTAGGGTGTACATTATCCACTATATATATTGTACTGTATCTACATACATACATAGTTTTACTTTAAAATTATTGTAAACAAGGGTCCCCAAGTTGCAGCAACAAGAATTTTAGAGAAATGCCAGTCGAGTACAGAATAATCCTTAACGACAGAATTATCTAATCTACTATTACTAATAATCGAGTGTCATTTCAGTCTTTTTTTTTTTAACCTGGTTTAGATGAATTTCGCAGTCCTGGTAGCTTTTTGTTTTTTCAGGGTTTTTTTGGTGTTGCAGTAATATCAATTTCTGTAACCTGAATTCCTACTTATTAAATGAATATAACTATATAACAGAACATCTATTCTGATTATCTAATTCAATGGCATTTTTTTTCATTTTCCAAACTTGCATAAATTGTACTGTTGTCCCACCGCACACACAAATAGTGATGGGAGAATCTGGCGTGAAAAATTTGCTAAACGTGAATTTTGACACCAGCGTCAATTGGCGGGCGTCAAAATAGACGCAGATTAAAGTCAATGGGCGTGGTGTTTAATTGTCGCCGGCGTCTGAATTTTCGGCTGTGTAAAAAAACAAAACGTTGACACAGGCGGATTTTCACTGCAAATTTGCCGCAAATTCACGCCTGGCAAATAAATTTGCCCATTACAGAGTCTGACACACTCAACCATGTCAATTATATAACCAACCATGGAGTTGGCAAATACATTCTGTGATCTGAAATCAGGACAGGACTCTGCATTAACTGACACAAAATCCTGCCACGTCCCAGTCCCAACCCCAGAACACACCCCTCACGCTTAATCCATGACGTCACCAGTCAAGCCCCAATGTTCCCTGTTCCTCTTACCAGAAGTTTGAGGGAGCAAACGTTATGGAGTCAGTGCTAGACCCAGCTCCATGTGCAAACAAGGCGAGTCCCGCCCCCCAAAGAGGGCAAATTGTCGCCAGTGACTGCTTCGCACACTTCACACCACTTCTACATGAACAAATTTATAACCACTACGCAAATTCACTAAAATGTGAAGTTGCGTCCTGGGTATTGAACGTTGGCGACTTTTCGCTAGCAATACTTCTTCAGTGTGAGCATGAACCCCCCTTAAAATGAATATTTCATGGCCCTCAAATTCCTGGGGAAAAATGTTAACCCAAAGGGCAGAGACAGGTGAGAAGATTCGGGGAGATTAGTCGCCCGGCAACAAATTGCTTCTTCTTCAGGCGAATAATCTCCTCAAACTACCTCTCCGCTGGCTAGAATCTAAATCACCGGCGGGATGGCACTCGGATCTTTAGTTTTTCCGAAGTTGTCCGAAGTTTCGCCGTGAGGCAACTTCGGGCGATTTCGAAAAACGAAGTGCTCTGAGTGCCATCCCACCAGCAATTTCGATTTTAGCTGGCAATTTAGATTCTAGCCAGCGGGGAGGCAGTTTGGGGAGATTAGACGCCTGAAGAAGAGGCGATTTGACACCGGGCGACTAAATCTCCCCGAATCTTCTCGTCTGCCTTTGCCCTAAGTTAGGACATTTGCAGGCAATCCTGCTTAAAAAAGGAAAAGTCGCCAGCATTTTTTTAACTTTAATGCATTTTCAGCAAATAGGATATGATGTAAGAGACATTAGATTGAGGAAGATGTAGCTTCATTTTAACAGTTTGCCTGTTCTGGCGAAGTAAAGTCTGGCGAAAGAGGTAACGTTCAGTAAAATTCACACTTTAGTGAATTTGCGGAGCAACGACCATTCACCGGAGCGAAAAGTCACCTGGTGAGAACAAACGTTAGCGGTGGTCTCTTTCGCTAGCGAATTGTAGTCTGCACCTGTTAGTGAGTTGGCTATGTCCCCGTAGATATGATTTCTGGTGAAAAGTCGCTAGCGTTAGCCACTTCGCCCTTTAGTGAATCTTTCCCACTGCAATGTTGTCACTCTTTTCCCAACCAATCTCCCACAAGCCGAGTTAACCAATATTAACTGCCCACCCTCATTAGGATCCCAAATTACAAATGTGATTTCAGATTGTAAGCTCTTCTGAGCAGGGTACTCTTCACCTCTTGTACCAGTTATACATTTTATTTTTTGTAAATAATCTTTATACACTTACATTAATTTACACCCATTTGTTGTATAACAGAGTGAAATATGATGGCGCTTTACAAATACGTTATTATTAATAATAATGATAATAATAATAATAATAATTAGGGATGCACCGAATCCAGGATTTGGTTCGGGATTCGGCCAGGATTCAGCCTTTTTCAGCAGGATTCGGATTCGGCCCAGTCCTTCTGCCTGGCCGAACCGAATCCTAATTTGCATATGCAAATTTGGGGCCGGGAGGGAAATCACGTGACTTTTTGTCACAATACAAGGAAGTAAAAAATTTTTCCTCTTCCCACCCCTAATTTGCATATGCAAATTAGGATTCGGTTCGGCATTCGACCGAATCTTTCACAAAGAATTCCGGGGATCGGTCAAATCCAAAACAGTGGAATCCGTGCATCCCTAATAATAATAATAATAATAACACTTCTGAAATGAGCTAATACTCCCTCTGGTTGCAACAGGTCAACAGTTAATATACTGTATGCACTGTAGTTGCAAAAATACATGATGCTGTGACTATGCAGATGAATATTTATGTCATACACCTAAATGTCTGGCAGATCTGAGGCTTTGTATCTGTGTACAAAAGAAGAGCGCTCACTCTGGGAGCACTGAAAAACAATGCAGATTACTTATGCCTGTCCATTCACAGCACCCAGATGCCACAGAGAGAAATCACAGAGCACAAGCCCTTCTGGGCCTTAAAAAAAATCTGTAGAATTTAATAAGTTTCTCTCTCAGATCTGTTATCATTGTGCTCTTCAGATTTATTGCTCTGCCTGCTCCTCCTGAACAGCTTGGATACATTTATAGTTATGGATTTTAGGTTACAGTGACAGAAGACCTTCTGTGCAAGTGGCCCCTTACATTTAATCAGTAGATAAAACAAACACTTTTTGACAGTCCTCTGTTCTCCAATGAATAAGGGTACATGAACAACAAAAATGATAATGTTAAAGGAGAACTAAAAGCTGGTACAGGTATAGGACCTATTATTCAGAATTACCCAGACCTGGGGCTTTCCGGATAACGGATATTTCCGTAACTTGAGTTACCCAGTAGGCAGGTTCTGCTTCCAGTAAGGATTAATTATATCTTAGTTTGGATCATGTAAAATGTGCTGTTTTATTATTACAGAGAAATAGGATTAAAAATTTGGATTACTTGGATAAAATGGAGTCCAAGGGAGACAGCCTTTACTGTAGCTTTCTGGATAATGGGTTTCTGGATAATGGGTTTCTGGAGAAAGTCCACCTTCCCAGTGCTATAAATTGACTCTGCTGGAATCTGATGTGGCAAAACAGTTTCCCTGAGCCAGTCTGTGTTTTAAAAGCAGCTGCAAAACCCCTCCTTTTCATCTAAGGACCTAAAATTAGCGATGGGCGAATCTGTGCCGCGAAACGCATTGAAGTCAAAATAATTTTGACACACGTCAATTTTGACACAAGCGACAATTTTTATACATGCGACTATTTGGTCGAAATGAATTAAAATCAATGGGCGTCCGAATAATTTTGACGCACGACAATTTTTATGTGCATGCCAAATTTGACGAACATCAATTTTTTTTTGGACGTGGCAGATTTTTCTCCAGCGAATTGTCGCCACAGTTTTGAGAATTAGTTCACTTGCGGCGAAACGCGGAAATTCCCTTCACTTCCTAAAATAGTTCATGTAGTGAGGTACAGGTATGTTGCAAAAAAATATAGATTGCAATGTACTTTATTGGGAATCTGTTGACAGGGACATGAGAAACTTTTACTGCAACGCCAACAATGGGGCATATTCACTTAAAGGCGATAATTCGCTAGTGGACGGGACCATTGCTAGCGTCCATTTGCAATCTATTGCCAGGGTCGTTACTCTGCAAATTCAGTAAAGTGAGAATTTTACTGAACGTTACCTCTTTCACTAGACTTGACTTCGCCACCTCAGACCAGGCGAACTTCTAAAATGAAGCTGCATCTTCCTCAATCTTATGTCAGTGACATCATAGCCTGTATACTGGAAATGCATTAAAGTTGTAAAAACGCTGACGACTAGGGATGGGCGAATTCGCCACCGTCAAAATGTATGGCATCAAGGAAATTTTGTCGTGCTGCGGAATTTTCTGACGGGCATCTTTTTTTTATGGCACAAAACGCTATACTTATATTGTCAATTTCCCAGCTGCCCCTGGTCATGTGACTTGTGCCTGCACTTTTGGAGAGAAATGCTTTCTGGCAGGCTGCTGTTTTTCCTTCTCAATGTAACTGAATGTGTCTCAGTGGGATATGGGTTTTTACTATTGAGTGTTGTTCTTAGATCTACCAGGCAGCTGTTATCTTGTGTTAGGGAGCTGTTATCTGGTTACCTTCCCATTGTTCTTTTGTTTGGCTACTGGGGGTAAAGGGAGGGGGAGATATCACTCTAACTTGCAGTACAGCAGTAAAGAGTGGCTGAAGTTTATCAGAGCACAAGTCACATGACTTGGGGCAGCTGGGAAATTGACAAAATGTCTAGCCCCATGTCAGATTTCAATATTGAATATAAAAAAATCTGTTTGCTCTTTTGAGAAATGGATTTCAGTGCAGAAATCTGCTGGAGCAGCACTATTAAATGATTCATTTTGAAAAAAACATTTTTTCCCATGACTGTATCCCTTTAATATTTCCCCAGACATTTGAGGGGCATGGAACATTCATTTTAGGATGGGCTCATGTATAGGGCATTAGAGGATCTCTTTTGTCTTTAGTCAGGTTCCTTGGACATTTGTAATAAAAAGTGGCCACTTCAAGCAATCGCAGCAACATCTCTAATAAAGACGTCCATATGACTTTTATGTACCCGCCCTATTCAAATTGACCTAAGTGTAAAAGGACTGACGAACTTTCGCTAGGCAGAAGCAATCACTAGTATCATTTCGCTTTGAAACGCTCATACTGCTGAAGTAATGCTAGTGAAAAGTCGCCAGCGTTCAGTGCCCAGGACGCAACTTCGCATTTCAGTGAATTAGTGTAGTGGTTACTAATTTTTGCCTGGCAAAGTGGCGTGAACTGTGGCAAAGCATTCACTGGTGACAATTCGCCCTTTAGTGAATTTAAGTCAGACATTAGAATTTCATAAACAATAATCAGGTCAGGCTCAGAAACTAGAAGATGAAATTAACATTGAGTGCCTGGTTAGAACAAGCAAGCAATATCAAAAACAATAAAGTATATGTAAAATATAGTCTTGGCATCTATGGTATTTTATTAAAATGAAGTCTATGGGAAATAGCCTTCCCGTATTAAGGAGTTTACAAAAAAAGGATCACATACTGTACCTGTATTTAGATTATTATGATAACTACTTTGTAGCATAGATGCAGGCAGCCAACTAACAATTCATGGGATGAATTTATTAATTTTACCTTTCTTTTGTGTTAAAATAAAACATTTAAATGCATGTATTTTCTTCTTTTTAGCCTATTATGTCAAGCAGCTAATCTACAAAAGGGTTAATTCTGGAGACGAAAAAGAAGACCAAGCAGGATTGTAACTGTGCTGACCACTCAAAATTCTGCTGTAATCTGAAATAGGATCTCTGCCTTATCTTGCATGCTGGGCGCCACAGCTCACTTGCACTGCAGCAATACTCTGCTCTTCCCATCAGATGCCTCAAGACTTCGGCTTACTGCCCATCCTCACCTTATCTCAGCATCCTGGGTGGCAGTCTGTCTTTAAATAACAGCTAGCAAAATCATTCATGCATCCCGGAACACACACCGCTTGCGGAAGAGTGGAACTGAGAATGTTTAATCGGCACAGTAGCAGGGCCTTTAGTTTCCTGTTGGTTGGAGCTGCATCTGATACAGAGACTGGAGCTGTTCTTACAAATGATGCAAAAAACTAAAATCCCATTTTTACTTTCTTTAATGAAAAAGAAATCTATCTTCAACACACTTTAGTTAAAAAATGTGTACCGTTTTTATAATAAGCCTGACATGCAGTGAGATTCCCCCTTCATTTTACTTGCTCTGATTGCTGGAGATAGGAAACTTCAGACTGTCCCTAACTGCTCTACAGTGAAGTGATCATACTTAAAAACAGCAGGCGGCCACCCCCCACCTTACTTCCCAGCCGTGCAGAACTCAAGCAGCTTTGTTTGTTTCCCTTAGAGCAGTCAGCGACTGTGTAGAGATTTGCATTGAATTTTATTTCTGCCTTTATACCCCCTTTAATGTTTCCAACTTCAGTGGTAGGGACAAAGATCATGGAGCCAGACTTAAACTTAGTTAAACTGTGATGTGGGTCTTTGAATTCATGGAGCAGTTGCTTTGCTCCTAAGGGCAGAGATACATGTGGAAATTCGTGGAGATTAGTCGTCCTGCGACAAATTGCCTCTTCTTCAGGGGTCTAATCTCCCTGAACTGCCCGATTTAGATTCTAGCCGGCGGGATGGCACTCAGAACACGTAGTTGCTGTAGTTGCTCGAAGTTTACTCGTTAGACAACTTCGGGCAACTTCGGAAAACTAAGGGCTCCAAGTGCCATCCCACCGGCGATTTAGATTCTAGCCGGCAGGAAGGTAGTTCAGGGAGATTAGTCGCCCGAAGAAGAGGCAATTTGTCACCTGAAGAAGAGGTGATTTGTCGCAGGGAGGATGATGGCTATCATTTTCAGCCATGGTAATCTTTACATTATTTCACCTGCTGCATGGTGGCCCCTCAGGACAATGACTGGATAATATAGTGGCCCCTGTCAGACCTTTCAAAAGGAGACCGCATCCATTAACCAGTGTGGCCCAAATTGACTGGATTTTCCAACTCTCCTGAGCCCTGATCTCCCCGAAACTCCGCGTGTGTCTCTGCCCTAAACTGATGTAGTTTTGTTTTGATTATGCTGATTAATACAATGTAATGGTATAGCATTGCACTGGCTTTACTTCACTTGCTCTAGTAGCATCGGAAAGGGATTCAAGCCCCTTTACAAGCCCAGATTTGTGCCTGCTGACCACATCCGAATTGGGGACTGGACAGCAGATTTGGACAGTTGTTTGATCTCCCACCCGCCCAGTCCACAGCGACTGTAAAGAGAAGAAGGCAAGAAGAAAGTGTAAGCTCACTAGGGGAGATAGGTTGCAGGTGGGTCAGTTGTGCTGGGGGTGCGAGTGGGACGGGGGGCACGGGTACAGTGTCGGACTGGCCCACCGAGATATCAGGAAAACTCCCGGTGGGCCAAGGTGTCAGTGGGCCCTCCTGCTTCTAAACATTTGGCTTATTTCATGGCCATTCCCTATTTCTATGAGAATAAAGAGGCTAAATCGATGGAATAATAGGTTATAGTATGTAAAGAAAAGAGACTAGGAGAATAGAGGTTGAGTAAGTAAAGGAAGAAAATAATACTTAGAGTGGGCCTCTGGTCTAAGGATTTTTGGTGGGCCCCTGGTGTCCCAGTCCGACACTGGGTACAGAGAGGGCGATCTGTGTGGGCAGCTTAGGGGCTCTTATAATCAGCCCTGCCCTTATGCTAGTATTATGCCAGATTCATATTGATTTGCCAGCAGACAATGAGAACTCAAAGTGGGTCCTTCTGTCTGACAAACAGGCACATTATAATGAGAGAATGGAGCGAAGACGAGCAGAGCAATGTGTGCCATTGAATCCTACAGCAAAATAGAAACTTCATATAATTCCGGCCCAGTCCAACACTTGAAAGTACTAATCCCTCCATAGTTAAAAACACCCTGATCAGGCTTTTAGAAAAACACTATTTTGTTAGACCAACTTTTACACACTTTGTGTGGCACTATATTTTACACACCTTTAAAAAGATGTATTTTAAAATTGATATAAAACACCTACATAATAGCAAGCAATACCTTTATGTCTCCAAAAAAGGAGAATTCCAAACCCCCATTGCCCCCGACTATGGTCTATAAGAAAAAAAAAAAACTATTTTCCTTTTCCAACTCAACAGCAATTTATTTGATTTAGTCTCAAGAGTTTGTCGCGCTGAATACGGGTAGACTTCAACAAAGACATTAGTCATAAAGCTTTCCAGTCCTTCAGCTGAGAAGGAACATTATGGGGAAGTGAAAAGCAGATAGAGAATAAGCACGTCGATAACCCCATTATAAAGCTAATTAAAATAAAAATGCCAGCAATCTATAAATACAAGTTTCAATCTGAAAGTCTCCCTTTTTGAAACCTTTGTTTTTTTTTCCCCTTCTTCTTCATAGTTCTGACCTAGACCTTCTCAAAACACAAACATAGATGTTGCTGTAGAATGAAAAAAAAAAATATTCTTAAAGCCCTTCCATTGTTGCAGACAATCTGTTTGAAACTGATAGTAAATGGAGATGTTTCGTCTAACACAAACGACTGTGTGTGAATTGAACCTTCGGAGTTGCTGACCTCCATTTATTTTACCCATTGTGTTCTATTCTCACCTCAATCCCTATAAACTAAAGGTACTATTCTAACAGGCTGCTGGATGCGTAGTAATACTGCCCTCTGCTGGCACTGCTGTGCAATAGCTAATGTTATTTTTTTCTTCATCATAAACTTGTCAGGAGAGATAAAAAGTCTTGGAGGTTATGCCACTCTTCTATTTTTCATTTGGAAACCAATCTCAGTGATACCTCTATGGATTTTTCTGAGCACAGATCAGGCAGGCTGTAATGAGTTTTTTTTCTTTTTTGTCGCCTTCAGTAGGAGGGTATACGCCCTCTTGACTTGCTCAACTGGTGCCTTCAAAGATTGCCGGTCACATTTAATGAACTGCAATAGCACGGGTGTTGTTTATCTATTTGCAGTCAAGGCTAAGAGGCTTTTATATATAGGAGAAAAAAGGATAAGAAGAAGTGCGTTTAACCCTTACTATAGGAGACAAGCAATTCTTGCAAAGCATTTAAAAGTGTCTGCATGCATCTCTTTCGTGTAGGGGATATTATTATGCCACATTTCTAATTCCCCTTAATCAGCTGGCATTCAGAGCAGGAATGGGCAGATTTGGCCAGTTCGCGTTACCAAAAATTCGCCACCGGCGAAAATTCGCTGAAATGCATTAAAGTCTATGGGGGAAATTTACTAAAGGGCAAAGTGGCTAACGCTGGCGAAAATTCACCAGCGTGATGTCATTTCAGCACTATATCGATTTGCTAACGGTCGCTGGCGTAATTTCGCTAGCAAAGGAGATAGACTCTGGTGCAACTTCGCACTCTTACGCCTGGTGAATTTTCTGGCGAATGAGCGTTACTACGCAAATTCATTAGGTTTTTGATTTTACTGACCGTTACCTCTATCGACCAGACTTCGCCACCTTGGACCAGGTGAAGTGTAATGGAGTAGATAGAAAATTTTGTTGAAAATTTTTCTAAGTCCCAAAAAACACTGCGTCTTTTCCTTTTTTCAGGGTGATAGCCTGCAAAAGTGCATAATTTTTTTTAGGGTACCCGGCTTCCCCCCTACATTTCCTTACATATGGCACATAAACTATACAGTGGGCTCATGTGTAGGGCAATATAACATCTCTATTTTATTTTATTAAGGTTCCCTGGCCTTGTGTAATGTAATGTATTTGCTGCAACTTATACGTCCATTGAACTTTAACTGCACACCATATGCAAATTAGCCAACGCTAGCGTAACTTTGAACTGCTGATAGTATTATCGCTAGTGCAACTTCGCAATCATTCGGAACCCTGGACACATCTTCGGATTTTCGTGAATTAGCCTTGTCCTGGCGAATTTACGGCTGGCGAAGTGTTGCGATGTCAGAGAAGCCATCGCTGGCACAATTTCGGAGGTAAGTAAATTTGCCCCTATTGGTGTCAAATCTTTTTTTGACGGTCTGCAAATTTTTTTTGACGAGTGACACCATTCAATTCTATGGGCGTCATTTCATTGGTGAAACATGGCGAAAAAAATTGCTCATCCCTAATTCAGAGCAGCATCAGTCTGTCCCTGTTACTTCTATAATGTTGTGGACTTTCCCATGAATATTGCTGCACTTGGACACAGGTGAAACTGAAATTTACACTGAAAATGAGGCAAGTTATAAAAACATACATTCTCCATACTCAAATATACAGTATTATATATATATATATATATATAATATACAGTTGAAATACTGTAGCAGCTAATATAGGTTAATTACAGTAGAGTAAGGCCTAGACTTCTAATGTTCAGAATGGGACTTTTTTTGCATAACTGGAGATCATCATTAAAATAATCCATGGTCTCTATTTATGTCCAAAGTAAACACATTAAGGTTTTGGATCGCTGAAGCACATGAGTCCTCTATGTTGCACCCCCAGGTGACAGCATAATAGGAGCAGCCTTAAATTAAATTCAGAATTTAATTGCAGAGAGAAAACATGGTACAACTCCAATGATTTTCTAGAGATTAGAAGTACTTTTGTAACATTACCTCTTTTTTTACCAGTAACCCCTTCAATACTGTGGTGGTCAAATGCTATGCAGTTAAACAATTGTGTGGTTTCATAATTGCAAGAATAACACATTTATGCAAAAGGAAGTATGTATTAATAACGTATGTTTTGTTGCATGAAAATGCCCCCTATAGCCAATGACAGCAATGCTAGCCATGCTAAATTGCTATTCTGATTTACAAAATTCATGGAGTTTTTTTTCCCCCTTTGTTAAGGAAAACACTTCATTTATATTGCTAATTTCTTTCCCCACATACTCCAGGGACAAAATTTGCAGCTAAAGAATCGGCTCAGAGAAATGTTTTCCTTCCCAACATCCTTAGTCCACACTTCTCAGCATCCCTAGTTTATGATATAAAAGGGCACACCCCTAATAATGCTCAGTTATATCCAAATACATTCTGATGCTCCCCAAAACACTCCCTTCCCTACTGGCAGGTAAGTCCCACTTCTTCCAGTTTACAATTCCAGGCTCTCCAGCCATAACAGGAATATCTGCTTCAACCAGTACCCTGCTTGATGTTCCTTGCTACACTATAAACACCCTCATTTTTATCCCACAAACAAAAGGTCGACTGCTTTTGCTTTTATGACAGCAACATTAAAATAGAATTGATACAATGTGCATTTGGCTTTCCCTTGCCATTCTCTATTGGCAAAAATGTTGTGTTAAATGATATATATAAAAATATCAAAAATCTTAAGAATAAAACTCAGGTTACTCAGAAGACTTCCATCTGCGTTACCCTTAGGTTATGGTACTCATTAATTATGGGAATCTGTAGTTGTACCGAGTGTTATGCAGTGGATATTGTGAAAGAGATTAGGGCAAAATTTACTAAGCACTGAAAATTCCCCAGCGATGGCTTCGCAGGCAGCGCAAAACTTCGCCAGTCGAAAATTCGCTCAGACAACGCTCATTCACTAACATGCGAAGTTGCGTCCTGGTCACCGAATGCTGGCGAAGTTGCACTAGCGTTAATTAGACAAGAGTGAAGTTGCGCGACGAGCGTTGGCTAATGTTCATCTGGCAGGAAATTAAAGTGGAATGGACGTTTATATATTGCAGCGTTTTTTTGGGACTTTTTTAGGAAGTCCTATCTACTCTATTGCACTTCGCTTGGTCTGAGGTGGTGCAGGCAAGTCTAGCGCAAGAAGTAACGTTCAGTAAAATCCGCATCTTAGTGAATTTGCACAGCAACTTCGTCTGATGATTGAGTGCGAATAAGCACTAGGGATGTAGCGAACTGTTCTGCTGCGAACTAGTTCGCGCGAACTTCGACCGTTCGCGTAAGCCGAATGTTCGCGAACGTTTGGGAACGTTCGCATTTTGAGTTCGCGTTCGATTCGAATAAAAATCGTTTGACCATTCGACCATTCGAATTCCTTCGACCGCTAAAAATCGAACGATTTCCATTCGTTCGAACGATTGTAAGCATTCGATCGAATGATTTTCATTCAATCGAACGATTTTAAAACGTTTGATCGTTCGATTCGAATGAAAATCCTTCGAGCGAATGATTAAAATCCTTCGATCGTTCGAATCGAACGATTTTAGCGGGTGTTCGAAGTTCACAAACTGTCCGCGAACGTTCGCATTTTTTGCCGGTGTTCGCGAACGGCGTTCGCGAACACCAAATCGGCAGTTCGCTACATCCCTAATAAGCACCAGCGTCAGTCTCTTTCGCTAGCGAAGTTACTCCTGCGCCTACAAGAAAACCTTACATCTACTTACTTTACTCTATTCTTCCATTATTAAGCCTAAAAAATAGGGAATGAGCATGAAATAGACCAAATGGTTAGAAGCAAGAGGCCCACTGACACCTGGGCCCACTGGGAGTTTTCCTGGTATCTCGGTGCGCCAGTCCGACACCGAGTATATTCCCATGTTCCACTACACAGCTGTTGATACACCCAGGTCTGCCCTTTGCAAGCAAGAAGCCATGATTATATAAATGTAAGTGTTATTTACTACTGTTTTGTGCTTAAGAGATTTTCCAACTTTGATAAATACAAAATTCCACTTTGTCCAGATTTTTCATCCTAGTTATGATCACTACATGCCTTGCTCCCTACCATACCCTTAGAGGCCGAAATGGGCATATCGAGAAGCTAAACTATCGAGATAGTAAGCACAGTATTTATAGATCTGTACAACAGTGAAAAGATGCTTGCCCCTGTCAGAGTAAGTTTAGGTTTAAGTATCGCACAAGAAGTGCATCTACAGCGGCTAATAATGCTCCGGGGGCTGCTGCAGGCCATTTTATCTATATAAGTGTATTGAACCTTTGCCAATGAGAGAGTACATTTCTGGAATTAAATATTTTTTTCACCATAAACAAACAGAGCTAAAAAGGAGCACCATGCGCAGTCACTCACCATTTGTTGATCACTGAAATCCCTCCATTTTTCACATTGTTTTACTTGTTTTTGGCCTCACTTGGCTTTCCATTCAATCTGCTAGAAAATTCAACCTTGATTCCAGCTTATAAAACAATTTGCAGGCAATTTCCAAGCTATGGATTGGTGTAATGTAAATCTATACTCCAACAAGCCCTCTTCGATCAGCTAACAGCCTCTGCCCACTTCAGACTGTTTCCCTCGTGCTCCTTTCAAATTACATTTCCTGCCCTACCACAGCTGCATTTTCAGGGAATCCAATCTAACGTCTCTCAGATTTTAAATTCCAATTGCTGTTGAGCTCAGCAATGACTGCAGAATACTCAGCGTTCTCAGTATTCCCTTACAGATGGGGTGTACAGTACAAGTATGTGATGAATATTGCCAGAGACAGAGTGCATTAAAGTAGCAGAACAACTCCTGTGCGTTTACAAAAGTTATAGACACACTACCCTATAAATGCTCACTTTTTATAAATTCAGGCTGAAAAGCACTTTCTGCCTAGTTTTTATTTCTCATACAGGAATTAATAATGTAATTAAAATCCCAACCACCCCCACCACTACTATTATTTCTATTCTGCTATGCTGTACAAAGGAGAACTAAAGCCTAACTAAAGAAGTAGGCTAGAAATGTTGTACATTATGTTTTAGGCTTCTATACCAGCCCCAGGCAACCAAAGCCCTTTAGCAGTAAAGACCCATGTCTCCAAAGATGCCCCAGTAGCTTCCCATTTTCTTTTCTGCTGATTCACTGCACATGCTCTGTGCTGCTGTCACTTATTGAGCTTAGGGACCCACTCACAATATACAGTACACATAGAATACAAATGTCACAGTATAAGACTAATTAGTAAAAAATACAGATAATTACTACATGGCAGCACAAAAACCAGTGCAACTTGCATCAGAATTTAATAATCAGTACTGTAGCATCAGCTTATATTACAGGGGAACCTCATTTTGTGCTGGATAATTAGTGACGACCCCTAAGCTTAGCTTCTCAACAGCTGCTCAATGCCCACTGAGCATGTGAGTGTCACAGACACTTTCCAAGATGGTGACCCCCTGTGACAAGTTTGAAGTCCTGGATCATTGCTGCTATTGACAAGCTGAAACTTTAGGCTGGTGCAATAAGTTCAGTATATAAAATATGCCATTTGTAGCCACATTCATTTTTAAACCACATTTAGTTTCTCTGCATTGAAAGGTATAAAGAGCCATTTGGTTTAATCCCTTAGTTAAATAATAACCAATCCTAATAAACTATAAACTTGTTTACAGTATAATTGTTTGATGCTGCCTTTCAGTTACACAAAACTATTTGCTATGAGATGATGCATGATTAAAAAAAAAGCCAAAACAGCAAACACTGGGAATTATAAAGTGCATCTGTCCTCTGACACCCCAGTTTACTATCACAGTCTATAGATGACATTACAGTGACATCATGGCATTTCAGTACCAGTAAGAAATAATATACATGTGGGTACTAATGCCAGCATAACCTCACTACAACTTTATGCCACACTAATCCAAGGGCAGCCCCTTCTTCCCCCATTGTATATAGGCTTCATTGGGACCATAATCCCCAAGAGAATGATGTAATGCTTGCTTGACCTTTGTGTTGTACCTGCCAGACAGGGTTGTACCCTTATTTTATGTTTTATCCAATCCATGCTAAACTTATATGCACAATTAATCAGTGTGTTCTAGATGAACTGTGACTCTCCCCAATGATAATAACACATTCAATAGAATATATACTATGTACAAACTCAAACAATACAAAGTGCTATTTACCAGATCAGCGCTCCTTTATATCAGAGCACCACACATTAATAATAAAAGTCAGTTCCTATAGGTTTATTTAAATATAGGCAGTCCCCAGTAGTGATGTGCGTGTCGGCACCCGACCCTTACCCGCCCTTCCTCAGTCCACTCCCAACTTCCGGGTTCCTTTTATAGATGCGCACCCGCCGATGATGTCACAAAAGGGGCGAGGTATGCAGGTGCAGTGTCTATAAAAGAAGAACCCGGAAGTTGGAAGCCAGCACTGCAACATGGGCAGGGATAGCAGGAGAAGAGCTCAACCCGCACCCGCCCGCGAAGAGAAGTGCAAGGTCAGCCCGAACCCACATGACCCGCAGGTATTGGGCCGGCCTGCACATCACTATCTTAAATACAAGATTGGGTCTGTAGGTTTGTTTCTTAAGTTGAATTTGTATGTGAGTTGAAACATATAAATTTACTTATAAAATGCAAATCAGACAGATACCTGTCCTAACACAGTACTCAGTTTTACCTTTCTGTGCATATTTATTTTTACCTTTCTGTGCTCCGCAGTAGCACACACCAGAGGAGATTGGGCAGGTGCTTTACTAAAGTTAATGCTAATAAAAGTCAAGCAAACCATAGTATGTTACTGTAATAGCTCCTGTATGTAAGTGTGAGTCGGGTGTATGTAACTTGAGGACTGTATTCACAAGATATTTTCAAGGTGAACTGTTCTAATCAGAATTACTGTGAAATCCACTATACAAACCGGTTATGTGACAGCATTTCTCTTTAAATTATCAGGAAAGGATACATAAAACACTTTTATATCTATATAGGGTCACTAACTCAGAGTTCCCCTTATAAATTCTATACTTTCCAGTTTAAAGTAGCACTAACAAACCCCCCTATAGATAAAATTTACCTGTATAAAAACTTGCTCACGGCTTGGCTCTACAAGTTGAAATTGAATACAGGGGCAGAAACTCCTGGGGGATGTGATCACCCCCTTGGGGTGGGGGACCCGGCTGCTCTGACTGCCCTGGGGTCCCATCGATCATGGTTCTGTTACTGATTTAATACAAAGGAGCTGCACCAATATAAGATACAGATGTATAGTTCTGTTTATTTTAATCTAATGATATAAGGACTTTGTATTTTTTTTAATGGAGCTATATGTCAGTGCTGTCCAACTTCTGTGGTACCAAGGGCTTATGTAGTGGAGGACCGATAATTTAAGCCAGTGTTGACCACTCCCCCTTTTAAACTACACCCTTTTAAATCACACCCATGTAATCACAAGAACTTTTAAGTTCTATGTCCACATTAATGGTGGTAACACACACAAAATAACCCTACTAGGCTCACATCCCACAGGGTACAGAGTAGGGCAAGCAGAGAATGGCACACACAGGGAGCATAGGGCAGGCAGAGTATGGCACACGCAGGGAGCATAGGGCAGGCAGAGTATGACACACACAGGGAGCATAGGGCAGGCAGAGTATGGCACACACAAGGAGCATAGGGCAGGCAGAGTATGGCACACACAAGGAGCATAGGGCAGGCAGAGTATGACACACACAGGGAGTATAGGGCAGGCAGAGTATGGCACACACAAAGAGCATAGGGCAGGCAGAGTATGACACACACAGGGAGCATAGGGCAGGCAGAGTATGGCACACACAGGGAGTATAGGGCAGGCAGAGTATGGCACACACAGGGAGCATATGGCAGGCAGAGTATGGCACACACTGGGAGTATAGGGCAGGCAGAATATGGCACACACAGGGAGCATAGGGAAGGCAGAATACAGCAAGAGACAGGGGAACCTATCAGAACGCTAAGATGAACAGTTCATACTGTGCTACATACAGTTACACAATGCTGGTGCCCCTGCACCTGGGGGGTCTGGGGTGTGAACAATATGCACGGTTTCAGTCCGGGTCTGAGTTATGAACAGTACAAGGCTTTAGGGGTGTTAACAATAGAGGTGTTACAGGTGATGCAGGAGTTTACTGTCTGAATTTGAGTAGTAAAAAATGCAGTAATCTCAGTAGTTACATACAACTAAACCCCTTTTAGCCAAAAGTCCCCACTGGCCCCCCTCCGCTGGCCCCCTGCACAGTCTTGGCCCTGAATTGTGTCCCCTCTAGAAATACTGACCTCACATGCAGAGTCAGCGCAGCGAAGCTCACTTCTTTTTTATTTTCTTTGTCCCTCTGAAACGGTATAACCCTTGCTATTTTCTGCCGTCATGTTACCCAGCACATGTTGTAGCAATGCCAATTACATTAAATTTCTACTTCTATCAATACCCCCATACTGTTTACCATATTTGAATATTAGAAGCATATTTTCTTATAGCTGTCCCCCTATTAATAAATATAGTTTATATAAGTAAAATGTGTATAGGTGTTCCTCATCTCGTATAAGCCCAACTTTAAAATGAAGGCTAAAGGCGTGTTTACATTTTATGTGACTTAGTTAACATCTAGCATTACATTAGAGCAGTTCAACTTGTAGGAGGTTATTTATCAAAGTCTGAAAATCCGATCAAATCTGCTCGGGTTTTTAATGCTTATTTATTATTACATTTTCCCGAAAATTTGCTTTGCGGAAAAAAAATCAGATTTGCATGATTTTTTTCGAATTTTTTCAACTGATTTTCACGATTTTTTCATAATTTTCAACCGAAAACTCGGAATACTTCGGGGTGTTGCACGAAATCCAGCGCACATCAAAAAATAATTGGGACTTATCCCATTGATGTATATGCAACCTCGACAGGTCTGAGATGCCAGATTTTCAGATTCTGACTTTTCCATCCTCTGGGTTTAATAAATTACAAAAAATTCATGATTTTTATTAAAAAAAATCAAAATTTTTTTGTGATTTTTGCATTCAGAGTTTAGTAAATAACTCCTGTAGAGTTCTAGCTGTAGTTAAACTGGCACTTCCAGCATCTTACACGATGGATGACAGAGGGATGATGGATGGATGACTCTTCATAAAAGACTGTTGTTGTTAAGGACGGTAACATGACAAAGCTGTCAGAACAGCAATTTTAGGCAATTGTCCTTTAGTTAGACACACCAAGTGTTTCTCTAGAAAAAGATCAGCAGTAATAATTCTTAAAAGGTCATCCCAGATGAAACCTAATTAAGCTGACCTTTACCAATACCCACAGAACAATAATTTGCACAGCAAAAACAGAACTGGCAGAAAACTTAGAATAAAGTTAATCATATCAAAGTAAGTGTTTCCAAGCATGGAATAAATAATTGGCAAGGTTACTGCATTTATTACATAATTATACTTGAGAATTTAAGACTAGGACAAAATTATAGTCATTCAAATATGCAGAAAGAGTTCCTCTACTGTCTATTTTCTCTAACAGGGTGGTATTTGATGGACTGTGACACTGGCCACCATAAAGCGGTATATTCCTTACTATAACGCAGATGCTTTATTTGAACATACTACAGTTACAAAAAAGATACCAGCAATTTGCTGTGTCTTTGCCCAAAGCCCAACATTACTGCCAAAGGGTAAGAATTCATTTTCAAATACTAGAAAACATGGAAGCTGTACTTGAACCCAAATTTGAAAAGATGTGTCTATATATGAAACATACCTAAAACTGCATTGCTGGTAATAATGTTAATAATGTTTAGGCATTGTGAAACCCATATACTGTAGGTCAGTGATCCCCAAGCAGTAGCTTGTGAGCAACATGTTGCTCCCCAACCCCTTGGATGTTGCTCTCAATGGCCTCAGAGCAGGAGCTTATATTTGAATTCCAGGCTTGGAGGCAAGTTTTGGTTGTATAAAAACCAGGTGTACTGCCAAACAGAGGCTCATGTAGGCTGCAAGTCCAAATAGGAGCTACCAATAGTCAATCAGAGCCCTTATTTGGCATCACCCAGGAACATTTTTCATGCTTGTGTTGCTCCCCAACTCTTTTTACATCTGAATGTTGCTCACGGGTGGAAAAAGGTTGGAGACCCCTGCTCTAGACCCTAGCTCTGACACTTAGTCCCTACTGGGCAAGTAATACCCTCACAATCCTCAGTGGAGCCTGTGCAGGTTGGGTATCTAGCACTAGAGTAATCTATTAAGTGTATCATTGCTACAGACATGCCCTGTCTAGGTCTAGGTCCACTGCACCCTTCCTGCCTGCTCAAGTAAGGGGACTGGCAAAATGGACACTGAGCATGTGTGCTCAGCTTTTATACTATAGCATGCTGGGACCTGCTTTGATCCAGGAAGAAGAGCCTAGCTCCTGCTTAAACTAAGGGGCCCTACAGTGGCTAAACTCTAAGGGATTGCAATATATCTGGTGAAACTATTTATCAGTCCCCTGCAGGGGTTTTCTTCCTTTGCGATGTAAGAATATGCTTAAGTATAAGAAATGCTTTGTCCAAATATTATAGCTTAGTTCAGCAGCGTTCCTAGAGGGGGGCGGGCCCTGGTGCGTGATGCGCAGCCGGGCCCCGCCCCCCTCTGTACGGCACGCTGCCGGGTCGATTTCAGTGGCATGCGGGGCTGCCGGGGGGCCCTGAGGGGGTGTGGGCCTGCTCGCACCCCCTGCTCCCCCGGTAGTTCCGCCACTGGCTTAGTTAGGCTGAGCAATGTTTATGCCATTTCCCCAAATTGTGCACTTTTAATTAAGGGCAATGGCACACTGAAATTGACCCAATGGTACTCGTTCTTTCAGGTCATTTTGGTAGAAGCCAGTAGAGGATGACTTCTGGTGTTTGGTGCTAAATGTTTAGGATAAGAGATTGTGTTGTGCCGCCTTTCAAAATGCAGCTGCTGGAAATGGTTACCTATGAGTTTTATTGCAGAGGTTCTCTTCTTTGCCTCTTTCATGAACCACCATTCATAACCTCGGAAGTAGTTCTGATCATCGGGGTAGTGCATATGAGATGGTTGTGTTCCATCTATGGAGTAGAATAAAGCTTTTATATTTAGACCAAAGCAGAAAACCAGAAGAGTGGATCTTGAAACAAAGCAAATGTTTAAAATATACTTGGGGTAAACAAACATTTAAAAATACATTATTAATGCTTTTTTTTTTTAATTACTTTTTAATATACTATAGGAAACTTATATAAAATTTTGGACCTTTTTGAACAGTTAAAACTTTAATACTATATGTTTCTGTTCTGTTTTCACTAAGTCTCCAACAAGAACTGGTGACAGAAATGTCGGATAACCCTGAAACAATTTTCTATGCAGAACAAAATCACAAGAATTTGTAGACTGGAGCAGCCAGCTGGCCACAATGGCCAGCAGGTGGCGATGTTGTTTCAAATTGATTATCTCGTAGCATTAGAGCTAGAAAAATGTCATTTCAAAAGTGCTTAGAGGAGAGGTCTGAGCAATTTTACATTTGTTTCTTTTGAGGTTTTACGTTTCCTTTAATAGTGTATTGCCTCCTGTCTGTAACAGCATCCACTGAGCTTATGTGCAGTAAGGAGAAGAGGTATTATAATAACCAACAATGTATTTTTATCAGGTTAGTTGGTAATTTAGTCAATTGCAGAGTCAGTATCGTGCCCACCCCCCTCCAAAAACAATTTTCGCGGCAGATTCGCTAACTGCAGGAGGGCCCTGGTGCAGTTCCGCCACTGTGCAGCTTAAAGTAAATATGTGAAATATTCAAGTAAAAAACAATGTTCTTAATACATTTTAGTGCCATTAGGCTAAGGCCACACTAGGCAATAGCGCCGCGATTTGACTCGCGGCGACTTTTCGCCGCGACTTTTAAGCCGCAATCGCTGGGGAAACTTTTGCGCTGGCGTCTATGGGGAATCGCGAAAAATCGGCAGCGTAAAAACACACGCGGCGATCTTTTTTCTATTGTCGCTCGAAATCGCCTAGCGCCCAGCTCATGTGTAAAACCCTGCTTCATGTAAATGAACCATTATCATAATATTATACTTTTTTAGTAGTATGTGCCATTGGGTAATCATAGATAGAAAATTGCCATTTTAAAAAATAAGGGCCGCCCCCTGAGATCGTAAGATTCACTGTGTACACATACAAACCACATGTAAGGTCACATGAGCCAATTAACAGACAGAGTTCTGCCTTTTGCTTCCTCACTTCTTCCTGTTACAGTTAGTGTTGTAGTATTTCTGGTCAGGTGATCTCTGAGGCAGCACAGATAGAGTCACGAAATGGTGGTTCAAGGCAAGAGATGTAAAAGGGCAATATTTATGTAAATATATATTCCAGTTTGGTAAGATTCTTCAATATGTCATTCAATTTGATATAAACTATCTGTTGCTTAAGTATTTATTTTGGGGGTATAATTTTCCTTTAAGTACTGTATAGCATGCATAAAGGAGAATGTTGGAAAGTACTCCATATAATGAATACCTTCAGCAATTAGTTCAGCAAAGTTATGAAAACGTTAAGTTATTTAAACAACTAGAAAACAACATTTGAAGTAGTATTGAGCTATAAACCTTTTACTTTGTTTGTGTAAGATAAACTAATGGTGAAGCATCTAAAATCTAAAAAAAAAATAAAAAAAGGAATGTAGTGTGCATTTTTATTCTCAGAATATATCTCAGCTAAGAGAGTAGGAAGGAAGTCTTGATCAATATGTGGTGCTCGTCCACATAACTCTTGCTAAATGGTTAGTATGTGTGGAAACATGGGGTATAGCCTGACATCATTAGTCAGATGGCATTCTTAAAGGGGAAACATAGCCTCATTTTGAAACTCTTAATTTCCTGCCTGAGCAAGAGAGTTGATTAGTGCTGGTGGCTCAACTTTTTACAGTAGCCCTCTAAAAAAAAAAAAGAGAAACCTTAAGTCATTTAGGCCAGATAATGACGGTACACAATTCATAATAAGATTATATGCTAAAGTTGTTTCTTTTAAAGTTTAGCAGGGAATACAGGCATAGGACCTGTTATCCAGAATGCTTATGACTGACTGGAGGCTTTACTGATAACCGATCTTTCCGTAATTTGGATTTTCATACCTTAAAGGGATACTGTCATGGGAAAACATGTTTTTTTTCCAAACCACATCAGTTAATAGTGCTGCTCCAGCAGAATTCTGCACTGAAATCCATTTCTCAAAAGAGCAAACAGATTTTTTTACATTCAATTTTGAAATCTGACACGGGGCTAGACATATTGTCAGTTTCCCAGCTGCCCCAGTCATGTGACTTGTGCCTGCACTTTAGGATGCAACTACTTTCTGGCAGGCTATTTCTCCTACTTAATGTAACTGAATCAGTCTAAGTGGGACTTGGCTTTTACTATTGAGTTCTGTTCTTAGAGCTTCCAGGGAGCTGTTAACTTGTGTTAGGGAGCTGCTATCTCGTTACCTACCCATTATTCTGTTGTTAGGCTGCTGGGGGTGGAAAGGGAGAGGGGATATCACTCCAATTTGCAGTACAGCAGCAAAGAGTGACTGAAGTTTATCAGAGCACAAGCCACATGACTGGGGGCAGCTGGGAAACTGACAATGTGTCTAGCCCCATGTCAGATTTCAAAATTGAATATAACAAAATCTGTTTGCTCATTTGAAAAAATGGATTTCAGTGCAGAATTCTGCTGGAGCAGCACTATGAAATGATATGTTTTGAAAAAAACATGTTTTCCCATGACAGTATCCCTTTAAATTTACTAGAAAATCATAAATACATTAATTAAACCCAATAGGATGGTTCTGCTTCCAGTAAGGATTAATTATATCTTTGTTTGGATCATGTACAAGGTACTGTTTTATTATTATAGAGAAAAAGGAAATTATTTTAAAAAACTTGGATTATTTGGATTAAATTGGGTCTATGGGAGATGGCCTTTCTGTAATGTGGCACTTTCTGGATAACGGGCGTCTGAAAATGGATCCCATACTGTTATGTTTTGGGTAGCCAAGGATGAGTAGAGTATAACAGTGCTTTATTAGCAGAGACTCATGCAGCCATTACACAACAGTAACTTTCACTTTTAAGCTGTATGAAGTATGCACAGTATAAGTCTGGGCACAGTGACATCCACAAGCCATTTGTATAAACACCACACATACCTGTATAGAGTTTTAAAAATTAGGCTATACTGTTTGTCCCCTTTAACTGTCTGGCTATTACAGATAAAAATGCGTTACAAGACAAAAGTGACATTGGAGCCAGTATAGGCGGAAAAAGGGCATGACTGGAAGGCAAGGGGGGAGAGAAAAAGGAAGGGGTAGAGGAAGTGGTTATTGGTTAAGCACAGGTAGGGGGTTGGGAGATAAAAGGAGAGTGCAGGAGAAGGGTATTTCCTTTTCCTACCTGGACAGTGGGAGATACACAGGACAGAGGCAGGTCCATCCCCTCCCCTCCCTGTTTTTCGGCAATAGGAAGTTTTCTACAGGTAAGTAGAATAGGGAATAGGTTGCCAGAGGCGCTTACAGGAAGAAGGGAGGGGCAGTTAATTGTCCCAGCTTTTGGCGGTGATCCTGGGAAATCAGGGAGAAAAATGTGGAACTATAATGGGTTCTGGAAAAATGGAGGGATACTGTATAACGGATAATTTTCGACATATCTGGACATCCATAGAGAACCAATTGTTTTCTTTAAAAGCGGCTTTATTAAAACACACACTGTGGTTTAATTATTGTACAGTGGGTCCAGCAGTGTTTATTAATAAAGCCGCTTTTAAAGAAAACAATTGGTTCTCTATGGAGAACATATTACATCTGCTGAGTGTGCACTGGCTTGTCCTGTCCCTGCACTGTGCTGACCTGTCTTGCAGGAGTTGCATATTTTTGCACTTGCACTTTTTGTCTGTGTCCGGTACATCTATGTTGTGCGTAGCACTATGATCCTAGAGGAACGTTGTTTCGTTTCACTGTGTACTGTACAAACGTATATGGATGAAATGACAATAAACTCCCTCTCTTGACCGGGATGTCCGGAATAAGACCCAGTTATGTGGGAACTTTTCGGCTTGGAGTAGCCGACATCTCGCAGGGGCAGCGTCTAGAAGAGAGGACACGCAAGACAGATGAGCTCCGATGTGGACCGCATCCAATTTGTTTGTTTATACTGTATAACGGACCAACTCGGACACAGGGTCTCTTGGTGGCAAAAGGAAAATACCATTGCGTATTGTGGCTGATGGGTAAATAAATAAAAGACATGATGTGTGAAGCGGTAAGGAAGTACAATGCGCAGGATGGTAATCCCAGGACAATCTGCCCAAGGGAATCAGTACAGGTTAAAATTGATATAGAATGTTATGGATGTTAAAAAGGCAATTATTTTGTAAATGGTTAATAATTACTACAGATTATTGGTGGTTGAATGTTTTGAATATGTAAAAGTTAATTAAGAAACTGCGGCCATCATTATCCAACAAAAATGTGGTGTGGTCTGTTTTATTGGGAAAGAGGTTTTGGGCAAGGTCGCAACCAATGTCCCCCTGCCCCTCGAATTCTCTCCACTCCTGCCCTTTCACAGTCAAGGCATTTGTACTGTAAGTGCTTTACACAATTTGAAACACTCAGACTTCAAAAAATCATCTAATCAGAAAGATGTTAATAAGTGCCAGAACTATAATTGTAAAATAAATTCTATGCAGCATAATCTAAGGAAAACTGGATGAGGAGTTCAGCACAAATGTTAAATGAAGTACTCAAAAGTAAACACAGAAATCAAATTGACTATGAGATTATACTTTATTAGAATTTACTTTATTTTAATGAAAAGGTTTAAGCTGTACAGTAGTTTTATGTGCCCTATGAAACACTGCGCTTCAGATGCAGAGCATCCCACAGGAAGCCATTAGCAGATAGCCACAGGAGGTGCGAAATAACAGATTCACCATTTACAGGAAGCCCTAATGCAAGACTGCTTAGTATTTCAAACAGTTTTATCATCTGTAAATGTTATTTTAATAACATGGAAATAAATAAGCATTTTTAAGATATAATTATAGTGTAAAATGCAGGAAACCTTAAAAATGGGGTTTAAAATTTTGGGCCACATTTTGTGCTTAGTACAATGGAATACATAGACTACCATGGTTTTCAATACTTTGTGTACATGCTGTTAAAAAAAAGGGTATGTACCAACTGAGTGTTAAATGAACGTGATCCGCCGCACACACGTTTGTTCACATATATGTGTGTATGTATATGTATATGTACAGTATATATATATAAATATATATATATGTATATATATATATGTGATTGACAGCACTCCAAGGAAATACATCAAGTCAATAATTCAAATGAAAGTGGAGATTTATTGGTGATCCAACATTTCGGCTCCACACAGAAGCCTTCGTCAGGGAAAAGGCTTTTCCCTGACGAAGGCTTCTGTGCGGAGCCGAAACGTTTGTTTGAATTATTGACTTGATGTATTTCCTTGGAGTGCTGTCAATCCCTGCATTTTGTCTATATACTTCTCAGACTAGCACCCAGGTTTCTGCATACTAATGGTTGTGCAATCCATTCTGTTTGATTATATATACATATACAGTATATATACATATGCATTATATATATATATATATATATATATATATATATAAATACATTATATATATACACATACACATACATATACAGGCTGCCCATTGGCTTGGCCAGGTACTAGTACTAATGCACAATTTATATGGAGCTGGACATGCTCATTTATATGCAGTTGAGGAGCTTACCCCATTTATTTTTCCACCAAAGTATCAAAACTTTATGCGGCATGCTCCCCAACTGCATATACATGAGCGTGTGCAGCTCTGTATAAATTGTGCACATGTACTAGCTGAGGCCAGTTCCGGTATCAGAAAAAATTGTATTACAATGTAAATGCCAGTAAATTTGTAGCACCCTGTCATTCCACCCCGTTCCTGCCCTCAACCTGCCTTATATTCTTGCTTATCACCAAAAATCACAAAATTCCTGCCCCATCACCCTTTGCATCACTGTCATGCCCCCTATATCATTGTCTCACGCTGCCTCATCACTTATTTGCTCCATCACTTATCTGCCCCTTATGGTCCTGCCCCACTTACTTTAGGAGAGCTATGGGAGGGGCTAAACAGCATGAGACAATGGCATCTTAGGCTACTGTCAGACATTGAGGATCCCAGTCTGCGGAGAAACACAGGCCAAAAATCCTTTCCTCTGCTGCTCCTCAGTTCCATGATGTGCCTGCACCCGGATACATTACCTTGGCCTAAGTGCGGTAGATTTAGGCACCAAAATGCAAACTTCACATTTTTTTTGCCTGCACCCAAGCAGAGGCAACGCATTAAGGAAGAATATTCTTGGACGACATTTGTCTGCAGGTCGAGATTCGCAAAGTTTGACATAAGCCATAAAATAAAGTCTGAGCAATAAAACAAGTGACTAAATCATACATTAACCTCTTGATAGTTTAATTAATAGAATTCAAAAGCAAATGGGTAAAGCAAAAGCAAAATGGGTCATTATTCATTCATGTTTTTTTTCTTTAGTATGCAAGATATATGAGACATTGTTTTTCTGCCAAGCACAATGTAGTAAAACACCCTGCTTTCAAACTTAGCTCACTTTATATAGGTTACATGAATCCCCCTTTATTCTACATGCGACTTTCTAAGGGGCCGATTCACTAAATACGAGTGAAGGATTTGAAGTAAAAAAACTTCGAATTTCGAAGTGTTTTTTGGGCTACTTCGACCATCGAATGGGCTACTTCAACCTTCGACTACGACTATGACTTCGAATTGAAGGATTCGAACTAAAAATCGTTCGACTATTCGACCATTCGATAGTCGAAGTACTGTCTCTTTAAAAAAAACTTCGACCCCGTAGTTCGGCAGATAAAAGCTACCGAAGTCAATGTTAGCCTATGGGGAAGGTCCCCATAGGCTTGCCTAAGTTTTTTTGATCGAAGGATATTCCTTCGATCGTTGGATTAAAATCCTTCGAATCGTTCGATTCGAAGGATTTAATCGTTCGATCGAAGGAATAATCCTTCGATCGTTCGATCGAATTTTCTGCACTAAATCCTTCGACTTCGATATTCGAAGTTGAAGGATTTCAATTCCTAGTCGAATATCGAGGGTTAATTAACCCTCGATATTCGACCCTTGATACATCTGCCCCTAACTGTTGTTGGACAACAACTCCCAGTAAATTCTAAAACATTTAGGTTATAATTCCATGTTAGATGAATCCTACAAAT
The DNA here is from genome assembly GCA_038501925.1 of Xenopus petersii. Lineage (NCBI taxonomy): Eukaryota > Metazoa > Chordata > Amphibia > Anura > Pipidae > Xenopus > Xenopus petersii. The sequence continues at coordinate 85,633,050 of CM076687.1, forward strand.
ATGTAAAAATTATAAATGACAAGTAGGATATTAACCCTATAAACATCTTGTGACTATGAAGTACCTTATAGCTGCTTGTTGCGAAGTTATTTCAGATAAGTGAAAATAATTAAAGATTTATTAAATGGTACCTGTTATTTGTGCGTCACCTCCAATTTCAACCTTGAAGATGTGCAAAGAGGCACCAAAATTTGGCTGAAAAGATAGCACAGCAAAATTAGGCTTGTTTTAAATATTTATTCTTGGTAACATTTTAAAAATTTAGCCTGCGATATTTTAAAAATATAAAGTGAAAACACCTGCTCCAACCCTCATTCCCCAGCATTGAGCAGGTCTGTTTCACAAGGCATTCTCTAAATTTAAATACAGCTTTAAAATACAGATTATTGCCAAAGTAAATGAAAGTGAAAGATAACTTGAGGCAACAGAACAGGTTATTGGACTTATATGACAGGCATACAGTGCAAGCTGCAGTGCAGTACATGCTTACAATTCAATCAAATATAGTTTTTTTTTCTTGTATGTAGCAAATTCATGCCATAAAACAGAGGTGATAATACAGTGACTGATCCTGTACATTATGCAACGAAATTGGTCATATGCATATTTTTTTCTACCCACACAGACATCAATATAAAATAAATGAGTTTATTATACAATTGATTTGTCAGATATCAATATATATATATATATAATATTTTGTTCATCCAATGAGTTATTTAAAATATAATATATTGTTATATTATACCTTGGTTTTGTTTTCTTGTAATTGCAATAAAAAAAAAGATATTCTTTTGTCCCTAAATGTATATTTTGACAGTATAGCACGATCACGCCCAACAGACAGCCCTGCTATGTTACATAAAATATTCATTTCTAAACTACAGTAATATCATTTAAAGGGGTGGTTCACCTTTAAGTTAACTTTTTATGTTATAGGATGGACAATTCTAAGCATTTTCATTTGGTCTTCATTATTTATTTTTTATAGTTTTTGAATTATTTGCTTTATTCATCTGATCCTTTCCAGCTTTGAAATGGACCCCATCTAAAAACAAATGTTCTGTAAATGGACAGCTATTGCGGAGGGGTGAAGAGGTAAAGCGGGAAGTTGAGGAAAGAGGGTAGAGGACAGAAGGTGGAGGGAAGAGGGCTGAAGGCGGAGGGAAAAGGGTGGAAGGCGGAGGACTGAGGGAGGAGGGTCGAAGGCGGAGGACTGAGGGAGGAGGGCTAAGGGCAGAGTTCGTATGGCTGATGGCTGAGAAGGGAGGGTAGAGGACAGAGGTATGACTGCAGATTTGGAGGATGAGTGACGGTAAAGGCAACCGATGTGCCATTCCTAAGCCATAGGACATCGCATGAAGGACAGGTCTTTCGCCGGAGGATATCCTAAAATGCATTCCGCAACAAATGTTCTAAAATCCATGTTTACAAGTATACCGTGCGTTGTGTCATTTTAGTTTAGGCTTCTTCACACCAGACAGTTCCCTGAAGTTGCTCAGCTACTACTACTGCTTCCGGTTTCTCTACCCTCCACTCCTCCTCCGCTGATAGCATGGATCCCATCAAACATGCAACCAAACCCTCTGAGATCCTCTTCTGAATACTGGGCCAGGGCTGCGGGGACCAACAGCAATGCCAGACATAGAACAAACATGTCCACACCACAAAAATATTTCAATTAAATTGGTCCCACTGGCAGCTGCTTCTCTCCCATACCTCCCAACATTTTGGAAATAAAAAGAGGGCCAAAAAAATGTTTTGACCACGTCCATTTTGTGGCTTCAGCCCCTAATTACCATGTTAATTTTACAAAATTTTGCAGGTTATGAAACTTTGAACATATTTATGTGGTGTTTTTCAGTTATTACAGTTTTGCTAATGAAGGTGAATTGCCCTTTAAGCTGTGAGTCTAACTTTACCCAAGGGACCTGTCATCTTATATTGTTACAATTACTTATTTGCTTATCTCAAAATTGTTACAAATGTTTCTTATCTGAACCTCCTGGCAGTTCTGGGCTCTCTGGCAAAAGCCAATTAAGTTAGAAACGTTGTATCTTTTTCTGGCTGTTCAGTGCAGAGAAGAATGGGACTTTCCAGTAAAAACGAGGGACTGCAGGTCGAGCTGTCAAAAGAGGGACTGTCCCTCTAAAAACAGGACAGTTGGGAGGTATGTGAAAATGCTCAAGAGAGATGGAAGACTGGGATACAGAGCCCAAAATCTGGTAACTCCCGACTTCTACACAAGTCAGTCCCATTGCATGCTGGGTATTGTAGTATTACATTAAACTTGGCAGTTGGCAAATTGTTAAACAAAAACTACATTACCCATAATGCATTTGGAAAGCAGGTTTGGCACATTAGGACAAGAAAAAAAATGTTGGCTGGTTTCCAAAGTACAAACCAGCCAAAGGCCCAAAAAGTAGCCCAAATCTGTACCTTGGCTAGTTTGTACTTTCAAAACCTGCCTGGCCTTTATATCAGTAGCCCAATTTGGCTCAAAAACTGCCAACTTGGCAACCCTGCACTGAACTTCCAGTACCTTTCCAGTTACATCCTTTTAGAGTCAGTATTAGTAGTGCATAGGGTTGCCACCTTTTCTGGAAAAAAATACCGATCTTCCTATATATTTATCTTTTTTCCATATTAATAACATTGGGATCAACCATCATTTTTACTGGCCAGCCTAAACACACAAGTATTTCTTACTTATTTGACCCCCACCCTGAAAGGCATTTGAAGGACCAGCATTGATAGTGGCTGCAAACACATATTTTTCTCATTCCCTCACCGTCGCACGTAACTCCTGCTCTCCTTCAATCTGACCTTCCCCCACACCTCTAATACTTGCCTGAAAACATAAATAAAAATGAAAGTGTGGTGGGAACAGTGGAGGAAGCCATTGACAAGAAACTGATTGTGCATTTGTGTATCATGGGGGGAGGGTATGTAGATAAGAGGGAGCAGAAGTTATGTGCAGGCCCAGATTAGTGGAAAGGCCGCCAAAACCTGGGCCTAATGCAGTAGGATTAACACTAGTTGTGGCAAAATAGACTATTTTATAATTAAAGCAGACTTCATAAAAGTGCCAAAAAGCTAATTTTGGGTGCAGTAAATTATAGTTCCACACTTGCACACATTAGGGTCCCTCAATGACACATACTTTCGTAAATCTATGCATACTGGGTATCAAACTGTTTATTAGATCCTTAACGTTCATATTTAGGATGTTTTATCTTTGTTTGTAAGAGATTGTATAAATTGTATACGACAAACGTGGCAAATTGCAATATTTTGGCCAACTTTTAGAAATGTCATGAAAACCACTGCCTTTAGCAAAGCTTTGCAGTATAGTATTTACCAGTAGAAAAACAAATAACAGCAGGCTTTATTCATGGAAAGCGCCACAGGGTTGATATACTCACAGCACATGAAGTAATAGTAGTAACAAATGGCAGGTACAAACACAAAGGTGTAGCAGATACAGACAGAATGGCACCACTGAAGGAATAGCAGGGGGAGTTGGAGTATACACCTTTAAGTTGTCAGTAGTTCATGTGGCCCCGATCCCTACAACAGATGTGGAACAGGGATAGTACAATAACCCATTTCCCTAGTCAGTACTGCGGTTCCTTCACTACAGGCAAGCAGAGCCTGGGGGAGAGCTAGTGCCAAAAAATACTGACTCAAGAAGCAATTGTGCTCATTAAAAATTGCACCTTTAGTGTAAGTTTACAGATTTCCATCTGTCCTTTTCCAGTACAAACTGTTCGGAACATAAATGCTGAGAATTAATGAAAGACATAAATGTGCATCATTTAAAAAATCTGCGTATATGTGTACACTTGGCAAACTAACGGGTGTATTCGTTTTAAAAGTGTACTTGTGAGACAATATTTGGGGAAAGCTGGCAATACAGAGAAGGAGGCAGAAGGGACATAGGAAGTGGAGGATCTTGGGTGAGCGATGCTGGAGAACTCCAGCAGTACAGGCAATGGCAGACATGTACAGAGCAAATTCACTAAAGGACGAAGCGCCTAACGCTAGCGTAGCGCATTTTCGTTAATTCGCTGATTCACTAATGGACGCTGGCGTAAATTCGATAAGTTACTTCGCACCCTTACGCCTGGCGAATTTGCGCAACGGACGTAACTACGCAAATTCACTGATGCACAAATTTTTCTGAACGCTACCTTTTACGCCAGACTTCCTTCGCCACCTCAGACCAGGCGAAGTGCAATAGAGTAGATGGGGATTGCTTCGATAAAAGTTTAAAATTTTTCTAAGTCCCAAAAAACGCTGGTGTCTTTTCTTTTTTATGGGTGATAGGCTGAAAATGATCGAAGAATTTTTTGGGGGGTACCCTCCTTCCCCCCTACATTTCCTAACTCATGGAAACAACTATACAGTGGGCACATGTGTAGGGCAAAATAAAACATTTTATTTGCTGTTTTGAAGGTTTCTCAGGCTTGTGTAGTGATGCTACATATACCTCCATTGTAACTTCAATTTGGCGCCGTATGCAAATTAAGCATCGCTAGCGTAACTTCACTTTGCTTGGCGAATTAACTCTAGTGCAACTTCGCAACCTTACGCTTCCCCTGAACGCAACTTCGGATTTAAGTGAATTTGCATAGTGCTGGCGAAAATACGCCTGGCGAAGTGCGGCGAAGCGGACGCTGGCGCAACTTCGAATCTTAGTGAATTTGCCTCGTAGTCTGGTGCTTCCTAAGGGTCCTTATGTGTTTGGTTTATACATGTAATTAATGATGAGCACATTTTTTTCGCCAGGCATGGATTTGCAGCAAAAATACACATTTTACCATCAGCACATTTTTTTCGTGAAACTGTGGCAAAAATTTGCAGCGACAAAAAAATCACCAAGACAAAAATGTCACGAAGACAAAAAGTTGCCACAAGAAAAAAATGCCCATTGCCTTTAATGCATTTGGGGGTTTAAAAAAATGTCACGCATAAGAAAATTGCTTATTTGACTTATATGTATTTTGTGATTTTTAGCTGATTTGCCAATTTTCTGCAAAACAGTACAGATTTGCTCATCACTTGTGATCAATTTGTTGTGCAGTTCTGGTAGTTTTGTGCTTTTCAATGCTAATGAACCCTCACAACAATGAACTATTCATTGTGCACCTTGTGCAATTGACATTAGTACAGAAGCAATATATTTATTCGCCAAACCTACATAAATGACAGTACTCTTTCACTGAATAATACCTTTGGGAATGTGTCATGGTGGGGATGTTATTATTTGTGTTTCGTGTTCCAGGACAATGTTTCTATTCTTCACTTTTTTTCATTTTGTTTCTTTGTTTTTATTTTGCCAAAAGAACAGCTGGTTTGTTGTTGATGCAATTGTTTGTACTGTCAACTGTTGTGATAGCAATTTGGGCTTGAAATCTTTACCCTGGGTTAAAGCTACAAGGGGTCATTGCAAAAAAACTATTGTTTTCCCCCTGCCAATGAGCAGGCTCTATTAAAAGGGTTGTTCACCTTTGGGATAACTTTTAATATAATGTAGAAAGTGAAATCCTGAGACAATTTGTAATTGGTTTTCATTTTTTATTATTTAAGGTTTTTGATTTATTTAGCTTTTTATTTAATGGCTCTTAAATTTGCATTTTAAGCAAACTGGTAGCCAGGGTCCAAATTACCCTAGCAACCATGCATTGATTTGAATAAGAGACTGGAATATGAATAGGAGATGGTCTGAATAGAAAGATGAGTAATAAAAATAAGCAATAATAATACATTTGTAGCCTTACTGAGCGTTTGCTTTATAGAATTGGTCAGCAACGCCCATTTGAAAGAGTCAGAAGAAAAATGCAAATAACTATAAAACTATAAAAAAATAAATAGACCAATTACAAATTGCTTAAAAGTGGCCATGCTATAACATACTAAGGGGCAGATTTATCAAGGGTCAAATTTCGAGGGTTAAAAAACCATCGAATTCGACCCTCGAAGTAAAATCCTTCAAATTCGAATATTGAATTCGAAGGATTTTAGAACAAAAGGTTTGATCGAACGATCAAATAACGATAAAATCCTTAGAAATTAAGGATTCGAACGATTTTAAGCGATCGATCGAATGATTTTTATTCGATCAAAAAAAAACTTAGAAAAGTGCTCTGGAAGATCCCCATAGGCTAACATTGCACTTCGGTAGGTTTAAAGTGGCGAAATATGAAGTCAACGTTTTTTTTAAAGAGGCAGTACTTCGATTATCGAATGGTCGAATAGTCAAAAGTTTTTTACTTTGAATCGTTAGAATCATTCGATTAGATCGAATTCAATTGAATTTGACCAATTCGATGGTCGAAGTACCCAAAAAAATTCGAATTAGTTTGATTCAAAGGATTTTAATCCATTGATCGAACGATTTTTGTTCGACCAAAAAAAGATTGCTAAGCCTATGGGGACCTTCCCCATAGGCTAACATTGACTTCTGTAGCTTTTAGGTGGCGAACTAGGGGGTCGAAGTTTTTTTTTTTAAAGAGACAGTACTTTGACTATCAAATGGTCGAATAGTTGAAGATTTTTAGTTTGAATCACTCGAATCTAAGTTGTAGTTGAATGTCGAAGAAGCCCATTCGATGTTCGAAGTTGCCAAAAACAAAATTCGAAATTCAAAGTTTTATTTCCTCTATTCCTTCACTCGATCTAAGTAAATGGGCCCCTTAGTGTGACAGATGCCCTTTAATACTTTTAAAACTACAGTAGGATATCTGTTCTAATGATTTTATTTTTCTATTATTGTCATTAGCGGGGTTTAACAGTTTGAACAATTTTTAACCAATCTGGAACTCCAGTGCAACAAAAGAAATCATTAAATATGAATGTATTGTTATCTCTGCTGCAAGTAGGTTGCATGCTCATTAAGAAAATGATAACTGGCCCCTAAACATCAGACTGCAAACTGAGATTTGAACCCAAAAGTATAGAAAATCTCTGCAAGAGAGTGTGATGTTACATGTTGATGTAAACAATTCTTTCTTCCATGTTGTCAAAACAAATATTTCTAGTCACTCTGCCTGCTTATAGGCTGGAGGCACATAAAAGGGACTACTTAACATGGTGTGGATACTCAGTGAGTAATTTTCTTTTTGCACTTCATTGTAATTTTAATTTAAGGTCTGTTGGAAAGAAAAACCTTTGAATGACTGTCAGCCTGTTGGATCACCTATTTGTCCCCACCGGTTGTCTCACTGATTGGCGTATTTCTACCAGAGGTGACAGAGAGCACTGGCAATGTATACAGGCTTGGAATCCAGGATAGCATTTGCAATGACCTACGCTACACGTCGCTTTCTCAAGACTTTTACTGAGCTTGTAAGTGCTTTCACATTGCGGTGATTTTCATTCCTTGGCTTTTCTATACTGAGCATACTTCTTAAAAGGTGCTTTTGGACATAAGCTGCCCTGCCTACTTTGCCCCGGCACACTTGCAAGCACAATATACGCTTTAACAATACATTATTCTTTCAATATACTCCAGCCACCAGACTTGAAGTATGTTAGATAGTAAGCTCACAAGCACAACTCTGGTGTAGTGGTTGAGTTTTTTTTTCTTTAGTTTATGCACAAAATGCATTAAACCACAGCTACTAAACAGACATTTACTTTTATTGTTCTGAATGCAAAAAAACTAATAAAATCGGTTTATTCAAAAGTGTTTGTGATGCATTGAGTAGAGCTGGTCATACAGGCTATTGACTCTCCCTCTTGCAGCTCAACAGCTCTTTTGTCTGTTGATGGGGTTGCCTGTTTATGCCCAGAATAATATATCTGATCAGGCCAACTTAGCTATTGACCAGGATAGATGGAAAAAACCTATCCAATCTATTAGCCAAGGTCAAAAAAGTCAGATTAGCTTGATTTTGCACACCCTCAAGGTAGCGAAATCAGGCGAACATCAACTCATTTATATACTTCCGTATTTTCCTTGTAAGGGGCACATTTACTTAGCTCGAGTGAAGGAATAGAATAAAAATGACTTCGAATTTCAAATGTTTTTTTTTTCACTACTTTGACCATCGAATTGGCTACTTCGACTACGACTCAAACTATTCGAACTAAAAATCATTCAACTATTCGACCATTCAATAGTCAAAGTACTGTCTCTTTAAAAAAAACAGTTTGCCACTTAAAACCTACTGAGCATCAATGTTAGCCAATGGGGAATTAACCCTCGATATTCGGCCCTAAGTAAATGTGCCCCCAAGTGTAAAAAATTTCATTTTCTTTTGCTTAGCACATTTTTGTTGTCACAGAAAGGATGATGTATTATTGCATAAACTGCAAACTATAAAATGTGCCGTCTTTTCCCCACTGCCAGATGGGTCCTTTATGAGGTAGTTCACTTTTATAACATTTTAGTATGATGTAGAAAGTGATATTCTGAGATGACTTGCAGTTGGTCTCCGTTTTTATTTGTTATCTTTTTGAACAATTCAGTTTTTTTGTTCAGCCACTCTCCGGTTTGATATTTCAGCTGCAATTTTATTGCTAGGGTCCAATTTATCCTATCAATAGGCAGACTGGAAGAAGAACAGAAGAGGGTTTTATTAGTAAGACAAGCACTAAGTAAAAATAACAACGAAGTTGTAGCCTCACGGAGCAATAGGGTTTATGACTGCCGACGACTACTAAAAAAAGAAAGAGCAGCTTAAAAGTTGCTAAGACTAGGACATTGTATAATATACTAAAAGTTAACTAAAAGGTAAACTAGCCTTTTTATATACATACATATCCACAATAGTGGACAAGAAGGTTAATAACTTAAAATAATTTAGTTATCCTAGACACTGGGGAGATATTTCTTTTCAGTGATGTAATGTCAAGGGACCAGGACCCCATGGTGGTGCAGACACCTTCACGCATGCCACCACTTCCCCCTCCAGTCATTTGTTTGCTGCTCGAAGCCAGATGAGAGGAGAACAAGTGGCTGGAGATTGAGACTACCATAAAGCAGTCTACTGTATGACAAGTATGCAACTGCTGACCTTTAATTAAAAAACAATGGCCTGGTAGTATTCTAGTAAATGCTGTCATGTTCTTTCTTGTCTTGGGATCCCACACCCAACCTTTGGAGTTAAAGTTCAGCTTTTTCTAATCTTATTGTATTGCGCATGTGTATAGCCCAGTTCAACTGCAAGAAATTCCAGGAATAGAAAAGGGAATGGTGGTGCTCCACTCCAGGCCAGAGAGCTTTTCATTGAAGAGGAGCACTGACCTGGGGTCTGAAGTAAGCTATTACAAACACTTGGGGGCAGATTTATCAAGGGTCGAAGTGAATTTGAGGGAATTTTCGAAGTAAAAAGATTCAAAATTCAAAGTAATTTTTGGATACTTCGACCATCAAATAGGATACTACAACTTCAAATTTACTTCGAATTCGATTGAAAGTAAAAATAGTCCGAATATTCGACCATTCGATAATGGAAGTATTGTCTCTTTAAAATAACTTCAACTTCAATACGTCACCAAATTAAACCCGCCGAAGTGCTATGTTAGCCTATGGGGACCTTCTATAACATTTTTCTACGTTTTTGAAGTCGAAGTAAAAATCGTTCGATCACACGATATAATCATTCGAAACGTTCAATCGTTTGATTTTACCTCAACTGCAGAATAGCCAAATTCATTGAAAAAAGTTCGAATTCGATATTCAAAGTATTTTTAAATTCGAAATTCGACCCTTGATAAATCTGCCCCTTGGTGTTGCATAACAAATTTGCATCCCCCCAGTAATCTGGTTTTTTTTTCATCCCTTAAAATACACACAAGGAACAAATTGTTCTCAAGAACAAAAACAGTTAGCACTGCAAATATATTTATTACTTTTATTACACTGCCCCATATGTCTCTCTGCACCTGCTTCTCAAGGGGAAATATCAAGTTGTTTTAGTATGTCATTCACTTTCTTACACTAACATTAGTACTGCTGTATAATACAATTGATACAATTGCGTCATGGTGGGGTTATTATTATTTTATTATTTTGTTTTCTTTTCTGTGTTTTTCAGGAAAGTATTTATATTCTTCCTGTTTTTCGTTTTGTTTCTCTTTTTTGTTTTGCCTTTAATCCAAAAGAATCTGTGGGTTTTGTTGATGTGTTTGTGTGTACTGTCAACTTTATCTACTGCAGCACATACAGTAGTAGTGTTTCAGGTTGAGACATTTATGCCAGATAAAGGTTAGAAATGGTCATTGCAAAAATTTATAATGTCAAGGAAATGTAATGTTTTTGGGGGGGCGGGGCAAAGTTGGTTATATTACATTTCCAGCAGCAGTGCTTTCTGTAGTTTACTCTGTGTAACTGAAATGTTTAGCACTCATCCTTGCAGCATGTATATTTTATATACTGGGCAGATATACTTACATATAAAATGGAGAATTCCAATTCAAGTATTACATTTTTACATTCAAGTAGTACATTTTTATGACAGCTCGGAATGTGTTTAATGCATTTATGAATGCAGATGCTGTACATTATGTTTTGGGCTTCTATACCAAAAGAAATGGGCGCTACCACTTATTTACACTCTATTGCCAGGTGACAATTCGCTCTGGCGAATGTACATTACTCCATAAATTCACCAAAATGCAGATTTTACTGAATGTTACCTCTTTCGTCAGACTTGCCTTCGCCAGTAGTGGTTGGTGAATTTCTCCCGTTCCACTTCGCTGAAAAATTCACTAATTTCGTGCAAAATTCACGAAACGCAGAAAAATGTGCAAAAAATCTTGAAATCGCAAAGTTCACGATAAATCGTCACAAAAAATTTAGCAGTTCGAATGTTTTCACTATAAAATTGAGCAATCTGAATTTTTCATGGAAAAATCGAGCAAATTTAAAGTTTTCACTAAAATCTAGCAATTCGAACGTTTTCACAAAAAAATCGAGCAATTCGGATTTTTCATGGAAAAATCTAGCAATTTGAACGTTTTCACTAAAATCTAGCAATTCGAACGTTTTCACTAAAAAATCTAGCAATTTGAATGTTTTCACTACAAAATCGAGCAATTTTGAACATTTTCAGAAAAATATCGAGCAATTTCACGTTTTTCGTGTAAATATCGGAAATCGGCGCCGACTAATTTTCACCAGCAAATTGTCGCGAGAGACTCGCAAATTTAATCGCCAGTGGCGAAACGTGGAAGTTCGTCACAAATTCGTGCCAGGCGAATTTATTCGCCCATCACAATTTGCCAGCTCAGACCAGACAAAGTGCACCGGAGTGCATAGATCTTCCTCAATCTTCTGTTACTTACATCATATTCTGTGAGTGGAAAAAGCATCAAAGTTCAAAAAACGCTGGCGTCTTTTCCTTTTTTCAGAGTGATAGCCTGCAAAAGTCCTAAAAATTTAATCTTGGGTAACCGGTTTCCCCCATACATTTTCTAACATATGGAACATTAACTATACAGTGGGCTCATGTGAAGGGCATCATAACAACTACATAGTCTTTATTAAGGTTCCCTGGATATGTGTCATTTACAGTGGAAATGTAATGTATTTGCTGCATCATATACTGTAACATAAAGAAAAGTTGCGCTAGGCAGAAATGAACGCTATCGCATCTTCGCTTTGAATTGCTCGCATTGCCAAAGTAACGATATCGAAAAGCCGCCAAAGTTCAGCGCCCACAACTAAACTCGCATTTTAGTGAATTAGCGTTGTCTGAGCAAATTTTTGCCTGGCGAAGTGCAGCGATGGGTGTGAATCGGTCGCTGGTGTCTTTCCTCCGGTTAGTGAATCTGCCTTATAGAATATAAATGTCACAATATAAGGCTAATTAGTAATTAATACAGATAATTACTACATGGCAGCACAGAAACCAGGGCAAGTAGCATCATAATTTAATAATCAGCCCTGTAGCATCAGCTTATATTACAGACTAACCTCATTTTCTACTGGATATTTTGTGACGAGCCCTAAGCTTAGCTTCTCAACAGCTGCTCAGAGCCCACTGAGCATGTGAGTGTCACAGACACTTTCCAAGATGGTGACCCCCTGTTACAAGTTTGTAGTCCTAGATCATTGCTGCTATTGAGGACTTGAAACTATGCCAGAGGGGCTACTGTAAATTGCCATAGACAGTCACTCTTTATTGAGCTGGTGGGGGGCTGTTTGGGCTGCTGTGTGGCCTTTTTGGGCCTCTGTGTACCTGAAATGCCAGGGCCTATTTTGAATCTCAGTCCAGTCCTGGCTGGTGCAATAAGTTCAGTATATAAAATATGGTATTTTAGCTATATTAATTAGTTCTCCTTTAGACTGATCATTCACATGGCAATAAAGTCCTACAAATCGATTTTTTCATATGATTTTTGCTATATGTGTTTGGTAGAGGATCCTGACCAATATAAGTACCATGAATATTGGTTGGTTCATCTGTTGATGGGTTTCAGCATTTTGATCTGACAGGCTTAATGGCGTGTTATTATAACTAGATTTAGATTTAGGCTGTAACAATTATGCAATTCTTTTGTTTCTGCCATGATATCTGCTAGATTTTGGTCTTCACCTTGGTGGCACAAACAATCTTCCCGTCATCTTTCGATGAATTTCTGTTATCAGAAACATCTTTCTTTTCACTTGTTTGGCCAGTTTTTGGGGGCCAAACCAGGCAAACATTCATTCTTTTATTTACCTGTGTATTATTTTATTATTAAATATTGTCTCAGTTTTGTCCTCCCCATAGAAAAATGCAAAATATTAAAAATAATGCCACTTGTTTCCCAGTAATTTCTAGATAAATGTAGGAAATGACAGGGTGCTTTCTTGGTAAGAGGCATTCCTGCTGAAGGTAAAATATTTATATAGAACCTGTGCATTCAGGTGCCCAGTTCCACTTTAAAAAATTGATCTCATGTTACAGGTGAACGTCTATGATGATCATATTTATGCTACTTAGGGGGTTATTTACTAAGCTCCGAATGCCCGAAATTCCCCGTAATCCGAAAAATTTCTGATTTTTATGTGTTATAATAGGTTTAAAAAAAATCACGAATTTTTCGGAATTTATTAAACCCAGAGGGCTAAAAAGCCCGAATATAAAACCACGGCATCTAAAACCTGTCACGGTTGCATAAAAGTCAATGGGAACAGTCCCATTGATTTTTGGTTGTGTCGGAGGTTTCGGGCAATTTCACTATGTTTTCGGAGCTTTCGGAGGAAAACTTTGAAAATGTTTACGGTGAAAATTCACGAAAAATCAAGAAATTCTGAGCTTTTCCCGCAAAGATAATTTTGGGGAAAATGTAAAAATAAATAAGCATGGAAACCCCGAGCGGGTTAGATCGGAGTTTGTAGCAGTCAATATTGAGATAAATTCGGACCTTGATAAATAACCCCCTTAGTGTCCTTTAACACAGAATTAGGGTGCAGACACGAGAGGGCAGATTTATCACGGGTCGAATTTCGAGGGTTAAAAAACCCTCTAATTCGAATATCAAATTTGAAGGATTGACCGCATATACTTGAACGATTCGAACGATTTTAAGCGATTGATCGAAGGATTTGTATTCGCCCACAAAAAACTTTAAAACTGGCGCAGTATGAAGGCGAAGTATTTTTAAAAGAGACAGTACTTAGACTATCGAATGGTCGAATAGTCGAACGATTTTTACTTTGAATCGTTCGAATCATTCGATTCGTTCGATCGAATCCGATCGAATTTGACCAATTCGATGGTCGAAGTACCCAAAAAAAATTTTGAAATTCGAATTTTTTTTCATTCGAATTCTTCACTCGAGCTTAGTAAATCTGCCCCTTGGTGAAACAGCATTCTTTGTTTAGCCACTTTTAGCCATATCATTACAGCCTGTTGACAGAAGAAAACTATCCTTTTTTGTGTTTGTTTTGCTAAACGATTGTCCTTCACAGCCTCACCTATTAGTAACAGGAATAGCTAGTATGGTTTAAGTAAGTCACATGTTGACTGTAAACTGTTGAAGCATGTTATCTAGTCAAAATGCCTTTTGTGGCTGGAGGACAATGCATTGACTTTACATTTTTTGAGACATGTTTACCATTATGAGTTTTGGGAAGTCAATTCACTGACCTTTTTTCCTAAAGGGCAGATTCTGGTGAGTGTGCAATCCACAATCATGTAATTGTGTTGCTTATTTAATAAAACACATTTGCCATTCCTTTTAATACAGACTTTATTTTCACCGATCAATTTAGCACACTTGCTTTTTTTTTTTTAAACATTTTTTTCAGCTATGACAAATAATATTGTATAACCATATAAGGCATATAAGAACATCGTTGTAACTTTATTTTTCTAACATTCTTTGAGCTACACTGAAATAGATCACGTGTTTGTTATTGTTTTGGGTTACAATGTTTATAAACTTAAACAGGAAGTCATTTAATGTAAACAGTAGTAAAAAAAATCCTAATTAGTTTGTATCATGTTATCTTGTACTAAAAGTCGTTGCCTTTCTGCTTTTGTATTAGCAGTACAGATTAAAGCACCTTTTGTGGAGTGCTACAATTTCGTCACAGCAGTAACCCAAATATTATATAGGGTAAAACAGGGTAATTGCTGATTGGTTTGTAGGTGTAACTGCACTACTGTATTACTAAATACTATTTTTAAAAAGATGCATTTTGAAAAGTACTTTTGGTAAAATGTTCATTTAAACCCTTCACTGTGCATACCTATGTATTTTGTCATTTTCATTCATTTTTCCCCTGTTTCTCAGATATTTCTATTTCTAATACCAGGCTCTTTTGTAACCCCCAGCTTTCCTTTCTATATTATTTGGAGATCTTATTATCTAGCATATTGAGAAAATTGTACAAGCATGCTTACCAATGTTGCATTGTAACAAGCTTGTATCTGACTTAAAGCTGGCCATAGACGCAAAGATCTGATCGTACGAATCGAGGATTCATATGATTTTCGGACCGTGTGTAGAGAGTCTTTTTCGTCCAGCAGAGATCGGACATTTGGTCAATCGGACAGGTTAAAAGATTTCTGTCGGCTGCCGAAAATATCTCTGCGTGTATTGCCAATCGTACGATTTTCAGTGGGAGACTGTCACCAGCTTTTGTCGGACATAACTTTCGTACAATTGCTGTCAGGGGCAGAACATCGGCTGATCTGTTCTTTTACTACTTTATTTGATCGGAATGGTTAGTGGCAGGTCGGGAGATGGGGAAGTCCAATCGTTCGAGGATTCCAACGATCAGATCTTTGCATCTATGGCCAGCTTAATGCGTCTTACCTGCTCTCAACACAGGTTTAAAATGAAAACAAAAGCTGTTCAGGGTGGTATCTATTAAAGATGCCCTTGACATCTTTTTAAACAATAATTTTTTAAAAATTGCACTATGCCATTTTCTGACACCTTGGGCAAATCTGTGCCAAATGTGCTTCTAATTTACCACGAAATTCGCAAAACTGAGAAAAATTTGTGAAGTCAATGGGCGTCAAAATAATTTTGACGTGAGCCACAATCTTAATACGCTTGACTAGTTGGTCCAATTGCATTTGCCCGAAGTCAATGGGCGTCCGAATAATTTTGATTGGCTTTGATAATTTTTGACGTGCGGCAATTTTTTTTTTTTTTTTGACATGGCGGATTTTTCGCCGGCAAATTGTTGCCGTAGTTTTGCGAATTAAATCACCGTGAATTTGTGTCTGCCTGAAAATCTTTAGCAGGAAGCCAGCATTATTTGTAAAAAAGAATTGTGAAAGCTAGTGCACCGTTACATTTTATTTCACAAACTTTAAAACATAGGTACAATTCAAGTTTTCGGATCAATTAAATTTGGAAGAGAAAATTCGATTTTATTAATACATTTCGATTGGTCGAATTTCGAGGTTATGGGAGTTTTAAATAACTCACGTGAATTCGAAATTCGACTTATAATAAATCTTAATAAATCTGCCCCTATGTGTGTGATAAGGTTGCAGGTAAGGCTTCTTCCTGAGGACTCTTGCAGATCATGTTTATGCAAGAAATGCTACACTGCAACATCACTACTGTGTCAGCCAAATCTTCCTGCAGGTCCTTTGCAGTCATATGAGGGTTTGCCTTTGCCTTTTTGGCCAGCATACAAACTGTTCTCTCTGTAAGTTTTCTTGTCTTGACTTTTACACTTACCCTTAACTGCCATTTTTTGATGATATTAGAGATAGTAAAAATTATGATCTGGAAACCAGGGCTGTATTCTGGTCCATTGCCAGCCTAGACAGTGGACCTCTTTGTGCCCATTGGCGCATGTACAATAACGTCACATAATAATAATGCGCATGCTTGTGACGTCACTTTTGCCGAAACTTGCATCTGATACCTCACCCCTCACTTCTGCTTCTGTCGTTTGTGGGAATACATTCAACGGCAGGGGTAGAGGTTTTAGTTGTTTTTTTTTTTTGTTTTGTTTTTTTGAAAATCCAAGAGCCACTCCCTTAAAGCTGCCACCCTAGACACAGTAACTCAAGAGCCTATATGTTAGAGCCTATATCCTTTCAGAATCTTATTAAACTCATCCCCTGCTTTGTAAGCATTAATTATCTTCATTCTCAGATGCTCAGTCAGTTGCTTGGAGGAGCCAATGATTGTTGAGTGACAGCCAAAAGTCTAGTGTGACACCTCTCAATGGCAATTAAGGTCTAATGATGTAATTAGGGGCAGGAAGCATTGTTTATCTCAGGGCAATTAGAAAGGCACATGCTATAATTACCATTGCTTTGTTCCTATGTTTTAAAGTTCATAAAATGTAAATTAACATTTTACAAATATTTTGCGTTGTTGTAGTAATACTTTTCACTTACAAAAGTAATGAAATATGTGTTTTCACAAGGGGTGCCAAACAATTGCTTTTAACTTTACAGTCTACATGGTGAGTGTCAGAAAAAAAGGAAATGTGGAAGTGTACTTGTGGTAACAAAACAAATTGTGCAGTTAAATCAGTGCAGCTCCGGAGAGTGTCCACTTACAGTTGCTAGAAGCACCACCTTCACTCTTTACAGCCAATGCAATTAATCAGTAACAGATAAAAAAAATCTGCATACCCCAGTGACTTGTAACATAAAGTAAATCCCATGAGCACTGGCATTTTCATAAACAGCAACACCCTATCCAGTGTGTGCAGAATTCATGGAGTTTCTACTCTTTTACACCAGCACTATATCTCACTGGAATTGCACCCAAAATGAGTTCTTCTTCACTGGTTTACCCTTATGAAATGTATCACAACCCAAACTGTGAGATGAGCCCCTCACAATCGCTCATGTCTTACGCTCAGGGCCGCCATCAGGGGCTGACAGGGGGGACAAGTGTCCCGGGCCTGGGCTTGAAGGGGGGCCCGGCAGGGCTGCACTTTTGGAAGAGCCGGGCCCCCTTGACAGCTCCGAAGCGGTGCCGCTCCGGTCGAAGTCCCGAAGAGCTGAATGCGGAAGTGCCGAACAGACAAAGTCCTGAAGCCTCGGAAAGACCCGAAGTCACGAAAGTAGCCGACACTGAAGTCCTGAAGCGACGAAAAGAAACAAAGTCACGAAAGTAGCCGACACTGAAGTCCCGAAGCGACGAAAAGAAACAAAGTCACGAAAGTAGCCGACACTGAAGTCCTGAAGCGACGAAAAGAAACAAAGTCACGAAAGTAACCGACACTGAAGTCCTGAAGCGGCAAAAAGAAACAAAGTCACGACAGGAGCCGACACTGAAGTCCTGAAGCGGCGAAAAGACCCAATGTCACGAAAACAGCTATAATAGAAGTCCTGAAGCCACTAGTTTAATTCTATTAACACCAATGTGGGTTTTTTGTTTTTTTTTAATCCCCCTGGTCACCAATGTTTTATTCTAATACTCTATAGGCCCCTGCCAATTTTTTTAAAAAATTATTTTATGGAGCCCCAATTTTTTTTTAACTTGTAAGGGGCCCCTGGCGCCAACGTTTTTTAAAAAAAAATATTTACTGCGGCACCAATTTTTCTTTTTAACTTGTAAGGGGGCCCTGGCACTAACGTTTTTTAAAATAATATTTTCTGCTGCCCCAATTTTAACTTGTAGGGGGGCCCTGACTACCATTTTTTTTAAAAAAAAAAAACTTTTATGAGGGACCTAGCGCCAAGGTTTTTTTTTTTACTTATAAGGGGGCCCTGACTATAAATAGCTATCAATTTTATTGTACGAGGCCCTGTGATTTCTAATGGCGGCCCTGCTTACGCTACTCTATACCATGCAGTAAATGCAGCAGTTACAAGTGAAACAATATTTAAAAAAGAACACTGCAAGTTCCTGTTAATTTATTTATATTGCAAATTAAATAAAGCCTGGGTTTGAAATGTCTGCTGAACATGTGAAAAAAAGATACTAGCTGTTATCAGGGTAAATGATCTTGTCTTTGTGGTAATTCCCATTTCTTTTTCTATGCAATATCCTGTTTGCAACATCACACAGCCCTTTGACGTTCTTAGAGCTGTTAGTAGCAAAGCTTCACATGGCTGGGGAGCAGAGTAACTAGTATAGATGCCAAATGCCGGCAATCTCTGAGAACTGTGAGTATCAGGTCCCTGCTAGTTGGAAATTGTTCTGTTGCCTTTTCTTTTTTGTAGTATCACTTCATTTCACTGTATAAACATCAAGGATTTACTGTTTACAATAAGACTTATGCTACTGCATCTTATTACTAATGTTTTATTTTGCTTCTGAAACAATTCTCTCAATTCATTTTTAATAGCTTCTGCTTACAGAGCACAAAACAGTACCCTATATCATACTGTATTTTGAAGGAAGCTATAACAGACAGGAATCCGGTGATGTTTTTTATTTCACTCTTTTCCCTTTTTATTCTTTGCTTTGAGGGGTTATGTATTAAAAAGGTGGAAAGTTTGTTCCTGGTCTAATTACCAATCACAACAAATCAGCAGGTAGCATTTCAGTTTAAAGGGATCCTGTCATCGGAAAACATGTTTTTTTTCAAAACGCATCAGTTAATAGTGCTACTCCAGCAGAATTCTGCACTGAAATCCATTTCTCAGCTGCCCCTGGTCATGTGACTTGTGCCTGCACTTCAGGAGAAAAATGCTTTCTGGCAGGCTGCTGTGTTTCCTTCTCAATGTAACTGAATGTGTCTCAGTGGGACATGGGTTTTTACTATTGAGTGTTGTTCTTAGATCTACCAGGCAGCTGTTATTTTGTGTTAGGGAGCTGTTATCTGGTTACCTTCCCATTGTTCTTTTGTTTGGCTGCTGGGGTGGGGGGAAAGGAAGGGAGTGATATCACTCTAACTTGCAGTACAGCAGTAAAGAGTGATTGAAGTTCATCAGAGCACAAGTCACATGACTTGGGGCAGCTGGGAAATTGACAATATGTCTAGTCCCATGTCAGATTTCAAAATTGAATATAAAAAAATCTGTTTGCTCTTTTGAGAAATGGATTTCAGCGCAGAATTCTGCTGGAGCAGCACTATTAACTGATTCATTTTGAAAAAAAATTTTTTTCCCATGACAGTATCCCTTTAAAAGCAAACATTTTCTTGGTTGCTATAGGTCACAGTACCTGGCAACACCACGTGCCTTTTACTACATATTCCCTTCTGAGTTTGCCCTCAAGGGTTTCTGTATAAACCAAAATGATTCTCCTTTGCTGTTTGTACCTACTGTCATTGTCCTTTAAGCTCTACAATGTTATCCTTGGTGACACAAAGGATCTCTAGAACCAGTGGGCAGAAGTAGGGTTTTAAGAGTGCCCCTGAATATGTTATTGAGAGAAAGCTGGGCATTATATGTACAAAATGATTAAAAAGCTATTTTACAAATGCAAGCACAAAATTGCTGCTCTTCAAAGAGGCAGTTCAGATTAAAATTACAGGTGATTAGCTGCTGGCCTCCGTGAGGGATTGACCCAGTGATTGACAAACATTTCTGACAATACAGTAGGTTATGGTATAAAAGTGATACAATAAGCTTTAGGAGAAAAATTAATTCAAAGGTGACTCTTAAATTTTCATAATTGTGATCTAAGGAGCAAGGATGTAAATGTTCATTAAGTATTTAGAGAACGATCATAGTCCCTCCATATTATTTTCTAACAGTGATACTTGGGGCTAATTCACTAACCTCCGAAAATTCGCCAGCGACAGCTTCGCTCACAGCGCAAAACTTCACCAGCCGTAGATTCGCCATGACAACGCTAATTCACTAAAATCATGATCATCATTTATTTATATCCGAAGTTGCGTCCGGGGCGCCGACCTCTTAGCGTTACTGCACCAAGCGAAGCGAAGTTGAGCTAGCGTTGCCTAATTTGCATACGGCAGGAAATTAAAGTTCAATGGACGTATATGTTGCAGCAAATACATTACACTACACAAGCCCGGGAAACCTTAATAAAAGAAAATAGAATTGTTTTATTGCCCTAAACATGAGCCCAGTGTATAGTTTATGTGCCATATGTAAGGAAATGTAGGGGAGAAGCCAGTTACACCAAAAAAATATACGCTCTTTTGCAGCCTATCACCCTGAAAAACGGAAAAGACGCTACCGTTTTTTGGGACTTGGAAAAATTTTCAAATATTTTTTGAGAAATTCCTATCTACTCTATTGCACATGGCCTAGTCTGAGGTAGTGAAGGCAAGTCTGGCGCAAGAGGTAACGTTCAGTAAAATCGTCATCTTAGTGAATTTGCGTAGTTACGTCCATTCGCCAGGCGTTAGGGAGCAAAGTACCACTAGAGTCTATGGGGCAAATTCACTAAGCACCGAAGTGCCTAGCGCTAGTGTGAATTTGCTAGCGTTGGGCATTTTCGTTACTTAGCAAATTCACTAACGGACGCTGGCGTAACTTCGCTAGTGTTACTTCGCACCCTTACGCCTGCCGAATTTGCGCAACGGACGTAACTATGCAAATTCACTAACACGCGCATTGTTCTGAACGTTACCTTTTACGCTAGACTTCCTTCGCCACCTCAGACCAGGCGAAGCGCAATAGAGTAGATAGGGATTGCTTCAAAAAAAGTTATATTTTTTTCTAAGTCCCAAAAAACGCTGGCGTTTTTTCTTTATTATGGGTGATAGGCTGAAAACGATTGAAAAATGTTTTGGGGCTCCCCTCCTTCCCCCCTACATTTCCTAACTCATGGCAACTTAACTACACAGTGGGCACATGTGTAGGACAAAATAAAAATTGTATTTGCTGTTTTGAAGGTTTCCCAGGCTTGTCTAGTTCTGCTACGAATACTTCCATTGGAAATTGGCGCCGTATGCAAATTACCATCACTAGCGTAACTTCACTTCACTTGGCGAATTAACGCTAGCGCAACTTCGCAACCTTACGCTACCCCTGAGCGCAGCTTCGGATTTTAATGAATTTGCGGAGCGCTATCGAAAATATATTAGTAAATTGGCAAAGTACCGAAATAACGTCACACTGGCGAATTTTCGCCTGCGTTAGTCACTAAAAGAAAGCTGAGCATTATATGTACAAAATTATTAAAAGGCTATTTTACAAATGCAAGACCAAAATTGCTTCTCTTCAAAGAGGCAGTTCACATTAAAATTACAGGTTATTAGCTGCTGGCCTCAGTGAGGGATTGACCCAATGAAAGGTTATGGTATAAAAGTGATACAATAAGCTTTAGGAGAAAAATGATTTCAACGGTGACTCTTACATGTTCATAATTGTGATCTAAGGAGCAAGGATGTAAATGTTTATTACGTATTTAGATAGTCTCTCCATATTATTTTCCAACAGTGATAATTGGTCTATGGAACAAGAGTAGTTAGGGGTGTGTACTAGTATACACACACAATTGATCTATGCAATAAACACTAGAGTACAGCAGCAAGAGAGGGGAGTGAATTATGAGTTGAGTATTAAGGAACTGGCATTTGCAAAACTTTTTTGTGGGGTAAGAACAATATTTCATGAGTTGCATTGTGCACTAGAAAATGCCTACTTTCTTGTGTGATGAAATCTTGTGGCTTGTGCAAAGGAACTTTGTAGACTTCTTCTATTTGTTCTTGTTAATCTGACGTTTGATTCACATGTTCTCACTAGTATAAAGGGCAAGTTCCAAAAGCAAAGCAGCTTCAAGTTCATGTGCAGTTTATTCTGTTTGGTTAAAAGGACTGATCACATGCTAAGATTTGTTGCTGCTGCCCCTAATCAAAAGGTAAATTGGGTCCTGAATGCAATAACTGATCACATAGTTATTAGGGTGACCATTATTTTGCTGGATAGATAGATAAATACAGGGCAAGAGGATGCTCACTCAATCTAGTGCATAGGCCATTATGATACTATTGTTGGCCTGGGGGACAAATGATTGGATCAGCCAATCAAGTAGATATTTACTAAGCTTTCAATACTTCTAAGCCCCCCCCCCCGAGGCCCCAACTGGGGCTTAATCACAGGTATGTTAATTAGTGGTGTTTGTTATTTTTTTAGTTATCAGATTACCTGTGTTAGAACAGGGATTACATTATATCTTGATCTGTATAGGCTCACTTGAATTTGAGTTGGTTATATATTCTTTAAAGATCCCATATCACATGGTTAAAAAAGTAGTGTTATGTAAGGGTAAGTCCACACAGGGCGTTTTTGGGAGATTTGGTCGCCTCGTTTTTGCGGCGACCAATCTCCCCAAACGCCTTCCCTGAATCTGTGCCGGCTAAAATGAAAAAACGCCGGAGCTAATCACACGCGGCAATTCATTTTCCGAAGTCGCCCAAAGTTTCCTCGTGAGGCAACTTCGGTCGACTTTGGAAAACGAAATGCCGCGTGTGATTTTTCCAAAACGCCCTGTGTCGCCTGACCCTAAATGTAGTAGATGGAATTTAGGAGATGATATCCAGACAAAAAGGCCAGGGTTGACACTGCACCATGATATTAAAGGTCAAGGAGACCCATGCTTACAACTAATGTTGATCTATCTTCCCAGAATACATTTTAAAAATGTTATAGTGATATGTGAAGTGCCCAATTCCCAAACTTACCGTACATGCAGGGGATAAGAATGTAGTGGGATAGAGGGATAGCATTAAGAAACAGATGCTGAGGACATTGAGACAAATAATGTTTGCAATATAAGAGACAAACAGACCAAACATGAAAATCCTGAACATAAAGACACAAAAGAGAAATGAAACACAGGTTCAAATAATTCATATGGAGTTGCTGCCATCTGTAACTGCCTGTGTTTGTGTAAGTAAACCCAGTTTTTACTTCTTCTTTTCTGCAGCTTCCCACAAGAAATCACTAACCCTGGTGAATTCTTTTTTCGAGAGGTCAGACAATTTAGTGAATCATAGCACTGACTAGATGGGAAAGTCTAGTATGAAGTTTGCATACGTTTGTGTATTCCAGCAAAGCAAATAACTCTATTAAATCCTTGTAAAATTACAGATGTTATTAGTGAGGTTTTGTTAAGTGCCAACATATTCTGCAGCGCTGTACTTCAGAACAGTACATCCATCAAACATACAGATAAACAATTAACTAAACAGGAGGTAAGAGGGTATCCCTGTTACATCTTACAATCTAAAATGAGAAGGGTCATGAAACATAAGGTTTAACGTTACTGAATTGCAGTAATAGTTAATCAGACCAAATTAATAAAGATATTGCTGACAAATTTGATATTTTTTAATTAAATTAACCAATTATCCCTCTATGCACACAATCATAATGGACAATCAAAACGGATGAAATGTTACTAGATCATAAAAAAAACCCAGAAATCAGCTCAACTTAAAGGGGACCAGCCCCTGCATAGTCCACTATGCAGAAAATAGAAAATATGCGAAACAGTCACAGAAAGTCGCACAGACCTCTCCATGCAGAATGCAATGGAGCTCACAAGCGCCATCTTCAGTATCTTCCAATCTGTTTGCTAAAGGATCACTGTTTTCACCCATGCACATTTGGAGCAGTTTGCTATATGTGCCTACAGGGCATGCAACAGAACCCTCCATAAACAGCCATAATATCTCCTTAGATATCCTTTACAGGAGAACCAAACCATTAATTATAAAAACCTCCCCAGCCTAACTGTTACCTTCCATAAATGCCCCTAACTCTTTATTTACCTCTCTTTGTAGATTCAACGCAGCGGAGCTCCCGGGCACCATCTTCTTCTCTTTGGTCTTCTTCGGGAAGTAAGTACCGTATTGACGCATATGCAGTTGGAGCAGTCTAAGGGTTTTTTTTACAACTGAGCATGCGCTGAAAATTACGGAAATTGACGAAGCGCTGGAAGAGGACCCTGAGATTACTGAAGAGCCGTAAGATGGCGCCCATGAGCTTCGCTGTGCTGAATCTGCAAAGAGAGGTAAGTAAAGACTTAGGGACTTTTACCAAAGGTAACAGCTAGGCTGGAGAGAGCAGGGAGGGGGGTCTATGTTGAGTAGGGGGTTAGGGGTTTTTATAATTAAGGGTTTGGTTCTCCTTTACTGTGGGATTTGGCGAGAATGACTATTTGCTCTCCTAGTTGTACCAGAAATGTCAGGGAGACATTTGGGGTGAAAACTTAATAGCAGAATGACTGAAGTATTGTAACATTGTTATGAGCAAAGGCTCCCTGACCAAGATTGGTCTTTTTAATGCTGAAAAAGCATTATGACCACTGCTTTAAACTGTCAGCATTTAAATATAAGTAAAATAACTAAATTGGTTGGTGTTTTTTGCAGATCATCATTAAGGAATACATTCTCAGTAATGGAATCCACCATGCAAGTCTTCTCCTGATTCTCCTGAACAGCCTAACTCTGCATCAGAGTGCAACATTCAAGACTTGAAATGCTTGCTCTGTCTCTGGATACCCCAGATGTCATAAGCTTCGTTTTCCAGCGAAAATCAGGAAAACTCTTCAAATCATTTCAATTTTTAAATGAATCCATCAACATTGTACAATGATCAACATTAAGGAAGACTGCCCTATAAACCATGACATAGATCAGTATTTGTTTCCAGTGACCTATATCACTGTAATTATAATAAGTATCCCAACAAACTGCATTTCCCTGTATGTTTCCTGTCTGCAGATAAAAAAGAAGAATGAGCTCGGAATCTATCTATTTAACTTGTCCTTTGCTGACCTGCTGTATACCCTGGTTCTGCCTCTTTGGGTTTATTATAGTCTCAATCATAATAACTGGATGCTTTCAGAATATGTCTGCTCTCTGGTTGCTTTCCTCTTGCACACTAACTTATATAGCAGCGCTGGATTCCTTACATGCATCTCACTGGACCGATACTTTGCTGTTGTTCATCCTTTAAAGTTCAACCAAATACGAACCAGAAAAACAGCAATTCTTGTCAGCGTTGTTGTTTGGCTAATACAGCATTTATCAAATGCATTTATTCTAATCAAAAGTGAGCTTTTCAATAGCACAGGTGACCTTGTATGTTATGACGTCTTCCCAATGGAACAATGGAAATCTACTTTTAATCTCATCCATATATTTATTGGCCATTTGCTTCCCCTATGCATTATGGTGCTTTGTTACCAGAGGATATTTGCTGCAGTTAAAAAAAATCAGGCCACAGATGACAGTGAGAAACAGAAAATCAAGCAACTGCTCCTCACCATCATAGTGACATTTGTCATCAGTTTTACTCCATATCATGTTGTGCTGTTTATAAGGTGTATCGGGGAACCGGAAAACTGCCTGTTTGCTAAAAACATGTTTTTGCCTTACAAATTAACTCTGGCACTTACAAGCATTAACTGTGTAGCAGACCCGTTTCTGTATTGCTTTGTCAGTGAAGCTGGAAGGGCAGATGTTAGGACAATATTACATTGCTGCGGCAAGCAAACTGAGCCATCACAAAAATCTGACATCATGATGACTGCAATGACGCCCCCTTCCAACCAGGAGAATGTGTGAAGTGACATTTTGTACTGAGGAAGGCTGCACCCACAGCACGTTAGTAGTTTATAAAATACGTATGTTAAATGTTGCCTAAACCACCTATGTATGTCATATAATAAATATCAGTGGATATGTGCTAGGTTATCTCTAATTGTTGACTTCATGTTCACCAACATAACAGATTCAAATAAGAACAGAATTATCAGATGCATTGGTTCAGTTTCTTTTTCTTTAATCTTTTGGATCTTTCACAAAATTGGGAACAATGTGAGGGAAAACAAAACTGTTACAAGAGCCCCTTTTCCCTTACTTGGCATTCCCATGTTTACTCATCACTTAACGTGAAACCACTGCTGTTGGATGCTCGATCACATTATCATTACAGCCATATGAAAAAATGTGGGAATGCCTCTTTGGAGTTTTGTTTATCATTGGCTGAGCTTTCAAAGTAGCAACTTCCTTTTAATATATAACATGCCCTATGGAAACAGTAGTATCTCAGCAGTGACATAAAGTTTATTGGATTAACAGAAAATATGCAATATGCATCATAACAAAATTAGACAGGTGCATAAATTTGGAAACCCCAAAAGAGTTATTACATCAATACTTAGTTGAACCTCCTTTTGCAAATGTAACAACCTCTAGATGCCTCCTATAGCCTTTGATGAGTGTCTGGATTCTGGATGACGGTATTTTTGACCATTCATCCATACAAAATCTCTCCAGTTCAGTTAAATATGATGGCTGCCGAGCATAGACAGCCTGCTTCAAATCATCCCATAGATTTTCGATGATATTCAAGTCGGGGACTGTGAAGGCCATTCCAGAATATTGTACTTCTCCCTCTGAATAAATGTCTTTGTAGGTTTCAAAGTGTGTTTAGGGTCATTGTCTTGTTGGAATATCCAACCCCTCCAACTTTGTGACTGATGCTTCCATTTCCTGATTACATTCCTTACAGTTGAAACTGACAGTTGAAACCTCTGAGATAGCTTTTTGTAGCCTTCCCCTAAACCATGATACTAAACGATCTTTGTTTTCAGATCTTTTGAGAGCTGCTTTGAGGATCCGACAGGGTCACTCTTCAGAGGAGAGTCAAACAGAAGTACAACTTGCAATTTGCCGCCTTAAATACCTTTTTTTCATGATTGGACACACCTGCCTATGAAGTTCAAGGCTTAACAAGCTAATCCAACCAACTTGGTGTTGCCAGTATTCAGTATTGATCAGTTACATGCATTCAAATTAGCAAAATTACAAGGGTACCCACATTTTTGCACAGCCAGTTTTTCACATTTGATTTAATTTCATACAACTGAATACTGCTTCGCTAAAAATCTTTGTTCAGAAAACACCCCAGTACTCAGATGTTCCTGGGAAATAAAAGACATACCACTGTTTTTTTTTTTTTTGAATATGGAGTAAATTATTATGCAGGCTGGTAGGGGTTCCCAATTTTTTCCAAATTGCATTACTATTACTTGTGTAGGCCAAGCAAACTCCTTTACTACTTCACTATTTTTATATTCTACTATTTTGTATTAAAGGGATTTTTTAGTTGCCATAACACAATGAAAGTTCATATGTAATCATTCTTTAACATTCATGTTAAACATATTAGGGCCACATTTACAGGTGCAAGTGTAGTGAGCTATGTGCAAGCTCAAACACAATGACATGTTTTTAACCATAATGCAACATGTTCCCAGTGTATTTGCAGTTGCCAGGGGGAGATACGCCAGTTGTTGGTGTCACTGTGAGAGTGACATGTGCACTCTATTCTTGTAGGGGGTTATTTATCACAGTCCGAATATAACTCAATATTTTCTGATCAAACCCGCTTGTTTTTTTCTGCTTATTTATTATTACAATTTGCTGTGCCGGAAAAAAACAGATTTTCACGCTTTTTTCGCATATGTTATCCGATTTTCACGAATTTATCGGAATTTTCATTCGATTTTCACTCATTTTTCAACCCGAGATCTTCAGGGTATTGCACGAAACCCAGCGCACATCAAATACAATTATTGGGACTTCTCCCATTTACTTATATGCAACCTCGACAGGGTTTAATAAATTCCGAAAAAATTCATGATTTTTTTAAAAGTCCGATTTTTTTTAAAGAATCAAGAATTTTTCGTGAATTTTGCATTCGAAGTTTAGTAAATAACCCTCTTAGTGTAACTGTGCTGCAACAATGAATGCATGCCACAGTGGGAACCCTGAACCCTAGTATTTTGAAATATGAACACTATTTCATATACATATGCATGTATACATGTACAGAAACATTTTATTTATTATAATTTAATTGAGAAAATAGTGATGCTTTCATTCAATAAATGCTGGGTCTAGTTCCATACATGGTGACACATCAAAAACAAAATAGTGGTGCTCATACTGCTAATGAAACAATGTGTTGAAATGTATATAGCCTGAATAAGAACTTAAATGATCATAGTAATAATAATAAATTAATTAATAAACAATTCTAAATGAAATAAATCTGTGTCCAAGTGACAATATGAAAGAGGAGGATAAAAACATGTTAGAATATAGGAACAAAGGAATTCCTGAAATTTAACTCAGAAACAAGAATGTAGAACAAAGACTCTCCAACTTGCCTTCGGGTCTCACCAAGCATCGTTTGTTATGGATATTCACAAAGCAGCACAGGTGGTCAGTAGAACAATAGAAGAGACAACCACACATCTACTTGTGTTGCTTGCTTGATGTTTATAAAATATTCAGCACTGGCCAGGCTATGTGGTCAGTTTCTTGAGATATGGTCATGCAAAATATTCACTCTAAAAAGTTCTATTTTTTTTCTTTATTTTTTGCTTAGACTGTAGTAAAAAATTTTTTTGATTTTGACAAAGGGTTGTGTTACATTAATCGGTCATTTGCACACAGGGCCATAATTTACATAGAAGGTGCCCCAGGCCCACCTCCGTTCATTCCCCTGTCTCCTCCCCTTCCTTTGTGCACATGAGCAAATTTTCAGCGTCGAGTCTGGATTACTGGGGATTGGTGCACAGGAAATTTTAAAAAGTATTGTAGCTCCTGCAAATCCCCAGTGCTTCCGAACCAATGCGGGTGTGGTTGGACAGCATGCAGCCCCCATAAAATTCTGCTGCCCTAGGGCCGAGCCTTTGTGGCCTTTCCACAAATCCAGGCCTGTTTGCACATTTCCAATAATCTAGGCTTAATATAAATGTATAAATTAAGCTATAACTAGGATAATATAACTATAATCACCATGTATGTACTTTGAATTAAACTGAATATGAACAAATTCTTTTCATTTGGCTTAGCAGTATCTGAACTAAACTGTAATAACATTTTAATCAAAGTTGCATTATTATTTACGGTTTATTCCCTTTCTGAGCAAATCCTGGTTTACCTGCAGACCACTAGATGGTAGTATTGTCATATTGTAGTTATTTTTCTGTAGCTGCAGTTTTGGTTTTTATGTTGGGTTTTGTATTCTAGTTTTTCTTAGACCGTGGAAGATGAGTAAAGATCTAATGTATTCATAGGAATTAATACTACAATTATTTCTGTGCACATAACAATCATTTCTTACCTAAAATGTATTACAATGTATTTTTTCAACTCTCCGGTGTCTGT
The DNA here is from genome assembly GCA_038501925.1 of Xenopus petersii. NCBI lineage: Eukaryota > Metazoa > Chordata > Amphibia > Anura > Pipidae > Xenopus > Xenopus petersii. Next base: position 85,662,538 of record CM076687.1, read on the forward strand.
GCTATTTTATCAGCTCTCGGTGCAAACCGCCCAATGGTCTGTTTGCCCTGAAAATTCATTTGTTTTCATGTGTTTTTGGGCACTTTAAGGTAGAGTCCTGCATTGGGTCGGGTACCCACAGGTTACCTGCAGAAAAGCGGGCACCCTGCGGAATCAGGTGCGGGTCTGCAGGTCCGGTTGCCAGTCTCATCTAAATTTCTTATCTGATGTAATATTATCTATATCTTACTCCTTTTAAAGTTTTACAAAACTTGTTTCTGTCCCTGCCCACTTTTGATGACGTCACTTCCGGTTTGCAGCACCATCACTTCCTGTTTTATGGTGGATGGCGGGTTGCAGGTTGGGTTGCGGATAAGGCAGTTGCGGATAAGGCAGTTGCGGGGCCCGGTCGGGTAGCGGATCAAAGTGGGTAAATATGCAGGTTGCGCTGGGGACGAGGGCTACGGGTTGCGGGGTCGGGTCCAGATCTTAGAAATTGGTTCTGCGTAGGACTCTACCAGGGTCGGACTGGGGGGCCTGGGGCCCACCGGGACTAATGTCCAGGGCCCCTCCGACCCCCTGTCTCCCTACTATGACGCCCCGAGTGCATGAAGTCTCGGCGCGCCTGTGTGTAGACGCCGCTCCTCAGTGAAAGGTGCTGTGCGCCACATAGAAAAACGTTTTTTCTATGTACGATCGGGGCGGGGGACTGGCCCACCGAGTTTTTTCCCGGTATCCAGTCCGACACTGCACTCTATTTTAAGGCAAATTGTGTCTAAAACCTATTTTTTATTATTTTGGAATCACCCCTGCAACTCTCATAAGAAATGAATAGCTGGGAGTTGCTAGGTACATGATCTTACTGATCACAAAAATAGATTGTAGAGGTTGCATTTAAACATATGTTTCTGTCCCAGAGAACAAAGTCCTTCCTAGTGGTAGGGATGTCGCGGACTGTTCGCCGGCGAACTTGTTCGCGCGAACATCGGCTGTTCGCGTCCGCCGCAAGTTCGCGAACGTCGCGCGACGTTCGCCATTTTGGGTTCGCCTTACCTGGCGCTTTTTTTTGACCTCTCACCCCAGACCAGCAGATACATGGCAGCCAATCAGGAAGCTCTCCCTCCTGGACCACCCCCACACCCCCTGGACCACTCCCCTTCCATATATAAACTGAAGCCCTGCAGCGTTTTTTCATTCTGCCTGTGTGTGCTTGCAAGAGCTAGTGTAGGGAGAGAGCTGTTACTGATTTCACTGATTTCTTTGAGGGACAGTTGATAGTAAGTTTGCTGGCTAGTAATCTACTTGATACTGCTCTGTATTGGAGGGACAGAAGTCTGCAGGGATTTGAGGGGCATTTTAGGGTAGCTTTGCTGGCTAGTAATCTACCTTCTACTGCAGTGCTCTGTATGTAGCTGCCTGCTGTGGGCACTGATCTCTTCTGATCTCATCTGCTGACTGCTGTAATAACCCAATAGTCCTTGTAAGGACTGCTTTTATTTTCTTTTTTGTTTTTTTACTTTGCTAGTTGCTACTATAAGCCCAGTGCTATTAGTCTAGCAGTGTTGGGGAGTGGGACTGGTGTGCTACTGTGCTGCTCCTAGTAGTTCAGCAGCACCAACCCGAGAAAAATATTTTTTTTAATATACATATATTTTTTTTTTCTTTTACTTATCTTACTGTTCTTTAACGTGTACAGTGCTGTTGCTGTTCTTCATAGTAGTGCACCAATAGTAGTGCACTTGTAGGCATTATTTGCTCAGTGTGTCCTTCATTTTCAAACAACAACCATCTAGCTGTGTGAGCTTGTTCACATTCTGTCTAAATATCAATAATAATACCGTCTCTAGAAACACCACCCGAGTGACGTTTTTCAGGCAGCAATAATATATTCCGTATCCACTGCTGTAGTCATAGGCGGAGGGTGACTTTCGAGTTTGGGAAGGCTAATTAAAGATCGCAGGCTAACAGTGCTTTCAGTGCAGATAGGGGAAACAATAGTATTTTTTTAAGAAAAATTCCCCTATAGAGTGCTATAGTCACCTCACTCATTAAGCAAATGTGTGTGCCCCAATGCAGCCGTCCACACTAGGAGATCTCTCTTAGTGCATTGGCCACCGTGCTTGATAGTGGTCTTTTCTTAAAAGAGAACTGAACCCTAACGGTAAATATGGCTACAAATGCTATATTTTACATGCTAAACCAGCCTGAAGGTTCAGCATCTCTATAGTAGTAATGATCCAGGAGTTCAACATAGAACTCCCTATCTTGTATTTTGTTAAAGGGGGTTTTCACCTTTAAAGGAGAAGGAAAGTCCTCTTCCACTTGGGGGTGCCAAATGTTAGGCAACTCAAGTAATTGTATTAGCTTACCTAAAACCCCGGGCCGGTGCTCCTATCAGCAGAAAACAGCACCGGCCCTGGGCTATTCCAGTGAGCACCACAAAACGATCCTCTTCAGCTTCTTCTTGCTTCTCGCAGCTGCAAATGTGCCTTAGAGTGAAGAGCTGAACTTTAACAAAAAAAATTACTATTTCATTCTACTGTGCATGCGTCTGCCCGGGGAAATTTGAAGAAAGAAAAAGCTGGAAGAGGATCGCTCCCTGGGCCGGGGGAAGTTTTCTGCTGATAGGAGCATCAGCCCAGGGTTTCAGGTAAGTTAATACAATCACTTACGGGTGCCTAACATTTGGCACCCCCAAGTGGAAGAAGACTTTCCTTCTCCTTTAAATACATTTTTAGTATGATGTGGAGATTTGCAATCAATTATCATTTTTTATTATTTGTGGTTTTTGAGTTATTTAGCTTTTAAGTTAGCAGTTCTCCACTTTGCAGTTCCAACAATCTGGTTGCTATAGTCCAAAATACCTTGGTAATCATGCATTGAATTGAATAAGAGACTGGAATAGAATATAAGAGGCCTGAATAGAAAGACGAGTAATAAAAAGTAGCAATAACAATGCACTTGTAGCCTTACAGAGCATTTGTTTTTTAGATGGGGTCAATGACCCCCATTTGAAAGCTGGAAAGATCCATAAGAAGACGGTGAATAACTCTAAAACTATTAAAAAGAAGAAATGAAGACCAATTGAAAAGTTGCTTAGAATTTGCCAATTTATAAAATACTAAAAGTTAACCTGAAGGTGAACAACCCCTTTAAGAGTGTCATTGACATGTACATGCTCAGCGAGCTTTGAGCAGCTGTTTAGAAGCTAAGCTTAGGGGTCGTTGCAAATCAGGAAATGAGGTTGCTCTGTTATATAAGCTAGTACTACAGGACTGCTGATTAAATTCTGATGCTAATTGTGCTGGTTTGTACCAATAATCTCAATTATGTACTAATCAGCCTTATATTGCAATATATATATATGTATATATACAGTATATTATGTTTCTGTCCCTAAACCCAGAGCAAGTGCAGTGAATGAAGATGGGGAGCTACTAGGAGCTAAAGGGCTGTGGTTGCCTTGGGCTGGTACAGAAGCACAGAACATCATGTACAACATTTCTGCCTACTTTAGTTAGGCTTTAGTTCTCCTTTAAAACAAATATTATTGTGTTCCCCATCTGAAGTGTCTCTCTGATAAAATAACTAGTTCTGTGTACACTGTATAACATCCCTGACAAACATAGAAAAATAAATGCAGAATAGCATATGTCAAATACATAGTGGAAGCTTTCACCTAAGAAAATATATTTTCCCCAAAATATAAAGTCATGAGATTACATGAAATAGATACAGACTTGGGCTAGTCTCTCTAAATGAAAACCACACAGCAGTGTTTCCTTACTTAATCTCACCTCACTGTCCTTCTCCCTGTACTCTAGTTTTGTCACCAGGATTCCATCGTGACAAGCACATCTTGGCATGTGAATCAGGGCAGGAAGGGGTAAAACTGCAGCAAGTTGACTCAGATTAAATACATATTTCTAACCATGGGTTAAAGGAAGCTACAAATACATGTTACACACACAGCAAATCATTGTTCCATTCTCATTGCTTATGTTTCTGAATGTATTTGAAGTCTTTCAGTGACATCCTAAATATATATAAATGACAATGGGGCAGCCTGGTTTGTGGAATAAATAAATATAACTACTTGGGATCTCTTACACTCACTGCAGTCCTGTAGATGTTGCACAAGTTGGCTATAGCTGAAGTTTCATTTAGCATACACTGCTGCTTCCAGGAAGATCAGCTCTGAGCTCTGCAGGTCCCGCCCCCTCCCTCGGTCAGCTGATCTCTCAGCCTGTGTGAGACTACGGTGACCTGCAAGTGAAACGAACTCTCTGCTTTTTATTGCACGGTATGGCTGTGTGTGAATCAGTCTTTCACATCCCCAAGTTTTAAGGACATTTACCCTGCTGGTTTGGGGAGGCTTAGCCTCCCCAAGCCTTCATTAAAATCCGCCCATGGCTGTAGTAGTGTATACGTTAACCTTGTAGGCATTATTTGCTCAGTGTGTCCTTCATTTTCAAACAACAACCATCTAGCTGTGTGAGCTTGTTCACATTCTGTCTAAATATCAATAATAATACCGTCTCTAGAAACACCACCCGAGTGACGTTTTTCAGGCAGCAATAATATATTCCGTATCCACTGCTGTAGTAGTGTATACGTTGACCTTGTAGGCCTTGTTTGCCCAGTGTGTTCTTCATTTTCAAACAACAACCATCTAGCTGTGTGAGCTTGTTCACATTCTGTCTAAATATCAATAATAATACTGTCTCTAGAAACACCACCCGAGTGACGTTTTTCAGGCAGCAATAATATATTCCGTATCCACTGCTGTAGTAGTGTATACGTTGACCTTGTAGGCATTATTTGCTCAGTGTGTTCTTCATTTTCAAACAACAACCATCTAGCTGTGTGAGCTTGTTCACATTCTGTCTAAATATCAATAATAGTACCGTCTCTAGAAACACCACCCGAGTGACGTTTTTCAGGCAGCAAAGACAGTGGCAAAATCGCATCTTTTATGGTCACCGCAGGTGATCAATAAAGTACACCAAAACTGGGCCCACACTGCAGAATCAGTGTTTTTTGGTTCACTTCACTGTACATTGAATTACCTCTGCCTGACCGTGCACGTGCGCACAAGCACGGTGACTGCTAAACACACCACTACAGAAATATTGCCACCAACAGGACGAACATCCTGGAGGTGACAAGCTCAACTAGTAATTAAAAACTATTATTTGCTCACTTGACGGTATCATTCATTAAAGCTCTTTGCGTCTTTTTGCGTTGCAGTAAGCACCGCGTTTCGTCTTTGCGTGTGAACAGGCTGTAACCTTTACACGACTTGATTGGCATGTAGACGCCGGATGTTTTAAAGCATTTTATTACACAGGTTTAGAAATGTAGTGTGATTTCTGCCCTTTACAGCGCTGTGTCAACAATGGATTTTTTAGAAAAATTTTTGCCCTTGATCCCCCTCTGGCATGGCACTGTCCAGGTCGTTGCACCCTTTAAACAACTTTAAAATCATTTTTCTGGCCAGAAATGTCTTTTCTAGCTTTTAAAATTCGCCTTCCCATTGAAGTCTATGGGGTTCGCGACGTTCGCGAACCGTTCGCATTTTTGACGCAAGTTCGCGAATATGTTCGCGAACTTTTTTTCCGACGTTCGCTACATCCCTACCTAGTGGTGCTCCAAGTAAGGTTTTCTACCATGAGCCTATCTGCTGAGTCCTTGTGAGGAAAAAAGCTTGCCTGGGGTACAGTTCTCTTCATGTTACTGAAACCTGTAACTACTGTGCTAACTAGGACCTAGCCCAGCTAGGTTGCCCCTATATTTTATACTGATCAAACTGAGTTGCTTTATGGATTTTTAGAAAATATCCAGCACTAGTGATACCCTGATATATTAATCAGCGTTACTTTTTTATCTAGGTGTTTTTCAGTTGGTGAGCAGGTCCTATATTATGTTCTGTAGCTGATTTTTTGTAATGTGGTTTGTCATAGACAAGTAAACCCCTAATTTATTCATATTAAAGTGGACCTGTCACCCAGACACAAAAATCTGTATAATAAAAGTCCTTTTCAAATTAAACATGAAATCCAATTTCTATTTTTTATTAAAGCATTCATAGCTGTTGTAAGCTCATTTAAAAATCTCAGCTGTCAATCAAATACTGTCTGCCACTCCTCTATGCCAGTGGCATAGAGGCGGGGCAGACAATTACTTTCAGTTTCCATTCAACACTTCCTAGATGTCACTGCTCTCCCCACATTCCCCCAGTTCTCTTCACCATTTAATTGTGTAGCCAGTGCATGGGGATGGACATCAGGTCCCCCATTCTGGTGCACAAACAAGATTCTGAGATGATACAAGGCTTGTCTTAATAACAGTGTCCACAAAATGGCTGCTGCCTGCTTGCTATAATTGTGAAATCCCAGACTGAAGGAAGCAAGATTCAAATAATTTATATAGTGCAATTAAAGTTCATTTCGCTTGACTAATGTGATAAAATAGGATTTTGAATAATTTTTTTGGGTGACGGGTCCCCTTTAATAAACTAGCTAGTCTATGTTCCATTGCGCTCTCTGTTTCCTCAGGTACCCATCACTAGTGGCCCATTTCTGCTGGGATCCAAAGAGGCCTAACATCTGTTCCCCTGCCTTAAACAGTATAGCAATAACCAGGCCTGGATTTGTGGCCTTGCCACAAATGCCTGGGCCTAAGGCAGCCGCATTCTAAAAAGCGCTAATTGTCAGTGCTCCGGCACATGCATGCACAAGCGTGTGACTTTGCGTGTGAAAATTGGCAGGCGCTTGGACCCTGCAGCTAGGGTTGCCACCTTTACTCAAAAAGATTACCGGCCAATAGGGGGTGGGCACAAAAAAGGGGTGGTCCGTGATGGGAAAGGGGGTGGAGCTATGTGATGTGCTGCAAAAGGGGCGGAGCAACATTGCAGAGACGTCCACAGCCAGGGGCTTTTTTTAAAGGGTATTACAAATTACTGGCAACTGGATTGCCGGTAAATTTGTAATACCGTCCCCGGCCTTGGCAGGTGTTTTACCGGCCTTGGCAGGTGTTTTATCGGCTAGGCCGGTAAAATACCGGCCTAGTTGCCAGGTGGCAACTCTACCTGCGGCGCAACGACGGGCGATAGGTCCTTTCGCGTGACGCGGCCTCTGGGCACTGCAGAACGGAATCCAGCCTTGACAATAACCCCCTTTTTACGTTTCTCAGAGAACCAGAAAATTATTTAAAATCCGGGAAAATGTAAAATCAGGGCATAATATATAGCTGGATAACAAAATACATATAAAATGAGGGGAAACTTTAAATCAGGGGATGTAAATTTGGTTTCACTGCATAAGCTAGGGGATCCCAACTGACATATCTTGCTAATGATAAAGGGAATACATGAGTGTGTGCATTAGAGTGGGCCTGCAGATGGCAGTGTATTACTATTCCATGTAATTACAGATAATCAGAAGGCCCTTTTGTTAATTACCATTTAATCAAATTCAAGGTGTTTTTGCCTTTTTACATGTTAAAGGCAGCTGTTAATTGTAGGTAGCCCTTTACTTGTGTGATCTGCAAACAATTCCTTGCATACCATATTTAATCTGTCACAGAGCTCAACTTGACCCTTCCATGGGCACAAGAATAAGGGCTCTGTGTATGTACTCTGAGTGCAATATTTAATTCCTTAATGTTCCAGCACCTGTATCTGTACCCATTGAAAACAAGTGCTTTATTCTGAAGAAAGGTGAAGATGCCAACAGATAAACGTAGGAGGTGCAAAGTTATTATTCATCTTTCCTATCAGCTTCTATTTTCCATCTAGTTTCCACAACTTTCTGTGAAAACTAGAAGGGGTGCCGGTGCTGAGAAAAGCCATGTGTGAGACAAGCAGAGTGCCCACTGGGCTAAATGGCTTGATGACAGTTATTCCCACAAAATAAACCCTGTGAAGGTTTGGAAAAATACCAACAACATGAATGTGTTATTAAATACTAAGAAGAGCACCGTCATGTCACTCTTTTGCTACGGCTTTGTAAATAGAATCTCATCCCCTGCAGCGGGAAGTATTATCTCTTCGGTGGGTGTTGGAAAAATCATTAGAATTTCATGAGAAATATGTGATTGTACCTGTAATATGAGAACAACATTGTCTGGGCTATAAAGGTAATCACAAAAATCAGGATACCAAGAAGGAATTAGAAATTTTGCATATTTAGTTTGGAAACATCTTTCCAATTGTCAGTTTTATTTTTGTTGGATAATAAGCAGGTACTCTGAGCTATATAAAGCAGTAGTAAGAGAACATGAATTTCTAACAAATGTATAGAAATAAGGAGAAAGGTTTAACTAACAGCATACACAGACGGAAATGGCTAACAGTAATCACATCATAAATACAGGACCTAAAAACAAAACATTAAATGAAAGTCACAATAGCTGGTTTACTATGGTGCAAAATTTGACTTAGGCATTGTGCTGTTAGGCACAATGCGTTGTACCTTGTTAATGGTGCACAAATATGATGCTAGACAGTGGTTTGCATGCTGCTAGGAGCATCTTGCATTTGCCATCTTATTGTGCATATGAGCAGCCAGTTGGCTGCCTCCTACTTAGGGGTCATTTATGATACATCTGCTGAAGCAAACAGATCCCTGCATATAACTGCAACATGAACCCTTGCAACTGTGAGAGATGCCCTCTGCTTCTTGTAGGGGGTCATACTTGTGCCCAAGGCCATCATCAGGTGGGCACAGGAGGTACAGCCAAAACGGGGACTGGTGATTTTTAAGCTTTAAGGGGGGCCCCACCGTGCTTCACTTCCTGGATTAGCTGGGCCCCCTCTAGCCATGAAGCAGCTAAGAAAGCAGGCACAAGGGAGTTGCCAAATGAAGCCAGAAGCCGACGAAAGCCAACGAATGGAGCCAAAGATGAGTAGAAGCTGCTGAAAGGATCTGAATGGAGCTGAAGAAGAGTAGCAGGAAGAAAACCTTTAAAGTATTAATGTGCAGGTTAGGTTGTACCCAACACTAACCCACCCTCCCTGAACCCGCGCCAGCCCACCTGTGATTTCCAGGTTCCTTTTATACACCCGCCCTGCCGATGACATCACAAAAAGGGGGAAGGTGATAAGGTGTGCTTATATAAAAAAAGGAAGTCGGAAGTCGGCATGCAGTGCAACTGGAGGTTTGAGTCCCGCGGGTATCAGGCTGGCCCGCACATCACTACTTTAAAGGTAAGTTTCACTGAACGCCAATGTTTTTTTAATTTTTATTGGGGATCCTGGCCACCAATGTTTTTTAAAAATTTTAATGAGGGGCCCTGGCCACCGAAGTTTTTTTTTAACTTTTAAGGTGGGCTCTAGTGATCAATTTTTTTTTAACTTGTGGGGGGCCTGTTACTGTTTTAGCTGTGATGTCTGTGTGGCCTTTTTAGTGTAGTGTGGGTGGGATCTGTGGGGGCTTAGAGCTAGGCTGGGGCAGGCAGGGACCCAGAAAATTTTGGGTACCCTAGCGCTAGTACCCAGGCTACAGTAATTGAGCTCTTCATTATACAAAAAAAATAAATAAAGGTTTCAGAACAATACATGGGATCCAAATCAGTAAAATAGCCTGTAAACCTTATTCAGGCCTTTAGGATACAGGCGTGTAATTAATTCTTTATACACTGAGGTTATTCTTTTAGTCTCCTAAAAACTCAGACCTTTTATTATAGGGTTCATTAATAAAGGGAGCAATGTGAAAAAACTGGTCCAAAATACCAATGACTTGCAGTGAGTACCCAAATATGCAGGTCTTTACAAGGACCTGCACTTTTGTAATCGCTGAGTTGCAAAGCTCTGTTGCTTCTATTAAAGGTGAACTTAATTTTCTGATTGATAATGTGCAACAATGCCTAACCTCAAACACAGAAAAAAAAATCACCAGTGCTTTGTGTAACTCATGCTGTGGCGTTGACTCGTTGCTATAAACACCCTTGTGACAGCGCTCTGTCTAACCCACATTCTGGAGTTGACCAGCTGCTATAAACAATAAAAAGCCAATATTTGTAGACAAAGAGAAAGAGTAATATTGCAAATGCATGGTTTGCCTTTGAAGACAGTGCCACCTGCTGGTCAGTTTCCCAGCAGTCTGACCACCATGTAGTCAAGGAAGTTGTCAGGAAAAAGAAAGAGGCAGCTCTGATGTTCTTCTGCTTGGAAAAAAAATTAATAACCTTTCTTACATCTTTCCTAAGCAGAAGAATATCAGAGCTGCCTCTTTCTTTTTCCTGACAACTTCCTTGACTACATGGTGGTCAGACTGGTGGGAAACTGACCAGCAGGTAGCACTGTCTTCAAAGGCAAACCATGCATTTGCAATATTACTCTTTCTCTTTGTCTAAAATATTGGCTTTTTATTGTTTTATTGCAGCCTCTTTCTCTCTCCTCTTCCTTGACTACTTGGTGGTCAGACTGGAGGGAAATTGACCAGCAGGTGGCGATATTGTAACAAAATTCATTCATATCGATAGTACACAAATCCCTTAATATCTTGGAATAAAAACAAAATAAATAATGAATGTACATTGAAAAATTCTTTGAATAGCACAATCATCAATTTAACAAATCCTTTAATGACAGCTATAGGCAATATTTGGCTACAATTTGTACATGAAACACAGAAAAAATTACCAGCGCTCGGTCTAACTCATGCTGTGGCGTTGATCAGCTGCTATAAACACCCTTGTGCCAGTTCTCAATCAAACCCATATTCTGGAGTTGACCAGCTGCTATAAACAATAAAAAGCCAATATTTGTACACAAAGAGTATGAGAAAAATTGCCAGTGCACAGTTTGCCTTTAAAAATAATTATTACAAAAAATTAGGTGTTAGTACCACACTTTGGCCAAAATATGTAAGCTCACAGGCCACGTCAAGGCCCCTCATTGTACGAGAGTCCTACACTATTTGTGAGCATTATACAGTAAGTCTGTAGTGCATTTAAAATTAAGTCCCCCAGCAACCAATGTGACTGAGTAATAAGACCATAGTGCACTTACCCTTAGCTCAGGAGCTCTAGTGAGAAAGCAGGGAGCTTTTTAAATTTGTAGTGCAGATAAAATCAAGTCCCCAGTAAACAGTGTGACTGAGTAATAAGACCACAGTGCACTTCCCCTTAACTCAGGGGATATAGGGAAAAAGCAAGGAGCTTTTAGCCCAAGCTAATTAACATACATCTATAACTAATTCCCTGTTTTAAAGGCTTAATGGCAGCTAACGGCAATATTTGGCTACAATTTGTGAACGAAACACAGAAAAAAATCACGCTGTGGCGTTCATGAGCTGCTATTAACATCCTTTTGCCAGCACTCGGTCTAAAATATATTTTAAAATATAAAATAATTATTTTTAAAGGCAAACCGTGCACTGGCAATTTTTCTCTTAATGCCTAACCTTAGTTTGATGACCACACTGAACATGTGCAGTGTCACTAACATTCCAAGATCAAACAACTTAAATCATTACTGCTAGTGAGATGTTTGGCAGCTCAGCAGCTTCAGTAGATCTTAGCCAGAAGAGTGGAGGAACAGTAGGGGATGGGGTTGCAGGGAAGGTTTTTACTGAATTCAAGGGAATTGACAAAGCTTTCATAACAAACAAACAGAAGCGACAAAATAATAATTGCAATAGACCCCCAGTCAGTTCACTAAATAAGTACTTACTAATTGCTGTAGTGTAGTGCATGTGCCCATATATATTTGTGTTAATGAATTGGAGAACAGGATTTTAAATCAGTTACAGGAAGAAGGAAGGTAACATTGCTGTTTCTCAAGGACACTGAGTCATGGGCTCCAGCATTCAGATCTGAAATAAGCTGGTTATTTACAAAACAATTACACAAATAGTAATACAAACATACCTCCCAACATTTTGGAAATAAAAAGAGGGACCAAAAAAGTAGCCGTATGTAGCGCGATTATTTTGACCAAGCGCCCATTTTGTGGCCACACCCCCTAATTAGCATTTACAACATGTGCCAGTTTAGGAAAGTTTAAACATATTTCGATGTTTTTTTTTCAGTTATTACAGTTTCGCCAATGAAGGTGAAATGCCCTTTAAGCTGTGAGTCAAAATGAAGAAAATCTGCCAGAAAAAATGGGATAAAATTGCTCCAAAATAGTGTGCAAAACGGGCATGTAGCATGTCTTATTATTGAAGAACATGGCTCTACAAATAATTGTCTGAATACTTTTGCAATCACCACATTTCAGTTTTGTAGTTTTCTTAAAGGGATACTATCATGGGAAATGCTCCAGCAGAATTCTTTTCTCAAAAGAGCAAACAGATTTATTTATATTAAATTTTGAAATCTGACATGGGGCTAGACATATTGTCAATTTCCCAGCTGCTCCAAGTCATATGACTTGTGCTCTGATAAACTTCAATCACTCTTTACTGCTGTACTGCAAGTTGGAGTGATATCACCCCCTCCCTTTTCCCCCCAGCAGCCAAACAAAAGAACAATGGGAAGGTAACCAGATAACAGCTAGCTAACACAAGATAACAACTGCCTGGTAGATCTAAGAACAACACTCAATAGTAAAAACCCATGTCTCACTGAGACACATTCAGTTACATTGAGAAGGAAAAACAGCAGCCTGCCAGAAAGCATTTCTCTCCTAAAGGGCAGGCACAAGTCACATGACTGGGGCAGCTGGGAAATTGACAAAATGTCTCTAGCCCCATGTCAGATTAACAAGTGGTCAAGGGGATGAATACTTGTAAGGCACAGTGGATGTAGATCTCAAAACACTTTCTATTATTTGTTGATCAAGCTGAGATTGCCTGCTCCGTAGGGGTCACTCCACTGGAGAGTTAGAAAAGGCTCTGATGTTTTATTAATCAGAAGAAAAAAAAGCTTTTGAACTTCTCCAGATTGCATTGACTGAAAACAATTTCACAACACTGCAGGAGATCTGCTTATTTGGAAGTGGGGAATTAAATTGCCAATTGAAGTACTGTAAAAATATGGAAGGTTACACTGCCTTCTCAATATAGTTACCAATGTATGCATAGCCACAATGAATCTGTGAATTCACCCTATCACCTACTGCCTGCACATTTATTGGAATGTGTATTTAATGGGAAGCCACACAAAATATGAATAAAATGTCATTCAAAGCAGCTTTCCAATATACAATAATGAAACGTTTGTAAGGATCCGGCAGAAGGATCCAGAAAGCAGGAGAGTATGGGATAGCAGGAGAGGGTACTGGATAGCTGGAACGGGGAGTGGATAGCAGGAGAGGGAGGAAAAGGCAAAGCAAGATGCAGAGCCTCCTTCCTCCACTCAGAAGATCATGCACATACCTTAGATATATTATTACAGTATATAGTTACAATGTTCCATATTTTGTGGACAAATCATTTAACAACGGGGCAACAGCTGTGCCCATCATTCCCTGTTCCTTGTTTTTGCCAACAGAAAATTGTCACAATCGGCTCCCTAATTCCGGAACAGGTGCTAAGTTCAATGGTCACAGCTCTGCTTCCGCCTATAGCAGCCGCCTTTGGCATAGGGAGGAGCCCTTAGCTACTCAGATGCCACAGGTCTTACTAATAGAGGAGCAAGCAATAGTTCTGTACAGGCATTTTTTTTTTGCGTTGTCTGTTTTGATGCCGAAAATCTGAAAAAGTTGTCGTACAAAAAAACATGTTTTTCTTTTGATTTATTATGGCCCGAAGCTGTTCCAAGTCCAAATCCAAAAACAAGCCTTCTAAAACCTGCCGAAGTCATGTAAAAGTCAATGGCAGATGTCCCCTTAACCATATGAAGATGTTTTAACCCTCACAAAGTTTTCAGGGTTTCAAAATGCGAAAAGTTTTTTCACGCAACAATCTGAAAAAGTCAAGCTTTTTCCCTGATTTTTCTAGTTTGGTTGGACTTTTTTTATTTAAATCAGGATTTTGATAAATAACCCCCTTAGGGTTTTTTACGCTTTTACATTTTCCCGAAAAGTTTCTCTGTGGAAAAAAAATCTGATTTTCACAATTTTCACAGATTTCTTATGCGTTTTGCCCAAAAACAAAAAAAAACACAAAAATTAAGGTTTATTAAACCCAGAGGTAAAGTCAGAATTAGAAAATCTGGCATCTCAGACCTGTCGAGGTTGCATACAAGTCAGTTAGAGAAGTCCCAATGATTTTTTGATGTCATTGGTCTTTTATGTTTGCATAACCCCACCGGCCCTCTCCCTATGTTGTATAATGGAAATGTTAAAGCCGTATCGATGGAAAGTGTGTGCGTTGGTTCACTTCTGACTGTGGTGTTAAGAACTATGTAGCAGTCTTGTGCTGTTTCCGCTCTTATGACTGAGGTTTTAAGGTGCCTATGGAACCCCTCTACTCGGCCTTGTGGGATTGCCCCTTTTAGGGACTTCACCCAGATGCTGCTATAGGACGGAGGGCTCTCCAATAAAGCAAGAAGAAGGCGACCGTTTTGGAGGAGGATGTCGATGCGTACAGCGCCTGATGCACCGTGGACCGTGTGGGTGTTTATTCCGGAAGAAAAGAAAGGAATGTGGGGGCTCTACCACGTTCAGAAGAAGGTGATTGAAGGAGTTCTCGGCATGCCACACAGATCTTTGTTTTGTGTCCAGAATTTTCCCCAGAATGGATACTTTGATGTTTCTTTCAAAACCCAGGAGGATGTACAGACCTTGCTTGCACGCAAACAAGAAAAAGAAGGTGACCCGGATTTGCAAGGTATTGTTTTCATGCTGAATGAGACAAAGCAGAGGATACCTCTTACTCTCCATATGTACAACCCTTTTGTGGATGAGGCTGAGATTAGAACTTTTTCTCAATCGCTATTGTGACTTTGTATCTGTGGGTGTAACACTCAAAAATATTTTGGGGACCTTCAATGGTCAGCGAAGATACTGGGTCAAATTTGCTCCTGAAAAAGATTGTATTGGATGAACAAAGCATCCACCTCAGGCTTTTTCCATAGGTAGCAACAGGGGTTACCTGTATTATCCTGGTCAGCCTGTATTTTGCAGGAATTGCTTTACTTTCGGACATTTGAAAGATGTTTGCAAAGTCGGCCCAGTGTGCAGGAACTGTTTCAAGCCGGGTCATAAGACTGCAGAATGTGTCCTTGGGAAAAAATGCCATCTGTGTGGGGCTGGAGATCACTTGGCAAGACAATGTCAAGCCAAGTTAGATACGGAATTGACCTATGCGGATAAAGTGAGAGGGGGTCCTGCTCCCAAGAAGGTGGCTGTTGTGACAGAAATCCATCAGGGGGACTTGGTGGATCCAGCCCCTATTCCAAGTCCAGAGCCAGGTACATCTGATCGGGGTGGAGAGGATATCCATGATGTGTGTGAGGATGTCCCTGAAACTCTGTTGGCGGAAGGTGAGGACAAGGAAACCTTTGGGAAAGGAGAGGATGGAGTCGAAAAAATGGATCAAAGTAAAGGATCTCTGAAAAGAAAAGGAGATTTTGGTGGTGGTGATACTGCTTCCCTTTCATCATCTGACCCTGGTGGGGAGGTAACTGTGGCACCATCTGAGGATATTGGTGAATTTCATAGCGATCCTGTTAATGCTTCTCTCTCACCATCTGTGGATATTGGTGATTTTCCTAGTGGGTCTGACTGGACTGACTCAGTTGTGGACTCGGACACATCATCCGTACATTCTTTTGTCTGCCGTGACTCAGTCCAGAATTTGCAGGACGTTATGGGTTTTGAAGTGAAAGAAAAGAAAAAACCCAAAAAATCCAAGCTGGGGAGTGCTGCTATTCAGGGGGAGGACTCTGTGTCTGGAATAAAGGGGGTGAGGAGTGAGGTTTCTTCCCAAAGTAATAGAGGAAGGGCGAGGGGAGTGAAACAGCCTGAAAAAAAGAAAACATGATGTGTTTGTTTTATTTCTTTGCATTGATGTAAATGCCTTTAAAAATTTCTTCTTTGAATGTAAGGAGTATTCGGTCTCCTTACAGAAGGGTTGCTGCATTTAAGTTTTTGTCTTCCAGCAATGCTGATATTTTTTGTTTACAGGAATGCAACCTGCTGGAAGTTCCAAGAACGGCAAAATGGGAACATGGTCCTACCGTATGGTCTGTATGCAACAAAAATAATACAGGTATAGGAATTTTATTTAAAGGGAACAAATTTAATGTTAAAAAGATAGTTCAGGTGGTTCCTGGCCGTTGTGTAATGGTTATTTTTGAATATAATGGGGTGTTTTGTAAAATTCTAAATGTCTATGCGGCAAATAATAGACAAGAAAGGCTATCTTTATTTGGGAAGCTTAGGTTATATTTGGGTGGGAAGATCCCTACTGTAGTTATGGGAGATTTTAATTGTATATTATCAGCGGGAGATCTAACTGGTACTGAATAGAGATGTCGCGAACTGTTCGCCGGCGAACTTGTTCGCGCGAACATCGGGTGTTCGCGCTCGCCGGAAGTTCGCGAACGTCGCGCGACGTTCGCCATTTTGGGTTCGCCATTGTTGGCGCTTTTTTTTGCCCTCTCACCCCAGACCAGCAGGTACATGGCAGCCAATCAGGAAGCTCTCCCTTGGACCACTCCCCTTCCCTATAAAAACCGAAGCCCTGCAGCTTTTTTTCACTCTGCCTGTGTGTGCTGAAGAGATAGTGTAGGGAGAGAGCTGCTGCCTGTTAGTGATTTCAGGGACAGTTGAAAGTTTGCTGGCTAGTAATCGTTTTGATACTGCTCTGTTATTGGAGGGACAGAAGTCTGCAGGGGTTTGAGGGACATTTAAGCTTAGGTAGCTTTGCTGGCTAGTAATCTACCTTCTACTGCAGTGCTCTGTATGTAGCTGCAGTGGGCAGCTGTCCTGCTTCTGATCTCATCTGCTGACTGCTGCAATAGCAATAGTCCTTGTAAGGACTGCTTTTATTTATTTTTTTGTTGTTTTACTACTACTACTACTACTACTACTACTACTACTACTACTACTACTATAAGAGCCCAGTGCTATTAGTCTAGCAGTGTTGGGGAGTGGGACTGGTGTGCTAATCTGCTGCTCCTAGTAGTTCAGCAGCACCAACTTTAATTTTTTTTTTTTAATATTCATTCTTTTTTTATTTAACTTTTTTTTTATTTTACTACCGCTGTAGTAGTGTATAAGTTGACCTTTTAGGCATTATTTGCCCTGTAGGCATTTTTTGCCCAGTGTGTTATTCAACCAACTGCTATCTAGCTGTGTGCCCGTGTTCACATTCTGTCTAAATATCCATAATATTACCGTCTCCAGAAAAAACACCGGAGTGACTTTTTTCAAGCAGCCATAATAAATTTTACGTAATCCGTATCCATCGCTGTAGTAGTGTATAAGTTGACCTTTTAGGCATTATTTGCCCTGTAGGCATTTTTTGCCCAGTGTGTTATTCAACCAACTGCTATCTAGCTGTGTGCCCGTGTTCACATTCTGTCTAAATATCCATAATATTACCGTCTCCAGAAAAAACACCGGAGTGACTTTTTTCAAGCAGCCATAATAAATTTTACGTAATCCGTATCCATCGCTGTAGTAGTGTATAAGTTGACCTTTTAGGCATTATTTGCCCTGTAGGCATTTTTTGCCCAGTGTGTTATTCAACCAACTGCTATCTAGCTGTGTGCCCGTGTTCACATTCTGTCTAAATATCCATAATATTACCGTCTCCAGAAAAAACACCGGAGTGACTTTTTTCAAGCAGCCATAATAAATTTTACGTAATCCGTATCCATCGCTGTAGTAGTGTATAAGTTGACCTTTTAGGCATTATTTGCCCTGTAGGCATTTTTTGCCCAGTGTGTTATTCAACCAACTGCTATCTAGCTGTGTGCCCGTGTTCACATTCTGTCTAAATATCCATAATATTACCGTCTCCAGAAAAAACACCGGAGTGACTTTTTTCAAGCAGCCATAATAAATTTTACGTAATCCGTATCCATCGCTGTAGTAGTGTATAAGTTGACCTTTTAGGCATTATTTGCCCTGTAGGCATTTTTTGCCCAGTGTGTTATTCAACCAACTGCTATCTAGCTGTGTGCCCGTGTTCACATTCTGTCTAAATATCCATAATATTACCGTCTCCAGAAAAAACACCGGAGTGACTTTTTTTCAAGCAGCATTCTTATATTTTACGTAATCCGTATCCACCGCTGTGTATACGTTGACCTTGTAGGCATTATTTGCCCTGTAGGCATTTTTTGCCCAGTGTGTTATTCAACCAACTGCTATCTAGCTGTGTGCCCGTGTTCACATTCTGTCTAAATATCCATAATATTACCGTCTCCAGAAAAAACACCGGAGTGACTTTTTTTCAAGCAGCATTCTTATATTTTACGTAATCCGTATCCACCGCTGTGTATACGTTGACCTTGTAGGCATTATTTGCCCTGTAGGCATTTTTTGCCCAGTGTGTTATTCAACCAACTGCTATCTAGCTGTGTGCCCGTGTTCACATTCTGTCTAAATATCCATAATATTACCGTCTCCAGAAAAAACACCGGAGTGACTTTTTTTCAAGCAGCATTCTTATATTTTACGTAATCCGTATCCACCGCTGTGTATACGTTGACCTTGTAGGCATTATTTGCACAGTGTTTTCTTCAAACCGCCATCTAGCTGTGTGAGCTTGTTCACATTTTGTCTAAATATTGATAATATTATCGTCTCTAGAAAAACCACTTGAGTTACTTTTTTTCAAGCAGCATTCATATATTTTACGTAATCCGTATCCACCGCTGTAGTAGTGTATACGTTGATCTTGTAGGCATTATTTGCACACTGTTTTCTTCAAACTGCCATCTAGCTGTGTGTATTATCGTTTCCAGAAAAACCAACTGAGTTTTTGTTGTTGTTGTTTTTTTAAAAATAATGCCAGGCAAAGGCAGGCCGCCACGCAGAGGCCGTGCTAGGGGCCGTGCTGCTATGCAATCCTGTGGCCCTAGCAAATTGCCCAGTTTTAAAAAGCCAATGACCCTGAACTCCCAAAATGCTGAAGAGGTAGTTGACTGGCTTACACAGCACACCCCATCCTCTACCGTTTCTAACTTTACCACAACATCCTCCTCATCCTCCACTGCTATGGCCACCCCACGTAACACTTCCTCCACCACCGGTGCCCCATCTTCACTGGAGTCAGAGGAGTTATTTTCCCATGAGTTTCTTGAACTGAGTAATGCGCAACCATTATTGGCAGAAGAAGATGAAGGAGATGAGGACGTTACACCAGATTTAATTCTGGCAGAGAACACGACAGAGATGGACATAATGATGAGTGATGAGGAGGAGGAGGAGGTCCCCGCTGCTGCTTCCTTCTGTGATGTGTCAGAAGAAATTGATGCATCTGAGGAGAATGATGATGAGGAGATTGATGTTTTGTGGGTGCCTAGTAGAAGAGAGCAAGAGGAGGGTAGTTCAGATGGAGAGACGGAGAGTCAGAGAGGCAGTAGGAGAATAAGACTTAGAAGAAGCAGGGAGGCCAGCCCGCAGGGATCAGTAGGGCAACAACATGTATCGGCACCTGTGTTCAGCCGGCCAACGCACCCGCCATTGCCGCCAATGCCGCCAACTTCTACTGTTACCGCCAGATCGCACACTTCCAAAAAGTCAGCAGTGTGGGATTTTTTTAATGTGTGTGCCTCTGACAAAAGCATTGTAATTTGCAATGAGTGCAGTCAGAAACTGAGCCTTGGTAAGCCCAACAGCCACATAGGTACAACTTCTATGCGAAGGCACATGAGCGGCAAGCACAAAGCACTTTGGGAGCAACACCTCAAAGGCAACAGGCAAACTAAAAGTCACACTCCTTCTGGTCCAGCATCTTACTGCTCTACCTCTGCTCTCCTTGACCCATCTGAACCACCCTCCACTCCGCCTTCCACCTTGACCACCTGTTCCCATTCCCAGTCATCTGCCACCAGCCAAGTTTCTGTGAAGGCCATGTTTGAGCGTAAGAAGCCAATGTCTGACTGTCACCCCCTTGCCCGGCGTCTGACAGCTGGCTTGTCTGCACTCTTAGCCCGCCAGCTTTTACCATACCAGCTGGTGGACTCTGAGGCCTTCCGCAAATTTGTAGCAATTGGGACACCGCAGTGGAAGGTACCCAGCCGCAATTTTTTTTCTAAAAAGGGAATACCACACCTGTACCAACATGTGCAGAGCCAAGTTACCGCATCTCTGTCACTTAGTGTTGGGCCAAAGGTCCATATGACTACTGACGCATGGTCCTCCAAGCATGGTCAGGGCAGGTATGTCACCTACACTGCCCACTGGGTGAACTTGGTAATGGCTGGGAATGGGAAGCAGGGAATGGGTAGCTCAACAACAACAACAACAGTGGAGTTGGTGTCACCGCCACGGATTGCACGCGGTTCTGCCACCACCTCTACTCCTCCATCGCTCTCTACCTCGTCTTCTTCCTCTTCTTCTTCTTACTCTGCTGCTGGGTCCTCCTTCTCCTCCTCCACACCTGTGCACCCCCAGCTCCCCCTAGGCTATTCGACGTGCCAGGTACGCCGTTGTCACGCTGTCTTGGGGATGACGTGCCTGGAAAGCAAAAACCATACCGGATCTGTACTCCTGTCATCTCTGCAGTCACAGGCCGATCGGTGGCTGACCCCACACCAACTGCAGATCGGAAAAGTGGTGTGTGACAATGGAAGCAATCTGTTGGCAGCGTTGAGACTGGGAAATTTAACACATGTGCCCTGCATGGCACATGTGTTAAATTTAATAGTCCAACGTTTTGTCTCCAAGTACCCAGGATTCCAGGACGTTCTCACCCAGTCCAGAAAGGTGTCGGCCCATTTCAGACGTTCCTACACAGCCATGGCACGCCTTGCTGACATTCAGCAGCGCTACAACATGCCAGTCAGGCGTTTGATTTCTGACAGCCAGACTCGCTGGAATTCAACGCTCCTTATGTTGGAACGTCTGCTGCAACAACAAAGGGCCGTCAACGAGTACCTTTTTGAACTGGGTGGTAGGACTGGATCTGCAGAGCTGGGGATTTTTTTCCCCCGTTACTGGGTGCTTATGCGCGATGCCTGCAGGCTCATGCGACCTTTTGAAGAGGTGACAAATATGGTCAGTCGCACCGAAGGCACCATCAGCGACCTAATACCCTTCGCTTTCTTCCTGGAGCGTGCCGTGCGACGAGTGACAGATGAGGCTGTAGACCAGCGTGACGAGGAGCTGGAAGCGCACGATTTATGGTCGCAATCACCAGAACGAACCCAGGCACCTGCTGCAACGCAGGGAGAGGTGCCAGAAGTGGAGTCAGAGGAGGAAGGTGGCTTTGTGGAGGAGGAGGAGGAGGACCAACAGGAGCAGGCTTCCCAGGGGGCTAGTGGTGACCTTTTGGGGACCCCTGGTCTTGTACGTGGCTGGGGGGAGGAGACCGTGGATGATGCAGTCCTTGATAATGAGGAAGCGGAGATGGATAGCTCTGCATCCAACCTTGTGAGAATGGGGTCTTTCATGCTGGCATGCCTGTTGAAGGACCCCCGTATCAAGAGGCTTAAGGAGAAGGACCTGTACTGGGTCGCAACGCTACTAGACCCTCGGTACAAGCATAAAGTGTCAGAAATGTTACCAACATACCACAAGTCCGAAAAGATGCGGCATTTACAAACCAGCCTGCAAAACATGTTGTACAATGCTTTTAAGGGTGATGTCACTTCAGGAACTTATCAACATTCCAGGGGCAGAGGTGCCAGTAATCCTGCCACGAGCACACCTGCAAGGACAAAGCCCTTTGGCCGGTCTGTAACGTCAGACATGCAAATGTTTTTCTGTCCAAGGCAGCGCCACAACCCTTCGGGATCCACCCTCAAAGAACGCCTCGACCGTCAGGTAGCGGACTACCTGGCATTAACTGCAGATATCGACACTCTGAGGAGCGATGAACCCCTGGACTACTGGGTGCGCAGGCTTGATCTGTGGCCAGAGCTGTCACAATTTGCCATGAACCTCTTGTCTTGCCCAGCCTCAAGTGTGCTCTCAGAAAGGACCTTCAGTGCAGCAGGAGGGATTGTAACTGAGAAGAGAACTCGCCTAGGTCACAAAAGTGTCGATTACCTGACCTTTATTAAAATGAATGAGGGGTGGATCTCGGAGGGTTACTGCACGCCGGAAGACTTGTTCTGACTTCTATGCAGCTGTCCTTCTCTTCAAGCCTCATGACTCCACACACAGCTGTCCTTTAGCGTCCTCCTCCCTCCGCCACCGTTACAAACTAGGGTGCAAACCCTACTGGTTTAATTTTTTCTGGCCTCTGTGCTTCAGTGGCTGCAACCAAAAAAACTGGGCAAACAATGTCTACAAGGTCAACGTATGGCGAAAAATGACTATTTTCAGCATTTATATGGCATATTTTTTCTGGCAACTGTGCTTCAGTGGCTGCGTCCAAAAAAATGCATATTTTCTGCATTTATATGGCATAATTTTTCTGGCCTCTGTGCTTCAGTGGCTGCAACCAAAAAAATGCATATTTTCTGCATTTATATGGCATAATTTTTCTGGTCTCTGTGCTTCAGTGGCTGCAACCAAAAAAATGCATATTTTCTGCATTTATATGGCATAATTTTTCTGGCCTCTGTGCTTCAGTGGCTGCAACCAAAAAAATTTATATTTTCAGCATTTATATGGCATAATTTTTCTGGCAACTGTGCTTCAGTGGCTGCGACCAAAAAAATGACTATTTTCAGCATTTCTATGGCATATTTTTTCTGGCCTCTGTGCTTGAGTGGCTGCGGCCAAAAAAACTGGGCAAACAATGCCTACAAGGTCAACGTCGTTGACCTTGTAGGCATTGTTTGCCCAGTTTTTTTGGCCGCAGCCACTCAAGCACAGAGGCCAGAAAAAATATGCCATAGAAATGCTGAAAATAGTCATTTTTTGCCATACCTTGACTCAACGTATATGGCAAAAAATGACTATTTTCAGCATTTATATGGCATATTTTTTCTGGCAACTGTGCTTCAGTGGCTGCGACCAAGAAAACTGGGCAAACAATGCCTACAAGGTCAACGTATGGCAAAAAATGACTATTTTCAGCATTTATATGGCATATTTTTTCTGGCCTCTGTGCTTCAGTGGCTGCAACCAAAAAAATTGATATTTTCAGCATTTATATGGCATAATTTTTCTGGCCTCTGTGCTTCAGTGGCTGCAACCAAAAAAATTTATATTTTCAGCATTTATATGGCATATTTTTTCTGGCAACTGTGCTTCAGTGGCTGCGTCCAAAAAAACTGGGCAAACAATGTCTACAAGGTCAACGTATGGCGAAAAATGACTATTTTCAGCATTTATATGGCATAATTTTTCTGGCCTCTGTGCTTCAGTGGCTGCAACCAAAAAAATTTATATTTTCAGCATTTATATGGCATATTTTTTCTGGCAACTGTGCTTCAGTGGCTGCGTCCAAAAAAACTGGGCAAACAATGTCTACAAGGTCAACGTATGGCGAAAAATGACTATTTTCAGCATTTATATGGCATATTTTTTCTGGCAACTGTGCTTCAGTGGCTGCGTCCAAAAAAACTGGGCAAACAATGCCTACAAGGTCAACGTATGGCAGTTGTTTAAAGAGAACAGTAGATTACTAGCCAGCAAAGCTACCTAAGCTAAAATGTCCCTCAAATCCCTGCAGACTTCTGTCCCTCCAATACAGAGCAGTATCACGCAGATTACTAGCCAGCAAACTTACTATCATCTGTCCCTGAAATCACTAACAGCTCTCGCCCTACACTATCTCTTCCAAGCACACACAGGCAGATTTTTCAGATACATTTTTGCCCTTGATCCCCCTCTGGCATGCCACTGTCCAGGTCGTTGCACCCTTTAAACAACTTTAAAATCATTTTTCTGGCCAGAAATGTCTTTTGTAGATGTTAAAGTTCGCCTTCCCATTGAAGTCTATGGGGTTCGCGAACCGTTCGCGAACCGCTCGCAATTTTGCGCAAGTTCGCGAATATGTTCGCGAACTTTTTTTCCGACGTTCGCTACATCCCTAGTACTGAAAGCAAGTTAGATAGCTCATCTAGAGAACTTTCAGATATAGTGCAAACTTTTAGGTTAACAGATGTTGGGAAAGATTTTGGTTTTACATATTTTAGCGATAATGGCAATGTTTGCTCTCGCATTGATTTATGTTTCATTTCAAGAAATATTGACTTTAAAAAATTCTTGGTTCAAAGGGTACCTTTTACAGACCACTGTCAAATAGAGTGTACTGTTGAAATAGAATCTTTTTTTCAATGTGGTAAGGGGGTATGGAAATTAAATACAAGCTTATTAGAGGATGAAAAAGTTAAAACTGAATATGAATGTATGTTTAAAAAATGGGAGAAAAGGATTAATGACTTTGGAAATATAATTAAGTGGTGGGAATGGGTCAAAGTTAAGTCTAAAGAGTTTTTTGTTCGAAAAGGGTGTGAGAAAGCAAGAAGTGAAAGGGAAATTTATGAGAAGTGGCAGAAAAGAATAGATTATTTAGAAGAACTTAGGCATTTAGGTGAGAATGTAAGAGTAGAATTAGAAGAGGCAAGAGGATCGATTAGAAAATATATGGAAGATTTAGGAAGAAAAATAGTCTTTTAGGCTAAGTCATTGATAAAGGAAAAAGATGAGAAGTGTACAAAATTTTTCTTTAAAAAGGTGTTTAGTGGAAAGCGTGAGATGACATGTGTTATTGGTGAGGAAGGACAAGAAGTTAAAGGGAATGAAGGTATTTTAGAGGAGGTATGGAAATTTTATAAAAATGTATTCTCTGAAAAAGAAAGAGATAGAGGTATGGAGCATGATGTTCTTGAGAAGCTTGAGTATATTTTGGACCTAGAGGATAAAGCTTTGTTAGATAAAGATATAGAAAAGAAAGAAGTTGAAGAATGTATTGAAAGCATGAGAAAGGGTAAAACACCAGGAAGTGATGGGTTACCTGTTCATTTTTATTGTGTATTTTGGGATATATTGGGGGACTATGTCTTTGAAGTATGTAAGGAAGTGTTAAAAAAATGAAAGATTGTCTGAATCTATGAGTGAAAGTATTATTGTTTTGTTGTACAAAAAAGGGGATGCTAAAAACTTAAAAAACTGGAGGCCAATATCACTGTTGAACACGGATTATAAACTTATTGCAAAAACTATAGCAAATAGATTTAAGAAGGTTATCAGCAGTATGGTGGAAGAAGAGCAAGTCTGTGCTGTGCCAGAGAGGAGAATCATGGAAAGTCTCATGTTACTGCGTGATGTACTGTGGTACTGTAAAGAGAGGAAGCAATCAGTAGCTGTCTTAGCTATAGACTTTGAAAAGGCCTATGATCGAGTAGTGCATAATTTTATGTTTAAAGTCTTGGAAAGAATGGGTGTACCTGAGAGAATGCTTGGGTGGATTAAATGTCTGTATCGGGAGATTGTGAGTAAGGTTCAAGTGAATGGGTGGTTAACTGAGGGTGTGCCAATTATGTCTGGGGTGAGACAGGGGTGCCCTGCATCCCCTGTCCTGTTTGTATGTGTGATTGAGCCTTTGTTGAGAATGTTGATGTGTGATAAGATGGTGAGAGGTGTGGAGATTCCTGGAAGTGGTGGGAGGTGTATGAAGGCGATGGGCTATATGGACGACGTGATGGTAAAGATATTGTAAGTTTGAGACGTGTGAAGTTGTTGACTGATATTTTTTGTTCTGAAAGTGGTTTTAAAATTAATATGGAAAAGAGCATATGTAAGATGTTTGGTGAATGGAGAGAGAAAGATTTATGTGGGTGGGTAGTAGAAGAAAAGGCAATTAGAATTTTGGGCATAAAGTTTAATCAAGATATGTATGGGAGAGAAAGTTGGGAAGAGGTGAAGAAAACGATAGATAAAAAAATTTCTTTTTGTCGTTAAGGACTTTATCATTGGAGGGAAAGAACTTAGTCATTAAAGCAGTTTTAGTTCCAATTTTACTATATGTTAGTAATGTGTTTCCTGCTCCTGATAGTATTTTAAAACAAATAATAAGAGCTGTTTTTGTGTTCTTCTGGAGTTCTAAAATGGAGAAATTAAAGCGACAGATAGTAATAAAATCAAAAGTTAATGGTGGTAAGAATGTTGTGGATATGGAAAAATTCTTGGCGGTTAAATATGTAAGTGGATGTGTAAAGTTAAGTGTTAAGGAGAGCTTGGCTGGGTGCATGTTGAGATATGTAGCTGGGAACTCCCTGAGAAAATATAGATTGGGTGAAGTGGATTTGAGAAAACCAGTTTGTTTTCAGACGCCGTGGTTCTACGTCAGGATTGAGAGGTGTGTGAGAAGATATGAACTGAAGGATGTTAAGAAAGAAGAATGGTTTGAAAGTAAGAAAGTGTTGGGGATGTTGGAAGCAAGGCAAGAGATGGAAGTGATTGGGGGCCTTAATGAGGAAGAAAGTAAGAAAGTGTGGAAGAATGTGAATGTAAAAGAACTTTCAAATAGACAAAAAGATATGTGTTGGTTGACTGTACACAAATGTTTACCAACTAGGGAATTTCAGAGAAGGAGGAGAGTGGTAGACAGTGAGGTGTGCCCTAGAGAGGGATGTAGAATAGTTGAGAATGTGAATCATGTTCTATGGGAATGTGGATTTGCAAAAAATGTATGGTGAAAATTAGGTTATTTTGTGGTCGGACTAACTGGAGTTCAGTTTCTTACTTTTAACATGTTTCTATTTGGATTATGTGATGTGAAGAGCATGACTAAACAGCAAGAAAGAGTATTGTGGTTATTAATGGGGTGTGTGAAAGAGGTCTTGTGGGATGTAAGAAATATTTTAGTTTTCAGAAAAGAAGTTATTTCTGTTAGAGACTGTATAGGAATGATTTGTGGAAAACTTTATCTATATGGTATAAGGGATAAGAAAACTTTAGGATTGGAAAATGTGGAGAAAAGAAATGGAAGTCATGGTTATAATCATTTATCATGTATTATTATGAAAGTTAAATGAAATGGTTTTGATTATGATTATTATATTGATGTAATTGTTATGTTTATTGATGTAATAAATTTTCCTTAATTAAAAAAAAAAAATTCTTTGGATGTTACATAGCCTGGGAGTTGTATGCCTTGCCTTGCCTTGCCTTGCTATTGTGGCATTGAGGGCACTGTATATGTCTTGCTATGCTGCATAATTTATGAATGCTTATTCATCATTGGGCAATTATATTGCATACATTATAAAAGCTGTGCTCTCATTGGTCAATTATTTTGCAAAAATTATGAAAGCTGTGCTCTCATTGGTCAATTATTTTGCATAAATTATAAAAGCTGTGCTCTGATTGGTCAATTATTTTGCATAAATTATGAAAGCTGATTCCTCATTGGTCCGTTATTTTGCATAAATTATAACAGCTGAGCTCTGATTGGTCCATTTTTTGCATAAATTATAAAAGCTGAGCTCTGATTGGTCCATTTTTTGCATAAATTATAAAAGCTGAGCTCTGATTGGTCCATTATTCTGCATAAATTATGAAAGCTGAGCTCTGATTGGTCCATTATTTTGCATAAATTATAAAATCAGAGCTCTGATTGGTCCATTATTTTGCATAAATTATGAAAGCTGTGCCCTGATTGGTTCATTATTTTGCATAAATTATGAAAGCTGTCCTCTGATTGGTCCATTATTTCGCATAAATTATGAAAGCTGATTCACCATTGGTCCATTTTTTGGCATAAATTATAAAAGCTGAGCTCTGATTGGTCCATTTTTTTGCATAAATTATAAAAGCTGTGCTCTGATTGGTCCATTTTTTTGCATAAATTATAAAAGCTGTGCTCTCATTGGTCAATTTTTTTGCATGCATAATACAAGCTGTGCTGTCATTGATTCTTAATTTTCAATTTTTGCATACCCCCAAAACTTGCCTTTTGAGTCAGGGGAGATGCACATGCACCCAAGCTTAATCAAAGCTTCACTTCCTTTGCCCTTGCCATTAGGTGGGCGGGAAGTCCTTTCTTTTTCTGGCTGCCAACCAGAGCCTTGCAAAAGGCAACCAATGGCCTTGCACCGCCACTCCAGCACCTTTTTTGTGTCTGTTTTGAGCACCCTGGATGGGGGTCACGGTCTTGTGGCTGGACTTGCAGGCCATGATACGCCCTGGGGGAAGCTTTGGCAGAACCCAGGGTAGACGGGACTCCCCCTAGCTTCGGCAAAGGGGCCCTCCCTAGCCTCAGCGAAGGGGGACCCACCCGTTCGAGCTGTTCGCTGGCGGTAGCTGGGAACAGCTTGGGCAACGGAGCCTATGCCTTCGGGTAGGACTCGGAAGGATGATTCAATATCATCTTGTGCTGTTTCCGCTGATCAGCCTTTTGGCTGCCAGTAGTGATTTAGCCATGTGCTCTACTCCTGACTGGCAGTTAGGCTGGTGGCGACCATGCGAACCATGCACGCTGTGCCCAGATTAGTCAATTTTTTTGCATTAATTATGAAAGCTGTGCTCTCATTGGTCAATGTTTTGGCAGAAATTATGAAAGCTGTGCTCTCATTGGTCAATTTTCTTGCCTAAATTATGAAAGAAGTGCTCTCATTGGTCAATTTTTTGTATACATTATGTAAGCTGTGCTGTCATTGGTCTTTTATTTTTGCATACCCCCACCGGCCCTCTCCCTATGTTGTATAATGGAATGTTAAAGTCGTATCGATGGAAAGTGTGTGTTGGTTCACTTCTGACTGTGGTGTTAAGAGCACTGTAGCAGTCTTGTGGTTTTTTTGCTGGTCAGCCTTTTGGCTGTCTCTAGTGATATAGCCATGTGCTCTACTCTTGACTGGCAGCGTGCGACCGTGCGGTGTTTTCATCGGCTGATTCTCTTGCATCTGTCATTGAGCTTCTGGTCACTTGAATTCTCGTAGATTTCCATGTGTAATAACTTCTTTCTTTAAGAACCCTAGTGATGGAAGTGAATTAACAGATCAACCTTGATATTTTTAGAGATTCAATTGGTTGGACAGATCTACACAGCTGCTCTAGTGAATGAAGAGATTTTCTCTCCCTATGTTGTAGAATGGACATTTTAAATGCCCTCGTTTGGTCAATTATTTTGCATAAATTGTGAAAGCTGTGCTCTTATTGGTCAATTGTTTTGCATACTTCTCCTCTCCCTATGTTGTACAATGGAAGTTTTAAAGCCCCAGCGATGGAAAGTGTGTGCACTGGATCCCTTATGACCCTGGCATTATGGGCAATATAGCATTCTTTGGCCATTGCCTTGCATTGCCTTGCTATTGTGGCATTGAGGGCACTGTATATGTCTTGCTATGCTGCATAACTTTTGAATGCTTGTTCATCATTGGACAATTATATTGCATACATTATAAAAGCTGTGCTCTCATTGGTCAATTATTTTGCATAATTTATGAAAGCTGATTTCTCATTGGTCAATTATTTTGCATAAGTTATAAAAGCAGAGCTCTGATTGGTCCGTTATTTTGCATAAATTATAAAAGCTGGGCTCTGATTGGTCCATTTTTTTGCATACATTATAAAAGCTGAGCTCTGATTGGTCAATTTTTTTGCATAAATTATAAAAGCTGAGCTCTGATTGGTCTATTATTTTGCATAAATTATAAAAGCAGAGCTCTGATTGGTCCATTATTTTGCATAAATTATGAAAGCTGTGCCCTGATTGGTCCATTATTTTGCATAAATTATAAATGCTGTGCTCTCATTGGTCCATGGTTTTGCATAAATTATAAAAGCTGGGCTCTGATTGGTCCATTTTTTTGCATACATTATAAAAGCTGAGCTCTGATTGGTCCATTATTTTGCATAAATTATAAAAGCTGAGCTCTGATTGGTCCATTTTTTCGCATAAATTATACAAGCTGAGCTCTGATTGGTCCATTATTTTGCATAAATTATGAAAGCTGAGCTCTGATTGGTCCATTATTTTGCATAAATTATAAAAGCAGAGCTCTGATTGGTCCATTATTTCGCATAAATTATGAAAGCTGTCCCCTGATTGGTCCATTATTTCGCATAAATTATGAAAGCTGATTCACCATTGGTCCATTTTTTTGCATAAATTATAAAAGCTGAGCTCTGATTGGTCCATTTTTTTTGCATAAATTTTAAAAGCTGTGCTCTGATTGGTCCATTTTTTTGCATAAATTATAAAAGCTGTGCTCTCATTGGTCAAATTTTTTTGCATAAATTATGAAAGCTGTTTTCTCATTGGTACATTTTTTTTTTCATACATTATGTAATCTGCGCTGTCATTGGTCCTTTAGTTTTATTTTTGCATACCGCCACCGGCCCTCTCCCTATGTTGTATAATGGTAATGTTAAAGCCGTAGCGATGGAAAGTGAGTGCATTGGTTCTCTTATGACTGTGGTGTTAAGGTCCATGTAGCAGGCTTGTGCTGTTTCTGCTGACCTGCCTTTTGGCTGCTGGTAGTGATTTTGCCATGTGCGCTACTCCTGACTGGCAGTTAAGTTTGTGGTGACCATGCATGCTGTGTCCAGATTGGTCAATATTTTTGCTTAAACTATGAAATCTGTGGTCACGTTGGTCAATTCTTTTGCATAAATTATGACAGCTGTGCTCTCCTTGGTCAATTTTTTTGCATGCATAATGCAAGCTGTGCTGTCATTGGTTCTTAATTTTCAATTTTTGCATACCCCCACCGGTCCTCTCCCTATGTTGTTTAATGGATATGTTAAAGCCGTAACGATGGAAAGTGTGTGCGAATTGGTTCTCTTATGAATGCGGTGTTAAGAGCCACGTAGCAGTCTTGTGCTGTTTCTGCACAAGACTGCTACGTGGCCCTTAGCACGTCTCTGCCTTTTGGCTAAGATCAAGTGTCTGAACCTTGGGTGTCCGGAGACATTGCTCCTTGGCCTTGTGGCATCGGCACTGAAAAGTGTCTTAAGCCGCATGCTGCTATCAGGGGGCTTTCTATTCCGGACAACGGGCGGCGATCACCCCACTCCAGTCTAGTCCTTGTGACGAAACTGGTAGTGTTCTGACGAGATGGATGTGGAGGAGTGCTTGGTCCCGGGCTACGCATGAGTGAAGCACTCAGTACGTTTTATCGTTCAGGAAGAGGTGAACCGCGAGAAATTACTTCTATACATCGCTGATGTTATTTTGGAAGATTTTGGAGGAGTGCAAAGGAAAGAGATCCTTGCTATTCAGGATTATCCAAAAAGAGGCATATATGATGTTACCTTTGATGGAGAAAAAGTTTATTCCCGATTTCTGAGATCATGGAAACAAGGCCCTGATGATGATCGACTTCGTGGTTTCAAGGTTGTACCCCACTTTCCAGATGAGGAGATAGCCTTGATTGTAAAGTCGTACTCACCTTTTGTTCAGTTGAACGAAGTGGAACTCTTTCTAAGGAACCACTGCAAGAAGGTATTGTTTGTGGGCAAAGTTTATAATGAGATTGGAGTGTGGGCCTGCAAATTCAGGTTCAAAGTGACTTTCAAAGAGAACTTTTTACCCCCTGCGAGGTTTCGTTTGGGGAATGTTAACTTTGATATTTTCTTTACAGGTATGCCTAATTTTTGTAGGAAATGCAGGAATTATGGACATTGTGCAGAAACCTGCAATATATGTACAAACTGTGGCAGTACTACCCATTTGATTAAGAACTGTAATGAGGCAAAGAAATGTAACCTCTGCTTAGAAGTTGGACATTTATATGCTGCGTGCCCTCAACGCAAAAAGACTTTTGAAAAGACTGTTTCTGAGGAGGTTAACGAGGTTGTCTCAAGTGGGGAGGGGGAGGCAATTTCAATGATTGAGGGAGAGGCTGTTTCAATGGGGGAGGGGGCAGCTGTTTCAACTGAAGTAGTGCCTAAATTAACCCTTTCCTTTGAAGATGTTTTTTGTGATGATTTAAAAAGTTCTGTGCAGGAACCAGACGAGGTTGGAGAACCAGTGGCAAAGAAGAAAATTAAAAGGAAAACAACTCCAGAGAAGACCGCTTCCAAAGGAGACATGTTATATGAGTATTGGAAGGAAAAATCTGATGCTGAAGTTCAAAGTTTTTTTGAAAGCTGGTCGGAGGAGCAAAAAAGAACTTTTAAAAAAAGAGTTGATTTAGATCGTATTTCCACAAAAGAAGTTAAGAAAAAAAATTCTTGATTTTGTTAAAAAATGGAAATAAAGTTAAGTTTTTTTGATATGCAAATAATATGTAAATAAAGGCTGGGAAATTTCTTTGGAAATGTAAAATGTTGAATATTATATGACAATTTATTTGCTTTTGGTGTTTAGATTTAAAAATAAAGTCTGGGAAAAGTTTTGAGATGTCAAAAAAAAAAAAAAAATTGTAAAATGTTGACATTTGGTTAATTTGTGAAATATTGGCAATATGTTATTTGTGTTTTGATTATAATATGTTCTATTTTATTTTGCTTTTACAAAAAAGCAGGTTCAATAAACTTTTGTTGAAACCTTGTGCTGTTTCTGCACAAGACTGCTACGTGGCCCTTAGCACGTCTCTGCCTTTTGGCTAAGATCAAGTGTAGTACCTTTGGAACCACTTGGTCCTCTGGCTGGCAAGACCAAAGAGGAGTATCTGTTCTAATGATCCTATCTGAAGAACGGAGAAACCATTGGTCATCTGGACTAGGCTGACAAGCAGAAGCTTGATGAAAGCTGGGTCGCTGTGCTCCCATGAGGGTGGCCCCTGACTTGCCTTTTGAGTCAGGGGAGATGCACATGCACCCATGCTTAATCAAAGCTTCACTTCCTTTGCCCTTGCCATTAGGTGGGCGGGAAGTCTTTTCTTTTTCTGGCTGCCAACCAGAGCCTTGCAAAAGGCAACTAATGGCCTTGCACCGCCACTCCAGCACCTTTTTTGTGTCTGGTTTGAGCACCCTGGATGGGGGTCATGGTCTTTTGGCTGGACTTGCAGGCCATGACACGCCCTGGGGGAAGCTTTGGCAGAACCCAGGGTAGACGGGACTCCCCCTAGCTTCGGCAAAGGGGCCCTCCCTAGCCTCAGCGAAGGGGGACCCACCCGTTCGAGCTGTTCGCTGGTGGTAGCTGGGAACAGCTTGGGCAATGGAGCCCATGCCTTCGGGTAGGACTCGGAAGGATGATTCAATATCATCTTGTACTGTTTCCGCTGATCAGCCTTTTGGCTGCTGGTAGTGATTTAGCCATGTGCTCTACTCCTGACTAGCAGTTAGGCTGGTGGCGACCATGCGAACCATGCACGCTGTGCCCAGATTAGTCAATTTTTTTGCATTAATTATGAAAGCTGTGCTCTCATTGGTCAATGTTTTGGCAGAAATTATGAAAGCTGTGCTCTCATTGGTCAATTTTCTTGCCTAAATTATGAAAGCAGTGCTCTCATTGGTCAATTTTTTGTATACATTATGTAAGCTGTGCTGTCATTGGTCTTTTATTTTTGCATACCCCCACCGGCCCTCTCCCTATGTTGTATAATGGAATGTTAAAGTCGTATCGATGGAAAGTGTGTGTTGGTTCACTTCTGACTGTGGTGTTAAGAGCACTGTAGCAGTCTTGTGGTTATTTTGCTGGTCAGCTTTTTGGTTGTCTCTAGTGATATAGCCATGTGCTCTACTCTTGACTGGCAGCGTGCGACCGTGCGACCGTGCGACTGTGCGGTGTTTTCATCGGCTGATTCTCTTGCATCTGTCATTGAGCTTCTGGTCACTTGAATTCTCGTAGATTTCCATGTGTAATAACTTCTTTCTTTAAGAACCCTAGTGATGGAAGTGAATTAACAGATCAACCTTGATATTTTTAGAGATTCAATTGGTTGGACAGATCTACACAGCTGCTCTAGTGAATGAAGAGATTTTCTCTCCCTATGTTGTAGAATGGACATTTTAAATGCCCTCGTTTGGTCAATTATTTTGCATAAATTGTGAAAGCTGTGCTCTTATTGGTCAATTGTTTTGCATACTTCTCCTCTCCCTATGTTGTACAATGGAAGTTTTAAAGCCCCAGCGATGGAAAGTGTGTGCACTGGATCCCTTATGACCCTGGCATTATGGGCAATATAGTATTCTTTGGCCATTGCCTTGCATTGCCTTGCTATTGTAGCATTGAGGGCACTGTATATGTCTTGCTATGCTGCATAACTTTTGAATGCTTGTTCATCATTGGGCAATTATATTGCATACATTATAAAAGCTGTGCTCTCATTGGTCAATTATTTTGCATAAATTATGAAAGCTGATTCCTCATTGGTCAATTATTTTGCATAAGTTATAAAAGCAGAGCTCTGATTGGTCCGTTATTTTGCATAAATTATAATAGCTGGGCTCTGATTGGTCCATTTTTTGCATACATTATAAAAGCTGAGCTCTGATGGGTCCATTTTTTTGCATAAATTATAAAAGCTGAGCTCTGATTGGTCCATTATTTTGCATAAATTATAAAAGCTGTGCCCTGATTGGTCCATTATTTTGCATAAATTATAAATGCTGTGCTCTCATTGGTCCATGGTTTTGCATAAATTATAAAAGCTGAGCTCTGATTGGTCCATTATTTTGCATAAATTATAAATGCTGTGCTCTCATTGGTCCATGGTTTTGCATAAATTATAAAAGCTGAGCTCTGATTGGTCCATTATTTTGCATAAATTATAAAATCTGAGCTCTGATTGGTCCATTTTTTCGCATAAATTATACAAGCTGAGCTCTGATTGGTCCATTATTTTGCATAAATTATGAAAGCTGAGCTCTGATTGGTCCATTATTTTGCATAAATTATCAAAGCAGAGCTCTGATTGGTCCATTATTTTGCATAAATTATGAAAGCTGTCCCCTGATTGGTCCATTATTTCGCATAAATTATGAAAGCTGTTTCACCATTGGTCCATTTTTTTGCATAAATTATAAAAGCTGAGCTCTGATTGGTCCATTTTTTGCATAAATTTTAAAAGCTGTGCTCTGATTGGTCCATTTTTTTTTGCATAAATTATAAAAGCTGTGCTCTCATTGGTCAAATTTTTTTGCATAAATTATGAAAGCTGTTTTCTCATTGGTCCATTTTTTTTGCATACATTATGTAAGCTGCGCTGTCATTGGTCCTTTAGTTTTATTTTTGCATACCCCCACCGGCCCTCTCCCTATGTTGTATACTGGTAATGTTAAAGCCGTAGCGATGGAAAGTGCGTGCATTGGTTCTCTTATGACTGTGGTGTTAAAGTCCATGTAGTAGGCTTGTGCTGTTTTTGCTGACCTGCCTTTTGGCTGCTGGTAGTGATTTTGCCATGTGCTCTACTCCTGACTGGCAGTTAGGCTTGTGGTGACCATGCATGCTGTGCCCAGATTGGTCAATATTTTTGCTTAAACTATGAAATCTGTGGTCATGTTGGTCAATTCTTTTGCATAAACTATGACAGCTGTGCTTTCATTGGTAATTTTTTTGCATGCATAATGCAAGCTGTGCTGTCATTGGTTTTTAATTTTCAATTTTTGCATACCCCCACCGGTCCTCTCCCTATGTTGTTTAATGGATATGTTAAAGCCGTAACGATGGAAAGTGTGTGCGAATTAGTTCTCTTATGAATGCGGTGTTAAGGGCCACGTAGCAGTCTTGTGCTGTTTCCGCACAAGACTGCTACGTGGCCCTTAGCACTTTTTCAGCCTTTTGGCTAAGATCAAGTGTAGTACCTTTGGAACCACTTGGTCCTCTGGCTGGCAAGACCAAAGAGGAGTATCTGTTCTAATGATCCTATCTGAAGAACGGAGAAACCATTGGTCCTCTGGACTAGGCTGACAAGCAGAAGCTTGATGAAAGCTGGGTAGCTGTGCTCCCATGAGGGTGGCCCCTGACTTGCCTTTTGAGTCAGGGGAGATGCACATGCACCCATGCTTAATCAAAGCTTCACTTCCTTTGCCCTTGCCATTAGGTGGACGGGAAGTCTTTTCTTTTTCTGGCTGCCAACCAGAGCCTTGCAAAAGGCAACCAATGGCCTTGCACCGCCACTCCAGCACCTTTTTTGTGTCTGGTTTGAGCACCCTGGATGGCGGTCATGGTCTTTTGGCTGGACTTGCAGGCCATGACACGCCCTGGGAGAAGCTGTGGCAGAACCCAGGGTAGACGGGACTCCCCCTAGCTTCGGCAAAGGGGCCCTCCCTAGCCTCAGCGAAGGGGGACCCACCCGTTCGAGCTGTTCGCTGGTGGTAGCTGGGAACAGCTTGGGCAACGAAGCCCATGCCTTCGGGTAGGACTCGGAAGGATGATTCAATATCATCTTGTGCTGTTTCCGCTGATCAGCCTTTTGGCTGCCAGTAGTGATTTAGCCATGTGCTCTACTCCTGACTGGCAGTTAGGCTGGTGGCGACCATGCGAACCATGCACGCTGTGCCCAGATTAGTCAATTTTTTTGCATTAATTATGAAAGCTGTGCTCTCATTGGTCAATGTTTTGGCAGAAATTATGAAAGCTGTGCTCTCATTGGTCAATTTTCTTGCCTAAATTATGAAAGCAGTGCTCTCATTGGTCAATTTTTTGTATACATTATGTAAGCTGTGCTGTCATTGGTCTTTTATTTTTGCATACCCCCACCGGCCCTCTCCCTATGTTGTATAATGGAATGTTAAAGTCGTATCGATGGAAAGTGTGTGTTGGTTCACTTCTGACTGTGGTGTTAAGAGCACTGTAGCAGTCTTGTGGTTTTTTTGCTGGTCAGCTTTTTGGTTGTCTCTAGTGATATAGCCATGTGCTCTACTCTTGACTGGCAGCGTGCGACCGTGCGACCGTGCGACCGTGTGGTGTTTTCATTGGCTGATTCTCTTGCATCTGTCATTGAGCTTCTGGTCACTTGAATTCTCGTAGATTTCCATGTGTAATAACTTCTTTCTTTAAGAACCCTAATGATGGAAGTGAATTAACAGATCTACCTTGATATTTTTAGAGATTCAAGGGGTTGGACAGATCTACACAGCAGCTCTAGTGAATGAAGAGATTTTCTCTCCCTATGTTGTAGAATGGACATTTTAAATGCCCTCGTTTGGTCAATTATTTTGCATAAATTGTGAAAGCTGTGCTCTTATTGGTCAATTGTTTTGCATACTTCTCCTCTCCCTATGTTGTACAATGGAAATTTTAAAGCCCCAGCGATGGAAAGTGTGTGCATTGTATCCTTTATGTCCCTGGCATTATGGGAAATATAGCATTCTTTGGCCCTTGCCTTGCTATTGTGGTGTTGAGGGCACTGTATATGTCTTGCTATGCTGCATAACTTTTGAATGCTTGTTCATCATTGGGTAATTATATTGCATACATTATAAAAGCTGTGCTCTCATTGGTCCATTATTTTGCATAATTTATGAAAGCTGATTCTTCATTGGTCAATTATTTTGCATAAGTTATAAAAGCAGAGCTCTGATTGGTCCGTTATTTTGCATAAATTATAAAAGCTGTGCTCTGATTGGTCCATTTTTTTTGCATACATTATAAAAGCTGAGCTCTGATTGGTCCATTTTTTGCATAAATAATAAAAGCTGAGCTCTGATTGGTCCATTATTTTGCATAAATTATGAAAGCTGAGCTCTGATTGGTCCATTATTTTGCATAAATTATAAAAGCAGAGCTCTGATTGGTCCATTATTTCGCATAAATTATGAAAGCTGTGCCCTGATTGGTCCATTATTTCGCATAAATTATGAAAGCTGATTCACCATTGGTCCATTTTTTGCATAAATTATAAAAGCTGAGCTCTGATTGGTCCATGGTTTTGCATAAATTATAAAAGCTGGGCTCTGATTGGTCCACTTTTTTTGCAGACATTATAGAAGCTGAGCTCTGATTGGTCCATTATTTTGCATAAATTATAAAAGCTGAGCTCTGATTGGTCCATTTTTTCGCATAAATTATACAAGCTGAGCTCTGATTGGTCCATTATTTTGCATAAATTATGAAAGCTGAGCTCTGATTGGTCCATTATTTCGCATAAATTATAAAAGCAGAGCTCTGATTGGTCCATTATTTTGCATAAATTATAAAAGCTGTCCTCTGATTGGTCCATTATTTCGCATAAATTATGAAAGCTGATTCACCATTGGTCCATTTTTTTGCATAAATTATAAATGCTGAGCTCTGATTGGTCCAGTTTTTTTTGCATAAATTATAAAAGCTGTGCTCTGATTGGTCCATTTTTTTGCATAAATTATAAAAGCTGTGCTCTCATTGGTCAAATTTTTTTGCATAAATTATGAAAGCTGTTTTCTCATTGGTACATTTTTTTGCATACATTATGTAAGCTGCGCTTTCATTGGTCCTTTAGTTTATTTTTGCATACCCCCACCGGCCCTCTCCCTATGTTGTTTAATGGTAATGTTAAAGCCGTAGCGATGGAAAGTGAGTGCATTGGTTCTCTTATGACTGTGGTGTTAAGGTCCATATAGCAGGCTTGTGCTGTTTCTGCTGACCTGCCTTTTGACTGCTGGTAGTGATTTCACCATGTGCTCTACTCCTGACTGGCAGTTTGGTTTGTGGTGACCATGCATGCTGTGCCCTGATTGGTCAATATTTTTGCTTAAACTATGAAATCTGTGCTCACGTTGGTCAATTCTTTTGCATAAACTATGACAGCTGTGCTCTCATTGGTCAATTTTTTTGCATGCATAATGCAAGCTGTGCTGTCATTGGTTCTTAATTTTCAATTTTTGCATACCCCCACCGGTCCTCTCCCTATGTTGTTTAATGGATATGTTAAAGCCGTAACGATGGAAAGTGTGTGCGAATTGGTTCACTTCTGACTGCAGTTTTGGGATCGCTTCTCGACCTTTTGGCTATGATTAAGTGTAGTACCTGTGGGGAATCGTGAGGTGTTGGCCATTGGGTGCCTGGAGGGTGTTTGTCCTTATTAGGACTTATGAATCCAGACAACGAGAGGTGATCACTCACTCTGGTGAAAACCCAAGCCAAAGGGGGAAACTGGGAGTGTTGAGCTTGTACACACCAGCGAGAACTGGAGGTGTTTATTTGAAGATGGACATCGGCGAAGATGTTGTTCCGGTCTTCGCAAGACTTCGGAATTCGGTCCGAGTCGTGGAGGAGAAGGTGACGGAAGGCGAGAGCAAGTTGAGGCACATCGTCTAGGTCATCCTGGGAGAGTTCGGCCATGTCGGGAAGAAGGAGATCCTGGCTATTCAGGACTATCCCAAAAGAGGCGTATATGACGTGACCTTCAACGGAGAAGGGATCTTTCTGAGCTTCCTGAAGATTTTGGAAGAAAATCGAGGGGATGCTCGTCTGCATGGATACAGAGTCTTTCCTCATATCTCGCAGGAGGAGGTCATCTTGGTAGTCAAGTCTTACTCTCCATTTGTGAGTATGAAAGAGGTAGAGACTGTATTGAAACAGTACTGTGACAAATTGACTTTTACAGGAAGAATCTTAGTAAAGTCGGGATCTGGACGTCCAAGGTGAAGTTTAAGGTGAAGTTTAAGAAAGGTATGTTACCCCCAGCTAGGTTCAAGTTGGGGAGCATGAACCTTGATTGTCATTTTTCAGGTATGCCTGTTTTTTGCCGACGATGTCGTTCATATGGACATACTGCTGAGAAGTGCAAAGTTTGCGGTAACTGTGGTGAGTTATCTCATGAATCAAAAGATTGTGTGCATCCAAGAAGATGTAATTTGTGTTTGCAGCTAGGCCACTTGTATGCAAGATGTCCACAAAGGGGTAAGGCTATGAGTCAGGGTAAGGCCTTACCTGAGGAGCCTGTTGTCACCCCAAGTATGGAAACTCAGGAGGATATCGGTTCTAAAGAAGTAGAGGATTATGGGCAGCTGCAGGACCTCACTGAAGATTCTGGGGTGAGTGGTCTCGAAGCTATAGCTTTACAGGTTCAAAGTTTGGCTCATCTTAGTGAACCTCAACAGATGGAGGTTACAGTAAAAGAGGATAAAGTTGCAGTAAAGCGGAAGAAGAAAGAGGAGGAAATTTCTTTAAAGAATGTCAGTCCAGTAAGCCCAGTCGAAAAGCAAAAAATATCATGCACAAGAGGAGAAAATTTATATCGTTACTGGAAGGACAGATCAACTCAGGAAATCCGGGAGTACATCCGCACCTGGACAGATGAGGAAGAGATTGCTGGGATTAAAAAGTGTATTCCAGACAGTCAAAATGGAAAAGATCTGAGACAAAGAGTGTTAGAATACTTTAGAACTTTAAAGTGAAATAATATGTTTTCTTTTTTTTCTGTAAATAAAATTCTGTTATTTTTATTTCACGTCAGGTTTTGCCATGATGTTGTAGAGTCTTAGTGGGGTTAACCTACTTTTGACTTTATTACTGATGAAACCTAGTTGTGTGCTGTTTCCACAGTCTTTGGCAGTCTTTGTCCTGCAT
The DNA here is from genome assembly GCA_038501925.1 of Xenopus petersii. Lineage (NCBI taxonomy): Eukaryota > Metazoa > Chordata > Amphibia > Anura > Pipidae > Xenopus > Xenopus petersii. The sequence continues at coordinate 85,702,809 of CM076687.1, forward strand.
TGGAATGTCAGATCTTATCATGGGACTGACAGTTCTTGCGATTGGTTGAAGAACTGCCTACACATTCAAACAGGAGGACCCTGCTCTCGGCCCTTCCATTCTTCCTTAAGTGGTTGGTGGGATGCTGCTATTGGGTACCAGGCATGCTCTTGTGAGAAGGTGTACTCCTATCTGATCTATGATCGCTTCCGAGATGCCCCCTGATGCACCACATACAGTTCGGCTGTTCATTCCTGATGAGAAGAGGCAAACTAATGCATGTGCAGATCAAGATTATGGAAGGAGTTCTTGGGATGACAAGAGAATCCATCTTCTGTGTTCAGTCCTTCCCACTGCAAGGATTTTTTGATATTTCTTTCGTCAATGAAATCCTGCTGCAAACCTGCTACCAGAGATATTTGGAAAAGGAAGAGCATGCGGATTTAAATGGTATCCGGTTCGTTATGAACAAAGCGAGACAGAGAGTGCCGATTACAGTCCACATGTTTAACCCCTTCATCAGAGATGAGGAAATTCGAGCTTTTCTTAGGAGATATTGCAGCTATGTTTCTCCAGGTGAGAAAAGAAAAAATGTTTTCGGGACTTTTAATGGGCAGAGAAGGTTCTGGGTTGAGCTAATTAGAGACCAAAATGGAATTGGTGGACTATCTCATCCTCCCCAGTCCTTCTCAATTGGAAGCAACAAAGGGTACCTTTTTTACCCTGGTCAGCCTCCTTTCTGTAGGAATTGCTACAGTTTTGGACACACTAAAGATGAGTGTTCTACAGGGCCGTGCTGTCGGAACTGTTTTAAACCTGGACACAAAAACTCAGAGTGCCAAGTGTCAAGGAAATGCCATTTTTGTGGGTCTGACAAACATCTTGCCAGACAATGTACTAATGCTAAAACCTATGCAGATGTTGTTGCTAAACCTGCTCAAGATGCAGAAACTGAGATTACAGTGGAGCATCTAATACACATTGAACCTCTTTCACCGCTGGGTGAAGATCCAGGGGTGGCTCCAGAGAAAACACCTGCCTCGTTAAGTGATGACGGAGTGGAAACACCTGCCTCATTAAGTGCTGTTGGAGTGGAAGCACCTACCTCGTTAAGCGCTGTTGGAGTGGAAACACCTACCTCGTTAAGCACTGTTGGAGTGAAAACACATGCCTCATTAAGTGCTGAAGGAGTGGAAACACCTGACTTCCTAAGTGCTGAAGGGGAGGATTCCATACTGACTCTGAGAGAGAACCCTGAAATCCCTCAGGAAATGGACATTAAAAAACAATCTCTTAAGCACAAAAATGATCCAGAACAAGAGATTGAAATAGAAAGTGGTGCCTCTACTCCATGGAGTGAGCGAATCGATGACTTCTCTAGCTCAGAGGGAGTACCAGGGGGGGATACTTCAGTGGCTTTTGATTCTGACTCATCAGCCCCCTCCTCATCCTTTTTGGACAAAGAAAAAGTAGATGAACTGACCCGAACTTTAGCCTTTCCTGAGACTGAGAACATTTTATCTAAGTCAAAAAAGAAAAAAGAGGAGCTCATGACTCCTAGTGCCAGATCCAAAGTTAAAGGGGTGGCAAAAAAGAAAAGTTAAATTTTGATGTTTGTTTTTCTTTCTCCCTTTAATTTTTCCCATGGTTCTTAAGATAGGCTCTATAAATGTTAGGAGCATCAGATCATTGCACAGAAGAACTGCAATCCTAAAATATCTGTTATCTGCCAAGTTTGATGTTTTGTGTTTACAGGAGTGTTTCCTGACAGAAGAGCCAAAAATTTCTGGATGGGAAGCCGGATCATGTGTTTGGTCCACTAGTACAGAAAGAAACGCCGGAGTTGGTGTTTTGTTTAAAAATAAATCTTTTGTTATTTTTAAAATTTTTCACATTGTCCAAGGGAGAGCCCTATTAGTTAATTTTCGCTTTAATGACCTAGGATTTAAATTAATAAATGTGTATGCCCCTACAGATAAAAGGGAAAGATTTCAACTGTTTGAAAAACTAAAATATTTTCTTTCTGGTCGAGATAATTTTATACTAGTAGGCGATTTCAACTGTATAATTAATCCTGGTGATAGAGAAGGTGTGAGGGATGGAACTGGAGGCTTGGATAATTCTAGTAAAGAATTAAAAGATATCATAAGTACCTTTGGTTTCCGAGATGCCTATAAGGAATATGGTGTTAAAAATAAAGGGTTTACTTACTTTAGTGCTAGTGGGAATGTGTGTTCACAAATTGATTTTTGTTTCCTCAGATCAATCCAGGTCCAGCACTTTAATTTAAGAAGATTGCCTTTTTCGGATCATGCATGTTTAGAGTGTGTAGTAAGTATAAATGGTGAGACTGAATATGGGAAGGGTGTATGGAAACTAAATGTTACTTTGTTGGATGATGTGGCTATTAAGAATGAGTATGAATTCATTTTCAAGAAATGGGAAGAGAGAAAAAATGATTTTGAAAATATTATAAACTGGTGGGAATGGGTAAAGATAGAGACAAAGAGATTTTTTGTTAAAAAGGGGTGTGAGAAGGCAAAGAAAGAAAGGTATGAGTATGAAAGATGGCAATTAAGATTGGAATACTTGGAGGAGTTGAGACGGTTGGGGGAGGAGGTAAATTAGGAAATTAAAGAAGCTAGGCAAACTGTGAGAAAACTGTTAGAGGAAAACGGGAAGAAAATTATAGCTCAGGCTAAATTGACTGTTAAGGAGAATGATGAAAAATGTTCAAATTTTTCTTTAAAAAGGTTTTTGGGAAAAGAATGGGTATGTTAAAGGTGTTGGATGAAAATGGGGAAGATGTAAAAGGGAAGAGTGAAATTCTCAAGACTGTTCAATGTTTTTATAAAAGTCTTTATTCTGAAAAAACACAAGACAAATCTCTTGAGAAAGATTGCTTGGGTGAAATTGTGGAATGTTTGGATGTTTTTGATAAGGAGTATCTTGACAAAGATATCTCAAAAAAAGAGTGTGATGAATGTTTGAAGGGTATGCAAAATGGGAAAGTCCCTGGTAGTGATGGCTTACCAGTGGAATATTATAGTGCATTCTGGCATTTGATAGGTGATAATGTGTATGAAGTATGTAAGTATGTTTTGGAAGTGGGTGAATTATCTAAAAGTATGAAAGAAGGGATCATTATTTTGTTATATAAAAAAGGTGGGCAGAAAGATCTTAAGAACTGGAGGCCTATTTCATTACTAAATACAGATTACAAAATAATAGCAAAAATGATTGCAAATAGAATGAAAGGAGTGATTGAGAAAATGGTAGGTTTTGAGCAAGTGTGTGCTGTGCCTGGGAGACAGATTGCTGAAAGCTTGATGTTAAGAGATGCAATTTGGTACAGTAAAGATAGAGAGGTGCCTGTTGGTGTAGTGAAAGTGGATTTTGAGAAAGCTTTTGATAGGGTGGTGCAAGGTTTTATGTTTAAAGTTTTGGAGTGTATGGGAGTGCCAGATAAATTTCTTGGTTGGATTAAAAGTTTGTATAAGGATATTATAAGTAAAATTCAAGTGAATGGATTTTTGAGTGAAAGCGTAAGTGTGAAATCAGGGGTGAGGCAAGGCTGCCCACTTTCGCCTGTTTTGTTTGTTTGTGTGATTGAACCTTTGATGTGCATGTTAAGAAAAGACAAATTAGTGAGAGGAGTGGAAATACCTGGGAGTGATGGGAGAAATCTAAGTGTCATTGGCTATATGGATGATGTAACTGTGGTATGTAAATCAAATGTGGGTTTGAGGAGAGCAAAAATGTTAATTGAATTATTTTGTATGGCAAGTGGTTTTAAGTTGAATGTAGAGAAAAGTGTGTGTAAAGTTTTTGGGTTATGGAATGAGCCGGAGATGTGTGGATGGCCTGTGGAAAAAAATAGCATTGAAGTACTAGGTGTAATTTTTGGAGATGATATGTATGGGAAAGAAAGTTGGGAACGTGTATATAAGAGAATTAAGAGAAAACTGATTTTTGGTCTTTAAGATCTCTAACTATAGAGGGGAGGATTTTAGTAATTAAAGCTGTTTTGATTCCAATTTTACTGTACATCAGTAATGTTTTCCCAGTTCCAGATAAATGTTTAAAAAAAATTTTAAGATTCATTTTTGTATTTTTTTGGAAATCTAGGATGGAAAAGTTGAGAAGGATGAAAGTTACTAAGAGTAAGAGGAATGGTGGTAAAGGTCTGGTGGATATTGAGAGATTTTTGGCAGTCAAGTATGTGAGTATATGTGTGAAGTTAAGTTTGAAGGAAGGTTTGTCAGGGTGTATGGTAAGATATGCAGCTGGAAATGTTTTGCGGAAATATGGTTTGTGTGAAGTAAATTTGAGTAAACCTGTTTGTTTTAAGTCTCCGTGGTTTTATGTAAGAGTGGATCGTTGTATTAGGAGAAATAATTTGGAGAATGTGGTAGTGAAAGATTGGTGTGAAAATAAGAATGTTTTGAAGTTGGTAGAAGAGAGAGAAGAAATGGAAAGAATTGGTGGCTTGACAGAAAATGAAAGTAAGAAAGTGTGGAATACGGTGAATGAGAAAAATTTAACAAATAGGCAGAAAGATTTGGCTTGGATGGCAGTACATGGGTGTCTACCAACACGTGAATTTCAGAGGAGGAGAGGGTTGGTTGAAAGGGAGATATGTGAGAGAGAAGTGTGTGGGAAGATTGAAAATATTACACATGTTTTTTGGAACTGCATGTATGCTAAAGAAGTGTGGAAGAGGATGGGAAAGTTGATGAAAGAGTTAACAGGAGTACAAATCCTAACTTTTAATATGATGTTATATGGGTTATGTAATATTGAAGGTAAACAAGCCAGAATTCTGTGGCTTTTGGTTAACTGTGTGAAAGAAGTTCTGTGGGATGTGCGAAACATTTTGATATTCAATAAAACTGTTATTGAAGTTAATGAATGTGTCAATATGATCCGTGGGAAGTTATTTTTATATGTCTTATGTAACCAGAAAAGATTTGGAAAGATAGATGCAGAAGCTATATGGAAATTCAAAAGGTGGAAGTACTGGATCCTGGATTGATGATTTCCTTCATGTACTAATTTCTTTTGAAATGTGTTTTTCAAAATGTTTTAATACATTTTGTACATGTATTGGAATATCCTGAATTATTTCTTGTTTTTGAAATATGTACTGAAATACTTTGGATTTTTTTTTCTACAAATTGAAATGGAAATGTTTATATTTTTTTGATGAAATGTTTTTATGATTGAATTTTAATAAAAATTTAAAAATGTCTTGTGCTGTTTCTGCTGATCAGCCTTTTGGCTGCTGGTAGTGATTTAGCCATGTGCTCTACTCCTGACTAGCAGTTAGGCTGGTGGCGACCATGCGAACCATGCAAACCATGCATGCTGTGCCCAGTTTAGTCTATTTTTTTGCATTAATTATCAAAGCTGTGCTGTCATTGGTCAATTTTCTTGCATAAATTATGACCAAGCGACCATGCTCTTTTCGCTTGCTCTTTTGCTTTTGGGAGAGCTTTAGCCTTGCACTGTTTCATAGTTTGGGAGCATTTTTTGTCCCAGGTCTTGCAAGCCTGTATTGCCTTGCGATCGTGGCATTGCGGGCACTGTATCAGGCTTGCGCTATTTCCACTGACTAGCTTCTTTGGCTGTCAGAAGTGATTTTGCTTTGTGGTCACTTGAATTCTCGTAGATTTCCATGTGTAATAACTTCTTTCTTTAAGAACTCTAGTGATGGAAGTGAATTAACAGATCTACCTTGATATTTTTAGAGATTCAAGGGGTTGGACAGATCTACACAGCAGTTCTAGTGAATGAAGAGATTTTCTCTCCCTATGTTGTAGAATGGACATTTTAAATGCCCTCGTTTGGTTAATTATTTTGCATAAATTGTTAAAGCTGTGCTCTTATTGGTTAATTGTTTTGCACACCTCTCCCTATGTTGTACAATGGAAATTTTAAAGCCCCAGCGATGGAAAGTGTGTGCATTGGCTCCCTTATGACCCTGGCATTATGGGCAATATAGCAGTCTTTGGCTGATACATAGCCTGGTAGTTTTATGCATTGCATTTCATTGCCTTGCTTTGCTATTGTGGCATTGAGGGTACTGTATATGTCTTGCTATGCTGCATAACTTATGAATGCTGATTCCTCATTGGTCCTTTTTTTGCATAAATTATAAAAGCTGAGCTCTGATTGGTCAATTATTTTGCAAAAATTATGAAAGCTGTGCCCTGATTGGTCAATTATTGTGCATAAATTATGAAAGCTGATTCCTCATTGGTCCATTTTTTTGCATAAATTATAAAAACTGAGCTCTGATTGGTCCATTTTTTTGCATAAATTATGAAAGCTGTGCCCTGATTGGTCAATTATTTTGCATAAATTATAAAAACTGTGCTCTCATTGGTCAATTATTTTGCATTAATTATGAAAGCTGATTCCTCATTGGTCCATTTTTTGGCATAAATTATGAAAGCTGTGTCCTGATTGGTCAATTATTTTGCATAAATTATAAAAGCTGTGCTCTCATTGGTCAATTATTTTGCATAAATTATGAAAGCTGATTCCTCATTGGTCCATTTTTTTGCATAAATTATAAAAGCTGAGCTCTGATTGGTCAATTATTTTGCATAAATTATGAAAGCTGTGCCCTGATTGGTCAATTATTTTGCATAAATTATGAAAGCTGTGCCCTGATTGGTCAGTTATTTTGCATAAATTATAAAAGCTGATTCCTCATTGGTTAATTATTTTGCATAAATTATAAAAGCAGAGCTCTGATTGGTCAATTGTTTTGCATAAATTATGAAAGCTGTTCTCTCATTGGTCAAATTTTTTTGCATACATTATGTAAGCTGTGCTGTCATTGGTCCTTTAGTTTTATTTTTGCATACCCCCACCGGCCCTCTCCCTATGTTGTATAATGGAAATGTTAAATGGTTCTCTTATGACTGTGGTTTTAAGGTCCATGTAGCAGTCTTGTGCTGTTTCAGTTGACTGGTGTTTTGGCTGCCAGTAGTGATTTAGCCATGTGCTCTACTCCTGGCTGGCAGTTAGGCTTGTGGCGACCATGCATGCTGTGCCTAGATTAGTCAATTTTTTTGCTTAATTTATGAAATCTGTGGTCTTGTTGGTCAATTTTTTTGCATAAATTATGAAATCTGTGCTCTCATTGCTCAATTTTTTTTGCATGCATAATGCAAGCTGTAAGAACAATGCCAACATACAGTACCACTAAGCACAGTGATCTACATGCATATTCAGAAAAGCTTTCTGCAAAGGCTACAATATCTAGAAAATTGTGAAAATTAAACAATGAATGTGCCCAGATGAACTTTTTGAGCAAATTTGATTGATTGATTGATTGATTGACTGCTTGGTTTAAATTAATTTCCTCTACATCAGAACTGTTCATGTGGAGACCTGTGGGCTCAAATATCTTTCTTTTTTATGACTTAGCCATCCCTTTAATCCCCACATACAAGCTCCTGTCAAATAGCATTCCATCAAGCAGAACCAAGAGAGACAGATAAGATTGCTAAAATTTTAAATATTGAAAAAAAGAGACTACCATTAAGAGAGAAAAACATTGAGAAAAATAGAGAGAATTTCTTATTAAAAACATAGTTCATAGTGTTACAGCATTATGTGACTTTTAGCATAGATGTAATTCTTGTCATTGTAAGCTGTATTGAACAGGGCCAACTTTAAATCAATGTGTTGGCATTTTATAAATATGTGATGATGTTGATGATGATGATGGTGATGATAATCATAATAATAAGTATCTCATTTTGTTCTGCGTTTTGCAGTTAGATGAAAAAAGCACTGACCATTTCTGTACACCTAGGGTCAGATTTATCAAGGGTCGAATTTGAAAAACTGTGAAATTCGAATTCAAAAAGAGCAACTGAAATTAAATCAAATGGTTTCTTTGGTCAAATAGGTCAGTTTTTGATTGAATTCATAAGAATCTAAGTAATATTGTATTTGAATAGTAGGATTCAAAGTTTTTCCCCAAAAAAACCCACCAATCTATTCCAAATAGGTTCTTGGAGGTCCCCCATAGGCTAAAACAGCAATTCGGCAGGTTTTAGATGGCGAATGCTTGAAGTCTAATTTTAAAACAGACAGTACATAATAAATTTCAAAATTCAAATTTCCGAATTTTTTTAAAAATTTTAATAGAATTTGGACTATTGTGTAGTCAAAGTACACAAAAATTAGCTCGAAATTCTAATTATTTTCATTTTAATTTTGACCTTTGATAAATCTGCCCCCTAGTGGCAACATTGTGGAAGGGTTTTTCATATGGGATTTGCCATGATCTGCAACTTTAATTATAAACATGTCCATGGTTGTATACACAAGTAGAAATATAGAAAAATATACATACATACATATAACTATTCAACACTATTAGATATTTGTTTGCCTCTGTCTTAAATCATTTATGCAACCATCAGTTATGTAACTACTTCTACTTCTTCAACAGTTTATTCTTAAATTGCATTACTTTACCTACAACTGATATCTCAATCACCTTATTTCTTATTAATCAATCACCTAGTCAACACATTCTTCTCAGTCAGATACCCTGTTTGTTTCAATTCCATTCCAGAGCGCAGGAAATAGAATCATTTTTCTTTTTTAAGGCAAAAGTGGAACACAGAGAAGAAGTTTAATCACTGCATAGACATGGAGTCTACTGTTAAATAGATACACATCCAAAACACTCAATATCTCATTTCACCTTACAGGAGACTAAACTTTATATAGGATATTCATTTCTACACTCAATTTTCTGTATCTAAAATGAATTAAAAAAAACCTTTACCCTTACTTTTGTACTCTTCACAAGGAGTTGTAGGCTGGGATACAATTAAAGCCAAACATAAGTCCCAGATCAGTAGATGCACTCTAAAGCAGAAGCTCCAGGTTCTACTGGTTTCCATTCATACAAAAGCTGAAGGGCTGCAAGTTTGACATCAACAACTTGAATGGATGTTCTAGATAATTGCCTTCCTACCTCATCTCCTGGTACAACTACTGCTTTTCGAAATAAAAAACAATTACCAGAAGAGTCAACACAACTTTCAAACTATATGAACAGCACTCTATATATCATATATCAAGCATATGTCAACTGCAGATTGATTTTTCTTTTTCCATCATTTAAAAGAAAAAACTAAAACAAGCTGTCTTTATGATAAAGAGAATTTCCTTGATCTTGAAAAGATGTACAGCTTAAAAATGGGACCACTAGTAATGGATAGTAGGACTTATTTGGCATATCTGACATTCCAACAAATTGCTTATATACGTAATACACATACAAAATGATACTTGTATTCCCATAAATATATTTGAGGGCATTTTCCCAGGTTATAAACATCTAAGAGTAACCCAAAAATACTGTATATGCATAGGCTTGAGTGGAGTCTAAGTGGAGTTCTTTATGGTATATTACAATAAAGGTTATCAGCCATTAACCACAACAACACCTTCAGGCACTGGGTTGCCTCCTTCCCTGAGCTTTAAAATAACTGCTTATTATCAGTGGGCTATACCGACACTCCTGAACAAGAACATATAAGGGCCAATGAAAAGGTATTCTTGGAGGCACATTTATAAAGGGTCAAATTTCAAATTCATGTGAGCTTTGTTAAAATTTATTATTATTTATAAAATTTATTTATTATAAAAATAGAACATTTTAAACTTGGGTGAATGGGATCGACCCGAAAACTCAAATGTCAGGAAGGCTGCAAGCAACTCCGAATTTATCCCTGGATGTCTCCCCATTGACTTAAACATTGAATTTTTTTAAAAAACTCGAATCGAATTTGAATAACTTTCTAGTCGAATTTGACAGTTTTGACCATAAAAAAAAACTTGAAACTTCAAATTTCTAAATTGAATTTTCAATTCGACCCTTGATAAATCTGCCCCTTGGTTTCTGCTTAAAAAAAAGTTACATTGACTTCTTTGATATTTGATATTTATGTTTCCTTGCTCTTCAGGGGATAGGCACACAGATTTCTACATTTTTTTTATATTATTCTTTTGTAAGATATTAATAAAGTCATTTGGGTTTTTATCAAACTTGCTGAAGTTGGTTGTGCTGTGTCTGGGATCTTTGTATGATTGTTTAAAGCACATGCTAAACGTAAATGCAGGAACCATAATAGTCTACATGTAACAAGTAGAAAGACCATTTTCACTGGTTTCCCAAGCCCTTACCTTATTCATTACTGAGTGACCCCTGATTAAGCTTTGTTTGTTTTTTTTTGCCCACAGCTACTCTATTTTTCCCCTTCTTTTTAATATGTGGTCCACCCTGTCCCATAACGAAGGAAGGAAAAATTCACTGACACTTAACTCAATGTCTGGAGGATGAGAGGATGCAGTATGATAAAATCATTATTTGTTCTACTATAGTTTGGAGAGAAAGAGATACAAACACAATCAGTCCTGTAAGTACATTAGGGAATTAAGAGAAATTGGATGAAGGCACATGACTATACAATCTGGAATTTAATTCAGTAAAAGACAGTTGTAATTGACAAATTAAGCAGGCAAGGATTGATATGACAAAATTCAGAAAGTAAATCAAAAGGGAAAACTGCCAGAATACCTGACTGTTAAGGGTGAAGTATCAGTATAAAGAAGTGGGAAGATTATTGCCATTATAGGTCATTGGGAGCAAACGGGAACCTTTACAGGACATTGCATTTTTACATGTAAACGCAGCCTCACTCATTACTTCTGCACAAGCTCCTTGGTTGAAAATTTCAAATATCCTAGTTGTAAAATAAAAAGAAAGCTGCTTTATACTTTAATATTAATATAGCTTTTAATCTAACAATGAACCTACATTGTAAGGCAGAGAATGACAGAAAATCTCAAGTAATTCCAAAACCCTATCTCCCATTTCCACTTTGCCAAATTGTAGCCAGGCAGCCACCGTAGATACATTTCAAATAGCTATGGCTATGTATGAACAAGATGCTGACCTAGGGTTCGTCAGTACAAGATCTCAAACTAGAATTAAAGTTTACTTTCAGCTGGTAAACACAAAGACAATGGGGCAGTATACCCGTATTCATTATATTCTAATATAAAGAGATTAAATGAAAGTCTTTCAAATACTACAAATAATATCTATAAATTCTGTATGATGAAATGCATGTTGTGGGGGTGGGGGGGAGGTGGTATTAGATGGGCAGGCTGGTAACCTGGTGGCACTAAATGAGTCGGCTGGCGAGTAAAGAGGGAAGTAGAAGGAGTGTAAGGTGATGCAAATGTGTTATGAAAATGTTTTCTGAACAAACTACACCCACTACACTAAGATTGCAGACTGGATACGCAAGATGTCAGAAATAGAGAGATTTGAAAATTATACGGCATCATCAACGCAGGAGATGCAGAAATACTCTCAGAAGTAGTTTTATTGTATACAGCAGGAATCCCCAACCTTTTGAACCCGTGAGCAACATTCAGAAGTAAAAGGAGTTGGGGAGCAACATATGCGTGAAAAATGTTCTTGGGCTGCCAAATAAGGGCTGTGATTGGCCATTTAGTAGCCCTTATGTGGATTGTCAACCTACAGACTCTGCTTGGCAGTACATCTGGTTTTTATACAACCAAAACTTGCCTCCAAGCCTGGAATTCAAAAATAAGCTCCTGCTTTGGGGCCACTGGGAGCAACATCCAAGGGGTTGGAGAGCAACATGTTACTCACGAGCTACTGGTTGGGGATCACTGGTATACAGTTTAAGGAATCAGATAGATATAAAGCTCGAACACTTGGTTAGCTATGTTTATTAAAGGCTTACACACTTCCTGACTTATCCTGGCACTCACAGGCAGGGATGGGCAAATTTGACCCGTTTCGTTTCGCCAAAAATTCGCCGCCGGCGAAATGTCGCAGACGCCCATTAAAGTCTATGGGCGCCAAAAAAAATTTGTCGAACGGCGAAATTATTTTGTCGCGTCTTTTTTTTTGACGCACGTCTCCATACAAGTTTATGGGCGTCATTTTATCGGCAAAACGAGGCAAAAAAATTCGCCCATCCCTACTCACAGGGAATCACAGATCTTGGAACTTACGGGCGACTTAAAGTCCTATGGTTAGGAGATAAAGTTGGAATCGCTGGCTCGTGAGCAGATCGGTGGGAGCTGGCTTCTCTCACCTGGACCCGACCGGCTTTCAAATGCAACCAGGTAGCCGCAGGGCTGCCATGAGGGGGGAACCGGGAGGACTAGTGTCCCTGGCCTGTGCATGAAGGGGGGCTGCAGTTTTGAAAAAGCCTGGCCCCCCTTGAGAGCTCTGAAGCCGTGCGACCATTGCGTACAGAGGAAATGCCGAAAAGCCGAAGGACCTGAAGCCACGAAAACAGCCGAAGCCGAACTGCTGAAGTGGCGAAAAGACCCGAAGCTGAGAAAATAGCGGAAGCCGAAGTCCCGAAGCAGCAAAAAGACCCAAAGTCACGAAAACAGCCGGAATTGAAGTCCTGAAGTTGCGAAAAAGACCCAAAGTCACGAAAGGAGGCAAAGTTGAAGTCCTGAAACCACGAGTTCAGTTCTACTGAACACCAATTTGTGTTTTTTTAATCCCCTGGCCACCAATGTAATATTTTAATATTCTATAGGCCCCTTCCACCAATGTGTTTTTTTTTTTTTAATTTTGGGGGCCCCAATTTTTTTTAACTTGTAAGGGGGGCCCTGGTGCCAATGTTTTTTTAAAAAATATTTTTTGGGGCCCCAAGTTTTTTTAACTTGTAAGGGGGCCTTGGCACCAATGATTTTTTTTGAATTATAAGGGGGCCCTGACCATCAATAGCTTTTCATAACTTGCTTGTGGGGGGGGTTACTTTTTAGCGCTGATGTCTGTGTGGTCTTTGGGTGGGATGGAATAGTGCTTGGATGGAGTAGGCGGGATCTGGGGTGGGGCTTGGGCTCTAGTGTGGGCGGGGCCCAGGGGGCCCCGAAAATTTGTTGTACGGGGCCCAGTGATTTCTAATGGTGGCTCTGCAGGTAGGTATCTAAGTAATACTGTATGCATATGATCTTTTGTAGCTCTTTAAGAGATGAGACAGACATCAGATTGTGTTTTTATGCACTTTTATTGAAGATAGATAAGCAGCATCGATATACCTACCTATATTGCACCTCACCCTTTAAAGGAGCATACTAGCTAGAGGTTATACTTACTTATTTCCTTATTTCTCTGTGCTTTTCTCATAACTTTCTCATAACCCTTTTTCCTTTTCCCTTTTTCCTGTTTTCCTTCTTTACTTGTTACATTCAAATTGAAAATATATTCCCAATGTTGATACGAGTAATTTTTTTGGAAATACAAAAGAGAATACATATGTAAAAACTGTTTGCAGTGAATGTAACTTTTTCCTTCTCTTAATTACTTACTGTAAAATTTTCAATAAAACAGAATTAAAATGAATGCCCTTTGTGATATCCTAGTGGCTTCTGCTCCCATCTTTTCAAAATATTATCATGTTGATTGTTTTTCCCTGATAGTTCTGCTTTTGTAAGTAATTGTCACTTGAAGTTCCTAAACCTGACTGTTTTGCCAACCTGACTGTCCCTTTTTAACCTGTCAGTTAGAGTTTCTTATGCTAACCGACTACTGCTGCACAAATATGGCAGCTCCCTCACAGAGGAACAGGGTAGTAAGAAAGCTAATGTAAAAGCATTTGGAAAATACAATTATGGCAAAATTATAAATAGCATTCAAAGACAATGTTATTATAGATAAAAAACATTATTTTCTGATGTCAGTATCTCTTTAAAATTAATTATATCACATTGATATTAATGACAGTCAGAGCCCAAATAATGGGTGAAAAAAACAATTTCTACTACCAGACTGATATATGTGCATGGATGGGGGTAGGTTGCAAAGTATCTTTAATAATAAGTGACTATAAAAGACCATCTTACACTTGAATCAGTTATAGCTTCTTAATGAACCCTGCATACTGTATCTTAAATCATATTTATCTAACCTTTTCCATCCTCTTTTTCCAGGACACTAAATTACCAATCCTTCCAGCAGTACTTTCTCATTAAGCTGACAAGCTCTGGCAGGTCCTGTGTCCTTGATGTTAAATGTGCAGAATTCAAAGCTCAGTAGTGTTAAGTGATTCCTCGTTTCTTGTTACTGTATATCGTGACTATTCAGTGGTACAAGGAGCAAGGTTCTGATGGAACTGTCTAAGCTTCTTTTTTCTGAATTGTAATTTTGCTTGAAGAGGAAGGGGAGCATGAAACAACATGTATAAAAATGTGGTTTAGGACTAATCACATTGTATAAAATCTTTAATTCCAGCTGTGGTTGTACCAAAGTATGAAAAGGTCAAAGTGCCTGCAATTTCACAAAATCTGTTGTAGGGAACACAGACCATATTTAGTCAGATGAATAACCTTTCAGTAGCAATGACAAATACAAATTACTGTAACAACATTGACATTTTTTGGTGGGTGCGACTATTTTGATGTGCATCAATTTTTTTTTGATGCAGAGGTTTTTTCGCCAGTGAATTTTCAGCATAGTTTCGTGAATTAATTTGCTGGCGTAAATAATCACTGCGAATTCATGTCTGCTGAATTTATTCAGCCATCACTATTCAACAGTAGATCCTTCCAGATGACACAAAGGCATTAAAGGAGAAGGAAACCCTTTTGCAAAAAACCCCATACCCCCACCCCAGATAGACCCCCTCCCTCCAGGCTAACTACCCCCCCCGGGAAATGCCCCATACTTACCCCTTGGCACAGATTCTTCCTGCGAAGTTCCACGCATCCATGTTCCCCGTCCTCGGTAAGCTGACTGGGAGATCGGCAATTTCTGTGTAATTGTCGCTAGAAAAATCTGCGCCGAGGGGTAATTATGGAGTATGGTCATTTCCCCGGGGGGGGGTTAGTTAGCCTGGGGGGGAGGAGTGAGGATAGTCTACCTGGGGTGGGGGCACAGGGTTTTTTGCAAAAGGGGTTCCTTCACCTTTAAGAAAGATTAAAAGAAAATGGTTTCCATCATATGGTAAGAACAATTTTTTTTTGAGAGCTATACCAATTGTACAGGCATGTGACCTGTTATGCAGAATTTTTGGGACCTGGGGTTTTCTAGATAATGGATCTTTCTGTAATTTGGATCTTCATACCTTCATGTCTACTAGAAAACCATGTAAACATGAAATAACCCCAATAGGCTGGTTCTGCTTCCAATAAGGATTGATTATATCTTAGTTTGGATCATGTACAAAGTACTGTTTTATTGTTACAGAGAGTTTCCAGATAACAGATCCCATACCTGTACTTTCAAATACATTAGACTGGTGAAGGCTTCCTTCCTCTGGTTCAACCAGAAATCATCTTTGTTAGTATATATTACTCACATGCGACTGGTCTACATCCATCCTCGTGGTGGCCCTCAGTCAGCCGGACTCCGCTCCTGGCAAATTGACCACATCCAAGAAAGCAATATATAGACTGGAGCCAATAACCACGGGATATTAAAATAAAAAGAAGTCTTTATTTCCAAGCATCTTTAAAATCACAGACAGGCATTCTCCTGAGACCATTCAACTAAACCACAGTGTGTCTAGTCACCTGACGCGTTTCGTGCCTCTCTTTGGCACTTCATCAGAGGTGGAGTCTGTTCCTAGCTCTCTGTCTTATATAGTGAGTACAATTAAAATGTTACACCCATTAAAAATTAGCATATTACACCCGTGGTTCAATTTCAGGCTATATTTACTCTATATCCTCTTTATATCCTTGGGAACATTTAGTCAAAATTTATACAGTACTCTGAATCTCTATACATAGAAAAAATTCCAGCATTTATTTAAATTCACTTTAGTTTAGAGGAAGCATGAAACCTCCCAATCACTATTTAGTCCCTGTGGGAGGCGTGTTTTTAATGTGAAAATCCAGTATACCTCCCTTTGGTCTATCTTTTTCTGCAGGTCTCCTCCTCTCACTCCTAATTTAACCAGTTCTATGCCTTGGAATTTTATTAGGTTGAAATTACCATTATGATTTAACATAATATGTTTGCTTACAGCTGATATTCTCCTATGGCTATGGCTAGTGTGATCCAGGTTATTTGGATTAATGGGTGTGAGATGTTCTCGTACTCGTTCTTTTAATGAACGGCATGTGCGGCCCACATATTGTACGCCACACTCGCACGTTGCCAAATAGATGATACATTTAGAGTCACAATTAATGTAACTACGTATAAGATAGTTCTTTCCAGTTACAGTGCTATTAAAGCTTTCCTTTACAGTTATGTGTTTGCAAACTTTACATTTATTTTTGCCACATTTATAACACCCATTTTTATTTAACCATAGATCACTTTTTTCTCTTGTTTTTTTATGTGAATATAAACTGGGAGAGACATCACTTGCAATGGTTCTATTCCGTTTAAAAACATATCTAATATTGTTCAGGACCGATTGGTCCAACAATGGATCCATTCTGAGAACATCCAATCGTCTATTGATTATTTTCTTAATCTGATTTGCCTGGCTGCTAAAGGGAGTAATAAACAATGTTGATTTTTCATTAAAGTGTCTTTGTGAGTTATTTATTTTGTTTGCCTGTTTGTTATTAAATTTCTTATTTTGGGCTCCACTTAAAAGATCTTGTCTGGAAGTGGCCACCGCTCTCTCATAGGCCTCTTTTATGTCTCTCGTATCGTATTTCCTTTCTAACAGTCTATCCCACAGTGCCATAGCCTGGTCCTGAAAGGCATCCCAGGTAGTGCAAATGCGTCTCAAACGCAAAAATTGCCCCACCGGGATGCCCCTCAGGACCGATTTGGGATGGCAACTGTCGGCTCTTAGAATTGTATTCCTCATAATGGGCTTCATATATACATCACATTCTATTTTATTGTCAATGACACCCTTTAAGGAAATATCCAAAAATTCAATTTTGTTTTTTTGCCAATTATGTGTGAAATGTAGGTTTAGATTATTGATATTACAGTATTCCACAAATTTAGTGGCCTCCTGTTCAGTACTCTCCCAAATTATGATCAAATCGTCTATGTAGCGTTGGTAACTCTTTATACAGTGTCTGAAGGGGTTAGTATGTCCATAGACGTTGCACCGTTCCCACCAACCCATTACAAGATTGGCATATGTGGGGGCAAATTTTGCCCCCATTGCGGTGCCCCGTCTCTGGAGGTAAAAAACCCCGTCAAACATAAAATAATTATGTGTTAGGAGGTATTCAATACTGAGCAGGATAAACCGTTGTGTATCAGTGTCATAGATGTTCGAATAGAGTAGCCAAAATTCTATGGCCTTCATCCCTGTTTCATGTTGTATACTGGTATATAAAGAAGTGACATCTAGTGTCAACCAGCTATACTCAATTGACCAATCAATCTTTTCCACTATATTTAAATAGTGGCCAGTATCTCTCACATATGATGGCAACAATTTAACAATAGGTTGTAACATGTTATCAACAATACGAGAGAGATTTTCATTTAAACCATCAATTCCAGAAATTATAGGCCTCCCTTTGACCTGTTCAACCCCTTTATGAACTTTTGGTAGTGCATGAAAAATGGGTATTTTAGAGTTATTAGATATTATTTCATCATGTTGGTCTTTAGTAAAGACCTTCATGCCCACTCCAAAATCAAATATTGTTTCCAAAATGGCTTTATACTCATTGGTTGGATCACTAGGTAACGGCTCATATGTCTCACAGTCATCTAGTTGTCTGGAGCATTCGGCAAAATATTGTAGTCTATCTAACACCACCACTGAGCCGCCTTTATCCGAGTTTTTTATTATAATTTCTTTATTTTGGGACAGTTCTCTTAATGCTTTTTTTTCCCCCCGACTGATGTTGGGATTAGTTCTATATTTTTTTTGTACATAATTGGTTTTATGTGATAATTTTTCTAAGTCCTGTTCAACTAGTTTTTGGAACAATTCAATGTACTGTCCTCTATGTTGAATTGGGTAGAAGGATGATGACCGAGTTTTGTCAATCTTTGTTGGAGTCACTTCTGTAAACACATTTCTATCTAGGCATGCATCTACAACATTACATACATTGGTAAAATCAAGGCCACTAAATGTCATATTGTCACTTTTTTCATGTAAATTAAAATTTCCTTCTGGAACAGATTGTAAAGTGTCATTAAATAAAATTTGATCTACATTATGTGTTTGTTTGTGAAAAAAACGTTTTAAAGTGAGTTTTCGTGTAAATCGATTCAAATCTAATATTGTGTCAAAAAGAGAAAAATTATAATCAGGTGAAAAATTTAGACCCTTATTCAAGAGGCTAATTTGTGATGGTGTTAAAGTGATAGAAGACAAATTTATGACATTATTAGGTTTAGACATTTCCATACTTATCTCTGATCCCCTCTGTCCCCCATCCCCAGTCCTGGATCCCCACTGTCCAGAAATCTCTTGCGTTTGGCGTTTAAAAAAACCCTGGATTCGTCTCTCATCGGATATTCAGTATCATCATCGCTGGTATTGGCCGTGTCTGAAAATGACACTCTACTAGATCCAGTATCTGAGTGTGTATTACGTGATCCTGATTTCTTCTTTTTAAATGTGTAATTCTTCTTTTTCATTGCAGGTCGTGGTAGCTGCGGTGGTCGCATCCTGTGCCAGGTATAAACATTATCATTGTCAAAATCAATTTTATCTCTATTAAACTTTTGTTGTTTAATCTGCATGATTTCGTCTTCATTGTTATTCAATTTTGCCTTTAACTTTTTATCTCTGTACATGAAATCACTATTTCTTGGTAAGTTATTCATCTCCACTTGTAACAAATTGATTTCAGTCTTTAATTCAACATGTTTAGCTTTTTCCCTATTAGCAATCAGTGTCATCAGAGTTAAAGAACACATAGTTAATGCTTCATTCCAGGCTGTTATAAATTCATGATCTTTAGGATCAACTCTAAAAGCAGGATATTTATTTATTCTCAGCCCCCTAGGAATGCGTTGTTCTTTTATATACCTTTCCATTGTAGTGTAGTCCCACCAAGTCCTTTGTTCAGCCAGCATCAACTTTTCCAGCTGGTAGAAGACTGCAGACATGGATTTGGATTCAGAGTTATAGAAATTTGTGGCACCTGCGGTAAATAAAAGATCCGCTTTGTTCCCTCTTGTATGATTAAAGGATTCAATGTCATGCATACAAAAAGCCTGAATATTGACAGTCTCTGATACCTGTTCGTGTGCTTGGTCCGCCATTGTAAGCGTTGTACCGTGAATCTTAATGCGTCTAATGGCCAATGAAGTCAAATTACAAATGACTCCCTCCCCCGGTATTTTGCAATATAATAAGCGAGATCCAGCTTACCCTTCTTCGTGGTGTTGTTTTACAGTCAATTATCTGGTATCATGGCCGTTGTGCAACGGTCCCTCGGAGCGATGCAGCAGTTGTTGTTGTAAGGCAGCTTATCGCCGCAAACAGGTGCACCTCCCTCAGCGTAAGTTGTAACCACGCGATATCGGATCACTCCAAGCGCACAACGCCTCTTAACTTGGGAAGTAACAACGTAGAGACGTTGACGTCCTCCTCACTCAGCAAGGGTCTATAAGCATGGAAATCGCGGAGACACTCCCAATGGTTGTAATTGTCTCTGTATTGTCGGGGGCCAATAAGGTTTATTACTGGTAATGCGGTTCAACGATAACTTCCGCTTACACTTCCGGATCTTCAAATAATGATATAATAAGATTAACGGACCCTCAGAATAGGTCCGATAAAGTGCAGAACCCAAGTCTCATGCATAGCGGAGTAAAACAGCTTTGTTAGTATATATTACTCACATGCGACTGGTCTACATCCATCCTCGTGGTGGCCCTCAGTCAGCCGGACTCCGCTCCTGGCAAATTGACCACATCCAAGAAAGCAATATATAGACTGGAGCCAATAACCACGGGATATTAAAATAAAAAGAAGTCTTTATTTCCAAGCATCTTTAAAATCACAGACAGGCATTCTCCTGAGACCATTCAACTAAACCACAGTGTGTCTAGTCACCTGACGCGTTTCGTGCCTCTCTTTGGCACTTCATCAGAGGTGGAGTCTGTTCCTAGCTCTCTGTCTTATATAGTGAGTACAATTAAAATGTTACACCCATTAAAAATTAGCATATTACACCCGTGGTTCAATTTCAGGCTATATTTACTCTATATCCTCTTTATATCCTTGGGAACATTTAGTCAAAATTTATACAGTACTCTGAATCTCTATACATAGAAAAAATTCCAGCATTTATTTAAATTCACTTTAGTTTAGAGGAAGCATGAAACCTCCCAATCACTATTTAGTCCCTGTGGGAGGCGTGTTTTTAATGTGAAAATCCAGTATACCTCCCTTTGGTCTATCTTTTTCTGCAGGTCTCCTCCTCTCACTCCTAATTTAACCAGTTCTATGCCTTGGAATTTTATTAGGTTGAAATTACCATTATGATTTAACATAATATGTTTGCTTACAGCTGATATTCTCCTATGGCTATGGCTAGTGTGATCCAGGTTATTTGGATTAATGGGTGTGAGATGTTCTCGTACTCGTTCTTTTAATGAACGGCATGTGCGGCCCACATATTGTACGCCACACTCGCACGTTGCCAAATAGATGATACATTTAGAGTCACAATTAATGTAACTACGTATAAGATAGTTCTTTCTATATTCACATAAAAAAACAAGAGAAAAAAGTGATCTATGGTTAAATAAAAATGGGTGTTATAAATGTGGCAAAAATAAATGTAAAGTTTGCAAACACATAACTGTAAAGGAAAGCTTTAATAGCACTGTAACTGGAAAGAACTATCTTATACGTAGTTACATTAATTGTGACTCTAAATGTATCATCTATTTGGCAACGTGCGAGTGTGGCGTACAATATGTGGGCCGCACATGCCGTTCATTAAAAGAACGAGTACGAGAACATCTCACACCCATTAATCCAAATAACCTGGATCACACTAGCCATAGCCATAGGAGAATATCAGCTGTAAGCAAACATATTATGTTAAATCATAATGGTAATTTCAACCTAATAAAATTCCAAGGCATAGAACTGGTTAAATTAGGAGTGAGAGGAGGAGACCTGCAGAAAAAGATAGACCAAAGGGAGGTATACTGGATTTTCACATTAAAAACACGCCTCCCACAGGGACTAAATAGTGATTGGGAGGTTTCATGCTTCCTCTAAACTAAAGTGAATTTAAATAAATGCTGGAATTTTTTCTATGTATAGAGATTCAGAGTACTGTATAAATTTTGACTAAATGTTCCCAAGGATATAAAGAGGATATAGAGTAAATATAGCCTGAAATTGAAC
This sequence comes from Xenopus petersii, assembly GCA_038501925.1. Classification (NCBI taxonomy): domain Eukaryota; kingdom Metazoa; phylum Chordata; class Amphibia; order Anura; family Pipidae; genus Xenopus; species Xenopus petersii. The sequence continues at coordinate 85,724,144 of CM076687.1, forward strand.
CACGGGTGTAATATGCTAATTTTTAATGGGTGTAACATTTTAATTGTACTCACTATATAAGACAGAGAGCTAGGAACAGACTCCACCTCTGATGAAGTGCCAAAGAGAGGCACGAAACGCGTCAGGTGACTAGACACACTGTGGTTTAGTTGAATGGTCTCAGGAGAATGCCTGTCTGTGATTTTAAAGATGCTTGGAAATAAAGACTTCTTTTTATTTTAATATCCCGTGGTTATTGGCTCCAGTCTATATATTGCTTTCTTGGATGTGTTCAACCAGAAATCAGGCAAGTTTCACTTGGAAAAAAGTTTGAAGTTGGCAGCTAGTGCGTCTGAGTTATCGGCAATATATCGCTCCCAAGGTGTTACATAATATAACACCCTGGACAATGAAATAATTAATACAGGCCAGAGCTGCAACGTAATTGCTCAGGTTTTGAGGAGGGGCTATCTCATTTTAGAGAGAGTAAAAGTGGCCATAGACGCAAAGATTCGCTCGAAAGAATGAGCCGATCTTTCCCCGATATGCCACTAACGGGCATGGCTATATCGGGGGATAATCTGAACGTTTAGCCCTATGGCCGAACGATCGGATTATGATGAAAGCGCAATGGGCTCCGGCGGGACAGAAACAAAGTTGTCCGATCAACCAAATGACCGATCTCCACCAGACAAAAAATGTCAAAACTCTCCACACACGGTCCAAAATCGTACAAATCCTTGATTCGTAGGATAGGATCTTTGCGTCTATGGCCACCTTAAGAGCTGCACTGCATTACAACAGTGAAGGTACTGATTACCAGTGATTGTAATAACTTTGGTTCTTTTACTTTTTAGTTGGAATTTGGGAAAGCCACACAACTGTAGTTAGGCTGCACACTGTGTTTAGCCAGCACCCTGGTGCAATGGTTTCTTTGTCCTTGCTTTTCATTTCTTGTGTGCTTGTTACCAAAGACTGTGTAACAGAATAAACTGCAGGCACTTGCCTTTAAGGGCTGAACTCCACAAGTGTTTTCCGTCGGATCGTGTTGGAACGGCAAAACAAGGGCGACAAATCGGATCTAGTGGCACACGTCAAAATATAATGGGACTGAACGAAAAATTGCAGGTATCCGACACAAGACAATTGTCGGATGTGAACGCAGCAAACTGTGTCTTTATCCGTGTGTAGTTTATGCCTGCTTTTTTTCGTTCAGTCCCATTATATTTTTATGCGTCGCTTGTGTTTTGTCGTTCCGACGCCATCCGATGGAAAGCGCTTGTGGAGTACAGCCCTAAAAGATTGACTTCTGTTACTTTGTTTCCCTAAAAGACAATGGAAAGTGGCCCCAAGTCACTGACCCAGGTACCCCTATCGGTCTAGGTGGCACAGTATGTATTAATACATTGGTCATAACTGGAGTTGCAAATGTGAAATACTGATAACACACCACAAGCCCCAGTGTGGAGCTTTTTGTATTACAGCTTGATGAATCTAAATATGCCCAATGCTCCAAATAGAATCATTTTTTTGTGTGTTGGTGGTGTGGGCTGGAGGAAAAGCAGCAGCAGCTGGTGCATACATTATTTTAGAAAATAAGAAGGGAGAACATGTCTTGTGTAGCACTGCATTTGTTCCAGCAACAGTATAGTTTTCTTTTTTTTTCTAGTTTGTTACACGTATACCAGTATTTTACTGCTTTTTTTCTGATGATGTTCCTCCGTTGCCAATAGCACAGTACCATATCATACCATATCATTATTTAATTAGAATTAGAACAGTATGTACACAGTGCTGTACTAAAGAGTACTATGATGATAAGCTGGCAGTCTCATTCTGACTCACTCATCCAAACATTAAGATGCTTGTAAAGGGAAATAACTTCTTTTGAGTATCATTTTCATTATTTTTCCTTTTCTTGAGACCTAATAAGCAGAAAAGAGCCTTAGTAACTTTAATTCGATTGGAAATATTGTTTCAATTATTTCTCTGAAGACCTTTAGGAACATTTATCACTGCTAATTGCTAATTAGGTGACTGTGTTAGAGTGTATAAAATCCATCACCAAAATCAATATGTTTCTTCCTTATTTCCTTGGCCAATAATCATTTTGGCAATGTCTATCTTTGCGCCTTCTGCAGGTTTTTGATTTCAGAAGCTATAACTCAACTAATGGCTAAATTGTTATAGTTAATACAATACACTTTGGCCTTCTGGATAGTCCAAGAGCAAGACATTAACCCAGGCAGAACATAAAGTACTCTTCTGGCAACTTCTTTTATGATCACTAATTTGGCTTTTTAGAACAAATGGATTTTTTTGCTGGGTCAATTTGCCAGTAACTACCCGTTTCATAAATCTAAACCTCTGTGTGTCTGTCACTGCCCTTCATGGGTTACAGTGATAGTGAAAGTATGCTATAAATTAATTCAATTCAATTTGCCCCTAAGGGGCAATTTACATTCATGTTGGTTATTTACTTGACAGTTTCTTTGATGAAAAAAAGTTTGTTTTGCTTTTTCAAAGACAGTTTCCACTTTATATTCAGATACAGCAGTATTATTCTAGTTTACCCCTGAACAATGTAGGTCTCTATAAATATTTTTTGCATAAAATAGCTCATGTAAATAAACCATTTTCATAATAATATACCTTTTTTAGTAGTATATGCCATTGGGTAATCCCAAACAGAAAGTTGGCATGTTAAGAAATAAGGGCTGCCCCCTGGGATCCTTAAAGCAGTGGCACACAAGGCTGCTGAGGGAGATCAAATCATCTCTTCTTAGGGCTATTAATCTCCCCTAAATGCCTTCCCATCAGCTAGAATGTAAATCCCCCGGCAGGATGGCATTCGGAACGCTTCATTTTCCAAAATCACCTCACAAGAAAACTTTGGGCGACTTTGGAAAACCAAAGCCATCCGAGTGCCATCCCACCGGCAATTTACATTTTAGCCAGCGAGAAGGCATGTAGGGGAGATTAGTTACCAAAGAAGAGTCGATTTGACATTGGGCAACTAATCTCCCCCAGTAGCCTCGTGTGCCACTGCCCTAAGATTCACACACAAACAAAGCAAACAAACCATACATGTTAGGTCACATTAGCCAATTAATAGACAAAGTTCTGTATTTTACGCCCACCCTTTTTTCTGTTAGAGCTGCAGTATTTCTGGTCAGGTGATCCCTGAGACAGCATAGAGAATATCATAAATATCATGGGGGCTCAAAAGATGTAAAAGGGCAATATTTACTTAAATATATATTCCAGTTTGGTAAAATTGTTTCATATGCCACTAAATATGATGTTAACTTTCTGTTGCTTAAGACCAACATGAAGCCTTCCAAGCTTGTAGACAAATACAAGAGTCCTCAGCACTCAACCCATTATCAATATATTTAAGACAGAGACATTTTGTACATACTGCTACTGAAAAATGCCTTACCCATATATTTGTCCATATATTGCAATATATTTAAGCTGGCCAACTACGTCAAAGTCATCCCATATCTGGCCAGTCCTACGCTTAATTTTCATCTGATTCATTAAGAATCCGATTGCTTCATTATACATTTTACAAAAGGACTACGTTTTACCTACAATTTACTAGCTGCTTTCAAAGTAAAACTCCCAAACTTGGCTGCCCTTTTATTAGACACCAGTGGAATGCTTGGCCATGTAGTATGACATGGACAGGCACTACTATGATCTGCCATCCATTTTTTTCCCTTTCTGTTTGCAGGAATAGGAACAGCCTTCAGCAAATCCTACAAAACACCAAGGTACTGGTAGAAAAGGACATTTTAACCACAAGTTCATTTTGAACAGCTATGCAGTCTCAAACTTTAATAGAATAACATTGTTTACAGAAAATGACTATTTGTATTATTTTTAAAAGACACCCAGCCCACCTCACCGTTTTGGCACCAATAACTGAAGGCCCTTATTCTAGCTCCACTTGTGGCACTGAGCTACTACACAAGAGAATCAGGAATGCAAAACTGTGACATTACAGTCTGATTTAATACGCCCAGTTTGAGCTTGATAAATATCCAAGAATTAGACCTGCACTCTTTAAAATATAAATATATGTAGCAGGTTTTATTAGGTGGGGGTATCTGCTTTGTAATAATTTCATTTAGGCCTTCCCTATTTATATTCTATTCTGACTCCACATTGCATCCCTGTAAAGAGGTTAATTACACCCAGGCAACAAGATAACAAATTCCAACCTTAGAATTGCAGAAAAAAATGTGAAAAAAGACTAATTGCAATTTGTATACCTTTCTAAAGGTTAATGTTAATGTCATAAACCCCTTTAAAGTTTTACCTGTGAAAAGGTCACAACTCATTTCATCTCCTGATAAATATTTTCTAAGCCTTTACATGTTTAATGTGATCTTATTGAACATATTTGACCTATTTAAGATTCATTTTGCTGCAAATAATGAGTTGGAAGGTGTACAAACTTACATAAGCCTTTAGTAACCTTTACATTTTCTATAATGAGAGAATTAGCCTTGTTGATGTATAAATTTTAACTGTAACATATATAATTAACATGAGTCATATATAAATAAGAAGGACAAAAATTAACACACTTGAAACAAATTGAGAGAATGTATATAACCAGATCAAGGTATACCCAGAAGGAAGCTTTGTATAATTGAAATGTAATGCATAGACTAGAGATACCAGTAGTGATGGTACTAGTGATAGGCGAATAAATTCGCCTGGCACGAATTTGCGGCGAATTTCCACATTTCGCCATCTGCAAATAATTTGGCAAATCTCCCGCAACAATTCGCTGGCGAAAATTCACCGTCGTCAAAAACTTTTGGACAAAAACTCGCTTGCGTCAAAATCGGAGTGCGTCAACACTATTCGGACACCCATTGACACCCACCAGCATCAAAATTGACGTGAGAGACTTTTCGGATGCACGTCCAAAGTTGGACACGGGTGTCAATTTTCGAGTTTCACAGTTTTTTCGAAAATGTTTCACTGTTTCACGAATTTCACGGGAAATTCACAAATTTTCCGGCGAATCGATACTGGAGAAAGTCGCCCATCACTAACCATGACGGGGAAAGCCATTTCAGTGAAACAGAAGTACAAGAGTCTAAAACAAAAGTGAGGTATTGTCCGTACAGCACTAATTTTGGCTAAGAACCTTTAGACAAGAAGAATGAGTGAAGGTGGCCATACATGTAACAATAACCATAACCATAGGTCGCAGGAAAGATCATTTGTTTTCTCTACAAATATTTGGAGGTCTATATTTTAAAGGTCAAATTTAAGTGGTTTTAGAGGTTTTTGAAACCACTACTAATCTCACATTCTGTAATACCATGAATGTCATGGAACATATTAAAATATCCAAATAAACGAATGAAAAAAAGTGCTAAACGATGGGCTGAAAAATACTAATACCTCCAAAACTTCTACCAATATGAGTTTTCCGGACAATTTTTAGGGAAAAAAAATCTGAAAACATCTAAAAGTCCGAATCGATTAAAAGCAGTCCAGCAAGCTCAGTGCAGCTCCATTTGACTTCTATTGCACCTTGACAACTTTTACTTGGCAAATTTTTACATTATCGGTTTTCGTGGCTTTCACCCTTAATAAATCTTGAAAGTTTGGAGCTTTTTTTTGGGCACTTTTTTTAGGGATGCGCAGAATCCAGGATTCAGGTTCGGGATTCACCCTTTTTCACAGGATTCGGATTCAGCCGAATCCTTCTGCCTGGCCGAACCAAATCCGAATCCTAATCTCCATACCCAAATCGGGGGGGGGGTGAAATCGGGTGACTCTTTGTAACAATTAAAAATAGTTTTCCCTTACCACCCCTAATTTGCATATGCAAATTAGGATTTGGTTTGGTATTCGGCCAAATCTTTCGTCAAGGATTCGGGGGTTCAGCTGAATCCAAAATAATGGATTCATGCTTCCCTATTTTTTTTTAGTGTGTAGATTATGATGATTTTTTCAGATCTACTATACATTCATATATTTATAAAGGGTAACCATGTATTTACACCAGGAGTCTATGTTTAGCCAATGACTAATAAATTGAGGTGGCAAAACTATATAATTATATCCATGTCAAATGAAAGGCATGTTGAATAATATACAGTGGGATGCACAAGATATAACTATAGCTGCATGGGAGTAATTAATCTTTCTTATCAAATAAAGTGGCGATAGATGATTTAAGGTGGCCATACACGGGCAGATCAAAGCTGTCTATATCGGTACTTTAGATCAATTCGCTTATCTGTCCATGTATGGGGCATTCCAACGAGCCTCCCGATCGATATTTGGCGAAATAGGGTCTTCATCCCATCGGCACCTATTTCCTTAGTTGTAATCCGCTAGTTTGGCCCTAGGGCTGAAGGATCGGATTAACCCGATATCCCCCTGCCATTGGTGTGCTTAACGGGTTAAGATCCGTGTCTGGCCACCTTAACACTAGATAGATAGATAAATAGATGATAAATAGCTAGATCGATAGATAGATAGATATAAATAGATAGATAGATAGATAGATAGATAGATAGATAGATAGATAGATAGATAGATAGATAGATAGATAGATAGATAGATAGATAGATAGATAGATAGAATGCAGCAATACATTTTTATCCACATAATTGCTCTTGATCTAACTGAAAACATTTCATTGGCCTTCCCATGGATTTCCATGACCTTCCTGCATTATGCAGGTCAAATAAGATGGCAAGTGTTTAAACACTTTAAAGGTGATACCAAAAAAATGTATCCAATAGGTAATTTGGGGGATATACCTAAAGGACTAAATAGTCCTTATAATATTTTTGCAATAATATAATTGCAATTGTTTTCTATTACAAATGGAGATGTGTTGATAACCTACAAGCAAACTAGAACTGACCTTTTCTATGCAGTAAATCAGAATTTAGTAAGGCTCATTTACAAGCACAAAAATGGATGTAAACTCAGCTAATGCCTTTTTAAACTCCCTGCTTACTTATTTGTACTCTTGACTAAGATTAATATTTAGTCTCCTTAATAAATATTTGATTAGGAATTTATTAGATATTAGATTAGCAGAATGAAAAACAGCACAAACATAGATTTGTGGATAAGGTCCATGAGTAACAATCTGTCCACTGTATAATCTGGTCATTGGTCTGGGGGCCAAACAGATCAGCCATATTTTGTCTCCTAATGGTAAATTATCAGCTTTTGCAGAGGTCAGAGTGAGGATTTTTTTTCTTTATTTTTCTTTATCTAAATAAAGAGAAAGTGTCCATTTCATTTCAAGAGACCTAAGATCAACATAACTTCCTTTATAAAAGATGTGGCAAAGTGAAAAGTGCTCATGTGCCTGTGGAACGGGTAAAGGAGCTCCACTGTACTTACCACCTCTGTTCTTACTATTTTTTATCAAGTGATTGTAATTTACCAATTATTCATTTTGTTTCCAAGATTATACGCAAGATTATGCCTTTGTGTTGCCTTTCACATTTAGGGGCAGATTTATCAAGTGTCGAATTTAAAAATCTAATTTTTGAATTCAAATTTTTAACTAATTTTTGTGTACTTCGACTACGGAATTGTCCAAATTTTATTCGAATTTGGAAAAAAATAGAAAATTCAAATATTGAAATTCATCATGTACTGTCTCTTTAAAAATTCGACTTTGACTAGTCGCCATCTAAAACCTGCCAAATTGCTGTTTTAGCCTATGGGGGAACTCCTAGAACCTATTTGGAGTCATTTGGTGGACTTTGAAAAATCAAAGCTTTTTTTTTTAAATTCTTCTAATCGAATTTGATTGAATACGATCCAAATTCGATTTTTTTATTTGAATTTCGAGTTGATGCCCCTTAGTGTGATCAACTCTTTTTATTTATTTTTTTCAGTCTTCTTTATTTCTTCAGCATTTGTACTTCAATAGTCTAGGTCTTATTTAATGCTCAGATTTAATAATACCTCTTTTCTTTGCTGATTCTTAGAAACCCCCACATTTAACAGAGTCAAGTCGTTCTTTTTCTAAATAAACAAAAATAAATGAACATTTCTTCTTTGCCCACTCAAGCATACCCCAAGTTATATTGTTTTACTGAATCCCTTACAATTCAAGGAAAGGGCTGGTTTTGCTCAGCAGACACTTAATTTGATTGCTTGTCTTGCACTCCAAGAGTCAAAGCATTGCCTGAGAATTACAAGTCAAATGCAGGAATTAATCAGATTCTGTCTGTCTGAGATTCAAATAAAACATCATTCTGGGCAATAATCTACGCCTCACATCTTTATGATGTAGCTTAATGGGACAAGGTTACAGAGGACAACTGAATGGATCAGGCAAAAGTACTTCAGTTATGTTTCTAATTAGACTTTCATTAAAAGCAGTCCAATAAGATCAGCGCAGCTCCCACTGACTTCTATAGCACTTTTTACTTCGCAAATGTTTGCATTCGAGGTGTTTGTGGTTTTTGCACTTAATGAATCTCAAATGTTTCGAGCTTTTAAGAAAATTAGGAAAACCACACATTTTTGGGAAATCATGGTAAAAAATTTAAATTTCAATTGTTAGTAAATGGGCACCTTAGACATTTATAGTTTGCCTATTTTTTAAACATTTGTAATCTAACACTTGAGGAGGTTGTTTTATTTTTTTACTTTTGAAAATATACAAGGGCTCTCTCTACTGTAGTGATGGGCGAATTTGGGGCGTTTCGCATCACTGAAAAATTCACGTATTTTCCGCGAAATTCGCGAAACGGCAAAAAATTTGCCAAACAGCGCCAGTGTCTTGTTTTTGACACTGGAGTCCGTTATTGACGCCAGCGTCTGGTTTTTTTACGCCGGCGAATTTCCGCGGTGGTTTTTGCAAATTTATTCACTGGTGGCGAATCGGGGGAATTCGCGCCTGGCGAATAAATTCGCCCATCACTACTGTACTGTTATTTATGCATTAAAAAAATACAAATTGATTTTACCTTTAGCCAACATCTAACAGGTTGTGTAGGAATTTTCTATACTGGTATGTATGGGTACGGGTGTGAGAAAGTGGGCATGCAGGTGTAAATGTATTTAGGTAGGGCATAGCCATTTCAGTGACATCTAGAGCATACACTTATCTTTTTGTTTGGGTTGAACAAGGGAAGATTTTTTTTATCCTTTCATCTCATTTAATAGATGAAGTGGGGAGAAATATCATGCACTACTCTAGAAAACATGTGCAGGGTTAAATGGAATTCTGTACTTAAAGGATGAAGAGTAGTGATGGGCGAATAAATTCACCAGGCGCAAATTTGCTGCAAATTTCCGCATTTCACCACCAGCGTTTCACCATCCGCCGCATTAAAAAATTCTGGGCCCGCATCAAAATAGTCGCACACATAAAAATTGTCGTGCATCAAAATTATTCGGACACCCATTGACTTTAATACATTTGGACAAAAGGGTATAAAAATTGTCAAAATTTACATGCATCAAAATAATTTTGAGGCCCATTGACTTCAACGCGTTTTGCTAATTTTCCACAAAAATTTTTCACTAATGAAGAGTATTCAAAGGCTAAAACGAGACTTGCTTTGTCCTCCAAAACAGATAATACAGTTTAACGTTGTCACTACTGTTATTTCTCAAACCTTATAAACATATGTTTGTAAATGTTTTCATATTTAACAGTACCAATATACATAGGATCAATATTTTATCATTATACATAGCTGCGTCCTACAGTACACTGATTTTTTTTCATAATCTAAAATAAAAACATCTAAGGATAATAATTGTTTTTATCTAATTGTAATCATATTATCCCTTTCCAAAAGCATTGTCTGGCATTTCTCAGTACCCTGCAGTATTTTACTAAAGCCGTTTCTGGAGGTGCAGGGGTTAAGGATGCAAACACATTGGTTACCATGGATACCAATCAAATATACTGCAGTTTTCCTCAAGCAAAAGCAATTCTTTTCTCAGATTTATGCTGGAACACACTGTGTAATTTGCAGAGGAAAATCACACTTCCTCATCTATTCAGTGTGCCCTGAAGCATTTATTATTTAGTATAAAATACAATGTCAGGAGAACATGTTTATGCCTATGAAAAGGAGACATAGCTTGCACTTTTTAAGTCTTTTATATTGTTGGCCTTGAAGGAAATACTTTAAAGTTCTCAATTTGTCTTATTTGTATCTTAAAGGGACAGTATACCCCCATGTTCAGCATGAGTTCAATGAATAGGGCTTGTGCTGAACATACTTTTTGTCTTTTTTCACATTTTGTCGCATCACATAAATCTCAGTTTTTTGTAAATTCTTTAGCTAAACAGGTCCTTGTGAGGTAGATAACTAGATAATTCCCCTACAAATTACACACCTGCTAACAAAACAAAGGACTTCAATTTCTCTGATTTCCCTGTTTAACTCAAGAAATAACAACAACAAAAACATAGCAATAGGCGAAAAAATATATTCCACACGTCCAATCAATTAAGCTTATGTTCACGCAAATCCCTTGGTCAAATTTGGTTTCACCACCACTGGCTACATACAAAAAAAACTTGATTTAGGCCCTCAGTGGTGTTTTCTGTTTTAGGGTCCATTTGACCATGTCAGGTCCTTTAAACGAGAACCAAACCCTTCCTAATAATAACCCCCTACCCCTCTTTACTTACCCCTCGTTGCAGATTCAGGGCATCGGAGTTCACATGCACCATCTTCTTCTCTTCAGTAATCTACTAGGAAAACTGCCGGTGGGCCCAGATGTCAGTGGGCCCTCATGCTGCTAAACATTTGGCCTATTTCATGGCCATTCCCTATTTATATCAGAACAAAAAGGCCAAATAGATGGAATACCAGATTATGGTATGTAAAGAAAAGAGAGTAGGAGAATAGAGGTTGAGTGAGGAAAGGAAGAATAATAGTACCTAGAGTGGGCCCCTGGTCTAAGGTTTTTTGGTGGGCCCCTAATCTAAGGCTTTTGGGTGGGCCCCTGGTGTCCCAGTCTGACACTGTACCAGCCTGTCGGAAGCGTCGGAGAAGACCCGAAGATTACCAAAGAGAAGAAGATGGCGTCCATGAACTCTGATGTCCTGAATCTGCACAGAGTGGTAAGTAAAGAGTTAGGGGCATTTACCAAAGGTACTACCTAGGCTGGAGGGGAGCAGGGAGGGGGGGTCTATGTAGGGTGGGGTAGGGGTATTTATTAGCAAGGGTTTAGTTCTCCTTTAAGATGGTCTGACAGAGGTGAGGAAATTTAAGGAAAATTATTTATAAACTCTAAAAAATTTGCATTTTGGTTACAGGTGTGTACCGATTCTATATGTATATATTAGAACCTATTGCTTAATTAAGCCACTTACAATAACATAGCCCAGGTATTTAGCTTCTTCTTAGCCCATGCCACACTTTTTTGGAACTATGGATAATCTACTTAATCTACTCTCTACCCTAAATGCATCTCTAAAGCTTCTAGTCTTCTGGAATGTCACAGGGACCCTTTGCAAACCTGATAAAAATATTGTAAATTTAGATAATTATTTTGGTTCACTTTCATATTTGTCAATTTTATTATGTCATTTTCTATAATATTTGTGCACACAGGTGCCTCTGAGAAAGCTTATTTGATTTCCCTTGTTTGAGAACTAAACAGAGTTTCTTACTTCAAGAAAGCAAAATGTCTATGAGAATGTCTGAGACTGGTAATATAGCAGATCCAGCTCGAAAGATATTCATGCTGATATGCATGGAAGGAAGGAAGGAAGAGAAAGTCCAACAGTCTTATATCAGTTTACTAATATGGATCAAAATTCTCCATGGCTGCACTGCAACATTTCCTGCTTGGTCAGCATTTTTAGAGGAGAAAAATCAATATGAATCATTTTGCACTTAGGAGTTGCATTGGCTCAATAGGAATCACATTAAGATTATTATCAACATTTGTTTTCTTGTTAAGGTTCATATTCAAGTTACTGATGTATCATACAATCTTATTAAAGAAAGAATATACTTTTATATAAAAAAAAAAGGTTGTGTAGTACTTGATGGCTACTTAATGTTTAAATTGAGTGTAATACAGCCCTGGCCAATTTTGATTCAAACATACTAAAACAGAATTTTTAAATATTTGTTTTTTTGATCACAAGTTTGTTAAGGCACTATTCCATGTTAAGATAAACCCCACATGACTGTCCTAATTATTTACCTGCAGTCATGTTTTTTTATGACCTAGCAACTCCTTGATTGGCTGAATTAATTACAGAGCAGAGAAAAGATTGTAGATTAATAATAAAATAGATGACAGAATAAGCCAGGTCTTAAGATGACTTTTGATACCCCAGTGCACCCCACAAAAAAGTAGCAATGCAGACAGCAAATAATTTTAACAGGCTCAGTCTACATCTGACGAACCTACTCCATTCTGTGCATCTTTGAAAATATTTCACTGACAATAAATGTTTCTATATTTGTCATTTTTATTATTTTCTTGTCCTTAACTGCTCCAATATTGTGACTGCAACATGTATGAACCACCTACTTTCTATTATGCTGCTATGGTTGTGTTCTTGGTTAACCAGTGATATCAGAATCCTCTCCTGAATTGAAACCACAAGAGCAGTACATTCAATTAATATGGACAGAGAATATGCATTGGATACCCTGCCTACGAACATTGTAAAAAAGAACAGACAGCCCAGACAAGCAGTATTTTCACATAAATAACAGAATGAGATCACTGGGTCAGTATTTGCAATAGATAGCAGAACACTACACACTACAGCACCTTGCCAATGGTATTTCAAGCAGAACATATATTGGTGGTATTGAAGGACAATGCAGACTACAATCACTGTTGGGCACTTCCCCCAGAGATAATAATCTAAATACAGAGACCCCATGCTGGCACTACTTTCTTTTAAAAAATGAACCAGCCTTGGGTTAATTTTACCACTCACAGTGGGAATGAGAACAGGAGCATTGGCCAGGGATATCAGTATATAAGTGATTACAATCACTATAAGTTGCAATTTTAGCCCCCCACAGTGGTTAAAGATTTAGGTATAATCTAACTGAATATATACTGGGGTTCTAGACAGTAGTATCTATTATAAATAATGATAACTTGTCCATACAGACAGCTCTTTCATAAAGATTATAAAATGTATATGTTTTTATAATACACATGAATATCCTATTAAATTATATCCTTATAAATGGTGCTTAGTGATGCCACCAGTTATAATTGGAGCTTAGTGATGTTATTTCTGTTACATGACTCATTGAGACTTGTGTATTATAATAAATAAATCACAGCCCTGTTAAAAACTAAAGTATGAGACTATTAGAAGTAACCTCCGAGTTCCATGGCCCCATGCTTTTATATGGTCATGGAACTCCTTGGTGACTTATAATATCCGTATATTTTACAATAAGGGCTATATTATTCAATATATTAAATATTATGTGGGTTCTGTCTCTTTAGAAATACACAACATCATGCTCTTCAGCTGTAAAATTAATAATTCGCTACTCAACGGTGCAAACTAATAGCAACAAATCACCATTCTGGTTTTTATGGTCTAGTGCCATTTTTATAAGGTTTTTCAGACTTAAGACTACATGTGACATTGATAACACTGCCCTCTCTTTAAAGTATAGGGCTCATTAACAAGTGTAGTGTGCAGAGTGGGCACAAGTCGCCACAATACTTACTTACAAGGCAGCGTTTTTTACCACAATTCCAGCATAATTGTGGATACGAGGTAGTTGTATATTTCATGTACAGTACTTGCAGTTGAAGCATTGAAACATGCACAATTGCACATGTACTTTGACACATAGTAGAAGCAATTGCATCATGATCAGAATAAAGTGCGCTGTATCAGTTGACACACAGAGATCCCCTGTGTCAATAGGTGCATTGCTCATAATTCTTTCAAACAGACTGGTGGGGCACATTGGCACCAAAATGCCCAGTTGCAAGAAGTGTGCTGATTCACATTTCTACTGTGACAAAAGCTGCAAAACTGCAACTGTTGTACTTAATAAATTTGTCTTTATGTCTCTGGGTCTCAAACAAGGCAACAGCAATGTTATGGAAATCAGATACAAATCGCCTTTTGTAGACTCTTGTAGATCTTGAGTAGGTACAGTCTAACGGACCTTGCAGTCAATGTTGGCAGGCCCTGGTCATTTTTGAGCATATTTTACCAGTACCTCATTTTTCTGTAGAGCAAAATGGGAACCCTGGGGACCAAAATCAAGATAGAAAACAGTACGGAACCAAAAGACACAGGGGTTCTTGAAAAGAATTGATGACATAACCCTGGTCTACAATGAAAATTAGGTTTGAAGATTTACAAGAGTCTCCTACCCCCAAGAATTGTTATCAAAACTTGTACTCTATTTGCATCTTTGAAGTCATCTTTCCTACAAATGTACTGAAGGCTGAATGTGCTTGTAGCACTAAACACAAAATTTAACTTCTCATTTATTATACTTGTCAAGAAAGGTCCCAAAAATTGGCATCAGGATGTGTGGAACTTGGTGAAGACACAATAGCACAGAACACATGCTTAAAGTAGCTGTATTGGTCTTTTCAACAAAATTATTTGGTCCTCTTTATGTGAAATTCAGAATTGGATTCCACCTCCAAGGCAGCAACTGAACTGCAATAACTTCTTTATTGGGGATAGAGGTACACAAAATGTTTTGGGCTGCGCCCTTGGATTTGTCCCTTCATGTTTTTCTACAGATTGACCAAATTGGGATATCACGCACAGGATACCCTGTGGGAAAATCCGAGAGATTAGGTGAGCTTCACTTGTACTCTTAATTGGATTCCACCTCCCACAGGGTGAGCAAATATGAATATCCACCCTCTTGCTCCCCTTAGTGCTCTAGCACTTGCACCCAGGGAACTGTAAGTGACCACCAATAACGTCACCTCTAAAAATCCACTCGTCTCGCCTTTTTCCTTTACAGGCATTCAGGGTCAGACTGGGCCCCTGCCGATGCAGACCTGCTGCCTGATGGGGCGAAACAAAAAAAAAAATATTTGCGGTGCTGAGGATTTTGCGCATTCATTCAGGGCCCCCAAGGTTAGGTGATGGGGCTCCTTGAAGAGTACACATGGCTTGCGTATTTTTAAATCCCAACCTTATCAGCACTGAATCCCATCTTCCATTTATCTGCCAAGATGGTCAGTTTGCCCAATGCTTGTTGTAAGCATAGCACGCCCTGGATGGATTCGAATGGCCTGTATATATCTGTGTCAATTTCAAAAAAGTGATATGTTGCATTGAATACCTTCCCAAATCTAATTAATGAAACAATTAAATAAAATTGAACCCAGTACAGAACCTTGCAGCACCCCTCAAAGAACTTTACTCCAATTAGAAAATGCAAGATTAACAACCATTCTCTGTACTCAACAGTTTAGCCAATTCTCTGTTTATCCACAATAAACATTAGGGGGTCATTTACAATCCTGGGGCAAGGGCACCATGGAGCACATGAGCCATCTGGGTTGAAGTTCCCTGCCCAGAAACATTTCTGTGAAACTGCATCAAAATCATTGCCAAATAAGCAGAGTTCTGGGAATAGCTGCTGTCTTGCAACTTAGGGTTGTAACTAGAGAATCCAGAAGGTTTCAGTCTGTTATAGAATTGATGTAACATTTCCTGAGAGTCAGGAAAATTTTAATGACTATATAGAGATATAAATTCAGCAGAAAGTGTGTAGCTGCTTTTGGGCAGTTGAATGCCATTCTGTCCTATGTAATGTAGTGTTCAGATCTAGTCAGTGCTGAGCTGACAATCACTTGTCTGATTTTCCTTCACAATGTCTACAGAACAAATTGAGTGCGTAAATAATTTTTTAGTCATGGATCCCAAATATTTTCTTCATTGAACATAGTGATTGCTACCACTTAAAGGGATCCTGTCATCGGAAAACATGTTTTTTTCAAAACACATCAGTTAATAGTGTTGCTCCAGCAGAATTCTGCACTGAATCCATTTCTCAAAAGAGCAAACTGATTTTTTTATATTCAATTTTGAAATCTGACATGGGGCTAGACATTTTGTCAATTTCCCAGCTGCCCCATGTCATGTGACTTGTGCCTGCACTTTAGGAGAGAAATGCTTTCTGGCAGGCTGCTGTTTTTCCTTCTCAATGTAACTGAATGTGTCTCAGTGAGACATGGGTTTTTACTATTGAGTGTTGTTCTTAGATCTACCAGGCAGCTGTTATCTTGTGTTAGGGAGCTGCTATCTGGTTACCTTCCCATTGTTCTTTTGTTTGGCTCCTGGGGGGAGGTAAGGGAGGGGGGTGATATCACACCAACTTGCAGTACAGCAGTAAAGAGGGATTGAAGTTTATCAGAGCACAAGTCACATGACTTGGGGCAGCTGGGAAATTGACAATATGTCTAGCCCCATGTCAGATTTCAAAACTGAATCTAAAACAATCTGTTTGCTCTTTTGAGAAATGGATTTCTGCTGGAGCAGCACTATTAACTGATGCATTTTGAAAAAAAATTTTTTTCCCATAACAGTATCCTTTTAATATAAAATCATTTGCATTGATAAATTGCCCCCACATACAATACATTTGCATGGTTGCTCTTAGCAGCTGTATAGGCGCTATATATATCAAATTTATGATCAATATACTAAGGGGAAAAGTCAGAATCAGAAAATCCGGCATCTCAGACCTGTCGATTCTGCATATAAGTCAATGGGAGAAGCCCCAATGATTTTTTGATGTGCGCTGGGTTTCGTGCACTACCCCAAAGTTTTCAGAGTTTTTTGGCAAAAAAGCATAAGAAATCTGAGATTTCGGGTGAAAAATTCGGAAAAATCGTGAAAATCTGAATTCTTCCTGCAAAGCAAATTTCTGGGAAAATTTAATAACAGATAAGCGTAAAAAACCCAAGCGGATTTGATTGTTTGTCGCAGAAAATGTTGAGATAAAATCGGACTTTGATAAATAACCCCCTAAAACTTAGCAAATCAAAGAAGAGATCTGATTGTTTGCTATAGCCCAATGACTTTGTTTCATGATTTATAAATGACAGATATCCCAGTCTCCAAGCATTTTTAAGTATGACAAAACAGAATACACTGGTCATGGAATCATTACACTGTACTGTATTTTTGCCTTGCATACATCACATGATACATAATCTGACAATTCACCGTGTATGGTGCATTAGTGTTCATAACCGCATACCGAACAAGTAAGTGCAATGCAGCTTTTCAGACAGTGCTTCCATCTTGAGACTCCTTGAACAAAGGTTCTTGTTGAGACTTGAGTTTTTTTAGTTCAGCTACAACCATTTCAGTGCAGAGAGAGAACTTCAGACGGGCACTGAAAGGTCTCCAATTGGTTATCTATACCGCATACCTTGAGGTCCTATGAGCAATGCATAAGAATTCTGCCACAGAGTTGAAAAAACAGCCATGGAGAACTAAGTGGAATTTGGTGTGTCTAGACCAAAGTGTAACATTCACTACTGACTTCAATGACTGAAAGTTCAGGTTCAAAAGTTGATTCCAGCTGTAGTTGTTTTTTTTTTGTTTTCTGAACAGCTCTCTCTTCTAGTGAAAAATGAATGATGCTAGAATTTCCATCTTTACCTCAAGAAGTGTATTGAACAAAATCAGCAGTTATAGTTAAAGTAAACGTATTCACCAGTGTTTCATAACATATTATGCAATTATTTGTTTGTTTAATAAATGCATACAAGATGGAAGTCTTTGCATAGTTTATTGCTGTCTTGAATCCCACACTACTGATGGGAGACAACAGTGGAACAGGCAAGGAACCTGGACAGAACAGACTTTTTGCTATTACCAGTTGAGCAGAATTTGAGTATTTACTATACAAACATCTAGCTGCTGTATATGATTTCAGTGAGCACAATGCTCTCCCCGCAAGATAATGTTGATGTTTTGGCCATGGTCAGACTTTAACCCAGGTTATTTCACTCTCCCATAATTTGCCAGTGAGCATAAACCAATTGTGAAAGGGTCCCTGACCTAGAGAAAGTGCTGGTTTTGCAAAATTTCTGCCCCTCAAAGGGTCCACGTTGGCATTTGCCACTGAAATGGAGAAAGCACAGACACAGACTTCCCACCTGCAATTTCCTAGACTGTAAAGGTGGCCATAGACGCAAAGCCAAACGAGCGGACATTTCCCCGATATGCCATTAACGAACATGGCTATATCGGGGGTAATCTCAACGTTCGGCCTCATGGCCGAACAATCCGATTACGATGCGCAATGGGTTTCCGGCGGGATCGGTCGGTTCAAAATCAAACCTGTCCGATCGACCAAACGACTGATCTCGGCCGGACGAAAGATGTCGGCACTCTCCACACACAATCCGAAAAGCGGATGAATCCTCGATTCGTACGATAGGATCTGTGTGTCTATGGCCCGCTTAAGGGCAGAGACACACGCCCAGAATCAGGGAGATTTAGTCTGACGATAAATCACCTCTTCTTCGGGGCGACTAATCTCCCTGAACTGCCTCCCACTGGCTAGAATCTAAATTGCTGGCGGGATGGTACTCGGATCGCTTCATTTTCCAAAGTCACCTGAAGTTTCCTCATGAGGCAACTTTGGGCAACTTCGGAAAACAAAGCGTACCATTTGCCATCCCGTCGTCGATTATAGCCGGCGGGAGGCAGTTCAGGGAGATTAGTCGCCCTGAAGAAGAGGATATTTGAAGTGCACCGATTGCCATCCCGTCTGCGATTTACATTCTAGCCGGCGGTAGGCCATTCAGGGAGATTAGTCGCCCCGAAGAATAGGAGATTTGACGCTGGCCAACTAATCTCCTCGAATCTGAGCATGTCTCTGCCCTAAACAGTAACAGATGTGATTAGAAGATAAGGACATAGACTAGTATGAATTTGCATACAACAAAAGAGAATCAGGTTTTTTTAATGTTTTACCAGTGAAATCCTGCACCATACTTGTTAAGGGTTGTGCTGTTCATTTACAACATTTTATTATTTGTGTGTTTGTTTCTGATGACAGTTTATGCAGTCTGTTTAAGCACTGCAACCCTTGTTTATCTGCCAAGTTCCTATACTATAATATTTTAGTAGAGGGTAGTGACCACGTCCAGACATTAGTGTTAAAGGAACAGTAACACCAAAAAATGAAAGCGTTTCAAAGCAATTTAATTAATTTCATTATAAAGTATTGTTGTCCTGAACTGGTAAAAATGTTGTGTTTTAAAAAGAAAGCTGAAAAAGGCTCAGGTTTACGTAGCAGAAAACAGATTAGGGCCTCTCCCGCCATGAGGCAAGTTGAGAACCTTGCCTCAGGTGGCAGTTAGCGGCCAGTTACAAGGGCCGGCAAAAAGCTGCCTGTAGAACACAATGGGATTCTGTTAGCTACTACTTGTGCCTGTTCTTTTTTAGACTGAATGTCTGGCCTCATTTCATGAAGCAAACACACCAGTTCTACCAGAGCATGGCGGATGGCAGCTCTACAATATCATTGAATCACTTTAAAATACTGGTACTTTAAAAAATCTTTTTTTTTTGGTGTTACTGTTTCTTTAAAGGGATACTGTCATGGGAATTTTTTTTTTCCAAAATGAATCAGTTAATAGAGCTGCTCCAGCAGAATTCTGCACTGAAATCCATTTCTCAAAAGAGCAAACAGATTTTTTTTATATTCAATTTTGAAATCTGACATGGGGTTAGACATTTTGTCAATTTCCCAGCTGCCCCTGGTCATGTGACTTGTGCCTGCACTTTAGGAGAGAAATGCTTTTTGGCAGGCTGCTGTTTTTCCTTCTCAATGTAACTGAATGTGTCTCAGTGGAATATGGGTTTTTACCATTGAGTGCTGTTCTTAGATCTACCAGGCAGCTGTTATCTTGTGTTAGGGAGCTGCTATCTGGTTACCTTCCCATTGTTCTTTTGTTTGGCTGCTGGGGGGAAAAAGGGAGGGGGTGATATCACTCTAACTTGCAGTACAGCAGTAAAGAGTGATTGAAGTTTATCAGAGCACATGACTTGGGGCAGCTGGGATATTGACAATATGTCTAGCCCCATGTCAGATTTCAAAATTGAATATAAAAAAATCTGTTTGCTCTTTTGAAAAATGGATTTCAGTGCAGAATTCTGCTAGGGCAGCACTATAAACCGATTCATTTTGAAAAAATTTTTCCCATGACAGTATCCCTTTAAGTACCACATTGTAAACTGCCACTTCATCGTAAAGAAGGAATTGTGCAGACAAGGATTTCTTTCAAGTGCTAAAATGTAACCTGCCCAACTAAATGTAAATAAAGCAAACTAAATATCCCTGACTCTTGCACCTTACATATTAATTGTATACACAATATCTGCAGGCGACTATTACATTATACATGAGCAGCAGTAATTTGTAGCATTATATGCTTATTTAAGCAACCAGTATGTTGTTATTTTTATAAAAGTTGTATGCAGAACTGCAATATGATGCATGTGTGAATAGGCACACTAGGGAGAGGTAATGGCTTGGCTTTACCATGGATTTCTGTACATAATGTTTAAGATAATGAGAGTGTATCAAGCTACTAAAAGCTTTTAGCTAAAATACCATTTAATATGCCATAGTAGACCTGGCATTAGGTCATTTTAGCATTTCTTCTGTAGCTTGTGCATAAAAAATACACTATACATGATAGGATGTCCTTCTTTCCTCTTATAGCAATATTTTTTTTAATTCTTTTAAGACTATTATATTACATGTTTAGTTTTACATAAATATAATGAAATAATTGTGTGTTATATTTTTCCACATTTTCTTGTAATTATCTGTAAGTACAAACTTAATGGATCTAGCTGTGCCAATATGCTTGTTGGATTACTCGGGTCCTGATATTTTACAGAGATCACCAAATTAGTTAAATAGTAGTTATTATAAAATATTATATATTATATATTGAGGTTTTTATTTGTTTATAGTGAAAAACATTTATTCTGATAAATTTGTTGGTTCATTTTAATGTTGTCCAACACTTGGTGGAACAGATTTTGAATATTTCACTTTTTTGGCTTAGTTATGGGCCACAATTGGACAGTACCCTGAACTATTAAAAAAAGAAAAGAAGATTCAGCATGCAGAACATGATTTGTAAATGATTAGTCATTATTAATGGTAAAAAAGGTGTTGAACCCAAACACCACAAGCCGAGAGGTCTATCTATATTCATTTGCACCTATCTTTTGCTTTAGGAATGTGACCTTAAAGGAGAAGGAAAGGTTAAAATTAAGTAAACTTTATCAGAAAGGTCTACCTAAATACACCAGTAAACCCTCAAAGTAATGCTGCTCTGAGTCCTCTGTCAAAAGAAACACTGCATTTCTTTCCTTCTATTACTAAATACTAAATTCTATAGTTAGTATAGATATGGGTATATATAATTTATGTGAAAGTAGGGAGGGGTGTGTGTATGGATGCTGGGTTTTCATTTGGAGGGGTTGAACTTGATGGACTTTGTCTTTTTTCAACCCGATTTAACTATGTAACAATTGTGTACTCATGGGCTTCTGTATCATACTTCCTGCCTTCAGATTAAACCTCCTTGCCCCAGGCGTGAGCATGCTCAGTTTGCTCCTCTTCCCCCTCTCTGCCTTCTCTGCTGTAATCTGAGCCCAGCGCTATAAGTGAGCAGGGAGAGATTTAGGCAGGAAGTGATGTCACACCAAGCTAATACAGCAGCTGCTATCCTAAACAAACAGAGAGCTTCTAGAGCTTTTTACTCAGGTATGGTAAAACATTCTACAGAATAAATAAAGCATTCTAGCTTGCACTATTGTGGCTTATCTATTGGCAATGAAATGCCTTCGTAGCTTTCCTTCTCCTTTAAATGCCACTCCCTAATTTTATCCTTACATTACTACATCATTACAGAGTTTGTAGATCAAAAATCTTCGCTTATACTAACCTTTGTGTAAGTTGTATATATTGGTTGAGTGGGGCTGAATTAGCACCATGATTTTGAATAAACCCTTCTCCTACCCGTTTCCATTAGTTTCTCACTAATAAGATACTTATTTTAAGAATCCAAAGCAAAAAAAAAAAAGAAACCTGTCCCTGAATTTCAGAATAAACAAAGATTATTTTTTATAAAAAGTAACATAAACAAAACAGGTGGCACAGAAAACAAAATATTTAGAAAGTAATAAATTAATATAGATATATATGCTACTAGCAAGCTGTTTCCTCCACTGTCTTTGGGAAAGTGTCTATCCTTAGAATATGATGCAATGTTTAAATTTCAGAAGCAGGGTCATCTGGGGATTGAGGTTTTCTTACAAATTTAATTAAACAATGCAGAATCTTTTTGCTCTTGTATGTTTTTGCTGTGCTGGAGCAACTAATATTTCATTTTTCACATCTTTATGGCTGCCTTAGGGCAAAAGTGAATAAGCAGGCAGCTTCTCCAGTAAGAAGACATTCAGCAAATCCACAGTCTTCCCCTAGTATTGAAAATCTGGACCCATTTCACTTTCGCAAAGCTTTCCAAGTAACCCTATCACTTTAAATTAGAACCATTGCAAAAAAATCCGGATGCACACCTGTTTGTTGAAGTTGTGTCAAAAGTTATTTATTGAGCCCACATATACATCACAAAAGGGCAATGTTTCGGACCCCTCCGGCCCCTTTTTTTGCAATTACTCTACTGACCCCTATGCAAGGGAAGGGTCTTCTGGATAAGCACCCTACACTAACAATAAGGGGCAAATTCATCAAGGGTCGAATATCGAGGGTTAATTAACCCTCGATATTCGACTGGGGAATGAAAATCCTTCGACTTCAAATATCAAAGTCGAAGGATTTTGCGCAAATACTTCGATCGAACGATCGAAGGAATAATCGTTTGATCGAACGATTAAATCCTTCGAATCGAACGATTCGAAGGATTTTAATCCAACGATCGAAGGATTATCCTTCGACCAAAAAAAGTTAGCCAAGCCTCTGGGGACCTTCCCCATAGGCTAACATTGAGTTCGGTAGCTTTTAGGTGGCGAACTAGGGGGTCGAAATTTTTTCTTAAAGAGACAGTACTTCGACTATCGAATGGTCGATTAGTCAAACGATTTTTAGTTCCAATTATTCGATTCAAAGTCGTAGTCAAAGGTCGAAGTAGCCCATTCGATGGTCGAAGTAGCCAAAAAAACACTTCAAAAGTATTTTTTATTCTATTCCTTCACTCAAACTTAGTGAATGGGCCCCTAAGTGTTATTTTTGGGACTGGGTTGAGCTCTCCATTATCGTGCATTTAAATTAGATCCAGAGAGGAATTCGATATGGACTACCCCTCTTTTCTAAATCAGCTTCTAATATAATGAGTCCTATTTTAAACATGGCATTGAATCATTTTGATTCCCAGCTATCACCGTGATAACATTCAAAATACTGATTCTCCTTATATTGTTTGTTGGATCACTAGCTTCTTGTTTTGGCATTTTAAAGACAACATAGTATAAATCAATTACACACAAAAAAAAAAATCTTTAACGGTTTCATTAAAAAATGTAAAATGAAATGGCACAAATTGGTAAGCACTTCAATATTTGATTCTTACTCCATTAGATATTTCAGTTCATTAAAGACTTTACCAGTGAATGACAGTGCCCGTCTAATCTTTGCTTTATGAGAGGGACACACAGCCCTGAGTATTTTACTTGAACATCGAACAATGAAAATATTTTGGATGTACTTAATGGATAGAAAGAAAGGCAGGCAATCCCACACCACATGCAAGGTGTCTGCTCCTTCCCTGTATTACAGTATTATTAACTGATTTTGTTCAGCAATATTAAAGTGTCTAGAAGATATAAAAAGACAACACATATGACAACATTTGCTTTTTTTCCCCAAAACTCACATCCTTCCAACACACAGAGTTTGGAGAGAGCCTCCATCTAAGATGTAGGGTTGAGTTTATTTTATCAAAGGATATGGTAGCCATCACAGTGCTAAGTATGATTGAAAAGCTTGAGCACAATAATTTTGCAGTGTGTGTGCAGATGTTGTTCCAAGGAGGATACTGCTGGTTAAAAGATAAAAATAATTGTTAAACTTTCTTATTGTACCCTGGGTCCATAGGAGAATACCTCTTCCAGCTTACAAGCTATCTGCAAACTGCAAAATGCCATCTATAAAAATACCAGCTACCAGTTTTGAAGTGCATGTTTCCAGGTAGAGATCCATTATGTTGCAGTTACCCCCTACATATGTTTTATTTTATATTTTATTAATGGGCATGGCCAATGCCACCGTGTTGAGTTAAAAAAAGAAACTTGAGCAGAAACATTTTATGGAGTGTGCTAACGTCGTTCCGGGGCAGGGTACATTTACCCTGATATGTAGGTTAGAAAGATAGTAATCATTAAAACATTTCATATTGAACCCATTGCCACAAACAAGTATACCTCTTCCAGCTCACAAGGCATTTTAAAACTTCCTTTCAGACAGAGTGTAAATAAACTGCCATCTATAGAAATACTGGACACCAGCTTGAGGTGCACATTTCCTGGTGGAGATTCTTCATAGTGCAGTTATCCCAACAGGGTCTTTACTTTCCAACATTTTCCACTGCTGCTGGGGCTCTTGGCAGTCATTTATGGCACGGTAAAAGTCTATTAATAAATTGTACAGGATTCCAAAGGAATTAAAAGTCTGCTTTAAGGCACATGTCTTAATAACTCTTTTACAATGAGTAAGTGTTTTTGTTGTTATTTTTCGTTCATGAGAGTAAAATATATTTATGATAAGGGTTATTTTTCTCCCCCTTCCATACTGGAGGGGTTTGCAACACAGTGAATTGCTGGCCCCTCCAGCACAGAAGGGGTTAAAGGTTACTGCTCAGGCAATCTTCGAGCCAACTCTGAGCTGCGAAATGGAATTAAAATGTCTGTTTTGTGTTCCACTTTGCAGCCCAAAGCTTTGTCGTTCCATGTCAGAGCAATGATCTTCAGATTAGCCCTTTTAATTTTTTTCTTCAAGTAATGCTTTGCTTTCATGTTCCTCTTCTTTGGTTTCATTGGGTATGGAGCCATTCTCTATTATTGAGTGACGAATGAAGTCAGATAGCGTAGCCGTGTCTGAAGTGGAGATTTTGTCTTCCTTGTCTTCCTTTTTCTCTTCATCCACTGAATATTTTCTATAGTTCTCATAGATTTTTCGCACATCCTCTGGAAGATTCTTCTTTAAATCCTTGTTTTTTCTTTTTGTAAACTTTGAAGAATTGGAACCAAACTTGTTAATGATGTTGTCTTCAGAAACCCCTTGCCCATGTAAGGTAAACTGTTCTGCCCCTTTCAGTCTCAGGTTGTTGGGTCTGTTGTTTATGCTGTCTTGGGATGATGCCTTGAAACGCCCTGCCTCCAGCTCAGCAAAAACAGAGCGTTTTTCAGGTGACAGCATGTCTAGGGAGTGAGCTCTCTGGTCCAGGCCAAGCCTTCTGCGTTCCATGCTTCTTATTGTGGCTGCTCTCTGAAGTTTGTCATGGATTTCCACACTGAGCCGTCTCCGTGTCTCTCTGAATTCTGCCGTGACATTGGCTTTCCACTCCACTGCATGTGCTTTTATTTCACCCACCTATTTAATAAAAAAAGAGAATGATTACAGTGGATTCACATCTAAAATGAATGTATTTCAAATGATTCCACTACGGTTTTCATGACTTCACATACAAGTAGTAGATATGTGCGTCTCAATATTCCTACAAATATTCTCAGCAATCAATGCAACACATCACAGAAAGTTATATACAGTTAGGTCCATAAATATTTGGGCAGAGACAACTTTTTTTTGGTTCTGTACATTACCACAATGAATTTTAAACGAAACAACTCAGATGCAGTTGAACTGCAGACTTTCAGATTTAATTCAGTGGAATGAACAAAAAGATTGCATAAAAATGTGAGGAACACAATCACTTCATTTCAGGGGCTCGAAAGTAATTGGACAATTAACTCAAAGGCTATTTCATGGGCAGGTGAGGGCAATTCCTTTGTTATATCATTATCAATGAAGCAGATAAAAGCCCTGGAGTTGGTTTGAGGGGGGTGCTTGTATGTGGAAGATTTTGCTGTGAACAGACAACATGCGGTCAAAGGAGCTCTCCGTGCAGGTGAAACAAGCCATCCTTAAACTGCAAAAACAAAATATTGCTACAATATTAGGTCTGAGAAATTGCTACAATATTAGGAGTGGCAAAATCTACCGTTTGGTACATCCTGAGAAAGAAAGAAAACATTGGTGAACTCAGCAACACAAAAAGACCTGGACGTCCATCTAAAACAGCCAGCACAGTTCTGGAAAAACATTCTTTGGACAGATGAAACCAAGATCAACCTCTACCAGAATGATGGCAAGAAAAAAGTATGGAGAAGGCGTGGAACAGCTCATGATACAAAGCATACCACATCATCTATAAAACATTTGGGAGGCAGTGTGATGACTTGGGCGTGCATGGCTGCCAGTGACACTGGGACACTAGTGTTTATCCATGATGTGACACAGGACAGAAGCAGCCGAATGAATTCTGAGGTGTTCAGTAGAGATGGCGCGAACTGTTCGCCGGCGAACTTGTTCGCGCGAACATCGAGTGTTCGCGCTCGCCGGAAGTTTGCGAACGTCGCGCGACGTTCGCCATTTTGGGTTCGCCATTGTTGGCGCTTTTTTTTGCCCTCTCACCCCAGACCAGCAGGTACATGGCAGCCAATCAGGAAGCTCTCCCCTGGACCACTCCCCTTCCCTATAAAAACCGAAGCCCTGCAGCGTTTTTTTCACTCTGCCTGTGTGTGCTGAAGAGATAGTGTAGGGAGAGAGCTGCTGCCTGTTAGTGATTTCAGGGACAGTTGAAAGTTTGCTGGCTAGTAATCGTTTTGATACTGCTCTGTTATTGGAGGGACAGAAGTCTGCAGGGGTTTGAGGGACATTTAAGCTTAGGTAGCTTTGCTGGCTAGTAATCTACCTTCTACTGCAGTGCTCTGTATGTAGCTGCAGTGGGCAGCTGTCCTGCTTCTGATCTCATCTGCTGACTGCTGCAATAACAGTAGTCCTTGTAAGGACTGCTTTTATTTATTTTTTTGTTGTTTTACTACTACTACTACTACTACTACTACTACTACTATAAGAGCCCAGTGCTATTAGTCTAGCAGTGTTGGGGAGTGGGACTGGTGTGCTAATCTGCTGCTCCTAGTAGTTCAGCAGCACCAACTGTAATTTTTTTTTTTCAATATTCATTTTTTTTTTATTTTACTTTTTTTTATTTTACTACCGCTGTAGTAGTGTATAAGTTGACCTTTTAGGCATTATTTGCCCTGTAGGCATTTTTTGCCCAGTGTGTTATTCAACCAACAGCCATCTAGCTGTGTGACCTTGTTCACATTCTGTCTAAATATCCATAATATTACCGTCTCCAGAAAAAACACCGGAGTGACTTTTTTCAAGCAGCCATAATAAATTTTACGTAATCCGTATCCATCACTGTAGTAGTGTATAAGTTGACCTTTTAGGCATTATTTGCCCTGTAGGCATTTTTTGCCCAGTGTGTTATTCAACCAACAGCCATCTAGCTGTGTGACCTTGTTCACATTCTGTCTAAATATCCATAATATTACCGTCTCCAGAAAAAACACCGGAGTGACTTTTTTCAAGCAGCCATAATAAATTTTACGTAATCCGTATCCATCGCTGTAGTAGTGTATAAGTTGACCTTTTAGGCATTATTTGCCCTGTAGGCATTTTTTGCCCAGTGTGTTATTCAACCAACAGCCATCTAGCTGTGTGACCTTGTTCACATTCTGTCTAAATATCCATAATATTACCGTCTCCAGAAAAAACACCGGAGTGACTTTTTTCAAGCAGCCATAATATATTTTACGTAATCCGTATCCACCGCTGTAGTAGTGTATACGTTGATCTTGTGGGCATTATTTGCACAGTGTTTTCTTCAAACCGCCATCTAGCTGTGTGAGCTTGTTCACATTTTGTCTAAATATTGATAATATTATCGTCTCTAGAAAAACCACTTGAGTTACTTTTTTTCAAGCAGCATTCTTATATTTTACGTAATCCGTATCCACCGCTGTGTATACGTTGACCTTGTAGGCATTATTTGCACAGTGTTTTCTTCAAACCGCCATCTAGCTGTGTGTATTATCGTTTCCAGAAAAACCAACTGAGTTTTTGTTGTTGTTGTTTTTTTAAAAATAATGCCAGGCAAAGGCAGGCCGCCACGCAGAGGCCGTGCTAGGGGCCGTGCTGCTATGCAATCCTGTGGCCCTAGCAAATTGCCCAGTTTTAAAAAGCCAATGACCCTGAACTCCCAAAATGCTGAAGAGGTAGTTGACTGGCTTACACAGCACACCCCATCCTCTACCGTTTCTAACTTTACCACAACATCCTCCTCATCCTCCACTGCTATGGCCACCCCACGTAACACTTCCTCCACCACCGGTGCCCCTTCTTCACTGGAGTCAGAGGAGTTATTTTCCCATGAGTTTCTTGAACTGAGTAATGCGCAACCATTATTGGCAGAAGAAGATGAAGGAGATGAGGACGTTACACAAGATTTAATTCTGGCAGAGAACACGACAGAGATGGACATAATGATGAGTGATGAGGAGGAGGTCCCCGCTGCTGCTTCCTTCTGTGATGTGTCAGAAGAAATTGATGCATCTGAGGAGAATGATGATGAGGAGATTGATGTTTTGTGGGTGCCTAGTAGAAGAGAGCAAGAGGAGGGTAGTTCAGATGGAGAGACGGAGAGTCAGAGAGGCAGTAGGAGAATAAGACTTAGAAGAAGCAGGGAGGACAGCCCGCAGGGATCAGTAGGGCAACAACATGTATCGGCACCTGTGTTCAGCCAGCCAACGCACCCGCCATTGCCGCCAATGCCGCCAACTTCTACTGTTACCGCCAGATCGCACACTTCCAAAAAGTCAGCAGTGTGGGATTTTTTTAATGTGTGTGCCTCTGACAAAAGCATTGTAATTTGCAATGAGTGCAGTCAGAAACTGAGCCTTGGTAAGCCCAACAGCCACATAGGTACAACTTCTATGCGAAGGCACATGAGCGGCAAGCACAAAGCACTTTGGGAGCAACACCTCAAAGGCAACAGGCAAACTAAAAGCCACACTCCTTCTGGTCCAGCATCTTACTGCTCTACCTCTGCTGTCCTTGACCCATCTGAACCACCCTCCACTCCGCCTTCCACCTTGACCACCTGTTCCCATTCCCAGTCATCTGCCACCAGCCAAGTTTCTGTGAAGGCCATGTTTGAGCGTAAGAAGCCAATGTCTGACTGTCACCCCCTTGCCCGGCGTCTGACAGCTGGCTTGTCTGCACTCTTAGCCCGCCAGCTTTTACCATACCAGCTGGTGGACTCTGAGGCCTTCCGCAAATTTGTAGCAATTGGGACACCGCAGTGGAAGGTACCCAGCCGCAATTTTTTTTCTAAAAAGGGAATACCACACCTGTACCAACATGTGCAGAGCCAAGTTACCGCATCTCTGTCACTTAGTGTTGGGCCAAAGGTCCATATGACTACTGACGCATGGTCCTCCAAGCATGGTCAGGGCAGGTATGTCACCTACACTGCCCACTGGGTGAACTTGGTAATGGCTGGGAATGGGAAGCAGGGAATGGGTAGCTCAACAACAACAACAACAGTGGAGTTGGTGTCACCGCCACGGATTGCACGCGGTTCTGCCACCACCTCTACTCCTCCATCGCTCTCTACCTCGTCTTCTTCCTCTTCTTCTTCTTACTCTGCTGCTGGGTCCTCCTTCTCCTCCTCCACACCTGTGCACCCCCAGCTCCCCCTAGGCTATTCGACGTGCCAGGTACGCCGTTGTCACGCTGTCTTGGGGATGACGTGCCTGGAAAGCAAAAACCATACCGGATCTGTACTCCTGTCATCTCTGCAGTCACAGGCCGATCGGTGGCTGACCCCACACCAACTGCAGATCGGAAAAGTGGTGTGTGACAATGGAAGCAATCTGTTGGCAGCGTTGAGACTGGGAAATTTAACACATGTGCCCTGCATGGCACATGTGTTAAATTTAATAGTCCAACGTTTTGTCTCCAAGTACCCAGGATTCCAGGACGTTCTCACCCAGTCCAGAAAGGTGTCGGCCCATTTCAGACGTTCCTACACAGCCATGGCACGCCTTGCTGACATTCAGCAGCGCTACAACATGCCAGTCAGGCGTTTGATTTCTGACAGCCAGACTCGCTGGAATTCAACGCTCCTTATGTTGGAACGTCTGCTGCAACAACAAAGGGCCGTCAACGAGTACCTTTTTGAACTGGGTGGTAGGACTGGATCTGCAGAGCTGGGGATTTTTTTCCCCCGTTACTGGGTGCTTATGCGCGATGCCTGCAGGCTCATGCGACCTTTTGAAGAGGTGACAAATATGGTCAGTCGCACCGAAGGCACCATCAGCGACCTAATACCCTTCGCTTTCTTCCTGGAGCGTGCCGTGCGACGAGTGACAGATGAGGCTGTAGACCAGCGTGACGAGGAGCTGGAAGCGCATGATTTATGGTCGGAATCACCAGAACGAACCCAGGCACCTGCTGCAACGCAGGGAGAGGTGCCAGAAGTGGAGTCAGAGGAGGAAGGTGGCTTTGTGGAGGAGGAGGAGGAGGACCAACAGGAGCAGGCTTCCCAGGGGGCTAGTGGTGACCTTTTGTGGACCCCTGGTCTTGTACGTGGCTGGGGGGAGGAGACCGTGGATGATGCAGTCCTTGATAATGAGGAAGCGGAGATGGATAGCTCTGCATCCAACCTTGTGAGAATGGGGTCTTTCATGCTGTCATGCCTGTTGAAGGACCCCCGTATCAAGAGGCTTAAGGAGAAGGACCTGTACTGGGTCGCAACGCTACTAGACCCTCGGTACAAGCATAAAGTGGCAGAAATGTTACCAACATACCACAAGTCCGAAAAGATGCGGCATTTACAAACCAGCCTGCAAAACATGTTGTACAATGCTTTTAAGGGTGATGTCACTTCAGGAACTCATCAACATTCCAGGGGCAGAGGTGCCAGTAATCCTGCCACGAGCACACCTGCAAGGACAAAGCCCTTTGGCCGGTCTGTAACATCAGACATGCAAATGTTTTTCTGTCCAAGGCAGCGCCACAACCCTTCTGGATCCACCCTCAAAGAACGCCTCGACCGGCAGGTAGCGGACTACCTGGCATTAACTGCAGATATCGACACTCTGAGGAGCGATGAACCCCTGGACTACTGGGTGCGCAGGCTTGATCTGTGGCCAGAGCTGTCACAATTTGCCATGAACCTCTTGTCTTGCCCAGCCTCAAGTGTGCTCTCAGAAAGGACCTTCAGTGCAGCAGGAGGGATTGTAACTGAGAAGAGAACTCGCCTAGGTCACAAAAGTGTCGATTACCTGACCTTTATTAAAATGAATGAGGGGTGGATCTCGGAGGGTTACTGCACGCCGGAAGACTTGTTCTGACTTCTATGCAGCTGTCCTTCTCTTCAAGCCTCATGACTCCACACACAGCTGTCCTTTAGCGTCCTCCTCCCTCCGCCACCGTTACAAACTAGGGTGCAAACCCTACTGGTTTAATTTTTTCTGGCCTCTGTGCTTCAGTGGCTGCAACCAAAAAAACTGGGCAAACAATGTCTACAAGGTCAACGTATGGCGAAAAATGACTATTTTCAGCATTTATATGGCATATTTTTTCTGGCAACTGTGCTTCAGTGGCTGCGTCCAAAAAAATGCATATTTTCTGCATTTATATGGCATAATTTTTCTGGCCTCTGTGCTTCAGTGGCTGCAACCAAAAAAATGCATATTTTCTGCATTTATATGGCATAATTTTTCTGGCCTCTGTGCTTCAGTGGCTGCAACCAAAAAAATGCATATTTTGTCCATTTATATGGCATAATTTTTCTAGCCTCTGTGCTTCAGTGGCTGCAACCAAAAAAATGCATATTTTCTCCATTTATATGGCATAATTTTTCTGGCCTCTGTGCTTCAGTGGCTGCAACCAAAAAAATTTATATTTTCAGCATTTATATGGCATAATTTTTCTGTCAACTGTGCTTCAGTGGCTGCGACCAAAAAAATGCATATTTTCTGCATTTATATGGCATAATTTTTCTGGCCTCTGTGCTTCAGTGGCTGCAACCAAAAAAAATTATATTTTCAGCATTTATATGGCATAATTTTTCTGGCAACTGTGCTTCAGTGGCTGCGACCAAAAAAATGACTATTTTCAGCATTTATATGGCATATTTTTTCTGGCCTCTGTGCTTCAGTGGCTGCGGCCAAAAAAACTGGGCAAACAATGCCTACAAGGTCAACGACGTTGACCTTGTAGGCATTGTTTGCCCAGTTTTTTTGGCCGCAGCCAATGAAGCACAGAGGCCAGAAAAAATATGCCACATAAATGCTGAAAATAGTCATTTTTTGCCATACGTTGACTCAACGTATATGGCAAAAAATGACTATTTTCAGCATTTATATGGCATATTTTTTCTGGCAACTGTGCTTCAGTGGCTGCAACCAAAAAAACTGGGCAAACAATGTCTACAAGGTCAACGTATGGCGAAAAATTACTATTTTCAGCATTTATATGGCATATTTTTTCTGGCAACTGTGCTTCAGTGGCTGCGTCCAAAAAAACTGGGCAAACAATGTCTACAAGGTCAACGTATGGCGAAAAATTACTATTTTCAGCATTTATATGGCATATTTTTTCTGGCAACTGTGCTTCAGTGGCTGCGTCCAAAAAAACTGGGCAAACAATGCCTACAAGGTCAATGTATGGCAGTTGTTTAAAGAGAACAGTAGATTACTAGCCAGCAAAGCTACCTAAGCTAAAATGTCCCTCAAATCCCTGCAGACTTCTGTCCCTCCAATACAGAGCAGTATCAAGCAGATTACTAGCCAGCAAACTTACTATCATCTGTCCCTGAAATCACTAACAGCTCTCCCCCTACACTATCTCTTCCAAGCACACACAGGCAGATTTTTCAGATAAATTTTTGCCCTTGATCCCCCTCTGGCATGCCACTGTCCAGGTCGTTGCACCCTTTAAACAACTTTAAAATCATTTTTCTGGCCAGAAATGTCTTTTTTAGATGTTAAAGTTCGCCTTCCCATTGAAGTCTATGGGGTTCGCGAACCGTTCGCGAACCGCTCGCATTTTTGCGCAAGTTCGCGAATATGTTCGCGAACTTTTTTTCCGACGTTCGCTACATCCCTAGTGTTCAGAGATATACTGTTTGCTCAAATCCAGCTAAATGCAGTCAAATTGATTGGAAGGCATTTCATAATACAGATAGACAATGACCCAAAACATACAGCCAAAGTAACCCAGGAGTTTATTAAAGCAAATAAGTGGAATATTCTTGAGTGGCCAAGTCAGTCACCTGATCTGAACCCAATTGAGCTGCATTTCACTTGTTGAAGACTAAACTTGGGACAGAAAGGCCCACAAACAAACAGCAACTGAAAGCCGCTGCAGTAAAGACCTGGCAGAGCATTAAAAAGGAGGAAACCCAGAATCTGGTGATGTCCATGAGTTCAAGACTTCAGGCTGTCATTGGCAGCAAAGGGTTTTCAACCAAGTATTAGAAATGAACATTTTATTTTAACTTTTTAAATTTGTCCAATTGCTTTTGAGCCCCTGAAATTAAATGATTGTGTAAAAAAAGGCTTTAGTTCCTCAGATGTTTATGCAATCTTTTTGTTCAACCCACTGAATTAAAGCGGTTCAACTGCATCTGAGTTATTTTTATAGACCTTACTTTATATGTTTACTTCTAAGGAGGCAGTGTATCCCCTACAATCCCTAAGAATGAAAGAAGAAATGGACTGAGATGTTTATTGTCTTTTCCAAGAGTGAACCAATACTTATAGATCCATTTGATTCCTGATCTTTATAACCTTTCCTGTGCTATTCTTATTGGTTTATTTAGGGAATACAGAAAGCATGATCCAGTCATTTTCCACGGTGGTGCCCTTTCTGATTCTAACAATTCTTAATAACCTCCTGATAACTGAACACTAATGCTGCTTTATTATCTACAAGGTTTTTGCAAGCTCAGCAAATAATATGAAAGTAGATAAGATTCAAGATGCAACCTAATATGAGGGTTTGTATTTAGCATCTACAGTATAAACTCAACCAGCACTCAAATACAAATAATTACATAGAGGCTTAGAAATCTGGTGAAATCACAAAACTGGCACTGGCAGATATTTGGAAATTATTATTAAAAGAAGCAGCAGCACTACATAAGAAAAGTCACAGGAATTGAAAAGGGGTTTAAGTATCTTTCTGTTTGGGCACTGTGCTAGAATCAAAGTCAATGCCAGGCCCGGATTTGTGGGAAGGCCATCTAGGCCCGGGCCTAGGGTGGCAGGACTTTAGGGGGGCGGCATGCTGCCCAACCACACCCACATTGGTTCAAAAACACTGGGGATGCACAGGAGATACAATCTCCATGAAAATTTGCATGAATAAAAGGGAGGGGACAGGGGTGACAAAAGGCAGTGGACCTAGGGGCGTCCGCTATGTAAATCCGGCCCTGGTCAATGCACACTAACAATGTAGAGCACTGGTGTATTCCCTTAGGTACACATGAAATGTGTCCAGTTCTTATTATTTAATTATTGACAGCTGCTGCTTTCCTGCATTAAACTAGCCTTTTTAATGTCATGTTTTTTACAGTTGATGCTAGCCACAGCTAACTTGCAGTAGGGACATTATGTACACTACGGGGCAAATTTACATAAGGTTGAATATCGAGGGTTAATTAACCCTCGATATTCGACTGTCGAAGTTAAATCCTTCGACTTTGAATATTGAAAAATCGTTCAATCGAAAGATTAAATCCTTCGAAACGTTCGATTCGAAGGATTTTAATCCATCGATCGAACGATTTTTGTTCGACCAAAAAAAGCTAGCCAAGCCTATGGGGACCTTCCCCATAGGCTAACTTTGACTTCGGTAGCTTTTAGGTGGTGAACTAGAGGGTCGAAGTTTTTTTTTAAAGAGACAGTACTTCGACTATCGAATGGTCGAATGTTTGAAGGTCGAATGATTTTTAGTTATAATCGTTCGATTCAAAGTCGAAGGTCGATGTAGCCCATTCGATGGTCGAAGTAGCCAAAAAAAACATTCGAAATTTCGAAGTTTTTTCCTCTATTCCTTCACTCCAGATAAGTAAATGGGCCCCTACAAATTTTTACCTTGGCCAGCAAGCATTAAAATTTAAGATGTTTCATACCCTTACTAGAGCAAGCCAGCCTAGTATTTAGTCATACTGTAACTTATTATGTGCACAAACATTTGGTCATTGTGTAATGGTGTTTCTACTTTGGAAAGGGAGATGTCATTCCATGTAACAGCACAAATGCAAAAAAACTGCAAACTTTGCATTGTGCCCTCCCAATTAAATAACCTCTAAAGTTTTAGCCAAGAACAAGCTTTTAAAGCAAATGGGAATGTTCCAGGCACAAGCCTAAAAGCAAGATAAATCTCAAATTGCATTCGTTGTCCTTTTAAGGGCAGAGGCACACGTGGAGATTCAGGGAGATTTAACCGCCCGGGACAACTCAATTCTTCTTCGGGCGACTAATCTCCCCCCGAACTTCCTTCCCGCCAGCTAGAATCTAAATCGCCAGCGGGGTGGCACTTGTAGTCTCACAGGAAAACTTCGGAAAATTGAGTGCTCCGAATGCCATCCCATCCGAAGACTAATCTCCCCGAATCTCCACGTGTGTCCAATATATTTTTCTTTTCTTTCCTAGCAGATGTATTAGAGCTCAAATAACTGATTCCAGTACAAACAAAAGAGTGGATACATTTTCTAGGCAAAATGAGCCCCCCTATAATATATATGGGATCATTCATCTGACACCCAACTGCTGCGTGAAGACAGAATGAGGAGAAACAGATGCTGAGCGAGGTATAGTAAAGATAAACTTGATTATTTCAGAAACAGTACAGAATTTTTCATTGATTGTATTAAGAATGTTTCTTAATTCAGTATGAGGAAACTATTATTACATTTTCATTTTCACGATAGTTCCCCTTTAAAATATTATGTCCAGCAACCTAATCTAGGATAAATAAACTAGCCAGAGTATGACACACTTCTATCATTACAAATACCTATTTCAATTGATGGTCTACGAAGTATATGTTTGCCTGGTTAGCAAATGACGTAGATTTGTTTATACTGGCACAGAATGGAAATAAGACAACAGCTTCATATGGAACATTTGTTGCATCCCACCGACTCCTACAGTTTCAGTTGCCAAGAAATGCTGTGAATTCAGCTGCATAAATCTAAGGGGGAGATGAACTAACATCAAATCTGTTAGGCAGCATAGCTTAAAATCTGCTTTTAAACTCCAGGAGAATGTGCTAAACACTATTCAGGTGCTGTGGCCACAGCTATTTTATTAACATTTATTTTTGTTTTTTTTTGTCTCCACATTACAAAAAGACCCTATATCTCTAATCCCAATCATTCCAAATAATACGGCTAATGCCATATCCTAAACATCTATTTCAAACCAAATAATATTAGACAAGCATATAAGAATTATAATTTACTATAATGAATAAAGACCTTTGCTCATATACATCCCTACACAGGGGAGCATGGGAAATCTATAAGTGGCTCACAGCAAGTCCATTGTTTGTGGCTAAAAAAAGAAAAGCTTTGGTTGAGAAACTCAATTATCTAAACAACTGTGTAATGAAAAAATAAAGGCTATGTAAAGCTCATCATTCATAGCTTACATAAGGGACCTGTTGGGCATTTAACACATGCATTGTTGCAGTTCTTTCAGAAGCTTTAATTGAAAAACATTCAAGGACCTTTGGATATAAACCCTGCTCTCGTTAAACACAACTGAGCTAATATTTTATTAAAGCTTCAAAATGTTTCAATAATTAATAAGATCCATTAGTCAATGTGTTAGATCTGTTAGACCCTTTAAATGAGGGGATCCTTGGGTGGGGGAAGGAGCCACTGTTAACGTAAGTCCATGACCCCCCGCCTACATGAATGCAAAAGAAATCTAAAAAAAGTTATTTCTGTTAGGATTATAACATAAGCCTAATTATGATGATTATGTTTTGCTGGATATTTAAAATATAGCTTGACATTGTGTGTGTTAATTCACTAGCGTTACCGCCCGCAGGGACGTCGACAATTTACTACCGGGTGCAGGCAACACTTCGCTAGTGAAAGGGACAGATGCTATGGTCATTCACACTCTATCACCAGGCGACTTTTCACTCTGGCGAATGGACGTTACTCTGCAAATTCACTAAAATGCGGATTTTACTGAACGTTACCTCTTTCGCCAGACTTGCCTTCGCCAGCTCAGACCTGGCAAAGTGCAATGGAGTACATAGATCTTCCTAAATCCTCTGTTACTTACATCATATTTTCTGAGTGGAAAAACTTCTAAGTTCAAAAAATGCTGGCGTCTTTTCCTTTTTTCAGGGTGATAGGCTGCAAAAGTCCTAAAAAAATATTTTTGGGTAACCGGTTTCCCCCATACATTTTCTAACATATGGAACATTATTTTACAGTGGGCTCATGTGTAGGGCATTATAACAACTCTATTAAGGTTCGAAAGACGTCCATTCGACTTTAAATTTCCCACCGTATGCAAATTAGCCTGAGCGCAAGACCTCTAACGAATTTGCACTAGGTAGAATTGAACAATATCGCATCTTCGTTTTGAATAGTTAGCATTGCCGGAGTAACGCTAGCGAAAATTCCCCACGTCTGTCAGCAAGGACGAGACTTCACATTTTAGTGAATTAGCGTTGTCCCAGCAAATTTTTGCCTGACAAAGTGTTGCACTTTCAACACTGCATGGTGCATTGGTGCCCAGGATTGTAGGGGGCCCAGTGTAGTCATAACTAATGAGCAATGTGAAAATCTCCACATTTCGCCGCAGCAAAAATTTCCTGGCAAAAAATCCTCTGCCACAAAAAATGAAAATGTTGTGCGACGGAATTGTTGCCCGCATAAAATTGTTGCGCATCAAAATTATTTTGATGCCCATTGACTTCAATGTGCTTCACAAATTTTTCGTGAATTTTGCGGTAAATTTTTTTTCGACTAATTGAAACCCCACAGATTCACCTATCACTAAAGGTCAACTTATCAATATTTTGGGGCCCTAAATTGAATTTGCTGTGGGGCCCAGTGACATCTAGTTACTCCACTGTACTTCCTGTGATTCCTGTACTGAAATGCCAAGCAGGGTTTGAGTTCTTTTTGGCTTTTATTAGCTTTGCTTTCATGTGCCTTTTTGTACTATAATTGAATAATATATTGTCATTGAGACTGAGCACCATCAATTTGTACTGTGTACTATAATATATTTAACAATGCAAAATTACCTCTTCTTTCGTCTTCTTGGATATGACCCGTAACCAGTCTCCAATCATACTCAAGACAGCTGCAAAATAAGCTAGGCCAACCAAGATCCAGAACCACACCAAAGGCTTGTACCACTCTCGATAGGAGATGTCTGTGTTTCCCCCTGAATAAATGCATAGATATATGTTTACATTAGCAGTTTCTTATGGTTAGCCATATGGTACAAATGATTTAAACACAATAATTGGTCACATGAGAAAAGGTGTGAAAAGCATCACTCTTGTACATACTGTACCTGCATCTACTGGGCAGCGTAGACTGATTTCAAGGGGACAATAAACATTTTAATTTTTTCCCTTGTATTTGTCTAATATATTTATAAAGGGAGTCCTTTGAAGTGCTTCTTAACTGTGCTCTCTTGCACTAGAAAAGCCAATTTACATAGTAACATAGTAAGTTAGGTTGATAAAAAAAAACAAGTCCCTGGATCAACTTTTCTGTAAATTCGGCTCCTACCAGGGGGGGCTTTTTGCTGCCACTGGTAAATTGCTTGGCGCTGCCACCGGAGACGAGTTTTACAACTTGCGGCAAAAAAAAGCATCTCCTGGTACCTTTAAGCACCAAATTTTTGTTTTTTAAACCAGAAATTCAGCTTTACCAGTGCAAGAGAATGCTCTTTACCAGTGCACTAAGATGTGCTTCTACCCAGACACTCCGTGGCACATGAAGAGTTAAGTGATAGGGGGGCATGGGGAGCAGCATTACCTTAGAATTGTCACTGACAGTGTGTGTCTTATCTGTTTTTAAATATATGTAAATAATTCAATATATGGATAGATTTGTAGCCATAAAGATGCATATAGTAGAACAGTAACTACAGCAATTACTAACTATGCAGAGAAAAGTTTATAAAAAAAGATGATGTGTCCACAGTTTCCTTACTAACCTAACAAACCTGGGGGAAATGAGAAAGCCTGCCAATAGTGATGGGTGAATGAAGTCGCCAGGCATGAATTTGCCAATTTCTAGTTTTTTACCCCAGCGATTAAATTCGTGAAATTCCGCCACAACAAAAAAATTAGTTGCGCGTCAGAGCATAAAATTGTCGCAACTCAAAAATTTTTTGGACACCCATTGAATTTAATGCATTTCGACAAAATAGTTGTGCGTATAAAAATTTGACGCTCCCGTCAAAATTACTTTGACGCCCATTGACTTTAATGCAATTGGTGAACGTTCATGAATTTTTCACCATTTTCCAAATTTTTCGGTAAATTTGCAAATTTTCCGGCAAATCTGTAAATTCACCCATCACTACTTGTCAACAGAACTGCAAGTCACTGAGAATATTCTAGTTTAGCTATATATTATATACTATACTGTATAATCATTGCCAACCACCTCTGATTATAAAGAAAAATAATCAGAATTTCTTTAACTTCTTTAACAGTGAACATGCAGCCCTGTCCATGGGAACAGCCAAACAGGTTATGCAGACTGTCTGAGACAAATTTATGATTCCTCCTCGTTCTTTTTCCCTGTCTTAATTAAACCAATCTGCCACTATTACTAATGAGAATAAGCATAATATAGGTAAAGCTGATATAATTGGATGAGATAACAGCTAATGATTCTTTTTCATCTGATTAACTGTACTTTGTTGCAAATGCCACTGGAATGCGCCTGTTAACTGGAAAAACAGATGACAGTAAAAGTAACCATAGGCAAAATAATTACCGTATACTCGAGTATAAGCCTAGATTTTCAGCATCCAAAATGTGCTGAAAAAGTCTACCTTGGCTTATACTCGGGTCAGCGGTACCCGACCCGAGTAGCTGAGATTGCAGTCACTTTTAATCATTCCTATACCAACAGTACACTTGGGGAGAGACTGCAATATCCCACAATGCCCTCTGTTGGTTATATGAAAGAATAACAGTGACTGTAATATCACACAGCGCCATCTGTTGGTTATATGAAGGATTAACAGTGATGGCAATATCACACAGCGCCTTCTGTTGTTTATATGAAAGAATAACAGTGACTGCAATATCACACAGCACCCTCTGTTGGTTATATGAAAGAATAACAGTGACTGCAATATCACACAGCACCCTCTGCACATGGTAGTGGGACATTGGGACAATGCACACAGTAATCCGTTTGGCAATTCTCTATCACCATCAACTTTGCAAAGAAGTCCGGTTGATCACTGGGGGGGTCGCTTTGGCAGAATGTGCGCTGCCAGGAGACAGGGCTGTAGTTGTGTCTAGGCTTATACTAGAGTCAATACGTTTTCCCAGTTTTCGTAGGTAAAATTAGGTACCTCTGCTTATACTCGGGTCGGCTTATACTCGAGTATATACGGTACAATAGATTTTCAGCAAGAGTCCCAGCACTGCGATCTAAATTTCTATTTAAAGGAACAGTAACACCAAAAAATGAAAGTAATGAAAATATAATGTACCGCTGTGCTGCGCTGGTAAAACTGGTGTGTTTGCTTTAAAAACTATTTTATATAAACAAGCTGCTGTGTAGCCTTGGAGCAGTCATTCAAAGCTGAATAAGGAGAAAAGGTACAGGATACCCAGCAGATAACAGATAAAGCTCTGTAGTATACAATGGGATTATTCAGATCATATCTGTTATCTGCTGTATATCATGTGCTTAAATGGCTGCTTCCATGGCTAAACAGCAGCTTGTTTATATAAAAAATAGTAGTGTTTCTGAAGCAAACACACCAGTCATACCAAAGTTTAAATGTTACTGTCCCTTTTACAAATTTATTTCTGTCATGAAAGTGTTAATGAAATGATAAATCAATCATTGCAGTTACCTATGTCAACTCATGAGAATGAGAATTTCAGCCACTTTGCATAGTGGAACACTGCAAATTACATGCAGGAAGGATTTAAACCATTACTGTATCGCTGGAACTAATCATTCAAGTGTAGAATATAATTGAACTAGGAAAAATACAGCTATTTTTTTATGAGCGGTATGCATCAGAACCATCACCAGCAGGCTTTAAATTTGCTAGGAAGATATATACCTCTTCCCTTGTTCATAGAATCACAACATAAGAAATATAATTTCTAAGGACACACTAGTCCTTTAAATGTGCCTGTGTGCCTTTGTGCTATAAAGGCAGAATTTATTTTAGACAATAACGATATTGTGCAAAAAAAATTATGTTTTTAAATTTAGAATGACTATTCTAACTTTGCTAAAAAAACTAAATATTAAAAGTATTCACACTTTTCTTCTAAAATGTGCTTAGTATAGGGAAAAAACTATGCTGAATCTCTGGTACTAAAACATTGTGGGGGTTATTTACCAAAGCTCAAAATCTTCTCATTATTTTATTAAAACAAATTTGACCAAACTCCCATCCACAATTTTACCTTATTTATCAACATTTATCAATAAAAATAAAATTTGGGCTAAAAGATTTGAAAAAATCAAAAAAACTAAATCGTACAAATTTTCCGGATTTGAAAACTCCAAATTATTTGGATTATCACCCGAAAACCACAAAATATTTTTCCAATTGGAAAAGGGACATCTGCCATTGACCTCGGCAGGTTTGTGATGGAGTTTTTCAGATTCGAGGCCTCCGGGTATAATAAATCTCGAAAAACTCAAGGTTTTTTTTCAAAGGATTCAATGACAGAGATTCAATCTGACTTCTATACGAAGTTATGGCCTTGTGTTTTGCCACCCGCACTGGAGGAGGTTTAGTGCAGGCAAAAAAAACAGAGTGGGGCTCCATTATAAACTTCGCGCAGCACAGTATGATTCCCACGGTGAACATATTTTCCCTGCCCATGGTTATATTTATAAGGCTGGATAAGAGCAGTGTATTTAATGTCCAAACAGAATTTAAGTTTTTTTTTACACTGCAAATGTCCATTATCAGACTGGCCGACTGGGACACCAGGGAAACTCCCAGTGGTCCCTCTGGGCCTATTTCATGGTCATTTCCTATGCCTTTATGGGAACAAAGAGGCTTGATAAGGGAAGAATAAAGTATAGTATGTAGAGAAAAGAGACTAGGAGAATAAAGAGGTTGAGTGAGCAGAGGAGCAATAATAGTTTGGAAAGTGGGCTCACAGTCTAAGGTTTTCTGGTGGGCCCA
Source organism: Xenopus petersii (assembly GCA_038501925.1). Taxonomy (NCBI): domain Eukaryota; kingdom Metazoa; phylum Chordata; class Amphibia; order Anura; family Pipidae; genus Xenopus; species Xenopus petersii. The sequence continues at coordinate 85,766,685 of CM076687.1, forward strand.
TGGTCTAAAGTTTTCTAGAGGGCCCACGGTCTAAGGTTTTCTGGTGGGCCCACCATCTAAGGTTTCCTAGTGTGCCCACAGTCTAAGGTTTTCTGATGGGCCCACAGTATAAGGTTTTCTGATGGGCTCACGGTCTAAGGTTTTCCGGTGGGCCCCTGGCATCCCAGCCCAACACTGTACAGTGATATCGCTCTCTGCAGCCTATGAGCAAAATTTATGTTGTTCTTGCTGTGACTATGACTAGATTTTCTGGTGGGTCCCTGGCATCCCAGTCCAACAATATGGCAAAAATCACAAATTGCAAATATTTATGTACACACTTACACCACAACTTTGGTGGCGGAGAAAATATTCTCAAAACAGTTGCGAATTTAAATTTCGGTAAACACTATTTTTGCGCACTACAACATTGCACAGTTGGCACACTCATACAAACTCCCATCTCAATTGCGAGCCATTTGCGGAAATTTGTTCACAATGCGAATTCACAAAAAAATAGAAAGATGGGTACAGCAGTTTTGCACAGTAGTGCAGTATTTGTGTTCAGGACAAAACATGGGCAATACAACCATTTATGAATAACTATGCGATGCGCGAACTTTATAAATGATCCCCAATGTCTGCCATCACCCTTATGGTATTTCTTTGTAGACCTTGAGAGCTGTCTCTGCTATGAAGACTTCTGTTTCTGGCATCTACTGCAAGGTTCCAGGACCTCTTGTACTGCTGGCAAATTGTACACCAGGGAATGGTTTATGGCACACAAGCACACTTACTGGCTCTACCAGACAACACAACAGCTGTGTTGTACAAAGACAGCAATGTAAAATACAGTGAGAGACAGCAGGGAAGGAATGCATTAGATAGAGGAATTTAATAAATTCTTTGAGAGGGGAAAAATTAGGTTGATAATATACCGTGGGTAAAGGACAGTTTAGTACAGTAAAAAAAGAATAAAAAAGGTTTACAATTCATAAATATGATTAAGACATTTATGCTTAAGATCTTGGAGGTGAAGTGTAATAACCTCTCACTGTTGGGCACTTCAAAGTATATTTAAATCCTCACCTTTTTTTGCTTTTGCTGAGTAGACTTACCAGTGATATATTCCCCTTCACATCTATTAAACCTTTTATGTCTCTGTCCTTGGATAAAATATGTAATTTATTCTTTCCATACTGACACCCCTCCCCCTTAGTGTATAATTAAAGCCCCTTCTCCCTCAATTCAGATATTTAACCTCTTCTCTCCCTTAAAATAGATTTCTCTAAATTGTTTCCAATTGTTTTCTTCTTCTCTGGATGTTTAACTGCCCCCTTCATTAAATTCAAAGGGTATTAACCTCTTTTCTACTACTCTTATGTAACATCTTGTCTCTTTACCATAACATCTTCCTTCTTACTCTTATATAATCCTTCTCTGTTTCTATTTCTTAAATATATCTTCTATCCAACTCTTAAACTATACTACCATATTGCCCATCGGATTAAATGTAATCCTTCCTCTCCATAGCCTCAAAGCATATTAAATCCTTTATTCTTCAAAAAATGTTATCTACACAAATTAGTCAGAGGAAGAAAAATCACCATGATTTCACATGCTGTGAGTCGTCAGGAATAGACAGAAGGCTATGTCACAAAAGGGAGTCCCATTGGAGGAAACCATTGAATGGCAGCTCAACACATATAACATTTGGTCATCAACAGTTTGTGAACAAAATAAATGGATATGGGCATAAACATTAATGGATAGTTGATTATTCAAGAAGCTGCAGTCTGGAGCACTCAATCCTCTTCCTCATTCAGATGTACAGCATGTATAATTCATAGGCAAATTAGGTCATCTAATAACAGTAGTGCTGAATGGAGCTGCTCCAGCACCCCAAATACTTAGCTCTATTGAACATTAACTCCTTACAAGCACCCTGTCATTTATAATGTAATTAAGGTGCCCACATGACTTCTTCAAGTTGGATCTCTTGTATAATTGTATATAATACGTGAATAAGAAGCTTAGAGGTAAGCAAAAATAACCCATTGGAACAGCTACTGGAACATATCACTAATGTCTTTGAAAAAAATTTTTTCAGTTGAAGACTTAGTGGCTTAGGGTAAAGCGAGTGGATGAGGAATGAATTCAAAGCTGTTTCACTGCACTGAGTATTCTCTCTGGAAGGTGATATGTTATATATGGTGAATTTGGTGAGCTGCAAGCCATTACAAATCAATGCAAATGAAAGTAATAAAAAAACTATATTCCCTTACAACTGTGTAAGACTTGTGAAGCTTGTTTGAAAGTTTAATTTGCTGGGTTTAGTCTTAATACTAGAACACCTTGTCCTAAGTTGCCTCACGAGGAAACTTCAGGAGACTTTGGAAAGCCGAAGCGATCAGAGTGCCATCTCACCGGCAATTTACATTCTAGCCAGCGGGAAGTCATTTAGGGAAGATTAGTTGCCCGAAGAAGAGGCAATTTGTCACTGGGTGACTAATCTCCCAAAAAAGTCTGAACTGATTAAAAAGTGGTCCAATAAAATCAGCGCAGCTTCTATAGGACTTTGAAAACTTTTAATTGGCAAATTTTTGCATTAGAGATTTCATGGTTTTTACACTACATAGATCATGAATGTCAAGAACTACCTGGAATCGAACTCTGGACTATATACTTTCAAGTTCCTGCATTACCTCACTGAGCCACTGGTGACCTTTGAGATTGGACTCTACGGAAATGATGATAGACACTGTGGTTTCCTTATGTGTTTGCTCAACTCCTCCTCCTTCATCAAACACATGTGGGTATAGCTTGCCAATTAAGGGGCTTTATAAGCCTGTTGCAAACCATGCCCAGGTGCTTGATCATTAAGCGTCACAGCCTGTTTCTACAGACCTGAGATTTCCTGCATTTGTTCCTGATTCCGGCCTTGTTTCTGAGTCCCCATCCAGTTCCCTGTTCCTTTGTGCCTGTGTTCTCTGCTCCAGTTTCCCATTACCTGCTCTCTGTTGGATCTCCTGGTAATTGACCTTGGCTTATTTACTGGACTACCCCCTGCCATCAGCCTGCATCCAACCTTGGCCTGCCATACGGACTTGTTATTGCCATCAGCCTGCCCTCGACCTCAATCTGTTTCTCGGACGTGCCTTTATTGTTGCCTGCCCTTGACCACTGGCCTGGTGTAAGAACATATTATTTTTTATCTTTTGTTTATCTGTTATATTACCATAATTTTCATTATTAAAATATTCTTCTGCATAACATTTTTCCGGCCTATCAAAACCTCAAATACCCGCTGTACTCATGTTATACAGCACCAAGGCTCCTACCTGCCAGCCACTCACCTGTGGTCAGTCTTGACATTGAATTTGTAGAGCTTTTAAGAAATATAGGAAAACCACAAATGTTTCAAAATTTGTGGAAAAAAATGCATTTCCATTGTTGGCAAATTGGCCCATTAGTCAAGCACTTTCTCATGATTACTAATAATTAGCATGCTTAAATAAACCACAGTTCAACAGCAGTTTACATCTTTGTATTTTGTTGTAATATGAAAGATAATATTGACCTGTGGGATACTGGGTACCTGTTATTTACAGCATCACTTCACATCGATGGATAGCTGCTGGGAGTTTCTGTTCAACTAACTTTGAGGGCCACCCTTTGGACACCTCTGCAACACATTACCTACTCATATAAGCTTCAAAATGCTCAATTTACCTGCCACATAATCTCCAAAGCCAATGGTTGTAAGAGTAACCACCACAAAGTAGATTGATTCCAGTTCTGTCCAGCCTTCGATCTGTTTGAAGATGACAGCAGGTATGGTCACAAATACCAGGCAGCCGGCCACAATGAACAAGATTGTAGAAATGACTCTGATCTTCGTTTGGCTCACCTGCTTCTTCTGGAAAGAGAGGTACATAAGTCCATTGTAGGAAGTTGCATGCCTTGGTGATCTGTGGGGAAAATCTGTATTATTTTGTTATTAGTAGAAGAGTGTCTGTTGAGTCACAACCCCAAACATGAATTGAACTGTGTAAGGGATCTACTATGGAAACAATTTAGTATAATGTTTCAATGTAGGAATATTATAAATAAATCCTACTTAGTTTGGCCTTTTTTTGTTTATCTGATATCAATGATTTGTGATTATTGGGTATTTTCCCAAACATATTACATTGGTCAGCTGCATCACAAGTAATTTGCAATTATATTAGCTAGTAAAACTGTCAGATTCTACTGTATTTCATAGCAGAGGTCATATTTGCATTATTATTGCACTTCCAGTCATGGGAGAGGTGTCAAAATGACAGTCAAACAAAACGGAGAAGGCACTCGATTTAAAAAAAAAAAAAATAATTGATGAATCTACAGCAAAATGAATTGGTCCTTTGGTGACCTATCACTCTCTCCTCTGCATGTCTGTGATGTAAGTGGCTATCACTGTTATATGTCTGGGATAGAGGCAATCAAATGGGAGGCAATAAAACTAGTAATGAATGTTTTCATTTTTTATGGCACATCTATAGAGTGCATTTCCCACAGCATAAACTTGTCTATAACAGTTTTCTTTCATTTTGACCACATCAGTTATAGATCCACTTATCTAAAAAAAACTTCAAAATAATGGGAATTAGAATCATTTTGTGGAAAAAAACATTCTTTTTTAGTTTGTAAGGTTATTGATCTGACGAGAACTAAATGCAACTTTTATCGTGAAAAAACGGCTCGAATAATTCTTTTGCAAGCAAATTGCTCAATATTTAACGTAGGTAGGTACCCCATAAACATATATGCAAAAATGTCAACTATTAAACAATAATTTTGTACTGAATGTAGATATACATTACTAAAAATCTGATAAGAATGAATAGGAAGTGTGATAAGCTCTAATTTCACACTTTGCTAAATCTGCCCATTAATGATTAAGTGATGCCAGAAAATCATGGTATTGATATTAAAAGACGTCGGAAAATAAAAAGCTTTAGAACATGAGTTCTCCCTGGTTTGTGAAGCATCTCTTTGTATTAATTTGGTCTAAACATCCATAGATGCACAGATGTGTTTTGCCGTTTTGCTTAATTGCCACTCATTATTCAACTAATTATTTTTTTCTTGTCTTTTAAAGAGCAAAGAACGTGTGACTTGTGCCTAATTAGGTGACAGTTTAATAGGAACAAAGAGACATTACATTGAAAAATCTTGGATTACAATCAAAACACATAAAAATGCATAGAAATTACCAATCACCAGTCAAACAAAAAATATAATATACAATCCTGCCCTACTAATAATAAACAAAAATATCTTTATAAACCATTATCTTTTGTAACAAAGGTGTAATTACCCGTTAAATATATTTAAAAGTAGAATAATGTACAAAGGAAGCAGATCCTTTACTCTGTGATAATACATGTAATATTTCTCTTTGTCAAATATAATATAGTAATAAAGTAAAAATAACAATAGTAGTAGTAGTAGTGTTATATATAATATAGTTCAATATAAAGATGCATAAAGGTCCATAGATGTATAGATGAGTCTGACATATCATAAACTACTACTACCATTTCTCTCTATAGTTTGGTGACCAAAACTCAAAAATTATAAAATTTTTCTGGATATTTGCTTTGTAGTCCAGGGCCGTATTTATATATAGGCCCCCGAGGGTCTGTGCCTAAGGCGGCACGGTTTTCGGGTGCCTATTATTTTCAGTTTTTTTTTTTTTTTAAACCTTCCCCACCCTCCGCCACGGATTCCTATAGATCTCAAGACACTGTCAATAAACAGCTTGTCTAAAGCACCCTCCTATTTCATGATTTTCATTCAGATATTTATTATGTTAAGGTTACATAACAAATAGTTGTTTCTGAACTATAGCAATATACAACTTCTCATAAATAATTGTAAGAAATAAAAATAAATATAATATATAAATATAATATTTGAGTATTTTTTTCATGGAACAGAATGCTAACAATGCTATTATGGATGTAGATCATAATAGGACATCATCACTAAAAGTAGACCTTGCACAAGTAAAGTATGGGCACTCCTGGGGTAGGGGGTCAAAGGAAGGCTGTGGAAGTGATTTCACATGCACAATGCCATGATGTCACTTCCACTGAACGCGTCAAGTGCCATCAACGCGTACGGCACCTGCTGTCACCGCGTACGGTGCGTGCCGCCAACGTGCACGACGTAGGGGTATGTTTTCGTGTGATGCTTAGGGCGGCATCGGACCTAAATACAGCCCTGTTGTAGTCACAACCAAATTAATTTTTATCCAGATTATCCCTTATATATATTTGCACTTGATTGAGTAAGAACACAGTCTCCATTTACACGGCTATATATGAAGTTGGTATAATAACGCTATCTTCATACAGTTTGCCAATCGTTTGTAAAACAATTGTGTCTACGGGTACTTCTATTACCAAAACGTTTTAATTGCTTGTCTAGATTCCCATTCTGTACCTTCTCAATTTGCACCAAGGAAAGTCAGACATTTTAAATGTTTGATTAAGGAGCCATGCAGTTTTTTTGTTTTATGCAAATGAAATGAAAACAGATGTAAGGAGGAGTATAAAAAAAGATTTATGATGGGAGGGAAAAGGCTCACTAGTCAGCAATGCAGTAAACGACATCTGGATACTCTGTCTGTTTAGCAAAGTATGAAGAAAATTAAATTAGATCCCATTTCAGATTTGGTAAATGCTGCATCTTGCTTTCAGACACAAATATGAAGTCTCTTGATTATAATGTTCTTTTAAGGCAAGGTGATTGATTATAAATAACCTAATTACATCTGCTGTGGTCATACTATTTAAATCTAGTGATGGGCGAATTTATTCGCGAAAAACCCGCGAAAATTCGCGTCAAAAATTCGCCGGCGTCAAAAAAATTTTTTCGAAAAAAATGGACGTCTGCGTCAAAAACCGTTTCGCAAATTTTTCGCCGTTTCGCGAATTTCGCGCGAAATTCACTAATTTTTCGGCGAAACGGCGCAAATTCGCCCATCACTATTTAAATCCATTGAAGAGGTAGAGAAGTAAAGAAATCTGGAGTATTAGTTTGGGGAATAATCCCAAGCATTTGTGGGGAGTTGAAATTCTGTTACTTGGGTGCTACTAAAAAAAAGTGCAAATGAAAAAAATGCAGGAAGATCATTTTGGCACATAGGCATACGTAGCTAAAAAGAGGATAGATAATATGGGAAAGCCCCACTTGGAGAAGGTTTTATACACTGAAAAATGGATTGCTTTAGCACAGCTTTGTGACTGAATTGGTAAGGTCTACTGACATTTATATTAAGATAAAATCAATATAAAAACAAGAGGGTTGAAGTATTGGTGCTGGCCTTACCACCCAACATTGCAAATATTCAGTAGAAACAGAGCATATGGATACCTAAACAGTATGCAGCAAGCTGGGTAATTGTATTACAAGGTACTATTGACATGTCTCAAATAATCAAACATTTCAGGACACACTAGGCCCTCCCACAGTGATGATCATTTCATCAGATTTATATGATCATCTCTGCAGTAGATATTTAATATTTCTGTATCACAAACAAGCTTAGTTATTTTTTTCAAACTTATTACAAACTTTTTATTATTGGTATCTGCATGGTGGCCCCCCAATCCTAACCAATATCTACGTACAGGAATGAGACCTGTTTCCAGAATACTCTGGATCTGGGGTTTTCCAGATAACAGATTTTTCAGTAATTTGGATCTTCATACCTTAAGTCTGCTAGAAAATCATGTAAAGAATAAACCTAACAGTCTGGTTTTGCTTCCAATAAGGAATAATTATATTTCAGCTTGGATCAAGTACAAGGTACTGTTTTGTTGTCACAGAGGAAAAGGAAATCATTTTTAAAAATTTGGATTATTTGGATAAAACGGAGTCTATGGGATATGGCCTTTCCGTACTTCGGAGCTTTCTGGATTAAAGGTTTGCAGATAATAGATCCCATACCTGAACTATAAATAAGGGTCAGTAAGGGAGTTAGGAGTCTTTGAAAATGTGATCTGCTAATGTATCATGTTGGCCAGTCCATGTTTCAGCAAACGAATATATATAAGATGAGCCGTATCTCAATAGAAAGGCGGACATACCTCATAAGCTCTCTATCCATTTTTCCCATTGGTCACCTTAAAGGAGAACTAAAGCCTAACTAAAGAAGTAGCAAGAAATGCTGTACATTATGTTTTGGGCTTCTGTACTAGCCCAAGGCAACCACAGCCAGTTAGCAGTAAAGATCTGTGTCTCTAAAGAGTAGCTCCCCATCTTCTTTTCTGCTGTATATTCTGCTGTATTAAGAAAAGCATGCCATAGACACAGATAAACACTATATAAAAATATAATATTAGAAGCACAAACAGTTCCTATAATTCCTTTACCAAAATGGCATGCTATCTATAACCCTGAATATGGGCACTCTTTATACAATATACAAGATAAAACAGCCCTTATGTATAAACATTGCTTGACCATCTTTACCCAACTAATTTAAGAAATTAATCAAATCCTTTCATATGATTTGCACACAAGTCCCCAATAATTCTGGCATTAAAACCAAGGGCTAATTTCTATATACAAAATGAATCAAAAATGATGGCCATCTGCCTAGAGGTTGTTGCCAGCACTATTTCTGGTAAATACCGGTCTGCACTTTTCAGACAGATATGAGAGCTTCAGAATCTTCTATTTATAATTGTATGATGAGATTTCATGCAGGGGTTTCTGGGCAATAAAATAAGAGAGAATAGCAAAAAAACATATCTGCTTGAGAAGAAATGAATATTTATGTTAATTGGTCCATTCATTCTTCTTGGTTCAATTTAAACCCAATAGAGGCACCTAAATAGATCCAGAAAATTGAAAAAATGCCTTTGTTTATAGCTCCTTGTGATGAAGCTAATAACAGATAATTCCGTTGATACACACCCTCTTTATATGCTAATGATTGCATATTATGGATTGTTTTACCCATAGCTTGTCTCACAGAGATTAAAGCACATACCGCATGACCCTGCTTTGAAATGCCTCAATAAGCTTCCCATTCCTGCCATATAACATTTGTGGAAATGCCTCCTTTTTAAATTTTTAAAAGAATACAGGAACAAACTGTTCAAATAGGTATATTAAGTCATAGCTTAATGTTTTACTGGATCACAACCACAACAGAAGGGGGAAACTGCTGTTCACCTTGAAGAGTGCAATCTATTCAATCTATTCTCATTTGTCCAGAGAATAGAACAACACTCAACTGGGAAACATAAATAACTGTTCCTATTAATTCAGGTTGATGATTATCAGCCCACTGAACAGCTCAACGGAAAGCTTAGGTCACTGGCAATGGAGAATGATGACTAACAATACTCTGGAGAATGGAGTTCAACGTCCCTCATAAAACAGTTAGACTGCTATTAGCCCCCACAACTTTAGGTTTCAGAACTACAGAAGCCAGAAATGAAGTACAGTTACATGAATATGCTGTACAAGTAATGAATCAACCTTTTTCTGGAAGTATATAAACTGAATAAAAAACTCATCAACCATACACACATAATAATAGACTTTTGGAATATTAGGGCTGGCAATATATGATGTTAGCCTAAGAGCAAAACCATCAGTGATAACTGGAACTGGTTAGGTTCTGTCTCCAGCATCAGTAAGGACCTTCACAAACTGTTTTACCAGTCATAATAAATATGGACCCATCAGAAACAGAATAGTTATTTGAATCCATGCACGTTCTGCACTCTAAATCACATCTAGTTGCTTGGATCAGTACAGATACACTTACATAAACACAGTGTACAACCCATCATGAACAATACAGTACAATGACTGAGCATGTCAGCCCTACTACATCAGATTGTTTTGCATTGCTTAATGGGAACTCACATCCGACTAAAAAATGGTAGATTTGTACTGCATTAGAAGTTATTTTTTTAAAAAAACCTTCACTTACCAGGAAAACTTTCTCAACTCTTGCTATACTTTTTCCAAAGATCGTCCCCAGCTGGTCTCCAATTCCAGCCAACAAGAAGCCAAAAAGAGGAATCCCAAATATTGCATAAAGTATGCAAAAGATTTTCCCTCCTTCAGTGCTTGGTGCAATGTTTCCAAATCCTTATAAGAGGAACATACAATTAAACAAAAATAATAGCCATTCATGCTTCCAATTCAAGTTCCCACACATAACTTTGTATAACTTTCTGTAACTTAATTTTACATTATTGGATACCACATATATATATATTTTTTTTTTTTTTTAAGAGATACTGTCATGATTTCTATGGTGTCGTTTTTATTTCTAAATTACATTGTTTACACTGCAAATAATTCACTCTAGCTTACTTATAAAATTGTATTCCTGAACCAAGAAGTATATTTGTTTTTACTTCTAATATTGGTGTGTATGCAACCATCTCAGGTTATTTTGCCTGATCCTGTGCTTTCAGAAAGAGCCAGTACTTCATGATGAAACTGCTTTCAGGCAGGTTATTGTTCCTTCCACTCAATGTAACTGGAAGCGTTGCAGTAGGACTTGGATTTTTACTGTTGAGTGCTATTCTTATATCTACCAGGGAGTTATCTTGTGTCAGGGCTGTTATGGTCTATTTTTTTATCAGAAATTAATTCTCCTGCATGTGTTTTTGGAGTGTGGGAGGAAAGCAAAGTACCCAGAGGAAATCGACACTAACAGTGGGAGAGCAAGGCAGCAGTGCTAACATTTGTTCTGTCTTTCTACCCATTAAAAGTGCAAGAGTTTCTATAAAAGAACATCAAAACTCATATGCACCTTTTCCTAAATATCTGTGGAGTGTATTATTATCTTTTCATGGTACCAAAGCTGAAACCAAAACATGGCTATTATACTCAAATAGTGTGATTCTTTGCCATTAATGAGAAACTGGGAACATAGGTTGTTTTAAAGTTGATTTTCTGTCAATAAACAAAATGCCTTAGTGGGATGAGACTAGAGATATAGCTAACCAGTTGTGGGTCTGAGAACAAATCCTTTACCCAAACACTGTTCATGTGCTATGACCTGGACAGATGTCTCTTATACACCAGGCAGCAAATTACACCATCATGCAATGATCATTTGGGGTGGTTCTTTATTGAGGTCCGAACTTATCTCAATATTGGCTGCTACAAACTCCGATCTAAGCCACTCGGGTTTGCTTTGCGGTAAAAACTCAGGTTTTCACAATTTTTTCAGAAGTTTCACCCGATTTTCACGTTTTTCGCCCAAAACCTCAGATTTTTGGCCAAAACCTCCGAAAACTTTGGGGTGTGGCACGAGACCCAACAAAATCATTGGCACTTCTCCCATTGACTTATATGCAACCTCGACCGGTCTGAGATGCCGGGATTTCAGATTCTGAGTTTTCCAGCCTCTGGGTTTAATAAATTCCGAGAAATTTGTGATTTTTTTTAAAAGCCTGATTTTAAAAAAAAAAATCCAATTTTTTTTGTGATTTTTGCATTCGGGGCTTAGTAAATAACCCCCTTGGTGTTATAACTGTTCTCACAAAAAGACAGTAAAGAGACAATAAAAAGAAAGTAAGCAACAAAATGATAATACCGGACTAATATATAATATAATATACTAATATAATATATAATTGTCATAAAACGCTGAGGAATTGAAGACTGGGTTAGATGACTGTGGTGACGCACTTTATCTCCCTGTGCCGTGGGTACAACAATTAGGCTCATGATTCCTAGCACCATGATGTAAAGCTCAGAATACTTAATAATACTATGAAATTATCTATACAACTAGGGGTGTTATAATAACAATACAACTGTTTTTGAATGCAATGTGACAGTGTCCACTGAACTATAGAAACGCTTTGCATTCAAATAACTAGAAAATACCTGACATTAAATTCAGCAAATTAAATTCATATCTAAACCATGTTTCATAACTTGCAGCTTGTGTCTGAGTAAGTATAGTACCAGCTGGTCTTTTCGTTTATGAACAGATGGATGCATGTTGGTTACCTTTGCCCATGGTGTCCTATACAAAACGGCCATTTTATCGCCTGTAATTTTATGTGGAAATAGCATTTTATGTATAAAATAAAGTACTCCACTATCAACTGATGTTTAGATAATGCTAGAGACAATGTTTGATCTTTAAGTTAAAAACACAAAAAGCTCTGTATTTAATTAATTGTTTATTTGGTTGTTTTTGTATGTAAATCGGTATGTTCAGTGTTGACATCCATTTATTATACGGTGCTTTGGTGCTTTATAAATAGATGTTACTACTAATAATAATAATATAACTCATGTTAATCCAGTTTAAGATAAATGTTTCTCCAGAACGTAGACCATAAACTCTTTCAATCTCAAATTGCAACAACTGATTTGGGTATTTTTCATGAACATCGCTGGTATATCAGTCAGGTATTGAACATTCACCATTCATTGTGCTCTTGAGTCATTTCAACTCACCAATAGTTGTAATTACAGTTCCAGCAAAGAAAAAGGCACTTCCAAGATCCCAATGGCTGCTTCTATTAGAGTAGTTCCCAATGGGGTTCACTCCAGCATTATCAGCATCAATGGCTGTCTGCAAAGAAAAGCAACTACATTTAATGATTATTCACTCAACATCCACACTTGTCATCATGTCAGACAAAGATCCCAAGACATTCATTTCACAAGAGTATTTATAATAGCCATGCATTTTGCTGATCATTTTCAACACATCATAGGTCATTTGTGTACTGGAGCAATCTAACCACAGAATAATGTTGTGGCATTGCAATCATAAAACGTAACTGGATGCTGTTTGTGATAGGATGATATGCCACCCATATAGTCCAGTACAGGTGTTGGATAAGCACAGTACACATGAGAGAACACATTTAAGTGCATTCGTAAGAAAACATGAAACACCCGTTTCACTGAAGACTTTAAAATTGATTTAGGAATAGAAGAAAACAAACACACTGTATGTACTTAGCTATTTAAGTGCACAGTGTGCAGTTAATCTTTTGCACACTTCTAGCGATCCCATTGGGAAATCTGTACATATTTTTATCTCTTGCAAAATTTTGCTGCTCTGTATTACACAGCCCATCTCTGGCACAGTATTGCTAGTCTGGATGGTGACAATATTGATGCTCTCTAAAGGTAATGTGCATTGTCCATCTCGTGCACTGTATTTCTGGTTTGATACTTCTTATAATGGCACAGTCCTCATGCATTATATTGCTGGGAGGGTAAGATGCATAAAGCCTTCTCTTGCAACATGTGCTTTTCTACCTATGGTTATACAATTAACAGAACCCTTACTATAACAAGTACTTTATGTCCGCCTGTGTCTTAGGTGTGTTCATTTTAATTATGCAATGTGAACTGACTGTGAGATGTTTAATGCTTTTACAAATGGTTTTCTAGTGATAATTAAAAATCCTGTAACATATTTGCTGAGAACTCTTTTGATATGCAAGAATATTTACTTTCTAATCCCTCGTGGATTTGCCAATCTTCAGATAGCTACAGTATTTGAAAGTCTTTGCTATTTAAAATATATGGTCTTGCTTGCTCTATAAAAACAGACGTTTTGGGGTTTTTGAAATTGTTCTTGCCTAAATAACTAATCATTAACATTCTAAAACTCTGTCTAATCTCTGCCTAATGAATAACTACTCCCTTATATAGGTAAAAAAGTATAAAACTCAACAAATCAACAAATGCTATTAGGTTTCTTCTTTCGCTGATCCGGTATGACCTTACCGATATAAACAGTGCACTTTCTAATGCAATTCATTTGCACTGGCCCACAGGTTGGAATCAAAGCTCTTAAAGCTTTTAAAGCATTCATACCAATCTTAAAAAGGTGTCAGCAGGGAAATAAACTATTTATTTCACCTAATATTTTATTCATCTTACAAACCTGCCCCCAACCAAGATGCATCTAAAAAGAAGACAAGAACACAAACATACAGGCAGGTCGTTACTCCGCAGCCAAACTTCCAAGGCAGTGGTCTCTAACCAATGGCTCCTGAGCAACATGTTGCTCCCCAACCCCTTGAATGTTGCTCCCAGTAGCCTCAAAGTAGATGCTTATTTTTGAATTCCTGGCTTGGAGGCAAATTTTGGCTGCATAAAAACCAGGTGTACTGCCAAACAGAACCTCCTATTTGCTGCCAGTGCACATAGGGGCTACCAAATGGCTAATCACAGCCCTTATTTGGCATCTGCAGGAACTTTTTTCATGCTTGTGTTGCTCCCCAACTCTTTTTACATTTGAATGTGGCTCACAGATAAAAAAAAGGTTGGGGATCCCTGTTCCAAGGGATTTTCCACCTATATGGGGACATCCCTGCTGCCTCCACCAATAAAACAGTATCTCATAATGACTATGTTTATTCTTTTTCAACCTCTCTCCCTTGTACGTGTTTGTGTAAAATTGAACATTATAAGAGGGATGTCTATCTACACTGTAATTTGTGCCCTAGTAAATAAACGTATCTTCTACCAGTAAATGAACATGTGCAGCTGCGCCACCTGTGTGACTCCAAGGGAAATCATTTAAACCAATTCAGTAACAACCTGCCTCTGTTATAGACACAACAAATGCAACTGGAATAAACTGTCATTGAGACTGGCTGCTATTAATGTTAAAACAAAAAGGTAGTGGGAGGAGTTACCGACTTAGCTGCTCTCCAGTGTGCTACACGTTATCCGCGAGGAAGTGGCGTGAAGCCACGAAATGCGTTGAGCGCATGGCCCCTAAACATGTCTGGGCACACTACATTTGGATTTTAAGTATGCCTAATAAATTTCTATTTTAATGAACTACTTCTGGCCTCCACTGGTGCTCCGTGTTCTACAATTTCTGCTATTAATGTTACCCACAGGAGACAAAAATACTTTTGTTTTTCTATATGTTTTGGCAGTGTATTTTTCTTCTTATACTAGCCTCTAGTACAGTATAACTCTGCCAGGATATGATTAATTCTCATTATTGCCAGAGTGGATACAAGGATATATATTTAAGTTCTTAATTATGGGAGTCCTTGCTGTACCCACTTATAATTGCAAGCACAGTACCCCACTTATAATATACATGTAGGAATAGCTCAAGTTTGCTTAGTTCCCTTCTGTTCTTTCTACTCCTCTGCCTCAGATGTTTCTGTCTTTCTTATGCTATGCTTTACAGTTATTTAATTATGGTCATTATGCATTTCTTCCTCTCCTACTTCCCTCCAATTTTTGTTCCCATTGTTTTCATTTCTCATAAAGTCCATTTTGTTCCCCAATCTTTCATGCATCCCCCACCCGATTTTTTGTGTCCCCACCTCTTTTATGGGGTATGACACATACTGTATTATCTGGAATGCTTGGGATTTAGGGATTTCCGGAGTTGTGGTCTATCTGTAATCTGCCCTGTTACTTTTTTCCCAGAGATACTTTGGGCTTGTGTATGGACAGTGTAGTCAAATATTTTGATTCGGGTATACTGTACAATGAGCAATGGCAATGGGATGTGCCACCATCCTACAGTAATCCCAATTCCCAGGAATTGCTTGGGTAATTTCAGGTTTTAAGCATGTATGGTATACCTATATCAAAGGATTTGATGATACTTTACATACACAAGCCCAAGTCAACACAAAGGGGCAAATTCACTAACCATCGCAAATTCGCCAGCGACGGCTTCACAGCTTCACTTCTCCAGGCGAAAATTTGCCAGGACAATGCTAATTCACTAAAATGAGAAGTTGCATCCAGGGCGCCGAATGATGAAGAAGTTTCGCTAGCATTAATTCGGAAAGCAAAGCAAAGTTGCGCTAGCGTTGGCTAATTTGCATATGGCGGGAAGTTAAATTTCAATGGAAGTATATGTTGCAGCAAATACATTACACTACACAAGCCCAGGGAGCCTTAATAAAAGAAAATAGAGTTGTTATATTGCCCTACACATGAACCCAGTGTATAGTTTATGTGCCCTATGTAAGGAAATGTAGGGGGGAGCCGGTACCCTAAAAAAAATTACGATCTTTTGCAGCCTTTCACCCTGAAAAACTGAAAAGTCGCCAGCGGTTTTTTTTTCACATTTTTTTTGAGGAACTCCTATCAACTCTATTGCACTTCGCCTGGTCTGAGGTGGCAAGGCAAGTCTGGCGCAAGAGGTAACGTTCATTAAAATCAGCATCTTAGTGAATTTGCGTAGTTATGTCCATTCGCCAGAGCAAAAATTCCCCTGGTGTCAGAGTGGGAAGTAGCACTAGTGTCTAGCTCCTTTGCTAGCGAATTTATACCAGCGCCCATTAGTAAATCAGTGAAGTCCCGAAATGACGTCACGCTGGCGAATTTTCACCAGCGTTAGTCACTTCGCCCTTTAGTAAATTTGCCCCAAAGGATCCCTGTTAAAAAAAAATATGACGTATGACTGTTACTTCCCCCAAGCTGGAAATTCACATATTCATATTCCCCCCTAAAAGTAGCACTAGCTTGGGGGAAAGAAACACAGATATATGTGTGGGTCCACCCTCAGAATTAGCCTTGTCTTGTTTCAAACTGTGTGGATGGAACACCTGTATATTAATTTTTATTTGATTATTCTTATTAGAAAATCAATCACATACATTGTTTTGGATAAATGTTGTGATTTAGAAGACAAATATCACACAAAACACAGTTTGATGGGTCTAATTGTACTTTGTATCCCTTGAAACAGCCTTGTGTTGTTCTGTAACAACAAATTATTCCCACCTTCACCATTTCTTGTACAACTCCAGAAAAAGATAACGATTTAATAAGAAACGTCCCTAACCTGTAATCCCTGCTGTGTGTGCATTCCCCACTAATGCCAAGTCAGTGAATGTTCTGGGAGTATAACTCTCACTATCTAAACTCAGTTGTGCAGTGTTGGCTGTCTCTTACTGCATTGCAGTATATCTCCTGCTTTCAAACACAGAGTTTAGCATTTTAATACCAGAGTTTTACCCATAACCCCTTAAATGTTTATAACATCTGCAGAATAGCATCTTGGTGATCTTTTTGACAGAAAAAGGGTAGACAAAAAATAAAATTTTGATTACAATAATGCTGCTGCCCTGTTAATTTACATTACCACTTTATGTTCATTTTGTAATAGGTGGCACATCATACTATGCAAGCTGCAACATAATCAAAATTTTGTGTCTTCTTATATACATAATAATAATAATATTTTTCTGTTTATTGCCCTATATCTTGAGCTTCGGTTTTTTAATGTACTCACTACAGGAATGAGCAAAAAACAAAGCTCTAACTGTAACAGCAAGTCGTATTGGAGTAAGAGACGCAGCTCTGTCAATTGATTTGTTGGTCTAACCGAGCATGTATATAATCCCTTGGTCTGTTTGTGAACACAGTCAGGAGGGACTTCCATCATTTAAAAGGAACAAAATCCTTCATCTACAAACAGGAGTATGTTGAAGTCGATGTGGAGCTAGCTTCAAATGGGCATGCTCAGTGTGATCTCAGAGAAGAGGAACTAAAGTGGCTCAAGATGCTGCTCGCCAACCCTTGGCCTTCACTACTCAGATTTATAGAAGACTGTAGAGGAAATGGCTGTGTTTTGGAGGTCCTAGCCGGTGCCGTTTGGAAGGGGGAGGGTGGATTTTAGAGGGAGACCAGTTATCACAAAGGGTTTCATTTTTTTCCAAAATTAATGTTTTGGGATAATTCCATATGATTGAAAAAACGTTTTATGATAGAAAAATGTATTAATTATGGCTTGTTTTTGTGTAGTTTTCCTTAAAGGGATACTGTCATGGGAAGAAATGGGTTTTTTTCCAAAACGCATCTGCTCCAGCAGAATTCTGCACTGAAATCTGTTTCTCAAAAGAGCAAACAGATTTTTTTATATTTAATTTTGAAATCTGACATGGGGCTAGATATATTGTCAGTTTCCCAGCTGTCTCCAGTCATGTGACTTGTGTTCTGATAAACTTCAGTCATTCTTTACTGCTGTACAAGTTGGAGTGAAATCATCCCACTCCCATCCCCCAGCAGCCTAACAACAGAACAATGGGAAGGTAACCAGATAGCAGCTTCCTAACAAAAGATAACAGTTGCCTGGTAGATCTAAGAACAGCACTCAATAGTAAAATCCAGGTCCCACTGAGAAACATTCAATTGCATTGAGTAGGAGAAACAACAGCCTGCCAGAAAGCAGTTCCATCCTAAAGTGCTGGCTCTTTCTGAAAGCACATGACCAGGCAAAATGGCCCGGGATGGCGCCTACACACCAATTTAAAACTAAAAAAATACACTTGTTGGTTCAGGAATAAAATTTAATATTGTAGAGTGAATTTTTTGCAGTGTAAACAGTGTCATTTAGAAATAAAAACTACATCTTAAAAATCAGGACAGAATCCCTTTAAATTCAAGAACTGGTTTGTGAAATATGTTTATATAAGAAACAGAACTTAACCATATTCGTTCATTTTCATTAGCAGTATTTTATATTCTTTTTTTTTGGTGTGATGAGCATAATAGTGGGTTTTTGTAAAATGCCTGCAAGATGACTCAGTGTTGATAATTTTTCTCTTAACTGAGAGTGTGGAGTGGGCATTCTAATGGCTTACTGACAACAATATTTCATAAAAAAAAAAACTAAATTATTTTACAGAATAAGCCATCTTTTTTTACCACTGACACTAAAAGCTTGCACACTGTATATACCCTTAAGCCTTACGTGGCACTGTCTGTCTGATGTCCTTTTTATGAGCTAAAAAGTGAAGTTGGATAAATTCTTCTTCATATTAATGAAAACTGACCCTCTGTCTCTTTATGGGGTATATTTATCAAAGAGTGAAGTTAATAGTGAAGTTCCGCCACTAGAGTGAAATTCCTCCATTCATTTCTATGCGATTTTTATAGGCGTATTTATCAAAGGGTGAAATTTCACTTTCACCCATTGATAAATACGCCTTTCAAAATACCATAGAAATGAATTGAGAGCTGCGGAATTTCACTCTAGTGGCAGAACTTCACTCTTTGATAAATTTACCCCCATATGTTTTACTCTCTATGTTAAGCCAGTCACATGTATCTCAAGCAAGAGTATAGTAAATGTATATGAGGCATTCAGATAAAAGATACCAGGTACCAGAAAAGAGAGACCTCCAAATTGCTATTAATATTTACTGGGATATGTAATACGTTTTCCCAGATGCAGTTACTGATAGCAATCAATCAGCAGGTAGCATTTAATGGTCATCTGTTTAAAAGCAAACAATTTATTGGCTGCTATGATTTATTGCTCCTGGGCAACCTTAGTGATTGTTATTACATTTGGGTGGTAAAGTAGACTTTTTGATTCCAAATCTATTCTACTACACAATATTCCAGACCACTATTTCCAAGTAAGAACAAACTGTTTGTGTTCTGGTGACAGTGCACCTTAAAGTGTATAAACACAAGTGTCTCCTTACATTCACATTGTGTTCATGTTAAGCCACATTAGGGGGCCGATTCACTAAATTCGGGTGAAGGGTTAGAATAAAAAAAACTTCGAATTTCGAAGTTTTTTTTGGGTACTTCGACCATCGAATTGGTTAAATTCGTTCGAATTCGATCGAAGTCGAACGAAATCGAACGATTCGAAGTAAAAATCATTCGACTATTCGACCATTCGATAGTCGAAGTACTTGCCCTTTAAAAAAAACTTCGACCCCCTACTTCGGCAGATAAAACCTACCGAAGTCAATGTTAGCCTATGGGGAAGGTCCCCATAGGCTTGCTAAGCTTTTTTTGATCGAAGGATTTTCCTTCGATCGTTTGATTAAAATCCTTCGAATCGTTCGATTCGAAGGATTTAATCGTTCGATCGAACGAAAAATCCTTCGATCGTTCGATCGAATGTTTAGCGCTAAATCCTTCGACTTCGATATTCGAAGTCGAAGGATTTCAATTCGAGGGTCGAATTTCGAAGTATTTTTAACTTCGAAATTCGACCCTTAGTGAATCTGCCCCTAGCTGTCAGCTCTTCTCTGCCTATGTGTCTATGCGTGCACCATTTACAAAAATTGCTAGAACACTGAGGGGCAGTCGAAAATTCGCCAGCGTCCACTTTGCACCCAGCACAACACTTCGCCAGGCGAAAATTTGCTCAAACAACACCAATTCACTAACATGCAGAGTTTTGTACTGGGCACCAATTTTTGCTAGCGGTACTTCGGTAATGTGAGCATTTCAAAGCTAAGATACGCTAGCGTTCATTTCTGCCTAGAGAAATACTTTACATTTACACTGTTTATTACACAAGTCCAGGGAACCTTAATAAAGACAATATAGTTGTTATAATGCCCTACACATGAGCGTACTGTATAGTATAGTATAATGTTCTATATGTTAGAAAATATATGGAGAAAACCGGTTACAAAAAAAAAAATTTTAAGGACTTTTGCAGCCTATCACTCTGAAAAAAGGAAAAGTGGTCAGCCTTTTTTGAACTTTGATCTATGCACTCCATTGCACTTCGCCTGGTCTGAGCTGGTGAAAGAGGTAACATTCAGTAAAATCCCCATTTGCGGATTGTTGCCTGGCGATAGAGTGTGAAGTACTGCTAGGGCCTGTCTCTTTCGCTAGCGAATTGGCGCCTGCACCTTATAGTAAATTGGCGATTTCCCTGCAGGCGGTAACGCTAGCAAATTGTCGCTAGCGTTAGCCACTTCGCCCTTTAGTAAATCTGCCCCTTAAAGCAGAAAAAACTGTCTTGGCCCCCCATCTGACATATACTGAAGAGAGGGCAGAGAGAGAGAGAGAATGATTGCCTTTTTGTGTGTACTTAATGGAATAGGCTAATTATAGGTTTACAGTTTCTAAATTATTCAGATCTTTTGGTTCTAAAAATAGTTTCATCTAAAAGTGTTTTTAAAATACTGATCAATCATCACTAAATGCACTAGGACTAGGTTCTGTGCAAGAACAAGCTGAGTATGGAACCAATCATGTGCTTGCCTTAAGGTGGCCATACACGGGCCGATAAAAGCTGCCGACAGACCGTGTCGGCAGCTTATTGGCCCGTGTATGGGGCCCCCGACGGGCTTCACCGATCGTGATCTGGCCGAAAGTCGGCCAGATCTCGATCGGATGGAACAAAAAATCCCGTTGGATCGCGCCCGCATCTATTCGTTGATGCGGTCCCGCGATCCAAACGCCCGTTAGGCATCGTTAGGATCCGATCGTTGGGCCCTAGGGCCCACTATCGGATCAGCCCGATATTGCCCACCTCAAGGTGGGCATATCGGAGGGAGATCCGCTCGTTTGGAGACATCGCCAAACGAGCGGATCTCTCCATGTATGGCTACCTTTACTTTCACTTCTTATGCCACATACTTTTTCTTTGCATTCCATTAAGTCAAAATCCACAATGAAAAAGTATTCTTTGTCCATGCCACCCCCACATCATTTAAACAGAAAATGCTGCTGGGAAATGGATTGCCAGTGTGATTTATTTGCCCTTTTGATACACCCATTTTTAATAAGTTCTAGTAAAACAAAACAGAATTTAAAAAAAAAAAATCTCATTGCTGTATTTGCACTAAAACCTTGCTTGCTTCTGGGTAATGTCAAACGTCCAAAATTACATTTCTACCAGGATTAATGTTAATTGCCAGTAGTAAAACATTAGCAAGGCAACTTTCGGGCTATTACACAATCCATATGTTTAACCACCAGCTATTTACATTAAGGCCAGTAGAAATGTAACTTCAGCCATTTAGTCGCCTGCACTGGAGAAGATAAGGCAATGGTGACATAATGTCCCATCTGTCAGGGCCCTTAAGGCAGCAGTACATAATTTAATCATTGCTGATAATTCTGCCTCAGTGATATGGTCATGTATAACACCTGCATGGGGCTGAGTTTCAGCAGACAGTCCTGTGATCAGAGTGCAGATGGTCGGCCAAGGCTTTCTCTTTCTAGGTGAATGGATCATTTCAAAATGCATAAGCAGCAGCTTCCTTTCCTTGAACTCAGCTTCCCTATTTGTGTATAAACCCTTTCACAACCAGCCATACAGAGCAAGATCTGCTTCTCTACAAATCAAGCACATCTTTGACCCATATAGCCTTCTATGTGGTGGCTGAATCAGGCTGGCCTGAACAATAAGCTCCAAAGCCAACTATCCAATCACATCACACAATTATTAATCGTAGAGGGCATTATTTTTGGGGCATCTACAAGAGACAATGGACTACTAACTGACTATAAAGGTGGCCATAGACGTAACAATTACGATCTTTCTTGGAAAAGATCTTTCCAAGAAAGATGGTTCATTTCAATACACACGTGTAGAGCTGAATTGTCAGATATAAAGGTAGATATACGGGAAGAAACAATAGAATTCTACCTGTATCTGACGATTCAGCAACAATGGCCGATGTTTGGGTCCCTTCAAAGGCAACCGATGAAAATTTTCCATCCAGCCCGATTGACGAGCCGACCGATATCCAAGTCTTCTGCCGATATCGGTCCGCTCTTTTTCCACCATACACGCAACGAATATCAGACGAAAATTAGTTTCGCACGATATTATCTGTGCGTCTATGGCCACCTTAAGAAAAATATTTGTTCAACTTATGACTATGTCTATTTCTATAGGCACCTATTTTTTACTATTATTCTAGAAAATAATACTATTATCCTAATATGGTCTGTTTGTCAAATGAATTCCCTTATATATATAAATTTGTACCACCTCACGTGGTCCACGTGGACAATTAACAAATTCCTCTCATAACAAGACCCCTAAGAATTATATCCCTGATCTACTGAGTCCATATTGCTCCAAGGCAATATGCTATTACCCTGATTTGATCAGATTTCTGGTTGGCACGGAATACATAATTCAGAGAAAGTAATGGGTTAAGCATTTCCCTGAAGAATGAGGATCACATTCCAAGATGCTGTGCTACAGAAAGTCTGGCAAAAGAAGAAACTTTCTGAGCAAGGTATTCAAACTTTAACTGGTCAGAACTAAAGAAGTAATAGAGCTATGGGGTCTGTTATCTGGAATCACTAGGACTTGGAGCTTTCCAAATACGCATAAGAATTGTTTGCTTTAACAAGACTAAAGGTAGCCATAGATGCAAAGATCCTATTGTACGAATCCTCGATTAATTTTTCGTCTGGCGGACATCGGTCGTTTGGTCGATCGCACAGGTTTGATTTTGACCCGACCAATCCTGCCGGAGGCCATTGCGTATCGTAATCGGATCGTTCAGCCATATGGTCGAGCGTTCAGATTACCCCCCAATATAGCCATGCTCGTTAATGGCATATCGGGGAACGATCCGCTTTTTTGGCGATGTCGCCAAACAAGCGGATCTTTGCGTCTATGGCCACCTTTAGAAAACTTGGAAATTGGCAATGCCATATTTCTCATTTCCCTTGGTAATGGGTTTCTGGATAATAGACACCTTTATCAATAAACAACTGTCATCTAATATGTAAGCAAAGACAAATCCCAATAAGTGTTTTTTTCATATAAGAATGTTTATATTTTATTATGCATTATTCGGGAAATGTAATAAAATTTGCAAAGAGCTAAACTTTGTGATTAAATTTGCCTGTCGCAATGTAATATTCTTCATTAGGCTTTTATTAGTGAGGGGGGAATTTATTCCACAGGAATGGATTTGCTGCAAATTTCTGCATTGCCACACCCACAAATGTTTTCGCAAAACTGTAGATAAAAAGTTACCATGGAAAATTTGGCACAACAAAAAAGAATTGGCGCCCGTTAACTTGCATTTGGACAAAAGAGTCAACACGTATGAAAATTGTCGCTCATGTCAAAATGATCATGCATCAAAATAATTTTGATGCTCGTTAACTTGAATGCTGTTTGTGAATTTTTCACCGTTTTGCAAATTTTTTTTTATGAATGATTTTTTCACTAGCAACCAATATTACATTCCCACTATGTATTTCTTATTTGTACTCCATTTTACTTTTATTACTAGAGCAATTAACAGAAAACTTTTATATCTCATACTTAGTAGCAAATATGTTGTGTTATAAGTTGCTCTCTATAGTAGATATGGCAAACACAACATTAAGGGGGTTATTTATCAAAGTCCAATTTTATCTCCACATTTTCTGCTAAAAACTCCGATCAAATCCGCTAGGTTTTTTTATGCTTATTTATTATTCAATTTTCCTGAAAATTTGCTTTGCGGGGAAAAAAATCTTATTTCCCGATTTTTTCGGGGTTTTTCACCTGAAAACTACAATTTCTTATGCTTTTTTGCCCAAGAACTCTGAAAACTTTGGGGTATTGCACGAAACCCAGCGCACACCAAAAAGATCTTTGGGACTTCTCCCATTGACTTATATGCAACCTCGACAGGTCTGAGATGCCCGATTTTCAGATTCTGACTTTTCCATCCTCGGGGTTTAATAAATTCTGAAAAATTTGTGATTTTTTTAAAAATGAGATTTTATTTAAAAAATCACAAATTTTTCGGGATTTTTGCATTTGGAGTTTATTAAATAACCCCCTAAGAAACTGAGTGAGAGTAGAGAATATTAATGCAACACAGTTTTCATGCAGAATACATTCCTGTTTAGGTAGTTTATGAAGCAAATCCCCTCACCTTGATAAGCGCATCCAGCTCTTGCTGTGTGACACAGGGATGATTGAAGAGGAAATCCGCTTTTTCTTGTGCTATGGTGCTTTTCTGGCTGCTTTCAAATGGCTGCTCAAGAGCCCGGAAGACAAGACCACCAGTCACCAAGTAAACCACCACCACAACAAAAATTGCCAAAACTGTTTTCCACTTCATGACTGAGCGCAGGCCACTGGTTGCGTTGTCCATAGTGCTTACCAAAGTAGCCCGGGAGCATACAGACATTCTAGGGGTGGCAGTTGGTGTAGGGTGATGATGATGCCCGTTTGGCTTTGGTTCAGATGGAGGTTCGGGCGGTGGGGCTGGGGAGGGAACAGCCGAGGGTACCGCCACTGTAAATGAAATAGAAAATACCAGACGTTAACTGCAACTGAACCTATGGACTCATGTTGTCTATGGCTGGAACAAACAGTATGGATTTATTTGAATATAGTGATGCCATTTTGTCTAGCTATTAATCAATGTCTTTTGTGTCAATGTGCTAAAAATTCTTTTGTCACCACTACAAGCCTATTTATGCTTTGTCTAGTTGTCATGCACCAGAGAGCAATACAACGTATTTCTTACACACTTTAATCAATAGGTATTATGAGGTAGCAAGGCCATTGGAAAAGCTTCTGTGACCTTAGCACACATCCCCAAATAGAAAAGTCACACGTAATCCAGCAAACCCCTACACCCATATATACTTGTGTATTATACTTGTGTATATATAATTGAGAGTTTTATCCTCTTTAATATAATGTATATTATTACATTAAAAGCCTGAGAACCAGTTGCACATAAGCACCACTACCTGACTGATGCCCTGCAATCTATTCACCTAAAGATTTAATCAATTTTAATTATCAGCACTGATTAACAGTCGCTCAAAGCAAAAACATTTGATTAATTGCCACTTCCTGATTTAGAGAATGAAAATATTAAACATTACTGCAAAGATAGTGATGCAAACAGATGCAAATGCAAGAGTTCATGCATTATAGACACGTGCACAGAATTCATAACAGAATACATTGTTACCCAGAGCTTTATTTCAGCAGCACAAAAGGGCTTGATATGTAGTCCCCAGTACCTATATATTGCAATATCCAAGAAAAGCAAACACTGCAGTGCACATATATAACACTTTGGGTCAAATTCACTTACCTCCAAAAATTCGCCAGCAATGGCTTCGCTCACAGCGCAACACTTCGCCAGGCGTAGATTCGCCAGGACAATGCTAATTCACTAAAATCCAAAGTTGCGTCCAGAGCGCTGAACGTTGATGAAGTTGCGCTAGCGTTATTGTGCCAAGCGAAGCGAAGTTGCACTAGTGTTGACTTATTTGCATACGGTGGGAAGTTAACATTCAATGGACGTATATGGTGCAGCAAATAAAATAAAATAAAGTTATTATATTGCCCTACACATGAGCCCAGTGTATAGTTTATGTGCCATATGTTAGAAATGTAGAGAGGAAGCTGGTTACTCTCTTTTTCAACCTATCACCCTGAAAAAGGAAAAGACGCTAGCGTTTCTTGGGACATTGAAAGATTTTCAACTATTTTTTTAGGAAGTCCTATCTACTCTATTGCACTTCTCCTGGTCTGAGGTGTTGAAGACAATTCTGGCAAAAGAGGTAACGTTCAGTAAAATCCGCATCTTAGTGAATTTGCGTAGTTACCTCCATTCGCCAGAGCACAAATTTGCCAGGCGTTAGGGAGCGAAGTACCGCTATCTCCTTCGCTAGTGAAGTTACACCAGTGACCATTAGTAAGTACCGAAATGACGTCATGCTGACGAATTTTCACCCACGTTAGTCACTTTGCCCTTTAGTAAATTTGCCCCATAGTACCACACAGGCTATCTCTTACCTTGGGAGATCAATTGCCCAAAAAAGAGGCGATTTGTCGCTTGGCGACTAATCTCCCCCAGTAGCTAGGTCTGCCACCACCCTAAGGATTAGTTCACCTGAGGAGATTCGGGGAGATTTTGCCGCCTGGCGACTAATCGCCTCGTCTTCTGGGCGACAATCTCCTCGAACCGCCTCCTCGTGTCTTCCCATCCGCTATAATGAAAAGTCACCTGTGCTAAAGCCCAAAGCTTCCTCGTGAGGCAGCTTCAGGCGACTTCTGAAAATGCAGCACCGCGTGTGCTTTAGCGCAGGTGACTTTTCATTATAGCGGATGTGAAGACACGAGGAGGCAGTTCGGGGAAATTGTCGCCCAGAAATCGAAGCGATTAGTCGCCAGGTGACTAATCTCCTCGAATCTTCTTGTGTGAACTAACCCTTAGGGGAGATCAATTGCTCAATGAAGAGACAATTTATTGCTGGGAGACTAATCTCCCCCAGTCTCCACGTCTGCCACCACCCTTAAATATATCAACTAGGAGCAAAATGCTGAACTTGATGTTAGCTACAAGAACATTGCCCAAGCAAAAATACATATATTCAGCAGCGTTTTAGCGATTGGCTGCTAAGCATCACCTACTCCTGGGCCTTAACCACAGTCACCATTTGGATTTCCATGTATGTGATTAAATCATTTCAGATCAGTAACGGATGTTTAATGTTTAATATACACATAAATTATAATTTCAAAGTGGTGTGCAAAGGGACATTAAAACGATTGAGTGTAGTTTAAAGAAACAGTAGTGATGGGCGAATAAATTTGCCTGGCACGAATTTCAGCGTTTCATCGCCAGTGAATAAATTCTCGAATCTCCCGTGAAAATTCAGATTTTCACAGTTTTTTAGTGAAAACCTTCAAATTTCACGATTTTTGAGTGAAATACTTCAAATTTCATGATTTTTGAGTGAAATCCTTCAAATTTCCCAATTTTTGAGTGAAATCCTTCACATATCATGATTTTTTAGTGAAAACCTTGAAATTTCATGATTTTTGAGTGAAACGTTCGATTTTCACGATTTTTTGTGAAAACCTTCAAATTTCACGATTTTTGAGTGAAATCCTTCAAATTTCAAGATTTTTGAGTGGAATCCTTCTAATTTCACGATTTGTGAGTGGAAACCTTTGAATTTCACGGTTTTTATGGAACTTTCCGATTTCACGATTTTTCGCCATTTTGCAGGAAATTCGCAAATTTTTCGGTGAAGCGAAACAGGAGAAATTCGACCATCACTAATAAACAGCCCTTTCACTAAAATGCATGTTATGTTATTTTACCTACACTGGAAGAATATACAAACTAGAGGATCAGGCCCAGATTTGTAGAAAGGCCACCTAGGCCCGGGCTTAGGGCGGCAGGATTTTAGGGGGGCGGCATGCTGCCTAACCACACCCACATTGGTTCAAAAACACTGGGGATGCGCTGGAGATACAATCATTTTTTAAATTTCCCGTGGGCCAATCCCCATTGCTGCAGTCCAGATAATTGCACAAATAAAGGGGAGGGGACAGGAGCAACGAACGCCAGTGGGCCTAGGGGTGCCCATTACATAAATCAGGCCCTGTAGATGATAAACTGGAGCACACCAGGATTATCTACATAATATATGGGTGAGTTTACAAGTTTGACTAAAATATATATATATGTATATTATATAATAATGTATGTGTAGATTATTTCTTGAGATGTACTACTGATGTCTCCCCCTCATAAATTGCTTTTTAAATTCAGTAGCATGTTTTTTTTGCTTTTTCATTTTGTGTATCTATTCTTAGTAAGAAACAATGACAAGAGAACATATTTCTGGACTTGGATTTGCAGAACAAGGAACAGGCACAAATGCATTTGTTCCTTAAATGAGCTCAGTGCTGTAGGGCAGTGTTTCTTAAACGGAGTCTCGCTAGGAAATCTCCTGAGACTTAAATGAAAAAATGTCTGTAACTACTACAGCAGAGCCTGCCCTAAGTGCCAAAATTGTATTTTATTTGTTCTATTCTAGTTTATTAATTATTTGCCTTCTTCTTCTGACTCTTTCCAGCTTTCAGATAGGGGTCACTGACCCCATCCAAAAAACAAATGTTCTGTAAGGCTACAAATGTATTCTTATTGCTACTTGTTATTACTCGTCTTTCTATTCATATTCTTGTATCTTATCCAATCAATGCATGGTTGCTAGGGGAATTAGGACCCTACCAACCAGATTTCTCAAATTGTGACCTTGGAGAGCTGCGGAATAGAAATCGAAATAACTCAAAAACCACAAATGATAAAAAATTAAAACCAATTGCAAATTGTCTCAGAATATCACTCTCTACATCATACTAATAGTTCATTTAAAGGTGAACAACCCCTTTGAGTCTACTAGAAAATCATATAAACATTAAATAAACCCAATAGGCTGGTTTTGCTTTATTTTTGAAAATTTTGATTATTTGGATAAAATGGAGTCTACGGAAGATGGTCTTTCCGTAATTTTTAGCTCTCTGGATAATGGGTTTCTGGATAACGGATCCTATACTTATGTATTAAAGAGGTGAAGTAGCAACCCTAAATAAGATGTAAAGTTTAAATATGTGTAAAGTTGGTTAGATAAGTATATGTAACTGGAAAATGCATGCAAACATCCCATTATGCCAATTAGTGATGTGCAGGTCAGGGTTTCCCTGACCCGCACCCGACCCTAACCCACCCTGCTACAACCTGCGCCCACACCTGCTTCCGGGGTCCTTTTATAGACCCACGCCGCCCGCCAATGACGTCACAATGACGTCACAAAAAGGCGGGCAAGCAGACGCGAGACTATAAAACCGGAACCCAGAAGTCGGATGCCGGCATTTGAAGGTGGCCACGAGGAGCACTGTGAGGTTGACCCGAATCCGCCCGACCCGTGGATCCCGTGGGTATCGGGTCGGCCCGCACATCACTAATTTCAATCATCTAGAAAATATGTTGGTTTATCTGTTATACCTGAATCAAGTGTTCCACCACAAAGCAGCCACTTCCTCCTTACAGACAAAGTTTACGTTGCCAATTAACGTCCATTCACTGAGTACCACAAGAAAACACCATTCATACACCTTTCTGTTACACACCACTTACCAAGCTGTGCACTAGTAACCTTGACTGCAAAGGACATTGGATTGTCAGCAATTGATTCAGATGGGTGATAAGCAAAAGTGTCGCTGATACCGTATTAGCCGTCTGAATTGGCCTATTCTATCAAATTTACTTCTACAACAACATCTGGAAGTGCTGCAAGAACACAAACAGCTACAGGGATGCATATTACTTAGCTACAAAAACACACACTGAAAAGTAGATTATGCTTTGCATTTTTGCAGATTGCCATTTGTTAATCTTAATTATACTTTTTTTTAGGGGGGATATTTATCAAAGTCCGAATTTATCTTAAAATTTTCTGCTACAAACTCCAATCAAATCCGCTCGGGTTGTATGCTCTTATTTATTTTTATTTCATGATTTTCACAATTTTTTCTTCATCCGATCTTTGTGATTTTTTCAGATTTTTCACCCGAAAACGTTGGGTATTGCACAAAACCCAGCGCATTTTAAAAAATCATTGGGACTCCTCCCATTGACTTATATGCAACCTCGACATGTCTGAGATGCCGGGTTTTCCAATTCTGACTTTTCCATCCTCGGGGTTTAATAAATTCCCAAAAATTTTTTTTAAAAGTCTGATTTTTATTAAAAAAAAATCACAAATTTTTCGCAATCCCCTTAGTATGTAGTAGAGAGTGCTATTCTGAGACAATTTGCAATTGGTTTTAATTTTTTATTATTTGTGGATTTTCAGTTATTTAGCTTTTTATTCAGCAGCTCTCCAGTTTGCAGATTTCAGGTTCAAATTACCCTAGCAAACATGCATTGATTTGAATAACAGACTGGAATATGAATAGGAGAGGACCTGAATAGAAAGATGGGTAATAAAAAGTAGCAATAACAATAGATGTGTAGCCTTACAGAGCATGTGTTTTTAGAAGGGGTCAGTGACCCCCATTTGAAAGCTAGAAGAGGAAAAAGGCAAATAATTAAAAAACTATAAAAAAAAATAATATGCGGGTGCACATCCTGCGCCCAGGCCCGCAAGCATTTAGTTCCGTTATTGTAAGGCATTTACATATCTGCGCAATATCCATGCAGCTACATACAACTCCATCTATAACAACATACTAGATTTCCACTGTTATATCACAAAAGCAGAATATTCACCCACCAGAACACAATCATTCACAAAGAGGGAAAGAGCAAACTGCACAAACATGAAAAAGAAGGAATTTCCTATAATAATGGTGTGTGTTTTTCTCCATTGAGATTTTTGTCCTAAAAAAATAAAAAATGTCATTATTCCAAGAAACACACGTTATTCCTCTTATTGCTTTTCTGTTGGTCTGGTTCCTTTTTGTTGCACTTGTCAGTAATTCCCTAGAGACATTGTGGTAGTGTTCTGAAATGGATTACAGGGTGGTTTTCTTGGTTTGTCAGGCTCAGGTTCCTCTCTGGGTGACATTTTGATATATACTGCAGTCTGCACACCAGACCATTTATTGGAAAGGCTGAGAAATGCTAAACTGCCAGCACCACAGGGAACAATTTGTGGGGAAAACACATGAATGAAAATACAAAGCACATTAAGGGGATTATTTATTTAAAAAAACTATTTACAAAAAGGGCATTCAGTGTCTGACATAGTGTAGGTTGGGGTAGACTTACCCAAATAAATGGGGGTCCAGGTGCTCAAGCCTCAGACCTTAATGTCACGACCGGCACCCGATACCAGAACAAATGCCAAGCACACTGGTCTCGGCTCGGCTTCACCAGTAGTGTGACCACTGTTGTGCTTCGGGAGGAGCCCTCAGCTTACTTGGGTGCCACCTGGACTTAAGGAGGGGTGCATGGCAAGATGTTCTGGCTGGCGAAGGGCACGTCAGTTAGCAGAGTCTTTTGGGCCGAAGGTCACGGTACAAATGGAGCAGGCAAGAGAATCGTCAGACAAGCAGAGTCGAGGCAGGCGGATATCAGAATCGTCAGGCAGGCAAGGGTCAAACCAGGTTGTCAATCAAGGGGTTAAGCAGGAAGAGTTGTCGTAGGCAGGCAAGGGTCAGGATACAGATTTCAGAATAGTCAGGATACAGGCAAGGTCAAACACGGATAATCAGACAGACGAGATTCAGATCAGATGCACAAGGCTCAGGCAACCACTAGAAACAAGTTCTATCATGGGCACTGGCTGGGGATCAGAATGGGCCTTAAATACAGTCAAATTTTGCGACAAAACGTGCGCAAATGCGCACTGGCGTAATCACGCCAGCGCGCCTGTACCTTTAAGAGGCGCGCCCTAAGGATCAAGATGGCAACGGCACCGGAGAGGAAGAACCAAGCGTCGAAGAACCATGCGCCGGGCGTCCCCGCCGCACAGGTAACTGGCTGGGGATCAGAATGGGCCTTAAATACAGTCAAATTTTGCACCAAAACGTGCGCAAATGCGCGCTGGCGTGATTACGTACCTGTACCTTTAAGAGGCGCGCAGGCGCGCCGCGCGCGCCCTAAGGATCAAGATGGCATCGGAGAGGAAGAAATCAGATGCACAAGGCTTAGGTGCACAAGGCTTAGCAAAAAGCCTTTTTGCTGTGATGTTTTTTGCCTAAATAAATACTTTTTTTACTGCATCAACTTGTGGAGTGTGGTCTGGATTGTGCCAACCTTTTTCTATTTTGCTGTTATTTATTAACGTCCATATTTTACTCATTGGAAAAAAACTATTTTTAGTGGAAAAAAACTTGAATTTTTTGTGATTTATTAAACCCCGGGGGCAGGGTCGGACTGGTGGGTGCATGGCCCACGCCGTGCCCCCACGCCCTGCCGCTACCCCCCCCAGCGTGCATAAATTAAACCTACCTTCAACACTTCTGGGGAAGAAGATCAGAGGGGTGGGGGAGCATTGGCGAACATCGGGTCTGGACCAGTGGGGCCAGGGGCCACCAGGTTTTTTCCCTGTGTCCAGCCGAGCCTGCCCCGGGGGTGTTAAGAGTCCGAATAGAAAAGTACTCCAACCTAGACCTGACAAGTTCATGTAGAATGTAGCCTATAATTAAGTGCGCACGAAACGTGTAAGGCCACCCTCTGAGATGTTCCTTTTGGCGTAATAAAACAGTTTTTATTTGCATCATATTTTGGAGTGAAGTCCAGTTTTCTGTGCCAGCCTACAAGTGAATTGAAAATGTATTATATTACTTCCCCAAGCTGAAGGTCTGGGGCTTGAGCACCTGGACCCCCTGTTAGTATTGGTAAGTGTACCTGTACAAGTCTAAAATTCTGGTTACCCCATTTCTCTTGTTACCCCTTTTATATAATATAAGTTCATGTAGACGTCAGTGGCAGATATCCCGAAGGTATACTGATTTGTGCGCTGGGTTTCTGAAAAAGTCACGGTATTCGGGAGTCAAATCTGAAAAGTCGCAGTATTTGGCCAGTAAATACAAAAAAAGTCATGGTATTCAGGAGTCAAATCAAAAAAAGTAGTGGATTTTTTCACAATTTTATCAAGCAATTTTATCAAACAAGAAATTTCTGGAAAATGTATCGAAAAATAAGGGTGGGTGATCCTCATGAATTTGGTCGGAGTAGTTTTTTGGATTTTTATAAATAACCCCCTAAATATTGACCAATATTTCCAGTATATACATCAGAGGTGTCCAGTCTGCTGCGATACAGCTGCAACTCCCAGCATCCTACCAAAGGCTGTTGAAAGGATTAAACATTATGATATAAAAATAACTGGATACCTTTAGGTTGGATACCCTTTATTTATGTATATCTTTTTCTAAAATGGAGGTTCAAGGCTTTCTGTATTTCCAAGTTTCTTTCTTGTGACGGCAAGCTACACTAAATTAAACTGTCACAATTTCATATTAATTATTGAAGTGCTGCTGCTTTCTTTTCATAAGTTCATTGTACTCAGCAGGAACCTTACTCTGCAAAGAACAGATTTTCTGCTGCGTAGTACACTTTATTTACCTGACTTATTGCAATTGTAACACTTGTAATTGCCAGCAAAAGCAGTAAATAGTCCCACTGCACTGTATAGTAAATTCTGAGTAAGAATTTCACAAGCAGAGCACAAAACTTCTTTTTGGAACACAGACAGACAAAAAGTAGGGGCACAATTTCCAAATGCCAATGCAAGTGCTGGAGCAATAAGCTTAGGAGTAGTAATGGGCGAATTTGTCCCACTTCGCTTGAAAAATTTGTGAATTACCGGCAAAATGGCGAAAAATTTGCGAAACTTGAATTTTTGACACTGGCGTCAATTCACAGGTGTCAAAATCGACTTGCGCCTATTTGTCCAATCGCATTAAAGTCAATGGGCGTGCGTTACATTGTCACTTGCGTTGAAATTGATGCCGGCACCGTAAT
The DNA here is from genome assembly GCA_038501925.1 of Xenopus petersii. Classification (NCBI taxonomy): domain Eukaryota; kingdom Metazoa; phylum Chordata; class Amphibia; order Anura; family Pipidae; genus Xenopus; species Xenopus petersii. The sequence continues at coordinate 85,800,686 of CM076687.1, forward strand.
TGTTGTCGGCGTCAAAAAATCTTTGACACTGATGAAAATTTGCCAGCAAATTCTTGCGGTAGTTTCATGAATTTATTCACCAGCGGCAAAATACGGAATTTCAACGCAAATTTGCGCCTGCCGAATAAATTCACCCATCACTACTTAGGACATGACTCATTAGCTACATTTACAATACATGGCGACTATACATCCGATTCAATTTAAATCCTGTAGTAAAAGTTTCTAGGACAGTTTCTACTACAATTTCTATAGCGTTACCTTCTAGAGCAGCAGCCGATAATGATCAGAAAATGTGATTTTCTATGGGCACGGGCCATTGTTAAAAAGCCCATTCCAAGACATAGAGGGGGGAATTCACAAAAGTGCAGATATTGAGACAAATTAAAAGTGGAGATAAAAGTGTTGGATTTCTCACCAAATTCACAAACCTCTATCTCCACTTTTGTGAATGTGTCTTGTAAAAAAAATTTTAGCTCTCTTTTAAAACAGGTTAGGTAAATTAACTTAATGACTTAAACAAATATACAGTATGATCGTAATAAATCATTCTCTAGACATGTCCTGCCAGCTTTATTGCTGCCTTAGCCAGGATAAGAAAATCATTTATTTATTTGCAATGCAATAAATCCACTATTTTGGATTCGGCCAAACCCCCGATTCCTTCGCAAAAGATTTGGCCGAATGCTGAACCGAATCCTAATTTACTTTCCCATTGTTCTGTTGGGCTTTTGGGGGGGAAAGGGAGGGGGTGATTTCACTCCAACTTGCAGTACAGCAGTAAAGAGTGACTGGAGTTTATCAGAGCACAAGTCACATGACTGGGGGCAGCTGGGAAACTGACAATATCTCTAGCCCCATGTCAGATTTCAAAATGAAATATAAGAAAATCTGTTTGCTCTTTTGAGAAATGGACTTTAGTGCAGAAGTCTGCTGGATCCAGAATAGGACACCAGCGCTCCAGAATTGGATGCCGACCCCTCCCGACCCCCTCCCCTGGTCCTTACAAAAAATTTGGCTCTACACCGGTACCCGGCCCAAAAAAGGTTGGGGGCCACTGCCCTAAGAGACCTGCTTACCTTAAACAGTTACAATTGTTTCTTTGCTTATCTTAAATTGTGACAAATGTATCTAAGTGCACCTACCACATATCTGGGCTCTCTGCCAAAAGTCAATTAAGTTTTAGAAACTTCATATCTTTTTGTGGCTGATCAAAGAGCAAGTCAAAGAGAAAGCCGGGAACTGTCCAGCGAAAAACAGGACACTTGGGAGGTATGTAAGTATAAATATACTGTATATAAATAAATATCACTGATTAAAAGTTGCTAAGAAAAGGACATTCTACAACATACTAAAAGATAACTGAAAGATGAACTACCCCTTTAAAGTATTCCCTTTTTGCATAAGCAACCAGCAGGTGGGAAATTATTCTAATTTATGTACCATACAATTTGTATCACTGTTGACATGCCAATATTTTGCCCTAAAGTGGGACAAAGGTGACAAATGCAGCAGGATTTTTTTGAATAGAAATTGGAATATAAATAAGCAGTACAGGAATCCAGCCATTCTCTTACCTGTATTGCTTGTTTGAGGCTTGCTATTGTAATATCCCTGACATTCCCGAAATTAGTACAATAAGAAACTACCCAGCTAAGTTACAAATAAGAATATCTATAAAAAATCTCAAAAGAGCAATATTTGGGATAAAGTTTAAATTAAATGAGTTGATATCCTATAAATATCCGATTATAGGATTTGGGATTATAAATAATGTAATAATGAATAGCCATTAACCCAAGTTTGAAATTGTCCAAGCCTTTTATGGCATAAGGCGAATGTTTCAGATTTCTAATGTCCAGTCAGACAAGCTGTTCGATAATATTATTCAGTTATTAATTCCTGCTTCAGTGCCACAATTACCATACAGTTACTATACAAGGCACAACCTTCTAGCAGACATTAAATGAATCAGGGAACATTGTTAATTTCAGAAACCTGATGAACACGACTTCTGAGCTGTTCTCATCTGTACAATGTAATAAACCCATAGAATAAGCCAAAGATTCTGCTGTTGAGAGATGCAGGCAAGTCTATATGAGAGTTTAGATAAAGCAAATGATTTCAAGTAGATCACAAAAATAGCATGACCATTCCTTGTATGAATATTTCATCAGGACATAGAGTACAACAGCAAAGAAGATTGGGAACACATTGAAGAATACAGAACACAAAGTGTTATAATGCTTTTCAAGGATTTTCCGAGTGCTGGGTCTCAGCTGCAAAGCATTTTGTGAAAATGACATGTAAATGTCAGTATAAATACTGTATGTACAAATATAAGATAATAATAATAATATATAGGACTCTTAAAGGGCATGTAAAGGCAAAAAAATAAAATCCCATTTTTACTTTCTTTAATGAAAAAGAAACCTATCTCCAATATACTTTAATTAAAAAATGTGTACTGTTTTTATAAGAAACCTGACTGTATGCAGCGAAATTCTCCCTTCATTTACTGCTGTGGATAGGAATTGTCAGATGGTCCCTAACTGCTGAGCAGGGAAACAATAATACTTATGAACAGCAGGGGGAGCCCCCGCCTTACTTCCCAACCATGCAGAACTCAAGCAGCTTTGTTTATGACGATCCCTAAGCAGCCCAGACCACACTGAGCATGTGCACAGTCTTAGTCTTGCAAAGATGTTTAACAAAGTTACAAGATGGTGACCCCCTGTAGCTTGAAAGCATAAATTATTTGTTTGATTAGGCTTGTGGTGCATTAAGTTCATGTTTATATTTAGTATACAAAATAAAGCATTTCTAGCCTTATTCTATTTTAGACTTTACATGCCCTTTAATATCTGAATGTCACACAAACTCATTCATATGTATATTTAGACTATAGGGAAAACCTGACTTTGTACCAATGTACATTCTTTAATAGTGATGGGCGAATTTCTCCCATTTCGCCACACTGAAAAATTCCTGCAAAATTCGCGAAACGGAGAAAAATTCGCAAAAATTAGTGGTTGGAAAAAATCGTGAAATTCTAACGTTTTCATACGATAAAATCAAGCAATTCGAACATTTTCACAAAAAATTAGAGCAATTAGAGCAATTCAAAAGTATTCACGAAAAAAACGTGAAAATCGGAAATTGACTCCCGAAAATTTTCACCGGCAAATTTTTGCTGGAGATTAGTGAATTTATTCTCCGGTGGTGAAATGCTGAAATTCGCCGGGAATTCATGCCAGGAGAATTTATTCGCCTATCACTAAAAAATGGACGCCGTCACCGTTTCGAGATTTTTTGCAAAAATTTGCAAGTTTTTAGACGAAGCGAAACAGCGCAAATTCGCCCATCACTAGTCACAATTATAGAATGTGTAATCACACGGACATATCGCACCACATTCCACCCTTGAACTTGGATCACTTTTAAGAGTGATGTACATAATGTAAAGGAATCATTCTTCTACTTTTGTGTGAACTCAAGTGTCAAATATGATTTGGAATCATAGAATCATGGAATGACCTTTCCTAGCTTCCAAATGTAGTGCAGACGCAACCCTTACACAATGCACATAGCCTCCAGCAATCACTCTCACATACAGCCTAACCACACCAAATAAGGGCAAATCGCAATATATATATATATATATATATATATATATATATATATATATATATATATATATATATATAATAAAAAAAATTTTGTTTTTTCACTAAAACCCTGTGAGTGCCGCAATCCTTTTTCACTGCTTATTTCCCATGCTGGCACCCAGGTATTAATTTTGTCTACGGAGTGCACCATTCCTTTGGTTTTATATTTATATGTATATATATATATATATATATATATATATATATATATATATATATATATATATATTTGTCAGGTTTTATGTAGCAGGGATCAGCTTTCTGGGGGTAAATCAGCCCACAGCACAATCACAACTCATAAGAGGGTAGTCTCTTTCCAGCAATTTTTTTTTCACTTGCAGCAAAACAACATAAACAGTTCAAAATAAACTCCTGGCCACTTAACGGGCTTCTTACTAATACAGGCCAGTTGTCCTAACTAACCAGGAGTCTCCCCAAAACAAATGAAAAGGAAGTGCAACAAATGTTCAACCTTGTAGTGATTCAAAATCTCTCTGTGCTCACACAGGCAGCTTTCCTGTGTCTTTTCCTCAGAGTGGAGCTTAACATTCTGGCTTCAGCTGCCTTTTAGGAACCTGGGACATAAATAAGCTCCTGGACTTTCCCAGGTATCCTAGTGATTACCCCACCACATACCCCACCTCCTTGCTTCAACCCAATTGTTGGAACAACTGAGGCCCAGCAGGAATGCACCCAGGACAAGGCATCAACATTGCCCATTTCTGACCAGGGCCTAAATCTCACTGTGAAACAGTAGTCCTGCAGCGTGAGGACCAACGATTCACTCGTCTATTGGTCTCCTTCTGTTTGGCCATCCATTTTAGAGGTGCATGGTCAGTAATAAGGTAACATTTTCTGCCTAAGAGGTAATACCTTAAGGCATCTAGGGCCCACTTTATGGCTAAATGCTCCTTTTCAATTGTGGCATACTTTCTCTCACAATCATTGAGCTTTCTGATTAAGTACACAACTGGATACTTTTCTCGGTTATAAATTTGAATAGATTTTTCTGCCTCAGGGGACCACTTGATCATGACAGAGTTTTTACCCTTCGTTAAGTCTGCTGAGGGAGCGGCCAAGGTCGCAAAATGTGGAATAAACCTACGGGGGTCGGGTTGGGTTCGGGCCAACCCCACACGCTCCTTTTCGGGCTGGGACCTTCCACATTCCGGCTTCCGACTTCCAGGTTGAGTTTTTATAGACGCGCTTCTCGCCCCACCCCTTTTGTGATGTCATGGGCGGGTCGGCGCAGGTCTATAAAAGAGACCCAGAAGTCAGGCTCAGGTGGGCGCAGGTAGTGGAAGGGCAGGTGGTTGGCGGGTCGGGAAAAGCTCAACCCACGCATCACTAATCGATAGCCCTTTGAAACGTGGCTGGGGCATTTTGTAGGTCAAAGAGCTTTGTACTGGAAAGAACCCCCAGGAATGACAAAAGCAATTTTTCACAGACCTGGAGAAGCTGATTCACAGACCTGGAGGAGAACTGACTTCTGCTGCCAGAGTTAGTGCAGACAATATAAAATGATATGCAAATATTGCTTTGAATTATCATTGTATTTACAAATATCTTTAATACTAATGGAAATGTGTAATTAATGTGTATTGGCAAGAGGTTTAGAATTATAATTTATTTCACTATGCAAAAAACAGTTTATGGATGGGCATCCGCTTAAAGTCTACAACACAGCATTTTAATAGTAATAGTTGGTAGTACTATGTCTTGATGCATCCAAAGCATGCAACGTGGGATTTGCACTCTTGTAAAGAAACAGGAGCTGAAAGCCTTTCCTGGGATTAGTCCATTTTAGGTGGCAGCAGCTGCAGCAAGATGACATTTGAGGATAAATTATCGGTTCACTTTATGGAATGAGCTCAATTGTGTATTTTAACTTTACATTCCAAAATACTAACTGCATTTTAATGGATAATAAAGATAGTAAGATTTATAATGATATCAGGAAAAATCACACTCATAACAACACTTGGCTTATGCACCCTTGCTTTAATATGCTCCAGGAACTCTTTGTGACTTCTAGCATCCTTCTATATTTTTTGCATGACAGACTGCTCCCTTAATATATTTTTACCAATCAAGTCAAGAAAAAGGAGTAGGGGACAGGTGGCAAGCAGAAAGGTGGAGAGTATGGTCAATTTGATTGTCCAATTAAACAAATTAAATGTCACCAAGCAACAGTATTTCTATAAAACTGTATATAATTAAAGCTTAGCCTTAACAAATATTTATAGTGCCCTAGAGACAGACAGGGTATAGGTGCATGCAAAAAAATGCTCTCCAAGGGCTTTATAATAGAAAAGAAAAGTTGTGTTTATTTCATCAACGCCTTTCGGCACCTTAACTCGGGCCGTCTTCAGGATTAGAGTGCGGCTGCCTTTGAATATATATATATATATATATATATATATATATATATATTCAAAGGTGTCGCTACTTTCTACTTTTGTATATATATATATATATATATATATATATACAAAAGTAGAAAGTAGCGACACTCACAGGTTTTTTAAGGTTGCAAAAGCAAAAAAAGATGTTTATTATGGCTCAACGTTTCGATCCCCCACAGGGATCTTCGTCAGGAGTGTACAAACAAAATGTTTGTTTCTTTTCTTTCAAAATGTTTGTTTCGCTACTTTCTACTTTTGCATTTATTCCAAATTGGCAGGCACCCAGGTACTTTCATCTGTAAACGGTGTGCACCTTCAGACTACATATATACATATATATATATATATATATATATATATATATGTATATATATGTTCAAAGGCAGCCGCACTCTAATCCGGATTTTCTGTTTTCTTGTGGGTGCAGGTTCAAAACCTTTACTGCATAATTAATCACGTAGAACCGCACTCCAAATTGTAGTGAACCAAGTCACCTTTATTTGCATGAATCTTAGTGTCCAAGATTTTATATGTGTATATATATATATATATATATATATATATATATAAATAAATATATATATATATATATATATATATATATATATATATATATATATAGATATATTGGATGCCCATATTTTCCACTGAGATTTTAGCAATGTATGAACATAGAAGTACGGCACATATAACTAAAAAAAGAGTGTATAATTCACAGTCATGCCAACATGTCACTTAAGAACCCTGTAGCTGTTCCTCCTTTGAGCACAAGGAACAGAAGTTTGTAGACAAGCCCAGCCCTGGGTTGTTTTCCTGCGCTATGCATATTTATAGGATGACTGTATTACTGCAGAAATGTAACTTGCTATTGAAATATTAATGGAACACAGTAAACTGTCAGATATCCCTATGGGCTGCAATACAGAGCAAGTTTAGCCCCAGCTGCCTGTGGCACACACTGCAGCAGCTGGCCAAGAGGAGGCATTGCCCTGGGAGGGCATAAGACAAACAAAAGCATCTGAGACCAGTAGACAGGCACGCACAAACCAGCAAGTACACTGGCAAAACATGGAAAACACCAGAGACAAACATCCTGTGGTTAATGAGCTTCGACACCTTCATAGATACTGACTTTATACATACTACTGTGGGTGAAATGGGGGCTACATGCAGGGGTGGCAAAACATGCAGATATGATGGTTCAGCAAACAATGTTAGTCAGTCCATATTATTGGGTGAGAGAGAAACAAAACCCACCTTGTGGATCCCAATTCACCTGCTTCCTCGGGGTCTCTATAGGGAATTTCATCTCTCCTGTAAATGTGCACCAACACCAGACAGAAATCCCAAACTGAGCTCTGTTCCTGCTGCTGCAGCACCACTAGCAGCTTCTACACAAACATCTTGGTGGAGTCTGCGCTTTGGGCTGGGCAAATCAGGGCTTTTCCAGACAGGAGTCACATCAGATGAGACAATGCTAACCAGAAGTGGTTGGATTGTAGACAAAAAAGGGGGGAAAGGTGGTCCTATGATAAGATCAGATCCGAGCAGTAGGCTGGTCCCCTTCTGGATTGGAGCAGACTGTTGTCCATAAGATGGACCACTGCAGCATTTACCAATATGAGTAAGACATTGCAGTGTAGAGATCCATACAGACTGGAAGGAGCTGCCTGACTGGTGTGTGAACAACACACATAGGGAACATCAAAAGCAAATGAGCAGCAGCCACAAGCAGGAGGCATCTGATCATAAGCAGATTTTAATGAAGGCATGGGGAGGCTAAGCCTCCTCAAACCCGCAGGGCTAATTTCATTTAAAGTAATGGGGACTGGCAAAATTCTACTTCCCTGCACTCAAAATCAAGCAAGTCTGTGGAGACTGCACAAGCACACAGAACAGTTCCCGGGTGTCCAAGCTGGTGCTGTGCAGTTGGGAGGAGGAGGAGGAGGGACTGGTGGCACATAGCTTTGACTTGTCCCAGCTCTCTGTGAGATGAAGATTCTGCAAGGGTGAAGTGACATCTCAAGTATGTTTATTTTCACTTGCCAGCCTAGTTACATTCATAGATTTGTATGTATATTTATATATGTTACTTTAGTTGCTGTATGTGAGTTTATATGCACGCTTCACAGTTAGTTTGTGCGTTCGTGTTCTGGGGCAATATATACACTAAAATATATATATACATATATATACATACACATATATGTGGTATACATATGCCCATACATTTATACATATTGGTTGGATGAAGCCATTCATGCTGGCATTTGTTATGGGGACATTATACATGAAATTGGAACTGCTTTTATTGTATATCTTAAAATATGTCCTGGGGGTATGATACATTAAAGGGATTGATTAAAGGGATGATTTCTATGATGTAATTTTTATTTCTAAATTACACTGTTTACAATGCAAATAATTCACTCTACAATATAAAATTTCATAACTGAACCAGCAAGTGTATTTTTTAGTTGTAATATTGGTGTGTAGGCGCCATCTCAGGTCATTTTGCCTGGTCATGTGCTTTCAGAAAAAGCCAGCACTTTAGGATGGAACTGCTTTCTGGCAGGCTGTTGTTTCTCCTACTCAATGTAACTGAATGTGTCTCAGTGGGACTTGGATTTGACTACTGAGTGCTGTTCTTAGATCTACCAGGCAGCTGTTATCTTGTGTTAGGGAGCTGCTATGTGGTTACCTTCCCATTGTTCTGCTGATGGGCTGCTGGGGGGGAGGGGGTGATATCACTCCAACTTGCAGTACAGCAGTAAAGAGTGACTTAAGTTTATCAGAGCACAAGTCATATGACTGTGGGCAGCTGGGAAACTGACAATATGTCTAGCCCTATGTCAGATTTCAACATTAAATATAAAAATAATTTGTTTGCTCTTTTGAGAAACGGATTTCAGTGCAGAATTCCATTGGAGCAGCACTATTAACTGATGCCTTTTGAAGAAAAAACAAGTATCCCTTGAAGCTGGTAATGTCTTTATTCAGAACTGGCTTTGTCTGTGTAGAGTATTAGCCTCCCTAAACAAAAAAAATCACCCTCTGCCTACTACAGAAAGGGAGAAGTAGGAAAGTTGTAAGGATGGGAGAAGAACAAGGGATTTTCTTGCACACAAACACACATACTAAAGGCACTGGTCAGGCACAATTGTGCCCATGGAGTGATGTGAATGGACACTGGGTGCTGAGAAGAATGAGGTGACGGTACTTACTGGTGCTCAGTGTCTGGGAGAGGTGGATGCCGTGCTGTTAGGAGGGGTTTCTGGATGTAGCAGATACGCTTGGATGGCTAGAGGCACATGGCTGCAACATGGGATGTCCCTGCGGCAGAGGGAGGCTTTCTCCACATACATATTCTAATAGAGGGAGAGGGGCACACAATGGAAAGAAAGCAGCCTGCACACGGGCTTCCCTCGTCTGTACGAAGACTAAAGATCAGTTCATTGTCTGCTGCTGCACATCTCTTCGCACTGTTTCAGTCTGTGCAGAATCGCAGTCTCTCGCAGAAGCATCTCTGCTCTGAGGCTCAAAGCTCAGTCTCCTCCCTGGGCAGCAGGTGTATTTGTGCCCCTGCCCACCCACAAGCAGGTAAATATTGTACGTGCTAATGCTAACCAGTTAGCAACTCTCATCTCAGCTTCTCTGCCTTTTCATCTTTGCAACATAGGATTCCTCTGAGAGAAGCAGCCATTGTGTGACTGTTACCCCTGAAGCACAGACACAAGGGATTATTTGCGCCATGTCTGTATCAATCAGATGTGCATTGGCCTTACAGACACAAAGCTGATCCTATATTCAGTGCTTGTCAGTCTCTGCTTTATCTCCCAGCACTACTGGTGGAGGGGTATTAAAAATTTTAATATTTTGCGCCGCAGCAGATGCAGTTTCTCCCCTGGTACAAGATCCACCCCCACACATACACCCCCCCCCACACACACACACACACACACACACAGCTTCTCCTGCATCTTCCAGCTCCACCTGCTGCTGCACTACAGGGCTTCCTCTTACATCTCCTCCTGCAGAACAGAACATTGATTTTCACTATGGAACCTTATAGAGTAAATGAACCCTTCTACACGAACTAGCACTTGAGATATGAGGGACTTATTTATTGTGGGTGTAGTAGATAGTAGCACAAACTGGTCACCAGAAAATGGTAATGCTCAGAGACAGGGGACATGCAGCAACTTACAGTGTCGGATTGGCCCACCGAGATACCAGGAAAACTCCCGGTGGGCCCAGTTGTCAGTGGGCCTCTTGCTTCTAATGATTTGGCCTGTTTCATGGTCATTCCCTTTTTCTTTAAGGGGACAAAGAGGCTTAATAATGGAATAATAAAGTATAGAGTGTAGAGAAAAGAGACTAGGAGAATAAAGAGATTGAGGAGAGGAGGTATAGTTGGTTGGAAAGTGGGCCCTCAGCCAACGTCTTCTGGTGGGTCCCTGGTATCCCAGTCCGACACTGGCTACTTAACAGAAAACAGCTCTCATTTTACTTTTCTCTCCTATGTATCTCAAAATATTGCTTTTCCCAGAGATGATGGTGTAAGTAATTGGTACTAATTGTTACAGAACTGCATTTTTGGGAGGGGCACATAATACTTTTGGTCATGGTGAGTGCCACATTGCAGTTTGTTACATAATAAGCTGGGATGACTTCCCTATCAAGTTACTGATAAAATATTTAAAGGGGATGTAAAGGACAAAAAATTAAATCAAATTTTTGCTTTCTTTTATGAAAAAGAAATCTATCTCCAATATATTTTAATTAAAAAATGTCTACCGTTTTTATAATAAACCTGACTGTATGCAGTGAAATTCCCCCTTCTGATTGCTGTGGATAGGACGGTCCCTTACTACTCTGCAGGGAAAATGCAAGGGGGAGCCCCCCACATTACTTCCCAGAACTCGAGTAGCTTTGTTTGTTTCCCTGTAGAGCAGCCGGCGACCATGTGGAGATTTGTATCCGCAGACCCAGTGCAGTCTGCATATTCTGATTATTAATCAGTGTTGCTGTATCAGCTTCTAAAGCAGATATTATTTATTTGACTTGTTCTGTTTATGATGATCCCTAAGCTTAACCTCCCAACTGAAGTGCAGATCACACTGAGCATGTGCGTAGTCTTGGTCTTGCAAAGATGTTTAAAGATGTTTAACAAAGTTACAAGATGACCCCCTGCAGCCAGCTTTGAATCAGGCTTCTGGGGCAGTGAGTTCATGTTTATATTTAGTATACAAAATACAGCATTTCTAGCCTTATTCTATTTTAGACTTTAGTTCCCCTTTAAAGAGGTTGATCACCTTTGAGTAAACATTTAGTATGATGTAGAGAGGGATATTCTGAAACCATTTGCAATTGGTTTTCAATTTTTATTATTTGTGGTTTTTGAGTTATTTAGCTTTTTATTTGGCAAGTTTCCAGTTTGCAGTTTCAGCCATCTGGTTGCTAGGGTCCAAAGTACCCTAGCAACCATGCACTGATTTGAAAAAGAGAATATGAATAGGAGAGGCTTAAACAGGAAGATGAGAAATAAAAAGTAGCAATGACAATAAAAATGTAGCCTTACAGAGCATTTGTTTTTTAGATGGGGTCAGAGACCCCTGTTTGAAAGTGCGAACGATTCAGAAGGAAGGCAAATAACTTAAAAGCGATTAAAAAGAAAAAATGAAGAACAGTTGAAAAGTTGCTTAGAATTAGTCATCATATAACATACTAAAAGTTAACCTGAAGGTGAACCGCCCCTTAAATTAGTATTCATTGAAAGGGTTTCCAGCAAAATTCTAACCCCAGCCCAACATTACCCAGACCTTACCCTTAAGAATTTTCTGATGATTAGGGCTGGTATAGGAGGGCCAGTGGGGCACTGACTGAGAGATGTTTTCTTCCCAAAGTTTAGGAGGGCCCTAAAATGATTTTGCTGTGGGGCGCAGTAACTCCTAATTATGCCACTGGTACAACCAGTTTTTGTTTTTTTTTACTTTTTATTTACTTTTTTTTAATTTTTATTTACTTTTATTTGTAAAAGTATTAGAAACTCCCAAAACAGCTAACATGTGCATGCTTACCCTAAGATTGTATGAAAATGAGAAATGTAAAACACGAATTCCAATCTGACCTGTTTAAGTAATACTGAAAGCATCACCAGACTTTTTTTGTTATATTCCTTAAAGGAACAGTTCAGTATAAAAATAAAAATTGTGTAAATAGATAGGCTGTGCAAAATAAAAAATGTGTCTAATATAGTTAGGCAAAAATGTAATGTATAAAGGCTGGAGTGAGTGGATGTCTAACATAATAGCCAGAACACTACTTCCTGCTTTGCAGCTCTCTTGCTTTCTACTGATTGGTTACCCTGGTTACCAGGCAATAACCAATCAGTGACTTGAGGGGGAGCCACATGGGTCATAACTGTTGCTTTTGAATCTGAGCTGGATGCTGAGGATCAATTGAAAACTCACTGAACATTTATGTCCCATGTGGCCCCCCTTCAAGTCACTGACTAACTCAGAGTTAGAGAGCTGAAAAGCAGGAAGTAGTGTTGTGTTCTGTTATGTTAGACATTCAGTCACTCCAGCCTTTTGGCTAATTAACTATATTAGAAACATTATTTTGTTTGCACTGAACTGTTCCTTTAAGAATATGTGTATTAGATATATTAAAGGAATATACACCTATGCTCAATGAAACGAGTTCAAATACAAAAATGGTTCTCTGTGTATAAGCCCCTCACTTCTCCCAGCTGGCAGTCCGGGTGTGTGGCATGACATTTTTGAGATCATAGACAGCCTAATTGGAATTTCCAGTTAAAGGAGACCCGTCACCCAAAAAAATTATTCTAAATCCTATTTTATCACATTAGTCAAGCAAAATTAACTTTAATTATACTATATAAATTATTTGAACCGTTTCCTTCAGTCTGGGAATTCATAATTATAGCAAGCAGGCAGGAGCCATTTTGTGAACACTGTTATTAAGACAAACCTTGCATCATCTCAGAGTCTTGTTTGTGCACCAGAATGGGGGACCTGATGTCCATCCCCATGCCCTGGCTACACAATTAAATGGTAAAGAAAATGGGGGAATGTGGGCAGAGCAGTGACATCTAGGAAGTGCTGAATGGAAAGTGAAAGTAATTGTCTGCCCCGCCTCTATGCCCAGGGCGTAGAGGAGTGGCAGACAATATTTGATTGACAGCTAAGATTTTTAAATGAGTTTACAACAGCTATGAATGCTTTAATAAAAAATAAAAATTGGATTTCATGTTTAATTTGAAAAGGACTTTTATTATACAGATTTTTGTGTCTGGGTGACAGGTCCACTTTAATTAGGTTTTCTCATTGGTCCTTTACCACATATCTATTCCAGCACAGATATTCCCTCTGTAGTAAGTTTGATATTATGACAGTCCAGGAATAAGTGTTTAGTTAAACAATAGTGATGGGCGAATAAAATCGCCTGGGGCAAATTTCCGCATTTCACCACCAGAGAAAAAAATTGAAAATTCATTGGCGAAATATCCGCCATGACAAAAAAAATTGGCGCGTGTTAGAATAGTTATGTGTAACAAATTGTCGCACGTCATGCCCTAGCGTTCTCATCAACCTGACATTCTGGTTATGGGTATACATGTTAAAGGAGAAGGAAAGGTTGTGACTGAGTCTTATCAGAAAGGTCCACCTAAAAATACCAGTAAACCCTCAAAGTAATGCTGCTCTGAGTCCTCTGTCAAAAGAAACACAGCATTTCTTTCCTTCTATTGTGTACACGTGGGCTTCTGTATCAGACTTCCTGTTTTCAGCATGAACCTCCTTGCTCCGGGCGTGAGCATGATCAGTTTGCTCATCTTCCCCCCCCCCCATTCTTTGCTGTTATCTGAGCCCAGAGCTATAAGTGAGCAGGGAGAGACTCAGGCAGGAAGTGATGTCACACCAAGCTAATACTGCAGCTGCTATCCTAAACAAACAGAGAGCTTCTAGAGCATTTTATGGTAAAACATTCTACAGAATAAATATAGCATTCTAGCTTGCACTATTGCAGCTAATCTATTGGCAATAAAATACCTCTGTAGCTTTCCTTTTCTTTTGTATAGGTAACAGCTATAGGTAAACTTGGGTATTATATTTGCTTACAGCACACATAGTACATATGTTGTAGCCTAACATTGATTCTTTCTCTCAGTAAAAGGTTGAGCTCTGACAAATTTATTTAAGTGGCCGCAGGGCAAGAAAAGGGGGAAAAGCTATTTAATGATATTCCTGGAGTAGATTTGACTCATCTTTCTGATAATGTGACTCAGTGTGTCAGAAGAGAAATGCGCAAGCCTGTATCAGTGTATGTAGTCATCCTGGGATGAACTGCAGTTTGTATTGTACTGGAAGCAAGTAAAGCAGCATTAATGATTAGAGGATGGACATAAATGCCTGTCTGGCAGCCAGGGCAAAAAAAAAAAAGATCAGATTAATGCTACTGGCAAAGATTTCAGGATATCAATGAGTCAGACTTTCAGAGCATAAAATGGTCCATCAGACTGGTCAGATTGCTCACTATTTGCAGAGCCCCTTGGGAATCTAAGCCATCAATTTCTAGCTCCCTATTTGTAATATAACCCTGGCATTAGCTCAGCTGTAGGTTCTTCTTTTATTGCCTCAATAAGTAAGTAAAGAAGAATATCTCCCAGGGTCGTCACTAACTCATACACGTCACCTGACCAGAATCCAGAGGAAAATCACTGAAGTTTCCATATCCAATGAGACGTAAATAAAAGTGAACAACATGGCGATGTGCATATTTGCTTGTGTGGGAGTCATGCTTTTTTGGATACATTTGCATAATTTGTAATATATCTCTATGTGTGAGTGTGTATGCATTAGACATATGTAACTGTGTAACTGTGTATGTATGTGTGGGCCAGTAAGAACATGTGATTTTCATCAGATGCATCCGTGTCTGCTCTTATTTCTTCATCAGCAATAAATTTTTTAATTTATTTAATTTAGGCCTTGTTAATCCAAACAAAATATACAGTAGGTTTATATACGAAGCATAACGGAAAACAAATTATTATATTAACCTTTAGTCCCTGACCAGGAACAGAGGTGTTAGCTACACACGGTAAACAATGAATATCTACCGTAAATTATTTCCTGAACAAGCCATTAAAAGTCAGGCATAGGGCAATATAACAACTCTATTTTATTTCATGAAGCTTTCCCAGGCTTGTGTAGTGTAATGTATTTGCTGCAACATATACGTCCATTGTACTTTAACTTGGCGCCGTATGCAAATTAGGCATCGCTAGCGTAACTTCGCTTTCCTTGACGAATTAACGCTAGCGCAACTTCGCTACAGTTCGCCTCCCTGAGCACAACTTCAGATTTTAGTGAATCGCCCTGGCGAAACTTCGCCTGGCGAAGTGCGGCGAAGTGTGTCGAAGCATGCGCTAGCGCATCTCCGCAGGTTAGTGAATTTGCCCTATGTATCTGAAACCTTTAGACATTTACAGCTGGGCTCACTGCATTGCTCTGAGACATGGTGCAGATGAAAAATATAGCATTATTTGATACATATCTATAGTTTATAATAATGTTATATAAATCCTTGAACTCAATGACATTAATCTGTTTTTAATCAGATTTTTTGATGTATGCAAAATACATTTTACTGGCTACTGACCCAAGGCAGAAAGAGCTTTGGTAAAAAAAATAAATTGAAAACATACAATTACTGATCCACAAAGCTTTTTATTGAATTATGGATTCCTAGAAATCACATGGCATTTTCTTGTTGAAGATAAAGGGGTTATTTACTTAAATCCAAATTGTTCTGTCAGAGTTTTAAAGGCGAAAACTATTTTTTTGTGAAAAAAAAAATTATAATTTTTTCGAGATTTATTATACCCCGAGGCTGCTTAAAGTCCGAATCCGAAAATACGTCATCTCTAACCTGGTGATGTCATGTAGAAGTCAATGGCACATGTCCCTTTTACAAGGGAAGGATATCATGATCTGTGCTGGGTTTCGTACAGGTATGGGACCTGTTATCCAGAATGATAGGGGCCTGTGGATTTCCGGATAGCGGTTCTTTCCGTAATTTGGATCTTCATACCATAAGTCTACTAGAAAATCATGTAAACATCAAGGGGCAGATTTATCAAAGGTCGAAGTGAATTTTTGAATTTAAAAACTTCGAATTTCGAAGTAATAAAGACCATCGAATAGGCCAAATTCGACTTCGATTCGAATTGAAAAACCTTTGAAAATTCGACCACTCGAAAATCTAAGTACTGTCTCTTTAAAAAACGTTGACTTCAACACTTCGCCACCTAAAACCTGCCGAAATGCTGTTTAGCCTATGGGGGACCTCCTAGAACCCATCTGAGGCTTTTGGGCAAGTTTTGAGAAGTCAAAGTTTTTTTTTTTAAAAAAATCCTTTGATCCGAAGGGTTAAATCGTTCGATCGTACGGTTTTACTTCGATTGTACTGTACGATCGAATACGGCCATTTTCACTGGAAAAAATACTTTGACTATTCAATGGAAGTTTTTGTACTTCGAAATTCAATCCTTGATAAATATGTCCCCAAATATACCCAATAGGCTGGTTTTGCTTCCAATAAGGATTAATGATATCTTAGTTTGGATCAAGTACAAGATACTGTTTTATTATTACTGACAAACAGGAAATTTAAAATTTTTGGCTCATTTGATTCCGTAATTATGAGTTTTCTGGATAATGGGTTTCCGGATAACGGATCTCATACCTATACTATAATCCGAATAAATTGTGGTTTTCAGGCGATAATCCAGAAAAATCATACTGTTCGATTTTTTGACGATTTTATATATATATATATATATATATATATATATATATATATATAAAACTTGTGTCATCTATTATAATAGTTACATATAGACAAATACAAGAGTCCTCTGCACTCAACCCATTATCAATATATTTAATTCAGAGACATTTTGTGCATACTGCTACTGAAAAATGCCTTACCCTTTAAACAAAACAGGGATTGTTTGTCCATATATTGCAATATATTTAAGCTGGCCAACTACGTCAAAGTCATCCCATATCTGACCAGTCCTACGCTCAATTTTCATCTGATTCATTAAGAATTCTATTGCTTCATTATACATTTTACAAAGGGACTAAGTTTTACCTGCAACTTACTAGCTGCTTATCTATCTATTATAGTAGTTACATGTCAGCAAAGACTCACTTCTATAAACTCTTGGTGGGTTTTAGTTTTTCATTAAACTATGGCAGGTTTTAGTTTTTTATTCTTCTACTAAATAATAATTCATATTGTGGAAGAATGAAGACTTGGTAACGTAACATAATATCAGGGAGGGTTTATACAGGTTTGTGAAATGTACCCTTGCCAGTGCTGCTGTTTAATTACAGACCTTTCTACATGTTATTGCACTCAGCTAATGAAGCAGCACTGCAGCTATTAACCCATTACGTCACCTTTTTTCTACCATGGCATTTTTTATACACAATGCAGATTAAAAATGTGCTTTGGAGTAGGACAATTAGATTATCTTGTGCATTTCCTGTAGTTTGTATATCGTATGTACAGCTTTTTCAATCAGTGTAAAGCAGCCTTTCGGTGTCTTATTTCATGTTTGGCAATAAATCTTGTCTTCAGTGAAGCTGCCAATATAGCATATGTCTTGAAATACAGTAGAACCCCCGTTTTATGTTTTTCTGGGGACCAGAAAAAAATCGATCAAAAAACAGGAAACCGTAAAATCAGGGAAATGTATTATGCATAATATATAGGTGGGATCACAAAACAAGAATGTAAAATGAGGGGAAACTTGGGGATGTACATACAATGCATTAATGCATATCCATTGGAACTAATTAAAGCATCTATTTAAGGCTTCATTTAATGAAGATTACCAGTTTATTAAGCAGGAATTATAGGGAAAGTTATGTATTGTGGGTAAAAATGTAGCTGATCATCTCCTACAATAACATACAATTTTGATGCAAAGGACTGGCAAAAACATGACTACTTTCAAAAGGCTGAAGCAAATATTATTTAACATAGTTCATAAAAAAAAAACATTTAGAGGCATATTTATCCAGGGTCGAATTTTGAGTTAATGGGAGTTTCTAAAAAATCCCATGAATTGCCATAAACTTAAATTGCGGGGAAAAAACGACCAAATGTATATAAAAAAATCTAATTTTCTATATTTGTTGAATAGGTCAACCTGACCTATTCAGTTGTAGGGGGTCCCCCATAGGCTAAACATGAATTTGGCAGGTTTTAGATGACGAATAGTGATGGGCGAATTTATTCGCCAGGCGCAAATTCGCGGCGAATTTGTGTGATTCGCCGCCAGCAAATAAATTCGCGAAACGGCGCGAAAATTTGCGGCAAAAATTGTCCAGCGTCAAAAAAACGAAAAAACGGACGCCGCCGTCAAAAACGGGTGCCGGCGTCAAAAACAGGCACCAGCGTAAAAAAAAACTGGCGCTGGCGTCAAAAACGAGACGCCGGCGCCGTTTCGCAAATTTTTCACCGTTTCGCAAAATTTGTGTGAAATGGCGCAAATTCGCCCATCTAAACACAATTTATTTGGTTATTCAAGTTATTTGTATAGGAATGGAATCCATATCCACACACTATTATCCAGAAAGCACTGAAGAAGGCCATCTCCCATAGACTTCATTTTAAGCAAATAAGTAATAAAACAGTAGCTTGTACTTGATAGTAACTAAGCTGCATGAGTCCATATGGGATGGTGGATATTTAAATAAATTTTAGTTGACCTCAGGCATGGTGATCCAAATTATGTAAAGATCCTGTATCTGGAAAACCCCAGGTCCTAAGCATTCTGGATGACAGATCTTGTATTCACTAAGGGGAAAATTCATCAAGGGTCGAATATAGAGGATCGTTATCCAACGATCGAAGGATTATCCTTCGACCAAAATAACTTAGCCAAGCCTATGGGGACCTTCCCCATAGGCTAACATTGGGTTCGGTAGCTTTTAGGTGGCGAACTAGGGGGTCGAAGTTTTTTCTTAAAGAGACAGTACTTTGACTTTCGAATGGTCAAATAGTCGAACGATTTTTAGTTCGAATCATTCGATTTGAAGTCGAAGTCGAAGGTCGAAGTAGCCCATTCGATGGTCGAAGTAGCCCAAAAAACACTTCGAAATTTGACGTTTTTTTACTTCGAATCCTTCACTCAAAGTTAATGAATTGGCCCCTAAGTAATTGCTATTGAAAGCAAAGTCTGTCCAGCTGTATATATTCTACAAAGGTTATTGACCACACAAGGAGCAAAATATTTACCACTTGCCCTTCTGATTACACTGCTGGTGTTCCATAACATGGGATTTTATTATTTTATTTAATTATATAGATTAAAATACCACAACACAAATTAAACATAATACTTATCTGTAGAACCCCCATTCGCTTATATCTGTCTGTTATCTTGACATGTATGCCATGTGATTTACAGAGAATGGGAGCGTTGTTGGTCATCACACAGATAGTATGAGTGCAGCCTTTCTTCTTAAAAGGTTATTGATCTTAGTGACTTACCACGAAGGTGTAATTCAATATTCACACAGAGCTTGGAGGGTGTGATTTGGGGGAAGTATTTAAGGTTCTGAAATACAAGAAGAGGTACTGTAGTTAATACAGCCATGACACCAGTGGGGTGTTATTTCCAATAAAATATCTTATTTTCTGCATGCTCCAAACCATAATTTATATATATATATATATATATATATATTTTTTTTTTTACAGTCATGGAATTTGGCAAAACACATTTGCTTAGGTGATCATGTACAAGTAAATTCTAAAGCAGTTGTCCCCAACCAATGGCCCTGGAGAAACATGATGTTCACCAACCCTTTGGATGATGCTCCCCATGGCCTCAAATCAGGTGCTTATTTTTTAATTTCTGGATTGGAGGCAAGTTTTTGTTGCATAAAAACCAAGTCTATTGCCAAACAGAGCCTCCTGTAGGCTGCCAGTCTACATGGGGTGAACAAATAGCCAATCACATCCCTATTTAGTACCTCCCAGGAAAATGTTAGCGTTGCTCTCCCAACTCTGTTTATATTTGAATGTGGCTCACGGGTAAAAAAAAAGATCCCTGTTCTAGAGATTTTGACACCCCACAGTTTTCAGTAATAATGTACCTGTATCAATAAACATTTGCAACCTTTAAAACATCTATTATTGAAGAAAATCAGCCCCTTGCAAAAAAGATCAAATTGTGAGGAAATGTTCTGCAATTATCTGTCTCATATATTTTAACTGAAGCAATCTGCATTTTTCCAGGATGTGAAGTTATTGCAGGAGATTTGTCACCCGTGGGTAGTGCGGATTTCCCATGGGTGACAAATAACCCTGTTTAAGCAGACCCACACACAACCCTAGACCCGCACATTCACGCTCTGTCCTGGGCCCTGTATAGTAATGATGTGCAGGTTGACCTGTGGGTTGAACGGGTTTGGGTTGAAATTTGGGCCACCTTTGTGGATCAGGGTTGGGTGCAGATCAGACTGGGGAAATAAACTCCTCCTCTGGTCACAAACATTAAAACCATATGAGCACGCAGAAGTAGCAAACAGAGCTGGAAGATGCAAGTAAGGGCTGGTTGTGGGTCCTACAATGGCAACATTTTGCTGGTTGGGGTCGGGTGCAGGCTAAAGATTTGCAGGTTAGGGTCGTCAGTTTATCCTGACCCGCACATCACTATTGTGTAGTACTTGGAGTTGAGTTAGCTGCTTACAGATAATATACATTCTTAAATCAACTGAATGTAAAATTGCTCTGAGCACTTTTGCAATTTACATAAATACATTACTTCTAACATTTTTAAGATAATAGCAGTTTTTAAAAGGCTAATATAATAAATTTAAAACAACAATGCCACCTGCGGGTAATTTCAACCAACTGTCTGAGAAGTAATTGTATTTCATGTTTAATTGTTGATTTCCTCCAATTCGCTCATCTCCTTTTATCTGGTATTGTCCCATGGAATTGTAGGAAAACGGATCCCTAAGTTAAAGTATTATGTCCTGAATTTTTTTTTTATAATTAGTGAAGGACATACAATGTAATATATTTGCTTTTGATTATGTTGTAAGCAGGAGATTGTACTGTGGAGTCAAATTTTTCTAGTTTTTTTTTTAAAAAAAAAAATTTTGACCTAACTCCCAACCAAAAATTGCCTTAATTTATCAAAAAATCTTATCGAAAAATATTTGTGCGGGAAAAGTCTCAACAATATTGTCAGACAATTCGAATTGTGTGATTTTTTTTTTTAATTGCCACCTGAAAAACTGGATTCATTCAGATTATCAAACAAAAACCACCATATTTTTCAGATTATCGAACAAAAACCAGCGGCAAACAGCCCGAAACTTTCGAACATCAGGAAGGCACAACATCTTCCAATAATAAAAGGGACCATCTGCCATTGACTGTTACATGACTTTGACAGGTTTTAGCTGGAATATTTTTGGATTCGGATTTTTATCAGCTTCAGAGCTTAATAAATTTTGAAAAATTTTAAAAATCCGGATTTTTCCAATTTCAAACATGATCAGAAATATTCAAAGTTTAATAAATAGGCCCCTTAACTCTCAATTTACAAACAAGCAAATACAAATTTCCTGGCAACAAATTCTCTACTTAAAGGGTACCTGTTGGGTAAAAATGTTTTCCCCAACCAAAGATGCAGGCTAATAGAGCCCGCATTCCGGATGGGGATAAAAGTATTTTTTTCTTTTTTTAAAAATCCCCCCCGCCAGCACTACGATACTGTTATACCCAACTGGAATGAGGGCTCTATTAGCTCGCAACTTTGGTTATTTTTAAAAAATATTTCCTTTAGCTCTGTAGGAATAAAACAGTACCTTGTACAAGATCCAAGCTAAGATATAATGAATCTTTATTGGAAGCAGAACCAGCCTTATTATTTAGTGGGTTATTTATCAAAATCTGAATGCCAAAAGGCAAAAACTCTAAAAATTCATGTTTTTTTACTATAAAATCTGAATTTTTAGTGGAAAAAAAGGAATTGTCTTTTCAGGATTTATTGAACCCCGAGACTGCAAAAAGTCAGAAAATCCGGCATCTCAGACCTGACGAGTAGTGATGGGCAAATGCCCGTTTGGCTGCAGGCGAATAAATTCACGAATTTGCAGCGAAAATTCCATGGCATCTCAATTTTGACGATAAACAGACGCCCATTGACTTTAATGACTCATTTTGACACTGTTTGCGAATTTTTCGACAGTTTCGCGAATTTCTCTGCGAAATTCTTTGCGAAGCTAAACAAATTCGCCCATCATTACTGACGAGGTTCTATATAAGATAATGAGTTCCCTATGCTATTTGGTAGTATATGTGGTCTATGCTGGAATTAGCAAAAAAATCGAGTGATTCAGGAATAAAACGTATGATTTGGATTTTCACTCGATTTTTCGTGTTTGTCCCAGGTCCTCAAAAGCTATATAAAAAATAATAGAGGTATAATAAAAAAAAACTACAGTTAGGTGGATTTTACAGCAAAGGTGTCCCCCCTTTAGTTTATTACTTTATTTATTGCTAATTTCTGCCCTGTAGACAATGTATTTCACAGCCAATCCTTGTTTCTTGGCTGCTTGTGCTTCTGTTGTACATTCCATCACTGTCTAAATCAATTGACCCTTTGTGATAGATGCCGAACATGTAGTTCCCAGGAGAGACAAAGCTTAGCTTTAAACAAAGCATATTTTCTGTGCTGCTTTTCCTATTGTAGCACCACGGGAAAATTATCAGCCTAGATATTTCCACAAACTGAAAGCAGATCTACACAATAAACCACTATATGAAGAACATCATTTATTTCATGACTACATTTCAATTTGCACTATGTTCATATGATTTGAGTTTGTTGGATTTTGCGACCTTCACTAACTGCATTTTGTATAGATTAGTTCAAGCTGGGTATTTTTGATCTCAGAAAATATATTACTACAAAAAATACTCCAAAAACATGGTCATTTGTGTTAAAAATGGCTCGTTCATTGCAATAATAAATGACCCCTACAGTCACTCTTCTCGCATCGGTAAGTGGAATTAAATGTCTCTTCAATTACAATATCTTTTATATGTGAAACACGTTTAATAAATGAAGATCTGGAAAAGGGAATCCCTTTACTTGACCAGAAAGTAAAATGGGCAATTACAGTAAATATTCACTCATATTTATATTGGAAGCAATGCAAACTCTTTTGGAGATCAATACTTGGCTACAGCTAAGCGTATATCAGCTAATATTAACAATGTTGTAATGGAAGCAAATTAGAACATGATAGTTGTATTAGGTAATAAGGACACAAGGTGTAAGCTCTGTTATCTTTTGTTGCATATGCACGGCAAAACATTACAACCGATCCCCTTCATTACCGAAATGTGAAATCTAAAGTTTCATGCTTACTCCAGAACTGCAATCAGACTGGATCATATAATTGCAGAAGTCTTGAAATTTCTCGCTGGCTAAAATCATATAAAACCCTTGAAACCATCTGATCTGATCCAGGGCCCTAGGCAAGGTAGTGCTTCTGGGCCTCCCCCCTACCCCAAACCACCTAAAGTTATAGTTGTAAAAGAAGCACACCTCCAAACATTTTGGAAATAGAAAGAGGGATGAAAAAGTTGCTGCAAAATTTTTGACCACACCCATTTTTGTGGCCACACCCCCTAATTACCATGTTCATTTTACAAAATTTGGCAGGTTATTTTTCTCAGTTATTACAGTTTTACACAGTCGCACTCCCAGAGACCCTTTACAAATTACTATACCCCCAAATAATTATTTTGTAGTTTTTTGTAGGTTTTTGTTTTTATTTTTGGTTTTTTTTTTGGTTTTTTTCCTCAGTTCTGTCTGCCCCCTCACTCACTCCTTGCAATAGTTCAACAGTCCCATACATTGCCCCAGCAGCCCACAGACCCTTTTCAATTTTACCCCCAGATCCCAATGTAATAATAGTAATAGCAGACCCCAGAATTGTAGCCTCCCACTCTATGCTCTAATAATAACAGCAGAACCCAGATATTTGGACCCATGCTCTATGCACCAATAGTAACAGCATGCTTGGAATGTGACCCCCTCAAAGTGTTGTTGTGACAAACAAAACAAAACAAAATACACTAGTAAAACGCAGCTTGTTGTGTCTATATATAAAATGTTATTGACATATTTGCCAAAAATGTGTAAAGAAGAAAAATAATGTTTATCATTTGTAAGTGATGTATGATGACCTGTGCCCACCCCAACCAGTTGGTAGGAATAGCAAACCTCCAACCAAGGAACCCCAATGTATACAATAATGGTAATAACAGACCCCAGAGCTGTGCCACTCCCCGCTGATAGTAATAGCAGACCCCAGAATTGTGGCACCCCAATGTATACAATAATGGTAATAACAGACCCCAGAGCTGTGCCACTCCCCGCTGATTGTAATAGCAGACCCCACAATTGTGGCACCCCAATGTATACAATAATAGTAATAGCTGACCCCAGACCGATGCCCCCCTTCTGCATGTGCTGATAGTAATAGCAGACCCCAGAACTGTGGCACCCCAATGTGTACAATAATAGAAATAGCAGACCTATGGCCCCCCCGCTGCATGTGCTGATAACAATAGCAGACCCCAGAAGTGTGGCACCACATCTCTATGTACTAACAGTAATAGAAGACCCCAGAATTGTGGCCCCGCTGCATGCACTGATGACTAGTGATGGGCGAATTTGTCCCGCTTCGCCAAAAAAATAGCAAATTTCCAGCAGAATTTGAGAAAAATCGTGAAATCGGAAAGTTCACGGAAAAAACGTGGAAATTCAAAAGTTTTCATGAAAAAAGCGTGAAATTTGAACATTTTTACGAACAAATCGTGCAATTTGAACGCTTTCACTTAAAAATCGTGCAATTCGAACATTTTCACTTAAAAATCGAGCAATTCGAATGTCTTCACTAAAATTGAGCAATTTGAAAGTTTTCACAAAAAAATCAAGGAATTTGAACGTTTTCACAGAAAAATTGAGTAATTTGAAAGTTTTCACAAAAAAACGTGCATAGCGGAAATTGCCGCCGGCAAATTTTCGCTGGCAAATTTTCGCTGGCAAATTTTCGCAGGAGATTCGTGAATTTATTCCCTGGCAGCAAAACGGGCAAATTTGTGCCAGGCAAATTTATTCGCCCATCACTATTGATGAAATAAAGCAAGTAAAGCAGTAAGTAAACAGCACCAAGCGGGTAGAAATGGCTTCAGCATAATCTAATTTATACATTCTGGCTTTGCTTGCCATGTCCTTGTCCAAGGTGTTGCTCTGTGAACAGGTTAGAAATCACTGTACACTGCAGGCTAGAAATCATTGTACACTGCAGGCTAGAAATCATTGTACACTGCAGGCTAGAAATCATTGTACACTGCAGGCTAGAAATCATTGTACACTGCAGGCTAGAAATCATTGTACACTGCAGGCTAGAAATCATTGTACACTGCAGGGTGCTTCTGGAGTCTGGTAAACTAATGACTCCTAACTAGTCCCTAAAAAATGTGTCATTGTGATAAAGTCCACGACCAGAATACGTGCGCTGCCTTTTTTTAAAAACAGATAAAGAGAACATAATTGAAAAATAAATAGGTCCAGTCTAATTAGGACAAAATGTGTTTCATAGTTTTGGTGTTTCCATGTGTGCTAAACAAAGAAATATGTAAATTAAAGAACATTTCTATCTCTTACCTTATTTCCGTTGTATGCGATTTGTCGCATGCGTTTTGTCGCAGCACGTGGATTGTGCCGAAAAAGTCAGTGTAGTCCTACCCTAAGGGGCAGATTTATTAAAGGTTGAAGTGAAAATTCGAATTTAGAAAAAATTTCAATTTTGAGCTAATTTTTGTGTACTTTAACTAGGGAATAGTCCAAATTCTATTTGAATTTAAAAAAAAAATAAATTTATCAGGTACTGTCTCTTTAAAAATTTGACTTCAACCATGTGCCATCTAAAACCTGCCGAATTGCTGTTTTAGCCTATGGGGGACCTCCTAGCACCTATTTGGAGTCAATTGGTGGACTTTGAAAAATCAAAGTTTTTCTTGGCAAAACTTTGAATCGAATTCGATCTAATGCGCTGTTACTTTGATTCGAATTCGGAAAACTGACCTATTTGGCCAAAAAAAACTTTAATTTCGGTTAGTCTTTTTGAATTCGAATTTCAAAGTTTTTCAAATTTGAAATTCGACCCTTGATAAATCTGCCCCATAGTTGATTTGACATTTCTCACCTGTATTTCTGGGGTATTAGCAACTATTGTATTAATAACAGCTGCCTGGAAAAGTAATTGGAAAAAGTCGTTATTTCTGGTGATCTATCGGAAAACAATTAGTTGTTTGAAGGTGAACGACCCCATTAATGGCACAATGACACATAAACTCATGGCCAACCATAACAGCTGTGCACATACAGTATAAAAGGGCTTCTGAATCTGAAAATACATTTTTATTATTTAAAGTAGTGATACAGAGCAGTAGGGTACTGTGTAGTTAAAAAAATGGACTATTCATCCCCATTACATAGCTAACATAACATGTTCATATTAACATCATCAGCAAAATGTCTGTGAACTAACTCCCTGCACCCCACAATAATTGAAGGCAAACTGGGAGTTGAAGCTCAGAAGTGCTGAAAAATGCAAGATATTTTCTTATCTTTGAAGGTAACCATAGATGTAACAATTCTGATCTTTGGTCGCAGGAAAGATTGTTCATTTTTTGGACGATTCATTATTAACAAAATGCAAAAATCATGAAAAATTCATGTTTTTTTTCTTATCAGACTTTTAAAAAATCACAAATTTTTCAGAATTTATAAAACCCAGAGGATGGAAAAGTCTGAATCAGAAAATGCGGCATTTCAGACCTGTCTGAAATGGAGATGTGGGCTGGGTTTCGTGCAATACCCAGAAGTTTTTGGAGTTTTCAAGCAAAAATCAGGGTTTTCAGGTGAAAAATAAAAAAAGTCCGAAAAATTTTGAAATTCAGATTTTTTTCTCGCAAAGCAAATTTTCTGGAAAATGTAATAATAAATCAGCGGAAAAAAACAGAGAGGATTTGATCGGAGTTTGTAGCAGAAAATATTGAGATAAATTCAGACTTTGATAAATAGCCCCTTGCGTTTCGTGCAATATTATTGTAGGTTCTATGGAAACTGTTGGAGTTGTAGAATAATGTGCTTCTCTTTTTGTAGCATTTAGCACTGGATCAAACAGCTGGCTAAGTGAACAGTCCAGAACACAAGATCACATGGTGGTTCACTACAATAAAATCCTTGCAGCAAAAAGGTAAAACTATTATTACTTAATTTAAAAAGGCTTCTACAGGAAAGACATTTTTCAGGTGTAAAACAAAGGTAGATCTAATCTGGTTTGCTAATATAATGTTTAGAAAGCACAGCCACGCTCCAAATATTTTTCAGTGTGCCCTGTTTTTTTTTTTATCTATGCAAAGCTTCAGACAGCAAATGTTTTTGTTTCACCATTTTATTTTTTTCTTTCAGCTGCCATTGACTGTTCAGTACCAAAGAGCATGCAAAAAAGTACCAAATGTAAGTGTGGCTCTTAATGTTTCTTTTTTATAGACATAAAGAAAAACATACACAGGTATGGGATCTGTTATCCAGACAGCTCTGGAATATGACAATACCATAACATTTTCTTTATTAGAGTAAAGCAGTACCTTGTGCTTGATGGTAACAAACCTACATAAATACACATTGGTCCTGTTGGGTTTTTAAGATTGAAATGTGTTTTTTTGGAAACCTTGAGATTTGGCGAAATGATTAAAGGGGAACTATTGTGAAAATGAAAATGTAATATTAGCTTCAGCATACTGAAATAAGAAACTTTGTAAATACAATCGATTAAAATACTGTATCATTTCTGAAATAATAAAGTTTATCTTCACTATTCCTCTTTCAGCATATGTTTCTCCTCATTCTCTCTTCATTCAGGAGTTGGGTGTTAGATGAATGATCCAATATATCTTATGGGGGGGCTCCTCTTGCCTAGAAGATGTATTACAGCTCACTCTATTAAAATCACCAGACATCATGTCTCTCTACATGCAGAATTTGTGCAAAAGGCAGTTATTTTGTTAGATTTTGTTTGTACTGGAATTAGTTATTTGAGTGAGCTCTAATACATCTTCTAGGCAAAAGGGTCCCTCTATAATATATATTGACCATTTGGATTGGATAGCGAGCCTCTGATTGAAGCTTATAGCCTTCCCTTTGTTAATGTGAACAGGTGCAGGAACTGCTTCAGTCAGTCAAAGGCTTCTAAAACTGTGTAAAATGGAAATTAGATTCAGTCACTGACTCCAAAAAGAAAGTAACCATAGTGAAGACATAAATCCTAATGCTAATTCTATATAAGGTTATTCAATCTATACGTTCATTAAGAGTTATTTCCATTATAATAGGGGAGTGTATTGCCAGAGATCCCTGTCATTTAATGATTTTTAATGTCTTTAGTTGTTTTCTATGCTCTCTTTCCTTGAATCTGCAGGACCTGTATGTTTAGGTCTTTTTTTATTTGCACTGTTATTCCAGTCCCATTCTCTCTTCAAATTTGCTTTAGTTCCCTGTGCCCTTTCACTTAACCTCAAGCATCTGCTCCTTAACCTTTATCTTCCACTGTTGGCTTCAAGCTAGTCTTATCTCTTTACCCTACCCCTCTGCATTTAGAAGATATAATTTGGGGGAAATAAAGGATGCATGAAGAAGCATTTGTAAATCACATGGCACAACTGATGTAGGTTGCCATTATAATTGTGCTTACAGCATTTATTATGTGTACATTGTAGTATATACACTACCAGGGGAATGTAATAAAAGTCGCAAAGAGCAAAACAATTCGCACCAATAAGACTAAAAATCCACATCTCGCAATGTAATATTGTTCCTTAAACTGTTATTGCATTGCGAATTTTAATAGCGCACTCATAAGAAGTGCTTGAAGGTGTCGTAATCTTTTGGAGCAAACATAACAACTTTTTCAGTAAGAAGTTTTATTACATTGACTGCGCATTGTGCAAACTATAAAATTCGCAAACGGTCTTTCACTGTCGGAAGTGGTCGCTAAACAGTTTCCGGGCTTGCAAAAGCTTTATTAAATTCACACAAAGCAAAATTTGTTTGCGCAAAGGCATAACTTTTCGTACTGCAAATAGTTTTTCCGTTAGTGATTTTTATTACATTCCCCCGTACATCTGTTTTAATCTAAAAAGGACGTTCCTTCCATTAGAGGTAAGGTACAAGGGGTAGCGTGTGGGTGTGACACCATCTTTTTTATCCAATTGGAATATTTGTTTTAAAAAAATAATAATATAATCCAAAAAAATAATAACATATCTGCGTGTGGCAAAAGTAAAGAGAATCGTTAGGATTATCATATAATTTGAAGGTGAAAGGTGTTTTCGGTCAATGGGATGACAATCAGGTGTGAGTGAGAGACCTTGTTTTATTTCAAGAATGGTGATCCAGCAAACCTTGATCACATATACAACACATTTGTGGATGTGTATTATGGCTTGAACAAAGGAGGTGTCTGGGCAGGGCTGGAACTAGTAGTGAGCTGAGTTGCCTTCGGCACCAGGCCGACTTGGCCCGGCACTGTGTCCGGGGACCTCAGAAAAAAAGTTGTTGATGTCCATTAAGATGTAAAAGATTTCAAGACTATCTCTAAAGAATCTGGACTCCGCCAATCAACAATCAGACGGATTGTGTAAAAATTGAGGAAATTCAAGATCATTGTTACCCTACCCAGAAATGCTTGACCATCAAAGATAACCCCAACTAAAGGGCGTCTAATAGTCTGAGAGGTTACAATGGAAACCAGCATAACTTCTAAGCAACTGAAGGCCTGTCTCGTATCAGAGAATACTGATGTTTATGAGTCCACCATCAGGAGAACACTTTACAGCAATGGTGTGTATGGCAAGGTGGCAAGGAAAAAAGCCACCGCTCTACTCCAAAAATATTGCTGACTGTCTACAGTTTGCTAAAGATCATGTCGACAAACCAGAAGGATACTGCAACAATGTTTTGTGGTCAGATGAAGCCAAAATTTGTCTTAAATGAGGAGAGTTACATTTGGAGAAAGAAAAACACTACACTCCAACATAAGAACCTTCTCCCATAATAATAATTCACTTACTTTCTCCACTAAAGTACAGAGTTAGCAGAAATCGATGTCTGCTGTTTAATATAAAAAAAAACAACAATGATGGGCTTATGTGAGGCATAAATATTGCCCTTTAAGAAATCAACAACCTGTAGTTGACCATATTATTGAACAAGTAATTCTTGTATCTAATCTAGAAATCTGACAATTTTTGAGATTTATTACGTGTCAATAAATTAACATCTTACCTTGTTTATTCTTAAAACACTTTTTTCAGTTCCGTTGTTTTCAGATTGTTCCACAGAAATAATGACTTTTTTCAATTATTATTTATTTTTTACTGTTTTTCCAAAATCTAAATGTTCTTGTCTCTGGTGTTTGAGTCTGGCTGCTCAGTAATTCAGGTGCAGACTCTAAACTGTTACAATTTTACAACATTTAGTTGATCCATTTCTCAGCAGAATCTCTGGAGCAATAGCAAATATTGTATCAATTCTAACAGCTGCCTGTAATGAAACTCATGGATTCTGCTCAATGGGGACAAAGATAAGAAATGTATCAACTTAATGTATCAATTTAGAAAAGTTTAAAGGGTCTGCGACCCCCTCCCAAAAAAAATGACACTTTACAATTCAATATTAGAAAAACGGTAACACAGAAATTTTACGAAATTGGAAATATATAAGAATATCATCAGTATGACTAGTATAAAATGGCCAAAATTTAGGGGCCTATTTTTATCATGCTACCGTTGGAAAAAATTATCACCAGTGATGATATCCATAGCAACCAATCAGCAATTAGATCTCAACAGGAAATACCTGATTGGTTGCTACAGACTCTTCTGTATAAGTTCTGTCCAAAGTTCTAGGACCACAAATAAGTTGTCACCCCAAATCTAAACGAAAACTAGACCCGCTATCCAGCGCTGACCCAAACATCAGAGGGAGTCGCTGAGAGTAAGTTTGTGAATGCGGTTTTTATTCAACACACACTGCGGTGTACATAGCAATGGGTATGTGCAGAAACTAATGCATTTCATGCCCGTACAGCACTTCCTTCCTAGATTAAATAGATTAGGTGATGCATGTCAATTAAATCATTTGCATATCAATTAAAAAAGTGCATACATTAAATTCATCAGTGTTTTGTAATATAATAAATAATCAATGTGTCTCAATATATACGTGCAACTTATTAAAAGTGTTTTTTTATATAGGTGAATTCATTCTAATATATATATATGTGCATACTAATAAATACATTAAAAAATATATATACGTAATGGTATTCCCTATCAATAGTATAAACTAATTGATCAATTATCTATTTGTTCCAGTTAATAAAAAACAACAAAGTATTGATTGGATCTTACTTAAAAAAAACAATATCAATTAGCATATATATTTTCCTTCCAATGTATTTATATCCAATTTAAATTAAATTATACATAGTAATATATTCACTACAGCATGAATATATAAAAGATTGCTCTGACATGACACAGTAATTCACGTGAACACATTCATCTAATGTTAATACTAATACCAATGACAATAATATAAATATTATTATTATATTGTTCAGGGATTACATTACATTATATTGAGTATACTAATCATATTTTACAGAAATATTTATTCCTATATATTACCATTTGCACTAATATACTATTTCTCATACCTTATTTACTTTTTTGTTTTTAACTTTTAACTCTTTTTCCTATATTAGTTCATTATTCAGTCTACAACAGATTTAGGGGCAGATTTACTAAGCTCAAGTGAATTTTCGAAGTTAAAATAGTTTGAATTTCGAAGTAATTTTTTGGGTACTTTGACCATCGAATAGGATACTACGATTTCGAATTTACTTTGACTTCGTTACGAAGTAAAAATCGTTCGAATATTCAACCATTCGAAAGTCGAAGTACTGTCTCTTTAAAAAAAACTTCGACTTCAATACTTCGCCAATTTAAACCTGCCGAAGTGCTATGTTAGCCTATGGGAACCTGCCAGAGCAATTTTCTAAGTTTTTGGGTATGGAAGGTAAATCGTTCGAATCATACGATTCAAAGTACGATTGGAATACGAACGTACATTCGTACTACAATCATACTACGATCATACTACGATCGGAATACGATCGTACGATGAATAAAATCCTCCGACTTCTAATTCAAATGTCGGAGGATTCTATTCGATGGTCGAATTTCAAAGTATTTTCCACTTTGAAATTCGACCCTTGATAAATCTGCCCCTAAATGTCACATTCCTTATTGAGCCCTCTTGTTGCAACTGTTTCCAACAAAAGTATCCATTTAATCTCTTTCTTGGACATCAACGACAGCGCTATATAAATAAATGATGATGATGATGATGATGATGAACAATCTATCAATGTCTCCTTTCCTTTTCCCCAATTTCACATTCTCAATTGCCAGATCTTCAGTGTTGTTTCATTTATTCTCTACTTGTTCTTCACTGTATTCCTGTCTCGTCCTCGCTTGGGTCTTATCTCTCTTTTTATGTTTGTTGTTTCCTCCTCTCGTGCCCCTTTGTCGTTTCATGATTTTTTACGTTTGGCAAAGCTGACCATTCCCTTGTCTCTTGCTTCATGGCTCATTTCCAGGTCACTTCCCAATGTCACTAAAAAACACACACTAGGGGAAGAGGTTTCAGAAGACATGTCATTATTAACTTTATTACTGTGTCCCGATATCTATCTGTTTTTAGAGTGGGTTTCATGCTCTCCCATCTGCCTCGCTGTGAGTTTAATTTCATTCCCCAGGAGAACACTCTCTCTTGGTCATAATCAGATTTGTCTCTCAGATATTTCCTTTGTTTTATCTCCATGATCTTATTTTCCAATGTGTCCAAATCATCCTTAATCTTCTTGTTAAGTTTTTCAAATTCCGGTCTATCTCTATATATCTCTAATGCTGCATCAATCTGTATAATTTCACTGTCGAGTCTCCCTTGTTCAGACTGGTATTTATTTATCAATATTCGCATCAATTTAAGGGAACATTCAGTGAGTGTCTTAAACCATTCATCCATTAGAATTTTATCTTGGATCTCAAAAGCTGGGAATTTCTTAATCCTTAGACCTCGTGGTACTCTGCTGACCTTAACATAATTTTCTAGTGTAGTAATCTCCCACCAAAGCTTTAATTCCCGTGTAGACACTTTCTGTAATTTTTAGTATGTGCATATTGGTAGTGGACTGATCACTATCTTTTATTGTAGAGGTACCCTCTATTGTTTTCAAAGTCTGCAAACACAGTCCGAGCTTTTTGCAGTCGCTTGGAATTAGATCGCTGTAATGACTCCTTCTCCCCGGTTATCATTAGCCCCATACCCACTGCCTCGATTGTTTGTGTGTTATCCGCCATAATTGCTGCCGTATATATCATGCATCAACAGTTGAATAAACAGGCAGTCTCATACCTGTCCGTGCAGCATTCGGCAAATAGTATCCTTGTTCGATTAAGCATCATGGGGTCTCCAATGCTAAATATTCACACTAAATATTCACACTCTGGGACAGTGCCGGATAGCGGGTCTAATTTTCGTATAGACATACCGGACAGAAGTGGCTGGATCCCGCAAGAGCTGCGACCAACGGAGAGACGCTGCACAGCTATGGGTGAGCCCTGCTTCTGTTACACATCCTCAATCATTGTTTACCCCAAATCTAACCCTACTTGACTTTCAAGCTGGACTTCAGATGTATCTAGGAGAAGTGATGGGTGAATTTCTCCCATTTCCCTTCGCCGAAAAATTCGCAAATTTCCTGCGATATATATTCACCAGCGGCGAAAGCGGAAATTCGCTGGAAATTCTAGGAGAGCAAATAGGCTTAGTTCTTAACCCTAACTGGCCTAAACACATTTAGCGGTTATGAAACTTACGGGGTGCCAGGCTCACAGTTTGGGATCTGCTCTAGAATTTTCACTGCTTAAATTTACATTTCAAATTATGATGAATATATATTACCATATGCAGACAAAGTCATATTGTTACAGAACTGGATTGAGTTCTTGGGAAGCTCTTCTGTCATATGGTATTTTTATTAATGCCATTTAATATTATGTTTGGAAAAATTCCTGCATTGCCATTTGTTTTTAGTTATTCCGCTGCTGTATGAACCAGCGGGCACAGCAGAGCTATGGCTACATTGCAGCACAGATATAGCAAAAATCTTCAAAATGAAATGTGTTAAAGGGTTTTACATCTTTCCTTGACATTCTTCCGTGTCTGTACGTTTAGGTCTGTATTCTTCTGTGTCTGTATGTTTATGCAGCCCTCTCTTCCCTCCCACTGTATCCTTTCTTTAAACTGATCACCCTTCTATTCAATTATAGTGAATTGAAACCGAAAAAGAAACGGTAAATGCATTCCTGCAACTCCCACTGCTTTACAATAGTTGCACTAAATGTGCTTTCCTTAGCAACAGTAATAAACACATTTGCGCACACAAACACTATTGGCGGTGACTAAATTTAAACTAATGATAGTAATTATATGTACAAGTGCAGAAACACAGATGGCTCACGAAAGCCCAATCATTCTGTTTTTCTTAACTTTGCAATTTTGTTATTTATCTATTCCTCTACAAAAGAATCCCACTGAGTTCACTGACTTTGTGAAATGCGCCTATTAAAGCAAGTCAACTTACTGCAACAGGGTGGAACAAATGTTACACAAGGTTTTGGGTACCATGCACATCACTGGTACTAGGACATTCAATGCACAGCGGGTCTTTAATATTTAATCTGTCAAGATATTTAGCTTCCCTGGCAACCACTACAATGCACAGGTAGCTACAGTCATATGAAAAAGTTTAGGAACCCCTCTCAGACTGCATAATAATTTACTCCACTTTCAACAAAAAAGATAACAGTGGTATGTCTTTCATTTCCCAGGAACTGGGGTGTTTTCTGAACAAAGATGCAATGCATTCAGAATTCGGTTCGGGATTCGGCCAGAATTCGGCCTTTTTCAGCAGGATTCAGATTCTGCCGGGCCGAACCGAATCCTAATTTGCATAAGCAAATGCATATGCAAATTAGGGGCGAGGAGGGAAATCGTAGGACTTTTTGTCACAAAACAAGGAAGTAAAAAATGTTTTCCCCTTCCCACCCCTAATTTGCATATGCAAATTAAGATTTGGTTCGGTATTTGGACAAATCTTTCGCAAAGGATTCGGGGGTTCGGCCGAATCCAAAATAGTGGATTTGGTGCATGCCTAATTTTTAGTGAAGCAGTATTCAATTGTATGAAATTAAATCAAATGTGAAAAACTGGCCATGCAAAAATGTGGGTAATTGGATAATTTTGCTAATTTGATGCATGTAACTGCTCAATACTGATTACTTACAACACCAAATTGGTGGCCTTTCCCTAGTTTAGAGTCCTGAAAGGATGGGCTTCACATAAAAAAAACATAAAATGTGTTTTGGTTTTCTTATGTACCCAAATCATTTTTCTCTCTTTTCTCTCCCAGACCCCAAGGTCCTAGAATGTGTGTTTAAATGACATCTTGGGGAAACCTTCATTGTTTGGATGAGGTAACAGCTTTTCATTCCTAAAATGTGTGAAGAGGAAATAAAAACCTATAAGTATCATACTACCTGGGCGTTATTCTCCTCTATAGTACAGCGACTCTTAGGGGGTTATTTATCAAAGTCCGAATTTATCTCAATATTTTCTGCTACAAACTCCAATTAAATCCACTCGAGTTTTTTACGCTTATTCATTATTAAATTTTCCCAAAAATTAGCTTTGCGGGGAAAAAACTGATTTTCACAAATTTTTCTGACTTTTTTTATCCAATTTTCACGATTTTTTCGTAATTTTCACCCGAAACCCAGCACACATCAAAAAATCATTGGTGCTTCTCCCATAGGCTAATATGCAACCTCGACAGTTCTGAGATGCCGGATTTTCAGATAAAGACTTTTCCATCCTCGGGTTTAATAAGTTCTGAAAAATTCATGATTGTATATACAAAAAATTGAATTTTTTGTGATTTTCGCATTTGGACTTTAGTAAATAACCCCCTTAATGTTTTAATTGGATAATATACTGTATATACTGATACTTATATATTCGACCCTGCTGTTTAAGTGGAAACTATGAATGAGTTGGAAGGATCTTCTCTATTGAATTAAAATTCCTGTTTACACAGGAACAAACATCCTGCACTATCCTATTTGATGCACCTTTAGCAGTAAGTAATATTTTGCATTGCCATCACATGTCACGCAGTGGGTTCCTCCTTTGCCCATTTAAATTATCCTGATGCAATCCCTCTATGCCACTTCCATCCAAAGCTGCCTGTATCAATAGCATTATTGTAAAACTGATATCTTGCTTGAAACTTATTGCAAACTGGTTCGGCTGACAAAACTTTTGGATGTAATGCAGAAATATAATAAAAAAAGATTATGTTGAAAAAAAAAAGCTGTCTGTAGGACTCCTATATAACTGCAAAACATTACTCTACAAACTATATATTTTGTTTAGTTCCTTTTAATTTCTGGTTTGAAAATCGCCAAAAGTGCATTTATGTGTGTATGTCTTTTTAAAAGGTTAACTTCACTTTCCGAGTAAGTGTGGGGTGCATTCAAAGGGAAAATGTGAAACAAATTCACGCCTGTGTTGAGAATATCATGTCTGTTCAAAGGTGTCTGCAAAAAACATCCTTTTTGTATTCAAGAAACTTTGTTATTCTTGCACTTATGCCTAGTGATAGAATTCATAGAGGTGACTTTACAGAGAAGCTTAAAGGGATCCTGTCATCGGAAAACATGGGTTTTTCAAAACACATCCGTTAATAGTGCTGCTCCAGCAGAATTCTGCACTGAAATCCATTTCTCGAAAGAGCAAACAGATTTTTTTATATTCAATTTTGAAATCTGACATGGGGCTAGACATATTGTCAGTTTCCCAGCTGCCCCCAGTCATGTGACTTGTGCCTGCACTTTAGGAGAGAAATGCTTTCTGGCAGGCTGCTGTTTTTCCTTCTCAATGTAACTGAATGGGGTATATTTATCAAAGAGTGCAGTTAATAGTGAAGTTCCGCCACTAGAGTGAAATTCCGCCACTTCGCATTCATTTCTATGGGGGTTTTAAAGGCGTATTTATCAAAGGGTGAAATTTCACTTTCACCCATTGATAAATACGCCTTTCAAAATCCCATAGAAATGAATGGAGAGCTGCGGAATTTCACTCTACTGGCGGAACTTCACTCTTTGATAAATTTACCCCAATGTGTCTCAGTGGGACATGGGTTTTTACTATTGAGTGCTGTTCTTAGATCTACCAGACAGCTGTTATCTTGTGTTAGGGAGCTGCTATCTGGTTACCTTCCCATTGTTCTTTTGTTTGGCTGCTGGGGGGGAAAGGGAGGGGGTGATATCACTCTAACTTGCAGTACAGCAGTAGAGTGATTGAAGTTTATCAGAGCACAAGTCACATGACTTGGGGCAGCTGGGAAATTGACAATATGTCTAGCCCCATGTCAGATTTCAAAATTGAATATAAAAAAATCTGTTGGCTCTTTTGAGAAATGGATTTCAGTGGAGAATTCTGCTGGAGCAGCACTATTAACTGATTCATTTTGAAAAAATTTTTTTTTCCCATGACAGTATCCCTTTAAGATGTGCAGACAAATTGCACAAAGAGCACTGGTTACATACAGCTGTGAAATACCAGGCAAAAACCAGGTGGGGAGAATATGGTTTACTAGAAGGAGGTGGAGAAGATATACCTGCAAATACAAAAATGTTTTCATTTCTATACAAACCTGGTTGCAATGGGTGAAGATCTGTATACACAATCCAAACTTAAGCAGAGAAGCCACTGGCACATGTGGGAGATTATTTAAAAAATACACTTGTTTGGGTTTGGAATTAAATTTTGCAAGGTAGAGAAATCATTCCTGTGTATGGACAAATTGTGTTAATATCTGGCCAACTAGATATTATTCCCAAATTGTACCTCACTTTGACCAGTGTTAGATACTGGGCTGGATGTCAGGCACATGTCAGAGGTTCAAGTCTTCTTATTGTTACTTTAACAGCCTGTGCCTCATGTTTTGGATGTGAGAGACATTTGTCTGTATCTGGAAAACTCAACAATTTATGTTTTTAGTATACTAATTCTATTATGCTTGGGCAGTGTCCGACTGGAATGCCAGGGGCCCACCAGAAAACCTTAGACCGAGGGCCCATATTCTAAACTATTGGAACCTCACTCAACCTCATTATTCTCTACATACTATACTCTATTCTTCCATTATTAAGCCTGTTTTTCCCCATAAAGAAATAGGGAATGACCATGAAATAGGCCAAATGGTTAGAAGCAAGAGGCTCACTGACACCTGGAGTTTTCCTGGTATCCCGGTGGGCCAGTCTGACAATGTGCTTGGGTTTTTGTTTTTTTTCCTGCCCTTCTGCTTATCTGAAGCAAATTATTACTATTACAAACCGCAGAAACTAAAAAACTTGTACTTGGGGGTAAATTACACCTGCCCTGATTAAAAATGTGCATTCCCCCAATGTGCCATTCCCCCAATTCTTCTGGTCCTCTTTAGGCTCTGAGTGTACCAGCCTTATATATATATATCATACAAAGATAATATCACTCTGCTTCCTGCATCACAGGGGAAAACATGCAATCTACTGGACAACCTGCAGAAAGATTTGGGCTGCAAAGAAATTAACAATTCCAGTGAGTTTAGGACTAATAAATAAACGATTGAGAACAGAGAATCAATGTAGAGACATAAATCATGTTCTGCAAGACATGGCATGCAATGAAGGGTCCCAAAAACACAGTGAACTTTTCCTGTATGAAAGATGCTGAAACCTTCAGAATGGAAAATAAAGCAGATTCTCCGTTGCATTATGATAGGCTTCTTGTATCAGAGGACACTTCTGATTTTGGCAGTTTTCTTGCAGATGATTCTGAGAATGAACAACATGCTTTACTCTTGGAAACCCTTAGTACTTGAGTTGAGCTGAACAGGGAAGAAGGTGACACTGAAGAAGGGGATTAGTCGCCATCAATTGATGACCTGCAAGTGACGTTTTCTGAAATGATTAACATAAAGGAAGCAGGGAATTCAGTGAGGAAGCTAATAGCCGGAGACTGGATGAAAATGAGTGAGACTGTAGAGATCATTTGTGAACCTTCATTCATGAAGGTTGAGTCTTATATTTGATATATGGGTATTGCACCACAGCTTGATTTAAATTCTAGCATTTTAAAGTAAAAGTAGTTTTCAGCCTCATATTTCTCTGTTTAATGCTCTTTTGTTATAGTGGTATGGGTTTTAGGGGGTTATTTATCAAAATCCGAAATTTTTCTGATTTTTTTTTTAAAAAAAAAAAGTCAGACCAAACTAAAATCCATGATTTGCCCCAATTTAAAAATAAAAAGAAACTCAAAAAAATTGGATTGGGAAAAAACGTGACTTTTTTCGGATTTTTGCTCAGAAAACCCACATTTTTTGAATTTGAAGGTTCAAAAACCACAAAAAAAATTAACTTTTTCATGGAAAAACCATCGTCAAACCCCTAACATTTCATGAGAGTTAAAACATCTTCAAATGGTTAAGGGGACATCTGCCGTTGACTTTTACATGAATGTAAGACTTTTGTTGTGCTGTGCATTACTCAGGTACACAATGGGGCTCATTTGTAAACTTCACACAGGGCAGAATGGTTTGTACAGTGAACATATTTGCCCTGTGTATGTTTATATTAATAAAGCGAGATTAGGGTGGTGTATTTAATGTGCAAAAAGAATTGCAGTTTATTTTTTTTGTGCAGGTATGGGATCCCTTATCTGGAAACCCGATATTCAGAATGCTCCGAATAGACTCCATTTTATCCAAATAATCCAAATTTTTAAAAATGATTTCCTTTTTTCCCGTAATAATAAAACAGTAGCTTGTACTTGATCCAAACTGAGATATAATTAGTGCTTATTGGAAGCAAAACCAGCCTATTGGGTTTATTTAACGTTTAAATGAATTTCTAGTAGACTTAAGGCATGAAGACCCAAATTATGGAAAGATCTGTTATCAGAAAACTCCAGGTCCCAAGCATTCTGGATAACAGGTCCCATACCTGTACTGCAAATGTCCATAAGAGCTTTTTAAATATGGCAAACTTGCAAATATTTATTTGTGCACTCAGTTTTTTAAAACTCCCATGAACCTGAAATTTATTTTAAAAAATCGAATTTTTTAAAGTCGGGTGAATAGGATCGACCTGCAAACTCGAATCAAATCTGAGTTTTTTCTGCACAAAAAACTCGAATGTTAGGAAGGCTCCAAACAACTTGATCCCAGTACGTCTTCCATGGGCTAAAAAAGCAGTTCGGCAAGTTTTAGCTGGCGAATAGTCGACTTTGAGTTTGGGCCAGTGTATGATAAACTTCGAAAACCAAATTCAAAATTTTAAAGAAAACTCTAATCAAATTGTAATAATTCCCTAGTCGAATTTGACAAGTTTGGCCATAAAAAATTCTAATTTTCACTTTGACCCTTGATAAATCTGCCCATCTGTGTGAGTTACGCCACAATGGTGGTAGAAAAAATATTTTCAAGACAGTTCCCCAAATTTGCACATTTAAATTACTTTCAACTCTTATTTTTGCCAACAACAACCTCTTACAGCGTTGCAAACACCCGTCTTTTTTGCAAAAATCATGCACAATGTGAATTCACTGAACGATGGGCACAGACAGCAGTGCAATATTTTAGAGCTCTGGAATAAACATGGGCAATACAACCATTTGTGAATATATACTTTATAAATGACCCCAATGTGTTTGGATCTGGTAATGGAAACTAGGTAACATATGGCATAAGATCCGGCTGCACTTGGTGAAATCGGGGCACTGACTAGCCAATGGGGGCACGACTTCACTGTGATAACTGCTCTCCAGTGGGGCTTTTAAAACTGTGGGTGACGGCTGTTGGAGAACCATTTAGACATTTAAGTCTTACTGCTGTAATGGGGTAAATAAATATGTTTTACTATTCCTAGAAGAGACTTTGCAGAGCAAACATTTATTTAGAGTATTTGAATGTTTTGCTCTTAAAGGAGAACTAAACCCTAAAGTTAAAAAACCCCTACCCTTCCCTTCCAGTATAGCCGCTACCCCGCGCAAACCCCCCTAACTCTTTACTTACCCCTCCGTGCAGATTCTGTCCAGCAGAGTTCACGGGCGCCATCTTCAGCCGCTTCGGTAATCTTCGGAAAGAGATCGGCGCTTCAGATTCGGCACATGCGCAGTTGTCGCAAAACAGAAATTGCTCCAACTGCGCATGTGCCGCTACGCAGGTCTCATTTTGAAGATTACCGAAGTGGCTGAAGATGGCGCCTGTGAACTCCGCTGGACAGAATCTGCACCGAATAGCCAATCACAGCCCTTATTTGGCACCCTAAGGGACTTTTTCATGTTTGTGCTGCTCCCCAACTCTTTTTACATTTGAATGTGGCTCACAGGTAAAAAAGGTTGGGGACCACTGCGTTACAGAATGGCCAAGTCTAAGAAACTCTTCAGTTGGTCTTCATTATTTATTGTTTTAATTATTTGCCTTTTTCTTCCGATTCCTTCAAATGGGGTCACTGACCCCATCTAAAAAACTAATGCTC
Organism: Xenopus petersii; assembly: GCA_038501925.1. Taxonomy (NCBI): domain Eukaryota; kingdom Metazoa; phylum Chordata; class Amphibia; order Anura; family Pipidae; genus Xenopus; species Xenopus petersii. The sequence continues at coordinate 85,842,678 of CM076687.1, forward strand.
TGTAAAGCTATAAATGTAGTTATTGCTAGTTTTTTTATAACTCATCTTTTTATTCAAACCCTCTCCTATTCATATTCCAGCCTCTCATTCAAATCGATGCATGGTTGCTAGGGTAATTTGGGCCCTAGGAACCAGATCACTGAAACTGTAAAATGGAGAACTGACGAATAACAAGCTAAATAACTCAAAAACCACAAATAATAAAAAATGAAAACCAATTGCAAATTTTAGAGACTCCGTAATATTATCCTCCAGTATAATTAATAGAGGAATGTATCCGGCTCAAATGAAAATTCTTTAACGAAATTGGAACACACAACACTTGTTAATGATTCAGATATTTATTTCCATGGCAAAAATATACTATGTTCATTTTGCATAAAATATTACATATATTACATGTATTTGGTAAAACAAGCACTTCTTCCAATCTCACACCATTTGTACACTGCCTTACAGAATGTATTGAGCTTTATCATGCTGACTGCAGGGATTATACACACAGCTTGTACATTCATATTAGTCAAAGCCTGCACCACAAGGAGCTGAGAAGCACATTGATGTGTATTGCAGGAAACAAAAAACCCTGTAATGAATAGGGGAAAAACATGCTGCTATTTATAAAAACACATCTGATGGAGGACTTTATATTATGGGTGAATTTTAAGGGGTTGTTCACCTTCAAACAACTAGTTGTTTTCAGATAGATCACCAGAAATAACTTTTTCCAATTACTTTCTATTTTCTAAGAGTCACCGTTTTTTTAATATTGAAGTGTACAGTCTTTTTTCACCTTCTAAAGCAGCTCTGGGAGGGGGGGTCGCCGACCCTTTCAACTGTTCTAAATTGATACATTTAGTTGATACATTTCTTATCTTTGTCCCTGCTGAGCAGAATCTCTGGGTTTCATTACAGGCAGCTGTTAGAATTGATACAATAGTTGCTAATTCTCCAGAGAAGCTGCTGAGAAATGTATCAACTCAATGTTGCAAAATTGTAACAGTTTAGAATCTGCACCTGAATTACTGAGCTGCCAGATTGAAACACCAGAGACGGAAACATTAAATTTTAAACTTAGATTCTGCAAAAACATTAAAAAAATAGATAACAGAAAGTAATTGAAAAAAAGTCTTTATTTCTGGGGAACAATCTGAAAACAATTGAACTGAAAAAAAGTGTTTGGAAGGTGAACAATCCCTTTAACTCTTACTAGAATTTGGTGGTGCTCAAAATCACATTGGGGCAGATTTACTAAATGGCGAAGTGGCCATTGCTAGTGAAAATTCGCCAGAAATCCAATCCGCAGGGACATTGTCAATTTACTAACAGGCGTAGAGGACAATTCGCTAGCGAAAGAGACCGTCACTAGCGCAGTTTCTCGCCCTATAGACAGGCGACTTTTTGATCTGGTGAACAGTCATTACACCGGAAATTTTATAGAACGTTACCTGTTTCGCCAGAGTTTCCTTTGCCACCTTAGACCTGGCGAACTGATGAGATGAAGCTACATCCTCCTCAATCTTATGTCAGTGACATCATATCCTGTATGCCGAAAAGTTATTCAAACTATAAAAAAATATTTTAAAGCGGGAGTGTCTTTAAAAGTTGTAACTATTAAATATTTTTGTGTTAAGTTTTTTTTTTAACCAATTTGAGGGGCATGCCACATTTGTTTTAGGGTGGGCTATAAGACAGCTTTGTATGTCTGGTTGGCAGGTCCCCTTTAACGGAGGCAATTCTAAACTGCTCCTTATTTCCCTAAGATTGGCCACTCTTTCCACTACATGCAAATGAGCAGTTTAATTTCATTTAATGCAACTCCCTTGTTGCAGTATCCATGTAGTCTGCCCAGATATGTCCAATGCTCTCCAGCACCAGGAACTTGCATGCAGGCCCTAAAGTAAACAGTGATCTATTGTAAATGACTGAAACGTGGTATTCTGTGGCACCATTGGCGTAACTAGAGTTCGCTGGTCCCCCCTATCAAAAAATCTTCAGAGGGGCCCAGCACACTCCAATCCCCATCCTCCCACCCACTTCCTGCTGGACTCCATCCACTCCCCCTGCATCTGCTGTGTCCACTGCCCGCCCGACCACACCCACTCCACACCCTGACTCCGCCCACTCCCCTGCTATGTGCGATACCTCGCCATAGGTAAGAGAGTGGTTGGGGAAGGGGAGGTTTATTGTATAGCTATAGAGAAAGCAGACCCTGCAGTCCGGCCCCCCTGAGATTGTGGGGTCTGCTTCCTCTATATTTACACCACTGTGTGGCACCATGCACTGGAAAGAAAAATGTCAATGAACACAAGCCATTTATCCCCGTCTGTTCCATGGCTCTGGAACCTGGGAGCATCAGCAAAAAAATAAAAAGGCCTCAATAAAATGTAAACAGTTTCTGCCATAAGATATAATCAAAACTACATTCAAGCTTATATACACTAATATTTCTATAAACATGTATTAGTGATATGCGGGCCGGCCCGATATCCGCGGGCCGGGCGGGTTCGGGCCGACCTCACACACCACTTTGTGGGTGGCAGGCGGGTGTGGGTTGAGCTCTTCTTCTGCTCTCCCCACCAGCCACCTTCAACTGTCGGCCTCTGACTTCCGGCTTTACAGCCGCGAGCCTGGTCGTACCGCCCCTTTTGTGGAAGGAAGCTGGTAGGTAGGTGTGGGCTGGTCTATAAGAGGAAGCTGGTAGGTAGGTGTGGGCTGTTCTATAAGAGGAAGCTGGTAGGTAGGTGTGGGCTGGTCTATAAGAGGAAGCTGGTAGGCGGGTGTGGGTGGAGGGAGGTCGGGCTTCAGGCGGGTCAGGAAAAACCCGCACATCACTAACATATATCCCTTATTGAACCTATACTCCCATCCTTCTACTCACATTACTCGTTCCAACTGAAACCTTAGCTCACAAGTCTTCTCATTTTGAAGGTGCAGACGAATGTCTGAAGCTGCTACCCCTCCACACCAACAATAGCTGCTCCACAATCACAAACATTGGAACTCACACATTTCTACATTTTTCCCCTCAGATTCTAGCCTATGTAAAAAAAATTTAAAAAAAAAACATTTGTACCGGACCAATACTGATTTTTGAAGATAATGTGAAATGATGACAATAAGCAAATAAAAGGCACAAATCTGTCCAGGTGACGTCATCAATAAGATGTTTGCTTTTAAATAGGTGACCAGTAGAATCTATCTGCTGATAGGTTGTTATCGGCAAATAAACTTGAAACTAACTTTGCTACATCTGCCCTGCATGATTCATCACACTAAGCAGGATAGAATAATGGTTTCATACCACCTGTGAGGACTCAATAGCTCATGTGTTAAAGGGTTACTGTTGTGGGAAAAAATGTTTTTTAATCAGTTAGTGCTTCTCCAGCAGAATTCTGCAGTGAAATTCATTCTCAAAAGAGCAAAGCGATTTTTTTATATTTCATTTTGAAATCAGACATCGGCCTAGACATATTGTCAGTTTCCCAGCTCATGTGACTTGTGATAAACTTCAGTCACTCTTTACTGCTGTACTGCAAGTTGGAGTGATATCACCCCCTCTCTTCCCCCCAGCAGCCTAACAACAGAACAATGGGAAGGTAACCAGATAACAGCTCCCTGGTAGATCTAAGAACAGCACTAAATAGTAAAATCCAGGTCCCACTTCAGCAGTTACATTGAGTAGAAGAAACAACAGCCTGCCAGAAAGCAGTTCCATCCTAAAGTGCTGGCTCTTTCAGAAAGCACATGACCAGGCAAAATGACCTGAGATGGCGCCTACACACCAATATTACAACTAAAAAAATACACTTGCTGGTTCAGGAATGAAATTTTATATTGTATATTTGCAGTGTAAACAGTGTAATTTAGAAATAAAAACAACATCATAAAAATCATGACAGAATGCCACTTTCTTTATACAATATAACTATACATATATCCCATAAAACCCCTTAACCTGTTTCTATAAAAACATACAACAAACACTCTTCACTGTCATTTTCAGTGGCCATGGGGCTACAACTCCTTCCAGAAGTCAAATGGAAATGGAACATGTTTTCTTTAAGAGCTAATAAAAGAAAGGGCTGTGGATTGTCAATCATTGGAGAAACCGTGATAGAACAGAAGTAACCGGTACATATGGCAGAGACACGCACAGATTCGGGGATATTAGTCGCCCAGCGTCAAATCTCCTCTTCTTCGGGGCGACATCTCCCCAAACTCCTCCCTCCCGCCAACTAGAATGCAAATCGACGGTGGGATAGCAATCGGTGTGCTTCCTTTTCACGAGGAAACAAAGAGCGACTTTGGAAAGCGAAGAGCTCCGAGTGCCATCCCACCGGCGATTTAGATTCTACCCGGCGGGGGGCAGTTTGTGGAGATTAGTCACCCCAAAGAAGAGGTGATTTATCGCCGGGTTGACTAAATCTCCCCGAATCTTAGCGTGTTCCCTGACCCTAAAGGCTATACAAGCATTTATATATGGTGCTTTTAAAGGGGAACTTCAGCCCAATAACAAAGACATTGGAACTTTGCATAACAAAAGGAATTCTCAGCAACTTTTCAATATGCAGTCATGAAAAAGTTATTGTAGTCTAAAAGTTATGTATGAAAGTGTATTCATTTGTCCTTTTCTGCCGCTGGTTCGGATTGTTGAAGAATTGTAGCAGAAGCAAGCTCTCTTTTAGCAAAGACTCAAATTGTATGCATTCTATTAACGAGAAGCTCCAAAATGTAGAGCATGTGGCAATTTGCCTGTTTCCCTGCCCCTAGTTCCAGGCCTGATCGGTACCCGTCTGTTGAGAACAAAGGCATAGGTTGCATCTTCCTCAGGCTACGAGTGACAGATACGTAGGGTTCGGTAAAGCGCCAAAGCAGCATTTTGTTCAGGCTACATTAACTTTATCAGCTTCTCAAATCCTTTTTTTTTTTAAGTTTGGTACAGAACACTGTCCTCATTAAGCAATTTGCCAAGGTCAACTTCAGGCTGATGCTAGGCAAACCCCAAAAAGGGTATGTATGGGGAAAAAAAGACCCAAGTTGATGCAAAAGTAAGGACAAAATGCTACACTGGGGAACACCTGGCCTGAAGGAGATACCTGAGTATCTTAGAAGGACACAGAAACCACGCGCAGGCCCTTCGTAAGTTAACGCTGGTGCCCAAGACCTAAGAGAGACGGCCCTCCCAATGGACAAATGTAAGGAAAAAGGCCTGGAACACGGAGCAATTTAAACCGGGGTCCTACCCCTGGTATGTTTATTGCGTCAAACAACGTTTCGGAGGGCGTTCCCCCTTCGTCAGGCCCTCCAAAACGTTGTTTGACGCAATAAACATACCAGGGGTAGGACCCCGGTTTAAATTGCTCCGTGTGCCAGGCCTTTTTCCTTATCTTAGAAGGACAACTCCTGTAAGAAAAAGGTGCAGCCAAATGGAAGGCGGATGATGGACATCTGGCACTTGTCTTTCCGTCACTCTCCAGAGCTATTTGAAGCACAACCAGGAGTGGTTTCTCTGCAAGTTCTACTCTACAAACCCTGCTCCAATATCATGGACCAACGACATCAAACAAGATCTCTGCACCGTTGGATTTGTGGCTCTGAACCTTAAGGTTCTCTCTTGATTTGCATGTTTGCTTGATCCCTAAGCGAGTTACAACCTCTCATTGTTGGTTTCAAGGGCATATTTTGAGTGTAGCAAGAGGGATGTGAAGAACGTCTGTCAGAAGCAAGTTTTCTTTGCATTTATTGTGCAACGTAAGGGCCTTATGGCTAACTGTTAATCCCCTTCCCTCTCTGAAACAGGAGAACAGAAAGGGACACTTAATTCACATTTTCAATAGTTTTATCAGTTGTATATTGCATAGTTGCTTAGAATTATATTCTGTTTAGGCCAGGGAGTACCCATAAATGTATCACACAACCATGTGAAACAAAAGTACACACAAGATTACTTTCTTTTAAAAAGAGATTAAAATGTATTTAAAACATTTTAAAATACATTACAAAACGTGCACCTTTGTTATGGAAGACTCAAATACATTTCTATAAATGCATTTATCCTTTGCTACAGTAAGAAGGTACAGAAGCTGCATTTCCCACGGCTCTCACAGTTACTGTACATTACTTATTGCAGCTCTCAGATCCTCATTCATTTCTATGTCTCATACAGGAATTTAGTCATTTTCATTATTTGAAAATCACCATTATTATTAGGGATGCACCAAATCCAGAATTCGGTTCGGGATTCGGCCTTTTTCAGCAGGATTCAGATTAGGCCAAATCCTTCTGCCCGACCGAACCAAATCCGTATTTGTATACGCAAATTAGGGACGGGAAGGAAAATTGCATGAAAATGGTTTCCCCTTTCCACTCTTAATTTGCATATGCAAATTAGGATTCGGTCAAATTTTTCGCTAAGGATTCATGGGTTCTCCAAATACAAAATAGTGGATTCAGTGCATCCCTAATTATTATTATTATTATTATTATTATTATTATTATTAAATTACCAATTTTCTGCAAACAGGAGAAAGTTAATAGAAATACATGCCGCACTGGAAAGGTGGGATTGTATTCGGAAATGACCAGTTTTTCCAAAATCTCGAAGAAAGCATGATGCCACTAGTTGCCAGAAGCAGAATATGAAATTTTAGAACTTTAATAAAAATGGAAAAGCTCAAAGTCAAGTTTCTCTAATGTAGAGCAAACATTCTGATTTTAACTCCTACTTTGTGTTTACAATAGGTGTTATAAAGAAGGGAAGATGTCTAGAGCCCCTTTAAAAAGGAATGGAAATATGTTCTTCTGTCCTAAAAATATATATATAATATTTATAAATATTACTTTATGTTATGAACCTGGCACATCTGTTGCATCACTAAACCATAATAACGAGTGAGGAGTCCTTTGTCCTTAAAATTAAAGGACCAGAAACATAATTTTTTTTTCTTTTGTAAAAATTTGTTTATACATAACCAAAAAAAACCACATTTAACTTTGAATTTGCCAAGGCTTTATTAAGAAATAACTTACCGATACTCCGCTTCCGCTCCTCTTCAGAAAAGGCAAAGGGGAGACGATCCATCGTGCAACGCTCGATTTCTCCTCCCTGGCTATCTCCTATACAAGGCAGGGAGGAGAAATCGAGCGACGCACGATGGATCGTCGCCCTGTCACCTTTTCTGAAGAGGCATACAAGAGGAGTATCTGTAAGTTATTTCTTTATGAATACTTTATAGTTATAGTTACTTTAAAGTTAAATTTGTCTTGGTGGTTTTTTTTTTCTTTATGTAGAAACTAATTTTTTTTTTAATGTTACTGGTCCTTTAAAGAACAAAGAAAGTCTAAATCACTGTGGGGAAGTCAATATGTTAGGCACCCTACGTGAATTTTCCCAGGGCTGGAACACCCCTTCAAAAAGTAATGCACCTGCCTGGGGATGCCATACTGCATGCCTTAAGATTTTACAGGTTAGGCTGGATCAAGCAGTTACCTGGATTTTAAATGTATCTTTATGGAATTTATTGGGTTATTAATATGTACTCACTATATGAATTGGAATTCTAATGGATTAATTACACGTAATATTATTATGTATTATATATGGACTGAGGTCATGATAATTGATGCAATGGTTATTTGATGCATCCTTATTAATGTATTTGAGATAAATGTATTTATTCACGTTGCACTTTAGCATAATGCACCTTAATTGAATGTAATATGTAATGGTTAACTAAATGGTTAATGGTTTACCCATGATGCACTGGATGAGTCACATGAGGTTTTAAATGTTTGCTTTTTCAAATGTTCCTTTACACTTGACAAAGGGCTCCGCCCGAAACATGTTGTGTAACTCTACCTCCCAATAAAGAGTATTGCAGTCAACTTGCTGCCTTGGGTTTGTTCCACAACCAACTACATTATTGAATGCCTTAAGACTAGCTATCCATGCACATGTAATATAGGTAGACATGCATGAGCCATGGAACAAGGGACTGGACAGGCTTGGGACCTGTTATCCAGAATGCTTGGGACCTGGGGTTTTCTGTATAACAAATCTTTCTGTAATTCAGATCTTCATACCTTAAGTCTACTAGAAAATCATGTGAACATTAAGTAACCCCAATAGGCTAGTTTTGCTTCCAATAAGGATTAATTCGTTTGGATCAAGTATATGGTGCTGTTTTTTCATTACTGAGAAAAAGGAAATCATTTTTTTTTTTTTTTAAATCTGGATTATTTGATCATAACGGAGTCTATGGGAGGCAGCCTTTCCGTTATTTGGAGCTTTCTGGATAACGGGTTTCCGGTTAACAGATCCCATGCCTGTATTTATGGTTGGTGCCTTCCTAGGAACCAGACCTAACAGCGTTCCCCAACATAACGATGGGAAATCCTGCACAGATATGCGTGATTTCGGTTCTGGCCTAGGTACATGCAACATATTGACTTCTGTGAAAATATTATATCTAGTCTTCACTGCTCTGATAACGGTTTTGGAGCCAATGCTGAAAAAAATTAAAGCAGCCATTTAGCTCACCCATAAGCTCAGCTGCCAAGCCTGTTGGAGAAAGCAATGCAGGAGATAACAAGGTGAATAAATCAACATTTAAATGGAATAAACAACTACGCTAATTATATAGCAATTACAAGGAGACCGTAACTTGAGGTTTGACACAGTTTGAAATGCTCAACACCGTTTTGCTTTTTTCAGACTTATTTGAGTAGTAGTTTGGCAGTTACTTGTGGCATGTGTGATGTCTTATACAGAACTGGATGCAGCCAACCAGGGACAATTAGGCTATCATCAACAAAATGTTTGCTATGGCCCTGAGCTGTATACGTGGTCTCAATAAATATACATCATTCATACTGTATTGATGCTAAGCTGTACTGTCTCTGCTCTTACTGGTGGGATAATTCTAGAATTCCTGTTTTGGTGGAAACTAGGGATGCAACAAATCCAGGATTTGGTTCGGGATTCAGCTTTTTTCAGCAGGATTCGGCCGAATCCTTGTGCCTGGCCGAACCAAATCCGAATTTGCATATGTTGGGAAATCACGTGACTTTTCTTCACAAAAGAAGATTTTTTTCCACTTTTTCCCTTTCCTGCCCCTAATTTGCATATGCAAATTAGGATTTGGTTCGACCAAATCTTTCTCCAAGGATTCAGCCAAATCCCAAATAGTGGATTCGGTGCATCCCTACTGGAAACCCAGCCATAATTAGCCGGAGCATGGGGAACCATTAATTTTAGTGCAAATGACAGCTATATGTATTTAAAAATAAAGGGGGGGGGATTAAGTCACTTTCTTATTTAGACCCTTAAATACAATTCATTATTTTGATTATAAAAGCCAACTTTGCTTATGTGCTTCGTTTTTCAATAACCAATCGCTACTTGTAAATGTTATGTAAATGTAAATGTTCAACCAAATTCTAACTTTAGACCTCTAAATTCATCATCACTTCCCTTTAAATGTATTTATATATATATGTGTGTGCTTGTGTCTCATAAACAGCGACCCAGAAGTTGTAGCCACATTCAACCCATGCTTCATTCTCATCAGCTCATTAGTATAAAATACATTTCTAAAACAGCACTGGGTTAAAATATAAGCAGCATCATAAATAAAACCGCATGGGAATAAAAAGTGCTTCAAAACTTCATTAGCATCATGATTGATTTCAACCAGTAAAATCAGAGATTTGCATAATAACACTGATAAAATGTGCTTGTCCTGCTACCCCAAATGTTTCAGCAATGGAGTTAAACGTAAGAATCCAGGCTGATAGATGCAGAGAAGATACCATTGGCTGGTCTATGTCTGTGGCTTATTCGGACTCCCAAACAAAGAACATGCCAGGAGCACATTTTGATCTTCCCTTTTTAGAATCTCATTAGATGACTCAGTTCTGAATGACGCCGGGCCAAATAGACCCAACAACCAGAATCCACTTTTGAACTGCTGGTTTCAGAACTCAATAGCAAATATGAGGATCTGTTAGATATCGAAGCCTTCAAAAGAATGCAGCTTTAGCACCATATACCTGGTCTTGGTCACAGTAATACATGGCTTGTTTTGTATACAAATGGCACCATATGTGGAGTTTGCCCAGTCAGACGGGCATCCCATTTTAAAACGAAATGAGCTTCCACAAGCTCCTCTTGCTGCTTCCATCAGTGGCAGAACTCCAGTTGTGGTCAGATCAGCCGGGAACTTTTCAGAAACTGAATCAGGACTTTATATACAAAAGTGTACTGAGAAAGAGTCTGCACCATCAGCATCCTCTGGTGCCGCAGCATGTCCAGGACTAGGGGGATGTCCAGCATCTGAAAAAGAGCAAACACCAGAAGTCATACCACAGAACATCCTATCTACCATTTTTTATTTTTGCTTTTGTTCAAAGGGATGTGAGAATATTAATTAATTGAGGAGGAGCAGGCACTATTTGATTGACAGCTATTTTTAAAAGGAGTTTCCAACAGCTATGAATGCTTTAATAAAAAAAAAAAAAGAATTTGGGTTTCATGTTTAATTTGAAATGTACTTTTATTATACAGAGCATTTGTTTTTTTAGAAGGGAGTCAGCAACGCCCATTTGAAAGCTGGAAAGAGTCAGAATAAAAAGGCAAATAACTATAAAAAATTAATAATGAAAACCAATTGAAAAGTTGCTTAGAATTGGCCATTCTATAACATTGCCTTAAATAATAATTTAAGGCAATGTCAAGACAAAGCCTAGGACTACACGTGGGAATGCTTACACCTAGGGCCGCAATCAGGGGGGCACTGAAGGGGGGCCCAGCAGTGCTGAACTTTTTGAAAGAGCCGGGCCCCTTGACAGCGCAGAAGCTGTGCCGCCTCCTCCCGAAGTCCTGAACACCCGAAATGCGGACGTGCCGAAAAAAGCCAAAGTGGCAAAAAGACCCGAAGCCATGAAAATAGCCAAAGCCGAAGTCCCGTAGCAGTGAAAAGACCTGAAGTCACGGAAACAGCCGAAATTGAAGTCCTGAAGCGGCAAAAAGACCCAAAGTCATGAAAGGAGGCGAAGCTGAAGTCCTGAAGCCACGAGTTCAATCCCTCTAAACGCCAATATGCGTATTTTTTTTTTAATTCCCTGGCCACCAATTTATTATTTTAATACTCTATAGGCCCCTGCCACCAATGTTTTTTAAAAAAAAATGTTCTTTGGGGCCCCAATTTTTTTTTAACTTGTAAGGGGGTGCCTGGTCCCCAATAGCTTTTTATAACTTGTGTGTGGGGGGCTACCTTTTTTAGCGCTGATGTCTGTGTGGTCTTTTAACGGTGATGGGGGGGGGCCCGAAAATTTTGTTGTACGGAGCCCCGTGATTTCTAATGGCAGCCCTGCTTACAATCTCCATAATCTTTGTAAACCGCATCGTAGCTCATTGCTGGTTAAATAAATTATGCTATGAAGGACACGGGATGTTCGTCCCATTTCTTAACATAATGCTCAGCTTTGCAATAGTTACCAAGACTTACCTCATTATGTTCCAAACATGCAATCATAACTTCAGACAAAATGATCACCCCTGCCCGACCAACACCTGCACTGCAATGCACAAGCACAGGGGGATTTGGGCTATTAGGACTGATTGTGCTGTTTGTGTGACGGCGAACGGACTGGATCTCTTCCAAATAGGCTACAAAAAACGGAAATAAATTATTTAGAATTTTTTTTTTTTTGAAGTAAACTTAATACAAGACTTATTTATGTATTGGGAACATGTGGAATGAAAAGTATTGCTTTTATCTTTCTCTTTAGTATATTTCAGCAAAAAATCAGCTATGAGACAAAAATTACTGAACTCACAGAGGAATCCTTTCACGTCTTCTGGGTGTCCATGTTCTGGCCAATCTGTATACTGAAGGTGCCACACTGTCCTCTCCTGGCCAGACAGAAGGTGTTTTATCTTTAAACCAGTGGTGGCATAGCAACCAGAGTCAGTTCGGAAGCGGGTGGTGATCTTAAACCTTCCATAATTGACAGTGTTGTGCCTTGAGCCAAGTCTTGGCCAATAGCGATTACTTTTCTCACGACTACCCTCCTTCAAAAAAAGACAAAAAAGCCAAGGTTTATTATTGGCATTAGCACAGGAATGAATCTTTTGTATAGAACTATGAAATTCAGTTATCCCTAGAGAGGGGGAAAACCGTAAAGCCTGCTATTAACACCTTTAAGCTTGCAGGCATGCCGATAATAACTCTCAAGGCACTTAAATTTTCCATTTTCTCTTTGAGCTCTTCTATTGTGTTATCCATTAGAAACCAGCTAGAAAGGGGCATGACCAAGCATCCCAAGGATTTAGTATGATGTTTTTGATGTCATGGTCAGGTGAACTGAGGATTAATTGGAAACCTTAAAAGCACCATAAGTGTCTGGGCACACAGGCAGATTTGGGGAGATTAGTTGCCAGGCGACAAATCTCCTCTTCTTCCCAGCGACTAATCTCCCAGATCTGCCTTCCCCTGCCTTAGACAGACGGGGACGGGGAGTCGCTGCGAAGAAGAGGAGATTTGTCGCCTGGCGACTAATCTCCCCGTGTGGCCAGACCCTAAACCCCAAAGGCTTTTGCATTGCCTGTGCACAGAGATTATTATTATCATCATTACTGAGATGCCATCAAATAATACCAAAGTAGGCATTCCCTGCAGAAAAGTAAGGGGGAGCTTTAAGTGTACATGAAAATACCGTAGCATCTCTCTACTCTTTCCGATAGCAGTGTGCTTTTTCCTTTCTGATATATTTATAGGTAAAGCTCGGCCCCTACTCTAGAGATTTCATGTTTCTTAAATCAGCAGACGGTAACTTACATCTTCCAGTGTTACCATGGCGATTATGGCAATTCCCTGCTCCCAGACCATCTGCCAAAAATCTTGGCATGTGCTCTGAAGTGGGCCCTGTGTGGCAATGTAATCCCAATCAACTCCACCAACTGTCACCTGCAAAAACAGAGAAGCATTTGATACACAGCTAATTTTTTATATCCCTACTTCATCTAATAACTTTCAAAAGATCAATTTGTTAAGATCAGTGACAGACAACCTTACCATCCTCTGCAACTCTCAGCAGCCTGTGGTTTAATAACATCTGGAGGGAATCATGACAATTTCCAGTTGCTGTTTTAGATTCATCTGACATCATTTTGATACATATTAAACAGTAACACCAAAAAATTAAATTAAAATATAATTTACTGTTGCTTTGCCCTGGTAAAACTAGTATGCTTACTTCAGAAAGACTACTATAGTATATATTATAGTATATACAAGTTGCTGTGTAGCCATTCAAAGCTGAAAAAGGAGAAAAGGCACATGTTTACACAGCAGATGTGTAGTAAACAATGGGATTCTACAGAACTTTTCTGTTATCTACAATGTAACCTGTATCTTTTCTTATTTTTTTTAGGTTGAACAGGCCCCACTGCAACACAGCAGCTTGTCTATATAAACTATACTAGTATTTCTGACGCAAACACACTAGTTTTACTTATGCAGGGCAACAGTACATTCTATTTTAATTACTTAAAAACGATTTCATTTTATTTGTGCTACTGTTCCTTTAAATTGTTTTGCTTTGAGATTCATACGCTGCCTAGAACTTTGACTTATCTCACCTTAATGTGGGAGGCATTGATATAACCAGTGTTGTTTTCTTTGGTTGGAACCAGCTCTACCCGAGTATCATCATAGGGCAGCACATCCTGATATCGATTTCGTTCTGCGTTCTCCGGAAGACGAGCTATGGAGCACTCACTGTCTGGCAGTCTCTTCTTGCTGATCTGTTCATATTCTGTGAACACCATGCCCTGCTCCAATCTCTGTTCCAGCAGTTTACACTAGGAATAAAAAGATGCATTTTCACTCTGGGATATCAAACATCACATGAGATTTGTAGCTAATCAGCGATAACAATCAGTCCTCATTGTACGTTTACTAGAAACAATTCAGCCTGAATTACAGTGTTTGCAAATTGTAAGGTTCGATTTTTACACACTCTAAGGGTACAATGATGCAACTTTAAATAGCTCCGAAAAGAAGTGTCAACATTTACTGCCATGAGGAGCAAGAAAGGCACTTAAAATGTTGCCATATTAGAGAACACAGTTCAAAATAAGGCTGGCCTGCCATTTTAAGTACTACTACTCTGTGTATTTTTGTTTTTTAAGTTCTTTACTTTACAACATAAAAAGGTGATACCAAATATAAAATAGGAATGATAGCAAATACTAAGCATAATTACTTTTTTTGTGTTATATATATATATATATACTGTTTATTTCTCTTTAGAATTGTGCAGAATTAAGTTAGCACAATAAAATATTGCATTATTAATGCTGAGTAAGGTCAAACAATTGAGTAAAGTAAACAATAAACTGCTTGGTAAAGAATGAGCACCATTTGTTGTACTGGTTCCCATTTGTCATACCAGTTACACAGTGGGGTTGGAAAACTGAGTAGCATACAGATACCACACGTTCACCTTTAGGTCTTTATTTCCAGATTAGAGTTCTAGAAAACAAATGCACAACTTGTTAAAACATTTACAAAATTACGTATGGATAATTACTCTGTCGTCATTTGAAGCACTGGAGGGTTCCTCTTTCTCTTCATCTGGTAAAGGCATACGGGACAAAGATAAACCATTCCATGCAGCCAGTTTCAGGGGACCAATTTTTTTGGCTTCCATTCGGGGGCCCTTCTTTATTCCCTAGAGAAATAAAGTTTCTAATTTTAATATTATTATTATAATAGGTAAAATAAGACAATAGCTGGGCAAATCGCTTTCCAAAAAGCTGGTGAACTGTAAAGCTATATTGAGGGATCATACAAGAGATTAACAAATTCAAGCACTAGCATTCCAGTTGAATATTATTATATAAGGATAGGGTGAGGGCATTTCAGTAATTTATCAGCACAAATAGGTTAGGGGCAATTGGTGAAGAAACTGACATCCTCTGTGTGTCTACAGTACTCAGGCCCCCCCTAGGCCTGGGCCTAGGGCGGCAGGATTTTAGGGGGGTGGCATGCTGCCCAACCACACCCACATTGGTTCAAAAACATGGGTATGCGTTGGAGATACAATCATTTTTTTTAAATTCCCATTAGCCAATCCCCATTGCTCCAGTCCAGATGATGAAAATTTGCACAAATAAAGGGGAGGGGACAGGAGCGACAAACGGCCGTGGGCCTAGGGGCGCCCCCTACCTAAATTCATCAGCAAGGATAATAAAACACAAAGCTATAAATGAATGACAATTATCGCCTATGGAGCGGTCTTGGAGGAATACAATAATATGTGAACTTGACCAGCCTTATTTGCCCAGAGATACTAATCTAATCCTCAGAACAGAGGGAAAAACCACTTTGATTCGTTTGGCCAACTAAGCTTCAAAATCCCTCGAAAAGTCGCAGAAAATCTATTGGGAAGTTCAAATAGAGGGTCTACTTACCCCAGAAGGTGGCAGTCCTTCCACAATATCCTTCTTTCCTGACAGGACATCAGACACTGGCCTCTTTTTTAATGGATCCTTCTTAGGTCTATACCTTATGCTGACTGCAGTGAGGTCTGACTCAGATGCTGAAGGTGGTATGTTGCCCTCCCCTCTCCTATTGGGTTGAAAGTCATCAGAAAATTGCACTGGGCTTAAAACTTTAAGCCTCGTCTCCTTTTCCACCTCATCTTGTTTTTTGTGTTCATAAATGTGCAGATGGTTGGCAGGAGCAGAGCTGTAGATGTCATTTGTCTCCAGCTCATCAGGGTACGTTTCCATTACAGTACGCAGTTGTGCTCTATCATAGAACAAGGGTGCTTGAGTAATGCTGGTTCGGTTATCTTCTTCAGTCTCTTCATCATCATCCTCACTGCTGTGAATAAGCATGGTGGCATCAGAAAGTGACTTATTGTGACCATACCCTCCTCGGTCAGAGTCTTCACCCTGTTCCTCTTTGGTTCTTTCCATGATGACATTAGTCTGAGATTCACTTGACAGGATTCTCTGTGGTGTCCCACTGGCAGCAGATGTGGATATGGTCCTTTCTTTCACCCTCAGGCCATCAAAGTTATGAGTTAACCCTGCAATTTCAATGCTGTTCCTTTTCTGAAGGTGAACCTGAAGAGCAGCTGTCAAGGGCTCACTTACTTCTTGAAGAGAATGAGCTACCGGTAAGCTGTCTTCCTGAAACATTTGTACAGAATGGTGAACTCTCCTGGTGATGAGATCAGGATTGCTGTTGCTGATGGGATGTCGAGTAAGATCTGGGGTGCTGTTTGCTGGTCTTGGATAAGGATATGGAGGAGGAGGGCGATACACCTGAGTCTTCATGATGTTCGAAGCGGGGTAATCCTGAACTTGAAGTTGAACATTGGTTAGTTCAGGTACACTTACTGCTCCTACAACTGGACGCCTCTCAGCTTGATATGGATAGGGGGACTGACTGTGAAAACTATAATTCAGGTTAAAAGGATAGTGATTGGACTGGGGGCGAGTGAACTGCGCATGCTCCCGAATTTCAGGTTGGCTGTAAACCAATGCATCAGGCCTGCTGTAAGCATAGGAATTGCCAATGTTAAGATTTCTCATTGAGTGGCTCTGCCTCTCTGAATGCATCATGCCCCTGTTCAGCTGCCTCATTACCGTCTCATAATCTGGTGTTGGCCTATAGGAGGGTGGGATGAGTGCGCTGTGGCGGTGTGAAGGGATGTACTCTGGTCTCATGATGTCACTTCCTGTGATGCTAGGATTGGATGACATAGGTGAGGGCTGCATATAGTGTTGCTGGGTATTCAGAGAGTTGGTGCTGTGAGCACTATAGACACTTCCATTGCGAATTCTTCCATTGTAATCATGTGCTGTTCGATCAAGGCTAGTCTGGGAGTGGTAATAATATCCATTCTGACTGCTCACAAACATTGGGATATTGTCTGCAAGAATTAAAGGATATATTCCATATTCAGTAAGAGAGCCTGTTCATTATATATTATTTATCTGCATTGGCAGGTTAACGAAAACAAATCAAACTCTCCTACATGTTTAGATAAAACACATTTGATGACATTCATATAGCAAGCGGATGAGAGTGACCCTGCAGCTTTAAAACCTATAAATCTTAAGTTTCCCTAGCTACTAAACTGCCAAGTTGTTCATTTTCCGCTGAGGCTGCAAAATCTGTCAACTTTGCGGCTCATCTCCATCTCAGAATTCAGGTTTAGGATCAATAAGCAACCTAATGCTTTGTCATTTCTGCCAAATCAGGTCTCAGATGGATTTCAGAGGTTCATTTAATGTGACTTTTAACTATTAAACCATGAAAAATAATGTTTCAGTATTTTTCTTCTGGTGGTGTGTTGAAAAATGTGTGCCTGTATGGACCTTCCACATATGCAATATAAATTCTCTAATGGGACTGAAGTGAGGCATAAATGTTTTGGTCATTTTTTTGAATACCCTTGACACTAAAATTGAATAGTTGGTAAAGGAAGTAGAGAGAAATTGTTCTAATAAGCCTCCTTCTAATACTGAAGTGAAAAGTCTAATTTTTCCCCTTATAAAGCAGCTCTGGGAAGAGGGGGTCGCTGATTCTCGTTCTAAATTGATACATTAAGTTGATACATTTGTTATCTTTGTCCCTGCTGAGCGAACTCTCTGAGTTTCAGTAAAGGCAGCTGTTAGAATTGATGCAATAGTTGCTAATATTCAAAAGATACTGTTTATAACTCATGTAGCCACTAAATATATCCATTTGTAACAGTTCAGAATGGATCAGTCTCTCATGTTTGAGTCTGGCAGCTCAGTAATTCAGGTGCAGGGTCTGAGCTGTTACAATTTTGCTACATTTAGTTGCTACATTTCTCAGCAGTATCTCTGGAGTATTAGCAACTATTGTATCAATTCTAACAGCTGCCTGTAATGAAACGCAGAGATTCTGCTCAGCAGGGACAAAGATAAGAAATGTATAAACTAAATGTATCAATTTAGAACAGTTTAGAGGGTCGGCGACCCCCCTCCCAAAGCTGCTTTAGAAGTTGAAAAATTACAATTTACACTACAATATTAGAAAAACGGTGACACATAGAAAATAGAAAGTAATTGGAAAAAGTTGTTATTTCTGGTGATCTATCTGAAAACAGCTAGTTGTTTGAAGGTGAACAACCCCTTTAAACTTAAAACTTTGGAAAAATGATACAAAACGGAAAGCAAATGAAAAAAGTCTATTTCTGGTGAACAATCTTAAAACATGTGGACTGAAAAAAAAGTAGGTGGAAGGTGAACAACCCTTTTAAAATGGCAATTTTCTATTTAGGATAATCCAATGGCACACAGTAATAAAAAATGAAATGATATATGGTTTAGTTACATGGAGAAGGTTTTACATATGAGCTGGTTTATGCATTTTTATAGAGACCGACATTGTTTGGGGTATAGTTTTCTTTTAACAAAGTATTCTGGGATGAGCCACAAAACCAAATAGGATATTTGTACATCATTAAGCAAATGTAATCAGAACTATTAATTCTTAAGGTGGCCAAACATGGACCAATAAAAGCTGCCGACTGTCTGAGTTGGCAGTTTATAGTCCTGTGTACCGGGCCTCCAACCAGCAAGATACTGTATTGATCGCGCAAGTTTAAACATCCCATCAGGGCGAAAAGCACATTAGCTTGTCCCGACAGCCTGCTTCCTCTGCATTGTGACCTCAAGTACGGTTACTGTTAAAAAATCTGCCCATTTGGCAACCTCTCCATACTACCACATCTGTACATGTATGCCCAGCTTTAGTTTTGCTAGAACTAAAAGCTTTACAGACATATATTAATATCCAGTGTGCTTATCTTACCGCTCATGCAGTTCATACACATGAAACATCACTCACCTTGTGAAGAAGTATAAGGCTCATAATGTCCATTATAGTGCATCTGGTGCGGAGGCATCATGTAAGGCTGGTGTTTGGGCTACAAAAAGATACAAGACCATCATTTGAAAAACATGGACAGTACAGTAGGGTTTGTGATACTCGTCAGTAAAAGACTCTGTTTTCTTACCAGTGAAACTCTGGTTGAAGATCTCCGACGAACAGGATTAACATTCTGAGATTGTCTGGGGACAAACACATAATATTAATTGCTTGTCTGTTACATCATCAAAATGCATATGAGCGCAAACACAAAGTTCTGGCAGTATAAAACACCTTTAGCAATAGTACTGGGATCAATCCTGAAAATATAACCAGGAACCAAGCATGTTCCTTTGGTATGAATAAATATTTTGAAACCTTTATAAATATGTACAGGAACTTTTTTTGCCCATGCAGTACCTTTTTTTCACAAGTTTATCAATTCAGTTTCCTTAAGGGAACAAACATGAAAATAAAAACATGCAAAAGCATGGGCAGGTTCCCTGAAGTCTTTCGAAGGGTACCCACCTAAGTTTTAATTACAGGTTTAATCCCATAGAGAAATTGCAACTTTTTGTTTTTTTGTCCAAAATACAATGACTCAGACGAGGCTCTTGTTGTTTAGGCTCTTGTTGTTTAGGCTCTTGTTGTTTAGGCTCTTGTTGTTTAGGCTCTTGTTGTTTAGGCTCTTGTTGTTTAGGCTCTTGTTGTTGTACCTTATGTATTTGTTATGCAATACTTTCCTGTCACTGGGGAAACCAAGACATTAAGCTGGCCATAGACAAAGATCCGCTCAGCCGTATGGTCAAACGATTGGATTACGATACGCCAAGGGGCTCCGACGGGTCGGTCGGGTAAAAATCAAACCTTCCCGATCGATATCGTGGCCAAATATCAATCGGTAAGACCCGTCGGACGCCCCCATACACGAGCAGATAAGCTGTCAAATTGGTCTAAACGACCGATATCAGCAGCATTATCTGCCCGTGTATGGCCACCTTTAAGCTGGCCATAGATGTTGAGATTTTTAAAAGATCCGATCGTCATTGTAAGACCACGATTATCTCGGAATGATCGTACAATCGTACGAATTGTCCATCAACTTGTTTTCCAGGAAAACAGAGGGGAGCTGCCTGCTTAGCCCTGCAAACATAGATAGATTGCGCTGGGGCCGACAAAGATTTTTTAACCTGGCCGATCAATTTCCTGACAGATGTCAGCCAAAAAATCATAAGATGTTCGATCGTTCGAATCCCAATAACTGCACGATAATTTTGAAGGATTGGTCGGACTTCGCTAAAATCGGTCGTTCGGTAAGAGAAATCTTTGCGTCTATGGGGACCTTTACTCTGCTTTAAAGGACACAGACCAATTCTGACCAATCATGCAATTACAGAAGACTGCACACAAGTCAGTTTGTATGCTACACAATGAGCCTTCCAAATTCTTGACCTCTGTCTCTACTCAGTCTCCCATCAGTCTCCCATCTGTCTACCATCAGTAATCTTAACCAAATAAGGCCAAAACATTGTGGCCAAAATGTGCCCCATTGAGATCTTCTTTAAAACTAAAGATTCATGGAATTACACGTAACAATGAGAATTTGGCTACAGCATCACACTGAACAGGACTAAGAAGGACATAGGTTATGCACATTCCAGAGCTCAGTTGATCTAGAAAAAGGGTATATTGTCTGGACCCGTCAAAGCAGCACATGTTGCTCTGACAGAACCTAGCCCACTGTAAGGTTAGCTACACAACAGGGGCTGTTTGTGAGGGGAGGACTAAATCAAGGACAGACAACAGTGACCCATAATTGCCAAAATATTGTTATAACATTTACATCATGCACTTAAGGTTGCCACCTTTTCTGTGAATAAAAATACCAGCCTTCCTTATATATTTATCTGTTTTTCCTTATAAATAACATTGGGATCAGCCATCATTTTTACCAGCCAGGTGGCAGCCCTACATGCACTTGCCAAATGGCCATGTCTGCCAAATTCCTAGAACATGCAAAATGTTTAACTGGAAAACAATAGTTTTCCTAGCTTTTTGTCAGTTCATAAATATATAAGTAGATTATGTTATTTTAAGAAACAAGGCAATGACAATAGTCTACAAATCTGCTTTGTAAATTATTCAGTTTAAAAAGTTACATTTTTTTATGTTCTTCATGGATATAATGCATTTAAATAAAAATACATAAACAAATATAGAACAATATATATATATATATATTTGTTTTATTTTTCACTTAGACAGAAACAAACTTCCTAGCAAAAAGCATGTAAACAAAAGGGTTTTGATAGTTGACATTAGCCATAAATAAAACTGGGCAGTACAGTGGGACGGAAGCAGAAGCAGATCAAGCTCTTAGAAGCAGGTTACCACAAAAGAAGACAAGCCTCTCTTGTTGGATGGGACTGAAAGTCCTAATGAATACTGAGAGACAGAACAGATGATGAAGCAAGAAAATAAACTTGGAGCAGCTGATTAATGCACAGATCATATGAAAAGTAGAAATAAGCTGTAGGAACATGCTATCCCTCCAGCTAAGGCAGCCTCTTGGAGCAGTGTGAATGGTACAAAAATTGCTCAAGCTCACCCTTTGAGAAGAGAAGGACGAGACAGTATTGGAAAGCGTTGAAGGGAAAGGAGAAAGGGAGATTTCTGTAAACCTTCCATAGGAGGAGGAGGAGACTCTGGCGAGTCCCTAAGGATGAAAGGTCAAAAGGAAAACACAAGAATTGATAATCAAAGACCTGTACTTTATATTTCCAATCCCTAAGTGACCTTTGCTGGTGCCAACACTCTGTCCATGACCAACAAATAAAAACAGGCACCTAACCGAAGCGCCTTACTTCTTTTTTTTTGAAGGTTATGTTTTATTTGTTTTAATAAACATTACAACAAAAAACATTGATATATCAATAAACATGTATACAGTTAAACATGTATCACGGGTACTGGATGATTTTCTTTTTAAGTTTTCAGCTTATTTTGAAGTTGAATTAGTCTTGGAAGTCATTACAAGTACAAAGTAAAAAAGATGCATTATCCGGTTGCATGGTGATTTCTTGGTTGTGCGCCCGGGCCCATTTCCCACCAAGGACTCCATACCTTCTCGAACATATCTGCTGTGCTCTCACTTCATGGGTAAGCTTTATTTTGGGTATTGTAGAATCAACTAAATTTATCCAGGAGTCCTTTGTGGAAGGGTGGGCATAATCACACATTTTTTAGCAAAGAATAATAGTGCCCTAAACCTCAATCTTGATAGTGGATGTTAGGTGCTCCACTACACCCAGGAGACAAACTGTGGGGGAATTCCAGGATGTTTGCTAAGGAAGCCATTACTTGCAACCAGTAGGCGTTTACTACTGGGCAAGTCCAGATCATGTGTAGAAAGTTGGCAAGTTGGCATCTGTCCCACATCTGGGGACGGTGTCATTGTCCTTCTTACCCATTGCCTTTAGTTTAAGTGGGGTTGTGTAGAGCTGGTGGAATACTTTGTATTGTATCAGTCTATCCTTCATTGCTATCAAACTTTTGTACATAGTTTCTATGGCCTCATCCCAGTCATCCTGGGTTAGCTCTGGGATGTTTGTTTTCCATCGTGCCTGAGCTGTAAGGAATGGAGGGAGGACATTGGCTAGAAGGTTTCTGTAGAGCCTGGACACCAACTTTACAGGTTGTTCAGCTATAAGGGTGTAGCGCCTTACTTCTTAACTGTAATGTGACTGGCTTAGCTGTGTATGTTACACACAGCATAATGTGCTAGGTTTAGCAAAGCAGCTCAGACTGGTTTTGACATTTAAACTTACAATTTGTTCTACAGATTGAACATTTTTGCATTCTTTGAAAACATTTTATGACATTTCAAGTACATTTTAATTTTAAGTGTAATTTGGCTTACATACCAGAGTGTTTCCCCACTTCCCCTATTGGCCCATTCATCCAAATTAAGTTTGCCAGCTTTCAGCAGACAGTCCCTCCATGTGGCCCTGTGCAAAGCCCCTGCTACCGGGACACACAGATAAATAGTAGGCAAATATTCAGTGCAGGTAAAACAACATGAAATGGAATCTGCATGACTATTGAAATTACTATTAAACAGATTAAATGTAGCAACCATAACAAGATTTAGGGATGCATTTGATTAAAATAGCTTCTGTATTATGTTTTCTAACTAATCATGGAAAGAAAGTATACTGCTAATCAATGTCACATTTAAAAAATGCAAACTTATAAATTTGCTTTCTACACATTAAATGTGATAGCACTATATACAGCATGAGCACAGTATTAAACATACTGCAATGCAAGACACTTGAGAATGGAAATGGTTAACGATCCTTTATACTTTAAGTGTAAAAACACATTAGCACCTCTAAGGGCTCTTACACATGGGCAGTTTTTCCTGTGCTCCCCTGCGTTACACTTTCTTCCATTCAGCCGCAGGGGAGCGCAGGAGTAGACAGTCAATTATTTTGAAGGGGGCTGTACTCACACAGATGCATGTATGCGCCGAACACAGGTGAAATGCAACATGCTGCGTCCCAACCTGCGTTTGGTGCTTACATGCGTCTGTATGAGTACAGCACCTTTCAAAATAATTGACTGCATCTACTCTTGCGCTCCTCTGCAGCTGAATGGAAGAAAGTTTAACGCAGGGGAGCACAGGTAAAAACAGCCGTGTATAACAGCACTTAGTGTGGGGGGCAAGATAACTCTGCAGCCGTGACTCATTTAGGCTGTAAATTGGCTAAACAGGTGTAAGAGACAGTGAAACAAAATTAATTCAGAGAAAGAAAAAAATATTGTGACAGGAAGAAAAGGCAAATGGGAGCATTTGGCCAGAAGGAATGTGCACACTAAGTGACAAAAGCTGCTTGTATTTCTAAAGATACAGTGAGATATACAGCTATACAATGTATGCAATAATGATTAGCAGCTGTCAGTGCAAGACTAATGTTTTCCCTCTGTCTAGAGGCCACAGTTTCTCTTGGAACAGGTACTGCTGTAGAGTCAGAGATCAAATAGGCAGCATGATTGTGCTGCTCAACACATTTTAAACTAAAAACATAGCGCTGATGCATCAGACAACCAAAGAACAGCTTTGCTCTAAACGGGTTTTCACACAAAGAATGTTTTCTGTGTTCAGCATTTTCATACGCTCCTCTTGGTGCAGCCCCATAAGGGAAATTGGGGTTGGTGCTCCTCTTCAAAAAAAAATGTACCAGCCTGGGGTAGTGCTTGTGTATCACCTTGTCACCATATTCTTTTTTCTCTAAATCGTCCTCTCCTGCGACTCTGTAGAGCGCATGCACAGTACTGAACCACGGACTGTTGTACAGCAAACAGTACCAACCCAGGGCAATAACTGGAATCACTGGGAGTGCCTAACAACTTGGCACCCCACCTAGTGATTTTACATTTCCTGGCCCTTTAAAAATTAATAAAAATGTCCTAATATATACACATATGGGTTTAGTCATTAAGAAATAAAGACTTCAGTACTGCTATATTACACCGCAAAGTCTGATAGCAATAAAGCACAATAAAGATGTGTGCTATTTTTTGGGCACATTCTTGTGGTTAAGCGATTATTCCATCACAAAAGTTGAAAACTTGAAGAGGAAATTCAGACATCCATGATTTGACAC
Organism: Xenopus petersii; assembly: GCA_038501925.1. NCBI lineage: Eukaryota > Metazoa > Chordata > Amphibia > Anura > Pipidae > Xenopus > Xenopus petersii. The sequence goes on from CM076687.1 coordinate 85,867,270, forward strand.
AGGTTTCTCGAATATTTCCTAGCATTTTGTTCAGTACTGTTTTTTTTTATTTCCTAACAAAACTATATTTGTTTTTCTTGGTATAAAATAAACTTCACTGGTTATTTTTCCCTGTGCAAGAGACAACTAACTGTCCCATGTGCCAATGCATTAGAGAAATGTGGGAATGCAGCAAAGTGGGTAGGGACTGCAGATTTAAAAAATCCCACTCAACACAACAAGATTTCTGCTCAAAAGTAAACATCAACTTTAAGACAAATTGATCATATTTGGTTTTACGGATTCCAGTAATTTTCTGACTTCCAAGTAAATAAACAGCTGGGCAGCTGCCAGCATCATCCCCCCACATTTACAAAACACATGAGCACACTGTGGGGCAAATTTCTGGACAAGAGTACACATGTAAGCATACAGGGATCTGTGCAGCTGTACATTCTGAGGAAGACTACCCTCACTCAGGGTGCTCCTCTGTCACCCTAGAGCAGTGATGCCCAACCAGTAGCTCGTGAGCAACATGTTGCTCTTCAACCCCTTGGATGTTGCTCCCAGTAGCCTCAAAGCATGTGCTTATTTTTGAATTCCAGGCTTGGAGGCAAGTTTTGGTTGCTTAAAAAACAGATGTACTGCTAAACAGAGCATCAATGTAGGTTGACAATCCACAGAGGCTACCAAATGGCCAATCACAGCCCTTATTTGGCAGCACAAGAACATTTTTCATGCATGTGTTGCTCCCCAACTCCTTTAACTACTGAATTTTGCTCACGGATTCAAAAGGTTGGGGATCCCTGCCCTAGAGGATTCTAATTCTATCACAAAAAAAGTCTCCTTAAATGCAAAATATAATTCAAAAAACCCACAAAGTAAGGTGTGTGTGTCCCAAAGTGCCTTATATGAATTATAAAATTATAATACAGATGAAAATATTTCAGAGACCCAAAGCATATAGGGCACTAAGAGGTGAATTGCATAACTTTGTGCCCATGGCAGCTCCCCTCCTTGTTCATTGCCACTGCCAGTTGCTGGCAAACCTCCCTTAACTCTAGCGCTACGTGCAGAGGGTTCAGAGTGCCGGGGAGCAGATTAGAACAGTGCAATTTTCCCCCAAGAATAGTATTCACCTTTCCTCCCCAATTGTTCCAAAGAAACATGCCTACAGACGGACTATCCATTGCAATGCCTACATGTCCCTGGGGAAGTCGCAAATTTCCTATAAAGATAGGCACTGCAAAAAAATTCATATTGGTGGCAAACAATCCTATTGGGTTTAGTGTTTTTTTTTTTTAGCAGACTTAAAGGGATTGTTCACCTTCCAACACTTTTTTCAGTTCAGTTGGTTTCAGATACTTCACCAGAAATAAATACTTTTTCCAATTACTTTCTATTTTCTTATGTGTGACCATTCTTCTAATATTGAAGTGTAAATCTAATTTGTCACTAGGGATACACCGAATACAGGATTCGGTTTGGGATTCGCCTTTTTCAGCAGGATTCGGCCAAATCCTTCTGCATATCGGACCGAATCTGATTTTGCATATGCAAATTAGGGTCGGGAGGAAAATCGGGTGACTTTTTGTCACAAAACAAAGAAGTAAAAACTGTTTACCCCTTCCCACCCCTAATTTGCATATGCAAATTAGGATTTGGATTGGTATTCGGCCGAATCTTTCTTGAAGGATTCGGGGGTTTGGCCAATGCAAAATAGTGGCTTCGGTGCATGCCTATTTTTCACCTTTCTAAAGCAGCTCTGGGAAGGGGGGTCGACGGCCCTCTAAACTGTTCAAAATTGATACATTCATTTGATACAAGTCTTATCTTTGTCCCTGCTGAGCAGAATCCCAGAGCTTCATTAGGGCAGAAACACATGCAGCAATTCAGGGAGATTAGTCTCCCGGCAACAAATCTCCTCTTCTTCGTAGCGACAAATCTCCCCGAACTGCCTCCCCGCCAGCTAAAACAAAATTCGGCGGCGGGATAGCACTCTGAGTGCTTTGTTTTCCGAAGCACTCTGAGCGCTTTGTTTTAGTTTCCCAAAGTTTCCTCGTTCTTCAGGCCACTTCGGTAAAACTAAGGGCTCAAAGTGCCATCCCGCCGTCGATTTCATTCTAGCCAGCGGGGAGGCAGTTCTGGGAGATTAGTCGCCCCAAAAAAGAGAGATTTGTCGCAAGGCGACTAATCTCCCCGAATTGCTGTGTGTCTCTGCCCTTAAAAGAATTGATACAATAGTTGCTTATACTCCAGAGGTGCTGCTGAGAAATGTATCCACTAAATGTTGCAAAATTTTAACAGTTTAGAATCTGCACCTGAATTACTGAGCTGCCAGACTCAAACACCAGAGACAGGGACATTTAATTTTAAACTTAGATTTTGGAAAAACGGTAAAAAATAAAAAATGGAAAGCAACTGAAAAAAGTCTTTATTTCTGGAGTGTTTGGAAGGTGAAAAACCCCTTCAAGGTATGATGATAAAAATTACAGATAGATCCCTTATCTGGAAATCCCCAGGTCCCAGTCATTCTGGATAATATATCCAATATCAGAGTGGGATAGATATTAATGCAAAAAACCATGTAACTGAACACCTGTGGGAAAGCATAAAACTCTAAAATAAAGTTACACAAAAGAAAACAGTGGTTCATCTGAAGGCTTATAAGGAGGAAGATTCTCCTTTTTTATAGTTATCCATTAATAACAATGTAGCCTTTAACAGGATAGGTGTTACTTACAGATTGCCGTTTAGCCTGTAGAATTTGTGCCTTGCAACACACATCCGCCACACATATTTGGCAGTTTCCATATCCTCCTAAGAGAACAAAACAGGAAAGGTGATAGGAAAATAAAAATGGGCTGGTTAGTTGCTTTCCAAAAATATAACCCCGTTGGATTCCAATATAACAGAATTAATAGAGAAAGAAAAAGTATTTTAAAAAATAAATGCATCTTTTCCTGTTCTGTGCAGTGAGAAGATGATGTTTGTTTTTTTTTTAATCCAAGTGATAAAGAACTTGGATTGTTTCCCTTACATTTGCCATATAATTATACCATAGTATAGATATAAATACAGACACAGGATACGTTATTCGGAAATTGAGAGAGAGAGATTGAGTGAGAGAGAGATACACATATATAGATAGTTTTTGTCTAAATCGCTGCTTGCATACAATTGGGGCATGCACATATCATGAAGGGATAGAGTTAATTTGATTTTGATTTTCCAGCCCTGGCATGTTATTTAGTTATCTCACCCTGGTCGACAGTGTTTAATGAAAATGTTCAATCATCTTATCAGCCTGCACATCTTGAAAAATAAAACCCATCACAGGAGAAGTGTTGATGCCACTATATGCCCAATGAAATCATCAATATAACAGTAAACATTCCCAAAGGACATATTTATGAATAGTGTGAAAACTCAATATCTCCAATTCCTCTCACCATTACATGTCTTAATATATAATAGAGCGTCACATGGTGTGGTCTATGGACATCACCCCATGCTATTTATACAACCACTCAATACAGATTTTTTTTTTAATAAACACAGATAAAAAAATAATTGGTAGAGCAATTATGAAATTTAACACACCATCTGGAACTGGGTGGTTTCTTCTTTATTTGCCAATTCAAGAGTAAAAAACGACTTATTGTGAGACATATTTGCGATATCAAGCCACCTGCAAACACAAACAGAAAGAGAATCATAACGGAATCAAAAGTATCTTATTCAAACTAAGGAGACAGCCTCATAGCCAAAGAGTGCAGTGCACAACCTATAACTACTTTATACCTGAACCCCTTTTCTGTTTGACTCCAACCTTTCCCAAGAGACATACCCCCCTCACTCTGCCACACTAAGCTTCCCATCACCCTATATCCTCCCCTTTTGACTGAGAATAAATGTATTTTTCATAATTTAATGTGGACTAAAGGGCTGAAGCCCCTAATCCAGCAAAAAACCCAGTTGGTCTCAGCCCTCGTTGGCCCCACCGACCTAAGACCACTACCTGGCCAAAATCTGTGGGACCACTCTTCTTGCTGGGCAGAATCTCTGGGCGCACCCTGTTTCCTATAATATTTGAGCAGCCGCACGTTTTCTAGAGAAGAGAGCAGATACCACCCCACATATGCACAATCCCCTACTTCCCATTGCGTGTTTGTGACTGGGTCAGGGTGGTGGGTCCTTAAGATGGCAGCCCCAGTAGGCCCAGGGCACCCCAGTCCAGCACTTTAGAGGCGTAACTTTGAAAGGTCATTTAATATAATAATACATTTGACCCAAACAATATGTAAAATCTATGGTGCAGGCAGTCAGGTTCTTGCCAACCAGACTAATAGATTCTACAATCTTAAAGGGATACTGTCATGAGAAAAAAAAATTTTTTCAAAATGAATCAGTTAATAGTGCTGCTCTGACATAGCGCTAGACATTTTGTCAATTACCCAGCTGCCCCTGGTCATGTGACTTGTGCCTGCACTTTAGGAGAGAAATGCTTTCTGACAGGCTGCTGTTTTTCCTCCTCAATGTAACTCCCTAACAAAAGATAACAGTTGCCTGGTAGATCTAAGAACAGCACTCAGTAGTAAAATCCAGGTCCCACTGTGACACATTCAGTTACATTGAGTAGGAGAAACAACAGCCTGCCAGAAAGCAGTTCCATCCTAAGTGCTGGCTCTTTCTGAAAGCACATGACCAGGCAAAATGACATGAGAAGGCACCTACATACCAATATTACAACTAAAAAAATACACTTGCTGGTTCAGGAATGAAATGTTATATTGTAGAGTGAATTATTTGCAATGTAAACAGTGTAATTTAGAAATAAAAATACATCCTAAAACTCATGACAGAATCCCCTAAAGACAGTCTGCAAATGCTCTATATTTTTACAGCACCTGTGAACTCACCGGAAAACAATAGGTGGGCGGCCATTCTTGTGCTTCACAAATATGCCATTGAGACAAGCCCCAATGCAGAGATCTGTACCATGGCTATCCTGGGTGAAACAACAAAAAAAATAAATAAATGAGAAAAACTGCCTAGCATGCTTTGCACTATAGTGTTAAATACACAGCTTGCTCAAATCTGAAATACAGTTTTATTTTACAGTCATATAAAAAGGTTTGGGAACCCCTCTTAATTCTTTGGAGTTTTGTTTATCTGTATCTAAGGGGAAGAGAGAAAGAACTGCTCTTTTCTGCATCTGCCAATGCCACATTAAAACTTTAGGAAAAGCACAGACGTATTTTTGTAAAGTTTGCAGAGACTGAAACAGAGACAGAGTGAGTGCTATGCATGCCCAAGTGGCTGGGCATTATGGTCAGGACTGGCTAACGATAATCATGTATGGGCCACCTCAACTATACGGGAATCAATAAAGTAAGATTTTTTCCATTACCAAAGAATGACACAATACTGAAATTAGGGGAAAAGCCATAGAAGACCTACTGCAAACATCACATAGGCATGCTTAGAACAGTCAAGCAAATACAGATAACTAAAATCAATAATAATATGACTTGTATGCAACGGCTATATTTCTATTATAATCATTTAAAAGGAAGGAACAAAACCGAGTCAGAAATAGAAAACTTTGTTAAAAGCAAAAATGTTAGCAGTGCTCAAGGCCAGTGTGTTTTTTAGTGAATCATATATTCACTGGGTGAAACGATTCAGATGACTCAATCCCCTATTGACTTGTTATGCAGTTAGTTATATCTCCCTAGGTACATCTCCCTGTACAACATAAATCACACCTGAAAAGGTTGGAGCTGAGCTATTTAGTGCTACACTGTTTTCCGATCTCCCAGCATCTCAGAAAAAAATGTTATGATCCAAAGGGAAATGAGTGTTCAGATATACAAACCAGCAAGGATTACCTTTACTTCACCGCAGGGTTCATTTTGTAAACATGCTGCAAGGACGGCTGGCTCTCCACTAGTTTCTGGACTATAGCTTCAAGCATTCTCTGTCAGTATGGATAACAGGTTTCATCGGCTGACATAGAATGCTGGGTGTTGTTGATAAACAACAAATTCTAATATGCTTATTTGACAAGAGAAATTTGCAAGAGCAGCACTGAACTGTATTGTGTATGTGCGGTGTATTCTCTTGTTGTTAAACTATCTACAGTGTATTTATACATGTTAAAAACAACTCTCTGTTAATGGTTGCCACAGTTCGAATAGGTCAGTTTGGACAAGCGGTTTCCATTAGGTTCCATAGGAATATTCCCCAACTGAGTTAATCTATGTCACACATTGAAACAGGACAGTGTGTAAACGACTGTAAAGCGCCAATGTTTCTTGCATGCAGACAGATGTTGTACAATAAGCAATAACAATAGGTGGTGCCTTTCAAAAACAAAAGTAAAATATATAAGATATATATATATATCATAACTTTTTAACTAAAAACCCATGTTTTGTAAACACATGCACTTGCATTTATACTGAATTGCTTATGAGACAGGGGGCCAGGGAAGTGCATTGTAAGTAGCACTTCCATTATACTTAAATATACTTTAATTTAGCATTAAGAGTGCTTCCACAACCCCCTGAATTTCGTATATATAAGCAATATATCTGTAAATAAAATCTATCCCTATAGAACAATATGCTATACATCCAAGCAAGTCTCTTAATTGTGATATATTGTGAACTGTACTACACAAAGCTGTTATTAAGCAGTAAAACATCAACAGATCATTACTACCTTGGCTGAGTAACTTTCCTCTCCATAGCTCTCCAACCTTTCAATCTCCTGCATGTACAATAATTCAGCATCCGAGGGAGAGAGGCCCCTAAAAGGTAGGTAAATGGGCAGAATTTACAAGCTGATACAGCAGTACTTAGGCACTATTTGTTATGGTCACACCTCACTAGAGTCAACACAATGACAACAAAGAGCATAATGCCAACGATAGCAGTCAGATTCCTACCCACATATTTGTCAAAGCCCTCTGTTACATGGCATTTTGCACTTTGAATACTGCCTGTCTCATTAGAGAAAGGGCAGAAAAGAGCTTATTTTCACAATTGTAACTGGAGCTTAAAGGGCATGTAAAGGCAAAAAAAAAATGCAATTTTTACTTTCTTTAATGAAAAAGAAACCTATCACCAATATACTTTAGTTAAAAAATGTGTTCATTTTTATAAGAATCCTGACTGTATGCATTAAAGAAATTCTCCATTTACTGCTGTGGATAGGAATTGTCAGACGGTCCCTAACTGCTGGGCAGGGAAACAATCATACTTATGAACAGCAGGGGGAACCCCCACTTACTTCCCAGCCATGCAGAACTCAAGCAGCTTTTGTTTCCCTGTAGAGCAGTTGGCAACTGTGTAGAGATTTGTATTGGATTTTATTTTGGCTTTACATCCCCTTTACTGTTTCCAAATCCAGCTGCAGGAACAAAGGTCATGTAGCAAGATTAACTGGGATTCTATTTGGAGGATTATTTTGCTGCAGCCACTGGTTCTGCAGAGTTCTGCAGAGTTGGAGAAAGTTTGTATTAAACAATACAAAAACTATAAAATCCACATTAGATTACATGACAACAAAGAATCCAGTGCAGTCTGCCTATTCTGATTATTAATCAGTCTTGCTATATCAGCTTCCGACAGATATTATTTGACTTGTGTTGTTTTAATCATTTATGACAATCCCTAAGCAGCCCAGACCACACTGAGCATGTGCACAGTCTTGGTCTTGCAAAGATGTTTAACAAAGATGGTGATTTAACAAGATGGTGACCCCCTGTGGCCAACTTTGAAAGCATAAATCATTTGTTTGATTAGGCTTGTGGTGCAGAAGTGCATGTTTATGTTTAGTATACAAAATACAGCATTTCTAACATTATTCTCTTAGATTTAGTTTCCCTTTAAGACTGTTAGCCCTTTGTTTTGTGTACCAGATGAAGCAAAAAACACTCCATTTACAGTACAATGATAAAAACAAAATAGTCCTTACTAGCCATTCAGCATTTGTCAGAGAGCAAAGCCAATTCGCTTCTGACAAACCACCTGTTTCCAGTGGTAGAATAAAGGGAATGCTGGGCAGCTACAGATGAAATTTTGCCAAACCACTGACTAGGTTATTGGGTAGCCAGGTGGAATATTTAAGGTGGAATATTTTAATCTTGCTACACCAGAGAGCATAAAGTTATGACATGAATTTCTATATGTATAAGAGATGATAGCATTAACACTAAACAAATTCAAGTCCTAATGATCTCCTTAGGTTATCAGTTTTGGAATAATGCCAATTCTAAGAATGCCATGCCCCTCTTGACAAGATTCACAGCTGAAACCGAAATACTGATAGATAGGGAAACCTCTGTGTTGTTCATCAATACTTATTAACTGGCAGAAGTTTCAGTTAAACACGTTTCCCTTTTAAGTGAATGGGCAGAACTGCCTGCAGAGACTGGCAATTAGATGACCACATACCAAGGATCATCAGCACACATGTGCCATGTAAAACAGGCTGATAAGTAAATACAATAAAGAATTGTGACAATGACAGATTGTCAAGAATATATCTTTCTTTGCTCCTCCAACAAACTATTCAGCATTGCACATTCGGGCAGATAGGGTTTTCCTGGTCACTGTTGAAACAGGATTCATCTGTCGGACTGTGAGATACTACTACACAGTTACACTACTCCGCAGTTCCACTTCAGAGCACAGTTCAAGGGTAGTAGCCTTTATGTCATTCCAGACAATACTTGTCATTGTGCATAGTGATGTTAGTGTTGTGTGGGGCTGCTTGCCAAAAAAAAAAAATTGTGCTCTTGACAAATAGTTCCTGTGCTGACTGGGATACTTTTCAACAGTGAAAATCGGAATTGAGGACAATTTTGTATTTGGGCACCTCACACAGTGTGTCTCACATACTTTTGGTCATATAGCGTATTTAACAAGAAATTTGTCAACACCACTGTAATGTAGTGTAGTATAAGCCTGCTTACTGTTGATTCAGGTCACATTTGTTTTGTTTTTATTCTGCATTATAAAATTATTCACATTTTACAGTCAGCATGATATACTGGTTTCAAGACCTACAGAGATATACCTGTATATGGATGAACATAGCGATAGATAATTACTATCTCACCTCAATTTCTGGTGTAGCAAGGCCACATTCTTTGTTGCTTCTTCCAGAGTTTTTTCATCTTGAATCCAGCCCTAGAGAAAAAGTTTTAAGAGTCACGTTACAGTCAAATAATACAAGACAACAAACAGCTAATGGTAACAGCAGGACAATATTCTTTATTATTGTAGAGCAAAACATTCCTTCCTTTATGTACAGGATTTTAACTTTTTGATGTTCTGATTTGCATTTTAAATCACAAGAATACTGTAGTACAAACCCAGCAAATGACCACTTGTACCCTAGCTGTGTAGGATCTTCTGTGACAGGCCTCTGAGGTATATCAATTCAGTTAGACTGTCAATGCTACTGACCTTACTTGTGGGCCAAACATTGCATTGGAGGGACAGAAATTTGGCATCATTGTATTGGAAATAGCAGCAAACAGAACGGAGGTAACCTTCACATGGCAAGGTTAACCGGAATTTCAAATAAAGCCAAAGACAATAGCTTCATATTTTTGAGCCAAAATATATCCAGATAAAGCATGTCCAGACTGCTTCCCATCAGCTGTTATTGAGCTAGAGCTACCCTTTACATCCAGATTCTAGATTTGTAGTTGAACAACAGATGTATGCGAACAGTTGAGCTTCTCTGGTCTCAATAAAAAGGAGACAGGTGGAAAACAGAGGCTGCTGCAGTATCTCACCAGCCCCTTATAGGCACACAATAGGTAAACAAATGCTTACCACAGGAAACAAAGCATATCGCTGCAGGAAATCCTGAGATTCATACTGGTCATAGTCTCCAAAGTCCGCTGAAAGTTAAAAGGCAGAAAACTAGATTGAAGAAACATTACAGAGCATGTGAATACTTGGTTAAAGTTGAGAAAGCAGTAGGGAGAGCTTATTTGATTTGGTAACTCCACATCTGAAGATGTTTTGCTTGTATGGACCATTATGTGTCCAGCAAGGTCCTAATAAGACACAAATCACTATAGAACAGGGATATTATATAGTGAATAAAGTAACCCCTCTTGTAAATTATAAGGATATTATAAGTTACCGAGGAGTTTCATGACCATATAAAAACACGAGGCCGAAGGCAGAGTGTTTTTATACAGGTCATGGAACTCCGTGGGACTCTGAAGCGAGCAAGCTCGGAGAGATAAAACAATTCTAAAGCACATTCCCTTTAACATCCTCTAAGTTCTCTCTATTTATCTTCAATTCCTAATTAGGTGCCATATAAAAATGCATGCTAAATAACTATTTCATAAGGGCACAGAACTAAATCTCCTTTGCTCACTCACCTTGTACAGCCAGACCCGCCAGCTGAACAGTCTGCTCCAAAGTGCATGGAATTTTCCCCTCCAAGATGTCCTTTTTTAACTGCAGGTAATACTGGTATCTGTTGGACACACATTAAGTAGTAGTGATATCAAATAAGAATTGTTTCATAAAGCCATTTAATTCGAATATGAAGCAATATTGCACCTTTATTTTGAAATTAAAGGGGTAATTTAACCTTTAAATTAGGGATGCACCGAATCCAAGATCCAGAATCCTTCTGTCCGGCTGATCCAAATCCAAACCCTAATTTGCATATGCAAATTAGGGGCGGGATAGGGAAATCGCATGACTACACCCAAAGTGTTTTATTAAAATATGCACAGAGTGTAAGCAACATAAATGACTTCTGTATTTATAAAGCACCAACGTATTCCACAGTGCTGTACAATAAATGGGTTTATACAGAGAACATACAGAATTCCATACATAGTGACCAATAACTGAAACAGCCGAATAATCTCTAATACTTTTTACAGTACTATATACTTTTAACCTTTCCCCTGCTCTGCATTACTAGACTTTGTTATGGCAGCTTCCTCCAATTATTTTTATTGGAATAAACCTGTGCACAGCTTGAACTAAAAGTCTTTTTAAAGGGGAACTATTGCAAAAATGAAAATTTAATATAAGCATCAGCATACTGAAATAAGAAACTTTGTAAATACAATCAGTTAAATATTCTGCATTGTTTCTAAAATAATCAAGTTTATCTTCACTATCCCTCTCAGCATCTGTTTCTCTTCATTCTCTTTTCATGCAGCAGTTGGGTGTCAGATATAAATTGACAGTTAGATGTAATATATCTTATGGGGGGCTTCCTTTGCTAGCAGATGTATTAAAGTTCATTCAAATAACCGATTCAAGTACAAAAAAAAATCTAACAAAATAACTGCCTTTTGCACAAATCCTGCATGTAGAGAGACATGATGTCTGGTGACTTTAATAGAGTGAGCTTGAATACATCTTCTAGGCAAAAGGAGCCTCCCTATAAGATATATTGGATCTAACTCTCAATGATTATCTGACACCCAACTCCTGCATGAAGACAGAATGAAAAGAAACAGATGCTGTGGGAGGGATAGTGAAGATAATCTTAATTATTTCAGAAACAGTAAAAAAATGTAATTGATTGTATTTAGAAAGTTTCTTATTTCAGTATGCTGAAGCTTATATTGAATTTAAATTTTTCAATAATTCCCCTTTAAGCATTCTTTCAGTACAGCACCAGCTACAAGAATTAAGAGCTGCAGAAAAGACAAGCAATTTTTCAAACTACCTACTACCTACTAAGAGGGGCTGCTTTCAAACTACCTTGTCTTTTTTGAAGTCAGGCACCAGAACCCTGGCACGTGGTCACCGGTACTCTGGAATTTAAAAGGTGTGGTTAGATTTGGCAGTGTTGGGTTTCTAGCCTTATATACACAACATGGAATTCAAAAATATCTCTGTTCTAAAGAGATGGAACACAGAGGTAAATTGATCCCTAGAGGACTCTCGCATGAAGTGAGCCTGAGCCTGTTCATAAGAAAGGAAACAAAGATTGTGATGCAATTAACACCAAGCGTCAATTGTTAGAGGGGCAGTTAAAGGGGCAGAATACCCTCATTTTCTACACGAATCTAAAGAGGTTGGTCACCTTCCAAACACTTTATGCAGTTCAGTTCTTTTAAGATGGAACTGAAAAAATAAAAAATGTATTCAACAAATGTAGCAGATTGTAATAGGTAACCGAGCCTGGATTACTGAGCTGATTAAACACCAGAGAGAGGAACATTAAAGTTTCAACTTTAATTTTATGAAAATTGTCAAAAGAAAAAAAAAAAAAAAAGGAATTGGGAAAAAAAAAAGTCTCTATTTTATAGTGTACTATCTTAAACCAACAGAACTGAAAAAAAAATAATTTGAAAGGTGAACAACCCCTTTTTGGTTGCAAATACCTTTGCCTATTGTTTTAATCAGGAGAAATATTTAAATACTGTATATATCATTTTTGTTATTTTTTTTCATTGAACAGGGAAATTAAATCCACGTCCCATCCAATCCATGCAAGGCAGGCAGTTAGATTATAAGTGCACAGATAACCCCTTGCATAATGAACTCCCAATAACAAAACAGTCATAACAGAGGAGGAATGGAGGGGGTTTTATACTGGTAAAGTAATTATCAACGCTACAAGGACCAAACACTGAGTAGCTTCAATTGCAATGCAATAACAATCCCATATGCTGGTTTATATTTATGTTATAAGAAAATTAACTCTCTTCACCTTGTGATCTCCTGCTGCAGCTGGAACACAGAAGGCACATAGTAGACCACCCCAAAGTACACAGTGGGTTCCAATGCATACTTGTCGAGTTGTTTCTTCAATGGTTTCTCTAAATCCACCCATCGTTGCTGGTTCTGCTTGTTGTAGTACCACAGACTGAAGTAAGTAACCTGCAGACGATTAAATGTAGTTGGGGGTTATTGTGAGCATTGTACCATTATACATGGAAAGGGTGTGCACAACCCCACTCTATATGAAGAGAGTCCAAATTGTTAAACTCCTGCAGTTGCACTACAATTCACAGCATCCCAGAAGCAGTAGTTCAATAAAACCCAGAAGGCTGAACAATCCTCCTTTAGAACTGTACGTCATAGTGTAAAATGCAGGTTTGTGGCATAATTTACTGCACATACAACTAGCAGGCACAAAGTACCAGGCACCAAACTTTTGACAGTTTGGCCTACAAAATGTTGAATTTACTGCAAAATCAATTTTCATTGTCTTCATGGTATATGGGGACGCCTAGCCAAGCAGTCAATATGGAAACTTGTACTACTGGTATAGGGCATGTTATCCAGAATGCTCTGGACCAGGGGTTTTCCGGCTAACGGATATTTCCGTAACTTGGATCTCCATACCTTAAATCTACTAGAAAATAATGTAAACAATAAATAAACCCAATAAACTGATTTTGATTCCCAAAACCATTAATTATATCTTAGTTTGGATCAAGTACAAAGTATTATTACAGTGAAAAGGGAATTCATTGACTGTGGGCAGGGGCAAAAATAAACTTATTGGGTTTATTTATTGTTTGCATAAAATGGAATCGATGTGTTATATTTATCAAAGAGTAAAGTTAGAGATCGCCACAGTCCACTCTAGTAAACTTTAATTTGTACACAAAAAAAAAATGTTTTGAATGTTAGTAAACCAGCCTGAATAGTTTATTTTTTGTTTCTTTTGACAATGGTCTACCTATGCAGTCTGTCTTCTCGTGAAATGTACATTTCTTTTACAGATAATGCCCAAGTTTCAGCCTTAGGGCCCTTACACACGGGTGTTTTGAGCAGCGCTCCCCTGCGTTCCGGTTTCATTAGTTCAGCCGCAGGGGAGCGCAAGAGTAAATACACACCATTACTGTCAAGGGGGCTGTACTCACAAAGATGCATGTAAGCTCTGAACGCAGATTGAAACGCCTGCGTTTGGCGCGATTACAGTCCCCTTGACAGTAATGGTGTGTGTTTACTCCTCAAAACGCCTGTGTGTAAGGGCCCTTAAAGAGATACTGTCATGGGAAAAAAATTTTTTCAAAATTAATCAGTTAATAGTGCTGCTCCAGCAGAATTCTGCACTGAAATCCATTTCTCAAAAGAGCAAACAGATTTTTTTACATTCAATTTTGAAATCTGACATGGGGCTAGACATATTGTCAATTTCCCAGCTGCCCCTGGTCATGTGACGTGTGCCTGCACTTTAGGAGAGAAATGCTTTCCTTCTCAATGTAACTGAATGTGTCTCAGTGGGACATGGGTTTTAACTATTGAGTGTTGTTCTTAGATCTACCAGGCAGCTGTTATCTTGTGTTAGGGACCTGTTATCTGGTTACCTTCCCATTGTTCTTTTCTTTGGCTGCTGGGGGGAAAAAGGGAGGGGGGTGATATCACTCCAATTTGCAGTGCAGCAGTAAAGAGTGATTGAAGTTTATCAGAGCACAAGTCACATGACTTGGGGCAGATGGGAAATTGACAAAATGTCTAGCCCCATGTCAGATTTCAAAATTGAATATGAAAAAAATATTTTTGCTCATTTGAGAAATGGATTTTAGTGCAGAATTCTGCTGGAGCAGCACTATTAACTGATTCATTTTGAAAAAAATTTTTTTTTCCCATGACAGTATCCCTTTAAGGCTGAGCAGGAATTGGTGTATACCTTCTACTGCAGGAAGGCAAATACCACTGTTTGTTGAAGTGAAAAGCAGCTGTTATTATCACGTATTTATAAAGTGCCAACATATTCCGCAGTGTTGTACTATAATGTGTGTAAACACTGAGCATCCAGATTTACATACAAAGCAACCAATACTTCTTTAATTAAAGAGCAGTCCTGCCCAAATGAGCCATTGTTAAATCATATTTAGTTTATTCTACGTTCATACACATAATAACCTGTAAGAACACAGGAAACAGAACACGCCAGGCTAAATTCTAACTCATGGTTATCCAGCATGCAGCCCCAATAACAAGAATTCTTGGACTATGCCAATATATTCAATATATTCAATGTCAAACTTTCCTGGACTTTGGAGGATACAGTTCAATCTTTTATGCAATACAAAATTGCCAATGAAATGTTCAGTGCCTATCCCTACCAACAGTAAAAGCATTACTTACTAATAATGAAACTGTCAGAAATTACTTTGCATAATCAGTAAAATTTTTCCCAGCCTTTACAATGCCAATGAATCCTTTAAAAAGAAGCAGAAAAAGAGTTAACACACAACTGGCAGACCCAGCCAGTGGCCTGATGTATAAAATGTGTGACACAATCCCGCAGGAATCAAGAGAGCCCATGATTAGAATTCTGAACAGTGGCATCCATTAGTCATCTAACCAGGGACAGCTACTCAACGTAACTGGCTCGCATGAAAACTATATAACGTTACCATTACAAACAATTAAAGAGCCCCTGTGCAACGGAAAATGGTTAAAAATTACAGAAAAAATAAATAAATAAATAAATAAATAAAAAGGACAGGGAGGCCTACAATAACAAATAATTTGTTTAGATCAGGCAACCAGCAGAAAGCCTTCTCACCACCCAGGAATGTTTCTGCATTCCATTCATTTTCTATTACTGGAGTAGGAGGGACAGGTAATGCTGTCACACAAAGAGACTTATTCCCACTTGGTAGAACTAGTTATCCCTGTTGTCACTGTAGGTACAGCACTGAACCACTGCTCTCGGGCAATTCCCCTCACAAGCAACAAAACATGTTTAACTATCAAACTATGAGGCATATTTATTAAAGAGTGAAGTTACCACAGTCCTCTAGACTGAAAATTCCACCTCTCTCCGTTCATTTCTATGGGATTTTGAAAGGCATATTTATCAAAGGGTGAACTTTCACTTATTTTCCATTTCAACTTTTTTTCACTTTTCAACTTTCACTTTTTATCCATTGATAAATACTCTTTTAAACATTCCATAGAAATTAATGGAAAGTGGTGGAATTTCATTCTAGAGAGTTTTAAAAATGGCGAAACTCAAATTTTTAGAGGGGAAAAAACGTTGTTTTTAGATTTATTATGTTGCAAAGCTACTAAATATTTTATTTTTTTACTCCAGCTAAAAAATGTCGAAATCATGTAGAAGTCAATGGCAGATAGTCCGTTTAACAATTAGAACATGTTTTTTACCTTTGTGGTTCTCGATAGTTTCAAGCTGTTTGCTCTGGTTTTCGTTCGATAATCCGATACATACAAGTTTTATTTTTAGTGCACTATGTTCCTAAAGTTTATTGGATATACGAGTATTCATTTACTGTGGCTAGGGCCTCAAAATCAATGTGATGCAGGGAGCAGCATATTTATACACAAAGGAACTTTGTACTTTGAGCCTACCCTGAGCAGATGGATGTACAGGTATGGAATCCAGAAACCCATTATCCAGAAAACTCCAAATTACAGAAAGGACATCTCCCATAGGGGCATATTTATCAAAGAGATAGAGATCACCACAGTCCACTAGAGTGAAATTCCGCCACTCTCCACTCAATTGGGTTTATTAATGAGTGAAAGTTCACCCTTTGATAAATATGCCTTTAAAAAACCCATTGAAATGAATGGAGATTGGCGGAATTTCCCTGTAGTGGACTGTGGTGATCTCGAACTTCTCTCTTTGACAAATATTCCCCTATGACTGTAATTTAGATAGAAATTTCTGTTTGTGCCTTGCATACACTAAGTCACAATCATAGTTTTTAGGGAAGTTTCACTGAAACTTATGACTCAACAATAAAGACAAGTCATAGTGCCTGGGTCTCTTTTTCAGATGAAACCAACAACAAGGGGCCGATTCACTAAATTCGAGTGAAGGATTCGAAGTAAAAAAACTTTGAATTTCGAAGTTTTTTTTGGGCTACTTCGACCATCGAATGGGCTACTTCGACCTTCGACTACGACTTCGAATCGAAGGATTCGAACTAAAAATCGTTCGACTATTCGATAGTTGAAGTACTGTCTCTTTAAAAAAAACTTCGACCCCCTAGTTAGGCAGATAAAAGCTACCGAAGTCAATGTTAGCCTATGGGGAAGGTCCCCATAGGCTTGCCTAAGTTTTTTTGATCGAAGGATATTCCTTCGATCGTTGGATTAAAATCCTTCGAATCGTTCGATTCGAAGGATTTAATCGTTCGATCGAAGGAATAATCCTTCGATCGTTCGATCTAATTTTCTGCGCTAAATCCTTCGACTTCGATATTCGAAGTCGAAGGATTTCAATTCCTAGTCGAATATCGAGGGTTAATTAACCCTCGATATTCGACCCTTGATACATCTGCCCCCAAGTATTTGAAAGAAAACAGAATCAAATAAAACACAACCCAAAAACAGAATGGTATCAAAAACGAACAGGTCTACTTATTACACAAAAAAAACAATTAAAGAGAGTGTGGGACTGAATCTACTATTATTTGGCTCTCTTGGACAGGGTTAGGGAGTTTCACTGCTTAACAATAGCTTCACTTTAAAACAAGAAAACCACATTGACAGGTTTAACATGTTTGATTTATTCTGCTTACTATGGGAATAAGTAAAGATTTTTAAATGTCTATTGCACTGCTGTAAGGCACAGGTATGGGAGCGGTTATCCAGAATGCTCGGGACCTGGGGTTTTCTGGATAACGGATCTTCATACCTTAACTCTACTAGAAAAGCATGTAAACCTTAAATAAGCCCAATAGCACACACATCAAAATTTTTCAATACCTGGTCTACCTACATAGCACACCTCCCACAACAACTCAAATGCCTCACGATCTACACCTTTAGACATACGTCATGGTATGATATGGAAGTTCTCAGGGATCACCCTTTGATCGTGGAATCACCCCAATATCTAGCATCACTACGACAAGAACCATTAAGATCTGATACCGCGCCTCCCAGACGTCATCAAACTAACAGACTACTGACCTCCTATCTGAACTAATCCCCACAGGTCCTAACCCCCCAATGCTATAAACCGTAACTGAGCTGAATGTTTAAAATGTTATTGAAATGTTATTGAACAGCTTTATATTCAGAATCACAATTGCTATATTCTCCACTTCATGGAACCATGTATAAATATTTAATGTGATTATACTTTACCGTTTACAATAAAAACAAGTTATAAAAAAAAAAAAGCTGGTTTTGATTTCAATAAAGATTAATTATATCTTAGTTTGGATCAAGTACAATGTACGGTTTAATTACTACAGAGAAAAAGGAACTCATTTGGATTATTTTATTATAATGATGTCTATAACAGACAGCCTTTCTGTAATTTGGATCCCATATCTGTACTGCTTATGTAGTAGAGTTGATGAAGGAGTTCCAGCAAATCCTTACCAGCTCCATTTACATCTAGCATGGGGGTCCCCAACCTTTTTAACCCATGAGCTACTTTGAAATGTAAAGAGTCGGGGAGCATCACAAGCATGAAAAAAGTTCCTGGGGGGAGCCAAATAAGAGCAATGATTGGCTATTTAAGTTGACCCTATGTGAATTGGCATCTTACAGGAGTATTTGGCAATAAACGTATCTTTTTTTTAACCAAAACTTGCTTTGAATTAAAGACCACTGGGTGCAACATACAAGGAAAACAACACGATGCTCGTGAGCAAATGGTTGGGGATCACTGATCAAGCGTAAAGATCAAATTGTAACGTTAAAAAAGTAAATATAATTTTTTTTAAATACACACAAAGGTATCTGGGTATTTGTCTGGGAAAAAGCTGAGCAGCCCAATTACACGGTCAGTCTTGGACCTATGTTTCCATTGCAGTCAACTAATGAAAACTCTGGCAGCCCTTTCCCACTGGCAGTGTGTATTCCATGCTGAAACGTTTAGGTAATTTATATGCAGCTAAAATTTGCAGAGATGCTCTGAATCTACAATTCTATACTAATTCTACGGTAAAAGATCTGAGCAGATCCCAAACCGAGTCCAAAACCCCAAACAGCATATGCAAATTAGTAAAATCCTAAAACAACTGAGCATATGAAAACAAATTTACTTACCTCTGAATTTGCCTTTGCCGCACTTCTCCAGGCATAGATTCGCCAGGGCCAGCGCAAATTCACGAAGATCTGAAGTTGCGCACAAGTTACAGATCTGTTGCGAAGTTGCGCTAGCGATGTTAAGAGCAGCGGTTCGAGGTTACGCTAACGATCGGAAATTTGCATAAAGAACCAAATAGAAGTTTAGATGGACGTGTATGCTGCAGCAAATAAATAACACTACACAAGGCCAGGGAAACTTAAAATTATATAGAGGTGTTCTAATGCCCAACACATGTGCCCACAGTATAGTTTAGGGGGGAAGATGGGCACCCTAAAAAAAATATATATATATTTTGGTTTGTTTTTTTTTTTTTTTTTTTTTTTGGTTTTTTCTTCTTCTTCTTTCAGCCCATCACCCTTTAAAAAGTAAAAAACGCCAGCATTTTTGGGGAGGTTTTTTTTTTTTTCAAACTCCTATCTACTCTATTGCACTTCGCCTGGTCTGACCTGGCAAAGTAAACTCTGGCAAAAGAGGTAACGTTCAGAAAAAAAAAAAACATAGTAAATTTGCGTAGTTTCGCCCCTTCGTCAGAGTGCAACTTCGACAGGCGTTAGGGTGCGAAGTTGCGCTAGTCTATCTATATCGGACAATTTTCAGTGGGAGACTGTCACTAGCTTTTGTCAGACATAACTTTCCTACAATTGTTGCAAGGGCCGAACTTGGCTGATCTGTTATTTTTCTACTTTATTTCATCTGAAAGGTTAGTGGCAGGTCTGGAGATGGGATTCCAAAGATCGGATCTTTGCATCTATGGCCAGCTTAAGACTAGAAATCAAATCTTTTGTATCGTGAGCCACAATAAAGACTGGTTCTATATGCACTTATACGATTTTCTACAATGCATCTGAAAATGAAGAAATGTGTTTGAAAATGAATAATAACTATCACATTAACATCCTGTCCTCGTAACATTAACAGTGTGAACTAAGGGCCTGCAATCATAGCCTACTGTCTGTATCCAGAGGTTTTAACTACATTGTTTAACTGAACCTCAGATAAACCTTTTCCACTGTCACGTATTTAGTGAATAGCACAATGGGAGATTTGCTGCACGCTTTTCTGCTCTACTATGCACTAAAAATTTCCATAAAATGCCCTCCCTCTAGCAATAAAGTAAATCACCAATGTAAAAACATATGCAGGCCTTCATTTTCTGAAGAAAACAAAGCACCATGCGTGTTTTCCATCACCGGTTTAATTTATTGCCAATTGGAAAGCATTTCAGGGAGATTTGTCAACTGCAGTAGCGCAGATTTAAATGTTAGCCACCTTTAAACATCTAGTTGTTTTCAGATAGATCAGCAGAAATAACGACTTTTTTCCAATTATTTTCTATTTTCTATGTGTCACCAATTTTCTAGTATTTGCAGTATAAAGTGTAATTTTTCACTGCCAACATTTTGTGGGCACATGTGGATCCACGGAGTTGTGCTGCTCAGTGGGTATCATAACACTAGCACTGAAAACAAAGGGGGGGGGAGACACACAATATCATGAATAAATTGCCATATGTGAAGTCTTAAAAAGTGAAATGTATGTGATAATAAAGGAACAGTAACATCAAAAAATAATTGTATTAAAGTAATGAATAAATAATAAAGTGTTGCCCTGCACCTGTAAAACAGGGGTGTTTGCTTCAGAAAGATTATTATAGTTAATATAAACAAGATGCTGTTGCCCTGCACCTGTACACTGGGGTGTTTGCTTCAGAAAGACTATCATAGTTAATATAAACAAGCTGCTGTGTAGCCACAGGGGAAGCCATTCAAGCACAAGACAAATAGTAGATAAGCTATGTAGAATCACTTTGTCTACTACAGAGCTCATCTGTTATCAGCTGTGTAACCTGTACCTTTTTCAGCTTTGAATGGCTGCACCCACAGCTACTCAGCAGCTTGTTTATATAAACTATAGTAAAGTTGCTGAAGCAAACAAACCTGTTTTACCAGTGCAGGGCAACAGTACATTATATTTTCATTAATTTAATATACTTTCATTTGTTGGTGTTACTGTTCCTTCAAAATATAATGTTATACTTGGGATCAAGTGCTTAAAGGGATACTGTCATGGGGGAAAAAATATTTTTCAAAATTAATCCGTTAATAGTGCTGCTCCAGCAGAATTCTGCACTGAAATCCATTTCTCAAAAGAGCAAACTGATTTTTTTATATTCAATTTTGAAATCTGACATGGGGCTAGACATATTGTCAATTTCCCAGCTGCCTCAAGTCATGTGACTTCATGTGCTCTGATAAACTTCAATCACTCTTTACTGCTGTACTGCAAGTTGGAGTGATATCACCCCCCTCCCTTTTCCCCCCAGCAGCCAAACAAAAGAACAATGGGAAGGTAACCAGATAGCAGCTCCCTAACACAAGCTGCCTGGTAGATGTAAGAACAACACTCAATAGTAAAAACCCATGTCCCACTGAGACACATTCAGTTACATTAAGAAGGAAAAACAGCAGCCTGCCAAAAAGCATTTCTCTCCTAAAGTGCACAAGTCACATGACCAGGGGCAGCTGGGAAATTGACAAAATGTCTAGCCCCATGTCAGGTTTCAAAATTGAATATAAAAAAATCTGTTTGCTCTTTTGAGAAATGGATTTCATTGCAGAATTCTGCTGGAGCAGCACTATTAACTGATTCATTTTGAAAAAAATGTTTTTTCCCATGACAGTATCCCTTTAAGACATAGAAGCACTGCCAGCCACTCACCTCTCTAAGCTCCAGCCTCTGTGCAACAGCTTCCAAGCACTCCTGCCCAGAACTCTCCACTGACAGTGTGAACTCCACAAACTCATTGTTTAGCAGCTGGATCCTGGCCACCAGGCAACTCTTACTAGATACTGTGTATCTCCGAGTCCTCTTTAACTTCAGGCCAAAAGGCAAAGGCATCTTCCTAAACAGCAGGATCAACTGGAGGGTTCCGAACTCAGCCAAGTCACCCAGCAGCCATTAAAAAGAGAGAACAGTATCTGCACGTGGGGAACATCCAAGATCCTGCAAAGAACAAAACAGTCATCATTTGTGTCCTTTTATCAAAGCATGAACGGTCAATGCTTAGCAAATATGTATTTTAGTCACCAGGAAACAGAATACACTGTGAGATACACATTTTTAAAAGCCGGCTGACAACATAGAACAACTTAACAATACATTAAATTTAGTGATTTGCTTTGTTTAATATGCCAAATAATATCAGCAAAACTAAAATTATATTATCCAATAAAGGTATTTTTTGTTCCTCAAAGAGAGAAAGCAAATGTATAATACAAGTATAGATTTATTAAGGGTCGAATTGAAAATTTGAATTTTCAAAAAAAAAAATTTTATTGTCAAAGCTGTCAAATTTGACAAGGGAATTATCCAAACTTGATTTGAATTTGAATTTGAATTTGATTTTCGAGATTTATCAAAGTCTGGCTCTTTAAGAATTTGAATTGGACTATTTGACACCTAAAACCTGCCGAATTCCTGTAGAAGTCAATGGGAGAGGTCCAGTGACCAATTTTCAGATGTTAGCAGCCTTCCTGACATTCAAGTTTTTTTTCCGAGAAAAAAACTCAAACCGAGTTTGGTCGAATTCAAATCGAATTTGATTTGAGTTTTCGGGTCGGTAAAATTCGTCCGAGTTTTACATGTTAGATGTTTTTAATAGCTAATCGAATATTCGCATTGAGTAAAATCGAATTCATGTGAGTAAAAAAAAAACAAAACAAATGAATCTGAAATTCAAACCCTTGATAAATTGCCTCCCCGCTCCTTGTTTTTTATCTTTTACTTACCAAGGGCCCAAAGTTATTTTTCCTGCATATGGCTGCTCCCTATGCCTATTTGTATAGTGCATGCAGAAATACTTTGCCAGATGGAAGAAAGGCATAATGAATCTAAATTGTCCGTATCATAAATATGTGAGCTGCATCTTGATGGCAAACCACGTCATATTTCCACGTCATATTTCCAGACAGGTGTATAGAGATGTGAAGCCCTTTAATAATCCCACTGCTTTGTTTGCTTTATGGGTATTAAACTACAGAGGTGGTCTGCATTCTAGAAAAGAATTAGGATTACACTGCCCATTGTGTCAAACAATGGTATCTAAATGAGAATTGTAAAATCAACTGCTATTGTGTGTAAGTGTAGATTTATTAAGGGTCTTCTTTGTTATGCAAATGTTTAAACCGTTTGATAAAAATTTGGTCGCCAACTAAAAAAACAATAGCGTATAGAAAGAGGCATCCTAAAAATTCTAGGGCATTTACTTTTATTGATTATTTATTATTATTCTCGAAGAGCAGCATATGATTTTAATACTGGACTGCTCATTGCTACTAAAAAATGTCAAAGGGTTAGTTCAGCTTAAAAACATTTTTCTGATGATGCAAGCAGTAATACTCTGCCAATTTGCAACTTTTGTCGTTTCTGAATTGTTTCGTCAGTGCCAATTGTATATAATACGAATGACTGCACAATGGGGTTGTTGCACATCATTAATAAATCCTGATGCCACAAACGCAGAGCTGCATGTTTCCCAAACGTCACTGAAAATACCATTTGCCACTATTAACCTGCATATAACTGTGTAAATAGATGTCATACTATTCCCCAAACAAAGGGCAGCCGTTTACTGGCCAGCTGTCACTTTCGGTAGGGTAGCAGCTGTGCCAGGCTCAACTTTAGACTATTAACGTGATACAAAGATATTTCTGATTGCCCTCACTGCCGAACCCAGGCTGACTGGCAGAGCCCCAGATGAAATTCAACCCTTGCACAAGTCAGAAATCTTTATTTAGCGGAGTTAAAAAATCAGGTTAGATTTCCAAGAAACCCTCCTAGATCCTTTACCCTCAAAAAGGGCTACCCTTGCTTAGGGTTGCCACCTGGCCCGTATTTTACCACCTTGGCCGGTAAAAATGATGGTTGACCCCAATGTTATTAATAGGGAAAAAAGATAAACATATAGGAAGGCTGGTAATTTTTTCCAGAGAAGGTGGCAACCCTACCCTTGCTAAATTTGGCTACAGAACATTATGCACGTCCAGCGCGTGTGAAACTACATTTCCCAGAAGCCCCTGCTAGCCAATCTCGCAAGATACAGATGTCTCCTGTCTGGATGAGGTTTATTGCTTTCTTTCCACTGGCCTTGCTCCAGAAATGCAATGACAGTTCATTGTGTGCTTTGCTGTTGATTTCTCATTCCCAACACCAGACAGCACCATAGATAATAAACAGAAAAGGCTGCATAATAATGAGTGAGTGGAACACTACCTGTTACACAGACCCAGGATTGCAGTACAGAAAATCCCACTCAGGAAAGCTCCACGGGTTTTAGATCCGTTCTAATGGCGAGTGCACAGATCCCCGCTGCACCTCCACTCTCAGTACTGGAAGCTACAACTCCAGCTTTAGCATTGGAAGCTGCAATCCAGCAGCCCAGAGCTCCGCTCACTTCCTGTCTAGCAGCGAATCAATGCGCGCAGTAAAGCGGTCCACAAGCAATGGACGGACAGGGGTTTCCACTAGGAAACGTTTCCTTCACTGAATTGTGGCTTTCTTGAGTTCTGTCTATCCCGCCTTCAGCGAGGTGTCTATCGAAACAGGGAGAGTAAAGGAATGTGAGAGCGAGATTAGTTTTCTGCGGAAGGATCCAGGGGATGGTTTACGCGCATGATCTCAGTTGGTTGGAATGCCAGGCATTGGAATCCTAGCGATGGGACAGCTGCCTCTCTCTATGCCCATTACAGAAATAGCAGGCAACGGGGACTTATTTATTGGCTCATCATGTGATTCTTTATTCTGAGCGCTGCTTACAATGTATTGCCTTATACAACCCCTATCAGCACGAATGGCCAATCAAGCTGCCAGCTCAATGGACGGTTCTTCAGAGCTAGGTGGCCTGTTATCGATATCGAGCTTTGTCATTTAAAGATATTGTTCACTATAAACACTTTTTTTTCCAGTTCAGTTGTTTTCAGATTGTTCCCCAGAAATAAAAACTGTTTTCAATCACTTTCCATTGTTTATTTTTTACTGTTTTTCAAAAATCTGAGTTTAAAGCCCATTACAAAGCTGGAAACAGTCAGAATAAGAAGGCAAATAATTCAAAAACGATAAAAAAAATAAATAACAAATTCTGTTACATACTAAGGGGCCCATTTACTTAGCTCGAGTGAAGGAATAGAGGGAAAAAAACTGAATTTCGAATGGTTTTTTTTGGCTACTTTGACCATCGAATGGGCTACTTTGACCTTCGACTTGAATCAAGCGATTCGAACTAAAAATCGTTTGACTATTCGACCATTCGATAGCCGAAGTACTGTCTCTTTAAAAAAAAACTTCGACCCCCTAGTTCGCCACCTAAAACCTACCAAAGTCAATGTTAGCCTATGGGGAAGGTCCACATAGGCTTTGCTATCTTTTTTTGGTCGAAGAAAAATCGCTCGATCGATGGATTAAAATCCTTCTAATCGAACGATTCGAAGGATTTAATCGTTTTTCCCTATTAATAACATTGGGATCAATCATCATTTTTACCGGCCAGGCCAGTAAAATACCACCCAGGTGTCAACCCAAGCCACCACCCTTATAATTCAGGAGCAGTAAGTTTGTGCTTACCCCACCTAAATGACAGATCACATATAGTTTTGCCCCAAACCTACATGGGCAAACTAAGGTCTTATTAATCCTGCAAGTAGACAAGACAATTGATTAATCAGAGAAGCTCCGATGCTCTCACAAGATTGAAATTGCCAAAAGAACCTGCATGGACCACTCACAATTGGTCTGTCAAGTCAGTGGAATATCAAGAAATTAGACTACAAGGGTGCTCCATATGGAGCCATATTGTGTATTGAGACCCTATTGTAAGACATTGATTTGGCCACAGAGGACAAGCAAAAAAAACCTGACAATTGAAGATTGGAATTGATATTTTCTACAATTCCTCTGCTCTACACCGCAACATATACTGCTTCCATTAAAAAAGAAAACCTTTAGTTTCTGGTGACGGCATCACTAGATAAAAAAAGAGCTGTAATTTCTTTCCCACCTTTTCCATTTAGCGAGTCAGCAGTTTGTTATACCCACATTTTTGTAGACTGGATCATATGGAAATATTGAGGTCACAAAAGCTATGGTGTTCTTGTGCAGTACCCTTAGCAACACTGTTCAGCTCAACAACATGGCAATTTAAATGAAACCTGCCCTCAATATGTATCACTTTCAGTTTGATGTGTGTCACTGGCAGTAGTGGTAGTTGTTTGTTCATTTGATACAAATTTGTCTATATATACAGTGTTTGTGTGCGATCAGTATGTATTTGACATTTTCCTTTTGTAAGTATAAAATATAAAAAAATCACCAAAACATTGGCAAACGTTTCAGGCATGTGTAACAGTGGTCTGACGACTCTGTACTCATGCTTTTTGTTTATGATATCCATGTGAGATCTGGAGCAGGTTAGAAAATACACAGTGCTACGCAATATGTTGGCGCTATATAAATACATGTTAATAATAATACTCTTGCAGTAGGTAAGATCAAATAGCCATTTATTAAATTAATACTATTACAATATCTGTACATTTAATACATGAAATGCACAATATTATCCATTCGCATTTTATGATTTCTGGTATGTAAACTTTGCCACACAGCAGTTTTGGTGCCAATCCAATGTACCCAGAGAGCAGAATGCTTGGTATGTGAATATCATGTCCCAGACCAGAGCCACAACAGGGTCCAGGTCACACATGGATGGCAGAAGCTTTACTGTACTGAGCATTAGATTGTGAAATGTGATTTGAGTTCATCAAAGAAGCTTCTGTATTGTTTACTACAGAAACATATACATTTTTCATTGGCTATATGGAGATATTTCACAAACACTTTTATTTCATACTTTAAAGTATATTTTCTTGATTCACGTGTGACATCATAGGGAGTCATTTGGTGTCAATATTCACTATACAGGGATTGGGACACTCTGGTTTATTTGTATATTTGGAGAAAGGGTCACTGGGTGGATCTGAAAAAATGATCTTACATATATATTATTATTACTATATATATATATATATATATATATATATATATATATATATATATATATATATATATATATAGTAGTGCGAAAAACTGGCACTCACGATACTAGGGTCACGGATGCCTGGGTGCAGTCATCGGTAAAGTAGAATCCATGGAAATGTTAAAGATCGCACTCACAGGTCTTAAGAGTAATAAATGGTCTTTATTGATGGACAATCGCTTGTATATATATATATATATATATATATATATATATATATATATATATATACATATATATATACACAACCGTTTTCATCGAATTCGTTAAAGGAATTGTTCAGTATAAAAATAAAAACTGGGTAAATAAATAGGCTGTGCAAAATAAAAAAATGTTTCTAATATAGTTAGTTAGGCAAAAATGTAATGTATAAAGGCTGGAGTGACTGGATGTCTAACATAATAGCCAGAACATTACTTTCTGCTTTGCAGCTCCCCTGGTTTCCACTGACTGGTTACCAGTCAGTAACCAATCAGTGACTTGGGCTACATAGGTCATAAGTGTTTGCTTTTAAATCAGAGCTGAATGCTGAGGATGAATTGCAAACTCACTGAACAATTATGTCCCATGTTGCCCCCCTTTAAGTCGCTGACTAACTCCAGTCGCTCCAGCCTTATAGATTACATTTTTGGTTAACTAACTATATTAGAAACATTTTTTGCACAGGCTATTTACCCAGTTTTTATTTTTACACTTTAACAGCCAATTTACATGTGATCTAACAAAGTATCGGAAGGTCGGTGTGCACTGAACAATCGTACAACTGACGATCTTTCTTCCAAAATCAGTTGGGAAATTGATCAGGCAGGTTAAAAAATGTTCATGTTTAAAGGACGAAATTTGTCCGTTGATGGGATGGACAGATGTGCTTTAATGACAGGTGTCAACAGTTGTATAGTGAATGTTTGTTGTCGGGAATGAAAGTTCATTTCACTGCATTACATTACAGAAGTATATATATATATATATATATATATATATATATATATATATATATATATATATATATACTAGAAAAAAAGAAAGGACACACATACCCTAAGCAACCCGTCAGGCCAACTCTCAGCCCCCATGCGTGTGCAATGGGGTGCGCATACCCTGCCAACCTGCACATGCATGCAAGATTAAAGGAGACTCCCCTCCCTCCTCCCCCTGGCCACATCCACCTGCGCCGAAAGTCACAAAGTTGGCGAAAAAAGAAATTGGTAAACTTTGTGAGTTTCGGCGCATGCGCAGTAGAGCTGAACCGGCAAATGCTTCTACTGCGCATGCCAAATGCCGGGGAATCCAGGAAGAAGACCACACGGGAGAAGATGGCGCCTGTGAACTCCACGAGAGAGTACCTGTGCCAAGGGGTAAGTAGCAACTTAGGAGCATTTGCCCGGGGGGAGGTAGGCCGGGGAAGGAGGCGGGAGGGGGGCCTACGGGGGGAGGGGTTTTGCACCGAAAGGGTTTCCTTCTCCTTTAAACACTGACAACCCAGTGGGGCTGAAAGGAAGTGGCAAGGGGACAAGGCACGGAACAGGGGTAGGCGGCAGAAAAGGTAGTGCCTCTTATGCCTACCCCGCGTTTCAGCCATTGTTTTAATTTTTTTTAACTTTTTTTGCTCATGTTCAACAATGTTCAGCAATAAAATTGAAAAAAGAACAAAATTGTCCAAAAGACATGACATTCTTTCTTGAGGCAGAAAAGACAGCGATCACGGTTTGTTTTCTTCTTTAGCTTCTTCTATTTTCAGTATTCAAAAGAAGATGTCAATATTGAATAGTGAAGAAAATAATTAAGAAAAAAAAAACAACTCTGGTAACACAGAGCAACCAGAGGAGTTTCTTTTCAGAGTAGGGTTTACAACTTGTCACAAAGGGTATTTGACTGCAGCTGTGGAACCCCTAATCTATGTAAAAAAAATAGAAAGATAAGGCATTTAGATGTTAGGCATTTAAATGTTATCAAATTGGTTTATTTTCAAAGAAAAAATTAGTGTTTAGCTTCTATTTACAACATACTAAATTGGCAGTATACAGCCCTTTTCAACATTAGCTGCATGGATAGGGCTTGTTTTTTTGCCTATTTTGATATAAGAGGGGTTCCAAACACTTTTTTCAGTTCAGTTGTTTTCAGATTGTTCCCCAGAAATAAAGACTTTTTTTCAATTACTTTCAATTTATTTTTTACTGTTTTTCCAAAATACCTGCCAGGCGGCAACCCTAAGGCCAGGTAGTGTTGCCACCTTTTCCTATATTTTTTACCGGCTGGTGGGGGGCAGGAACAAAAAGGGGCGGGATGTGATGTCAAAGGGGGCGGCCATGATGTAAAAGGGGACAGGGCCATGACATGCGTGTTGGAGATGGAGGACAAAAGCTATGTTTACAGGGGATTGGGGGCAGGCCGAGGGGTGTTTTTAAGGGTATTACAAATTTACCGGCAGCTATATTGCCCTTAAATGTGTATAAATGGCCCTGGCCTTGCCAGGTGTTTTACCGGCTAGGCCGGTAAAATACCGGCCGGATGGCAACCCTAAGGCCATGGGGTCCGGAGGGGGGCCCTGGACAGCAGCCCCCCAGTCCGACCCTGCCCTGAGATTCTGCTCAAAGGGGACAAAGATAAGAAATGTATCAACTAAATATATCAATTTAGAACAGTTTACAGGGTCAGCAACCCCCCCCCTCCCAGAGCTGCTTTAGAAGGTGAAAAATGACACTTTAAACTTCAGTATTAGAAAATCGGTGACACATAGAAAATAGAAAGTAATTGGAAAAAGTTGTTATTTCTGGAGATTTATCTGAAGACAATTAGTTGTTTGAAGGTGAATAACCCCTTTAAGAAATATCCATGGGGTCTGTTATTTGGACACTAAACAAGTCAAGAATGTAAAGCCAGGTCACTTTAGCACTTCTTGTCACTTTTGGCCCCTAAGAATTTCAAAGGAGCAGCAGAAAAAACAAAGTCTTCATTTGTAGTACAAAGGAGCGCAATAGGACGCCTGGTGTATCGCTGGTTGGCAGTATATCGTATACGCACTGCAAGCCCCTCCTTTTAAAGGTACAACGGTGCAATCAGGTCTTTCCGCCGCTTGAGGGCGCTGTGAACACGTCGCTATCTTCTCAGTCAGCGTTCACCTTGCTATCCTTTCTTACTGTAGCCACTCGCTGGTGCTGTGAGGCCTGTTCTACTAGACTCCCGGTAGTCGGACACGGATAATCGTAACCATGGAAATTGGAACGGAGATCAGCCGCAAAATTCGGGTGTGTTACAATGGTATTTATAGTATTTATAATAGGCAAAGATAACTCAGCAGGCGGGTCACCTTAAGAGCAAATGTCAGCTCTGCGCGACAGACTTCTGAAGCTCCCCTGTAATAAGCAAATGGTATGAACTCCTGAACCGGGATGTTCTATATAAATTTTCTACTGATACTGCCTAATGAATCCCCTCACAGTTTAGTGTGTCACACATAGATCTAAACTACTGATACTAATGTTCCCTCTAATTTCTTGTAGGCAGCATTTATACTTAGGGGAACTTTTTTTTTTTTATAGTTTACCTCAGTGTGCAGTTATATGTCAGAAAACTTCTTGCTGAAAGTTAGTTTTGCTTCAAATTAAAATGTGTTGTCTAATCTGTATTATGAGGATTAGAACACTCAGGAATTAGATTATTTTATGCGTTTTTTAATATATTGATAACATTGACAGTGGTTAGGGGTGGGGAACTGCAAATCCCCGATGATATCTGCACATAAGCATTTTATTCCATTGTACTCAATTTATTTACATTTGTTGAGGTTGTAATAAAGGCACCCATCCCTCACAGGAGACATTTAGTGTAAAAAATAAGAATGTACCAGAGCTTTATACTCATTTAGATATAGAAGAATTGTGCTTAAAAAAGTAGTGTTTCAGGCTGATTTATTGAATATTTCTGCAAAAAACCTAATAATCCCTCACTTCTCTTCCACTTCCTGCTCCCTGAATTCCCAGGCTGTGCAGGGGAGCCGACGACTCTCAGATCACTGCACGGTAGGACAGGAACCAATCAGCAGCTAGCAGGACCTAATAGGGAACTGAAGCCTGTCTGTGCTTGTGTGACTGCAGGGCTGTGATTGGCTGTCCCCCTCCTACTGTGCTTCTGGCAGGGACCTTAGGACACGCCCACCCCTCATTTGAAACACAGACAGGGACCAGAGAACATCTATAGGGAGCTCCAATAAAGGGGCTATTTTTAAAGATATTATTTTTTAGCACTGTGTAAAAGCAACACCATATATTACTCATAATTGCCTACAGAATTAGGGTTTTTTCATTTATCCTATATATCTCCTTTAAAGGGGTGGTTCATCTTCAAGTTCAACTTTTAGTATGTTATAGAATGGTCAATGTTAAGCAACTATTGGTATTCGTTATTTATTTTTTTATAGTTTTTGAATTGTTTGCCTTCTTATTCTGACTGTTTCCAGCTTTCTGTAAGGCTACAAACGTTTTGTTATTGCTACTTTTTGTTACTTGTCTTTTTATTCAGGCCTCTCCGATTCATATTCCAGTCTCTTTTACAAATCAGTGTTTGGTTGCTAGGGTAATCTGGACCCTAGCAACGAGATGGCTGAATTTGGAATTTGGAAACTGGGGAGCTTCTAAATAACTCAAAAAACACAAATAAAAAAAATGCAAACCAATTGCAAATTGCCTCAGAATATCACTCTCTGCATCATACTAAAAGTTCATTTCGAGGTGAACAACCCCCAGTAAAGGTGACATTTAGTGTAAAAAAATAAGAACTTACCAGTGCGTTATTCTCATTTAGATATAGAAGAATTGTACTTAAAAAGTAATGTTTCAGACTGATTTATTGAATATTTCTGCAAAAACCCTAATAATCCCTCTCTTCTCTTCCACTTCCTGCTCCCAGGCTGTGGAGGGGAGCCGGCGGCTCTCGACTCACTGCACTGTAGGACAGGAACCAATCAGCAGCTAGCAAGTCCTGATAGGGAACTGAAGTCTGTCTTTGCTTGTGTGACTGCAGGGCTGTGATTGGCTGTCCCCCTTCTACTGTGCTTCTGGCAGCACTTGAAATAGCACTTTGTTACTTGCAGTCTTAAACAATCCCTTTTGTCTGGACTGCGAGCATAGACAGTGGATTTAATGTATCTCTCAGTGAGACACAAGTGTTTTCTGAAAGATCAAGCCAAGCCTAATTTCCTTAGGTGATTTGATATTGTGGGCAGTTTCCTCTGGTGTTCCTGTTTGTGACGCTTACCTTTCCCATGGCAGAATGTGTCTTGATTTTTCTAATAATTCTTTTCATTTTAATCTTGCAGACAGCCATTAAAGGAAAGCTGCAGGAGCTTGGAGCTTATGTTGGTGAGTTATTTTTTTTATGTTTCAGACATCATTTAGGCTTTCTTACACTACAGAGTCATATTTTCGTGGCGAATAAATGTAATATAATAAATACATTACTGTTCTAAGTACACAAACAATCTTATCAAACACTTTCCTGCACTTAGCCTTCTGACATTTGTATGAATAAGCATTTAACCATAAGCAGCATCCAGTTCCCACTGGTGTCTAATAAAAGGGCAGCCAAGTTTGGGAGTTTTACTTTGAAAGCAGCTAGTAAGTTGCAGGTAAAACTTAGTCCCTTTGTAAAATGTATAATTAAGCAATTGAATTCTTAATGAATCAGATGAAAATTGAGCGTAGGACTGGCCAGATATGGGATGACTTTGACGTAGTTGACCAGCTTAAATATATTGCAATATATGGACAAACAATCCCTGTTTTGTTTAAAGGGTAAGGTATTTTTTAGTAGCAGTATGCACAAAATGTCTCTGTCTTAAATATATTAATAATGGGTTGAGTGCAGAGGACTCTTGTATTTGTCTATATTTGTATATTTTGTTTAACCATAAGCAGCATCCAGTTCTTCAAGGAAAATTGTAAATCTACTTTGAGTCAGGGTGAAGTTTTCACTTATCAAATTGATGATTTTAGTAACCGTATCCCTGGTATCTACCAGGGATTGGAGAGCTCAATTTTAAAGGGGTTGTTCACCTTCAAACAACTAGTTGTTTTCCGATAGATCACCAGAAATAACAGCTTTTGCTAATTAATTTCTATTTTCTCTGTGTCACGGTTTCTCTAATATTGAAGCGTAAAGTGTCTTTTTTCACCTTCTGAAGCTTCTCTGGGAGGGGAGGTCACGACCCTGTAAACTATTCTAAATTGATACATGTAGTTGATACAATTCTTTTCTTTGTCCCTTCTGAGCAGAATATCTGGGTTTCATTACAGGCAGCTGGTAGGCCACAATGGGCGTTTTGGGGAGATCTCCCCAAACGCCTTCCCTCACTCTGCGCCGGCTAAAATGAAAAAGCGACTTCGGAAAATGAACCGCCACGTGTGATTAGCGCCGGCGTTTTTTTTTTTTTTCATTTTAGCCGGCGCAGCGTGAGGGAAAGCATTTGGGGGATTCAACTTTAGGGCACAGACACACGCTCAGATTCGGGGAGATTAGTCGCCCAGCGACAAATCTCCTCTTCTTTGGGTCGAATAATCTCCCCAAACTGCCTCCTGCCGGCTAGAATGTAAATCGCTGGAGGGCTGGCAATTGGCGAGATTCGTAAAAATATTTGGGGAGCAACACCAGCCAGTAAAAAAGTTCCTGGGGTGCCAGTTATGGGCTGTGATTGTTTATTGGTAGCACCTATGTGGACTGGCAGCCCACAGGAGGCTCTGTTTAGCAGAACACCTGGTTTTTATTCAACCAAAACCTGTGTCCAAGCCTGAAATTAAAAAATAAGCACCTGCTTTGAGGCCACTGGGAGCAACATCCAAGGAGTTGGTAAGCTGCGAAGTGCCTGTCTTTGGCTTCCCTCACGTTGATCCACGGGCCACACAAAGTGGGTCCTTTGGCCACATGTTGTTTGTTTTCTTTACATGATTTTACAAATCTACATGAATGTATTTATATTTATTTACTAACTATTTATCAACAGATGAAGAACTACCTGATTATATCATGGTGATGGTTGCCAATAAGAAAAGTCAGAAGCAGATGACGGATGACCTGTCATTATTCCTTGGAAGCAACACATCCAGATTCACAACTTGGTACATGTCTAATGACAAATTTCACTGTGTTTGTAACAGTGCAATATTCTTATAATCATAGGAAACAGCTGTATTTTAGAGCACCAGGGTAAAATATTATGTATAATATAAAGTTACACAAAAAAAGGCCCTTCAGTATACTGTGGATCACTAATAATTTAAACTTGTAATTTATTTACACCTTAATAAAATATAATACATTAATATGAAATGCACAAATGCCCAAAATATGAATTGGGGAATTCGGTAAACATAGAAATTTACTATATACTTTTATATGCTTCATTAGCAACAATATTAACTTCTATACATTGTGTGGCCCATAGTGTGGAGTTTGATAATGCTTAGTATTATTAAGGGGACCCCCTAGCACCCCACAGACTAGTCACCATTATATGGAACTATTCAAGTTGCTCTAGCCAGACAGATTGTTTAAATATTTGCTAGACCGCACAGCTTTAATCTATGCACTTAGAAGACAATTGCATGTAGTTATGTAGATGATATTTTTAGGTATAATGTTTCACCTGAATCTTTTCACTAATCATTATGGGTGTTGCTATAGATTGTGTTTTTTTGTTAACCAGATGCAAGTAGGTATAACTCAGGGGTCGGCAACCTGCGGCTCTGGAGCCTCATGCGGCTCTTTCTCCTGTTTGCTGCGGCTCTGCCTGTGCCCAGTAAGTTAAATCAAATATAAAGTGCTCAGGCATGATTAAAGGCGCATTCACTGTGCAAAAGCCCTCCTATCCCCCAGCCTCCCATTTTGCACCACTACTGTGCCATGATCACTAACGCTGCCATGATGAAGGCCCTGCCCCATAGTGAGCTGATGCTAACAAGAGCGTACGCTGGCTATTGCCGACTACTGGATGTCGGGTCCCATGTAATTTCCCGCAGCAATCGCTTGCCTCCCTCAAGATCCGTTACCTGGGTGCCGGGTCCTAAGTGATGTCCCTAGAGATGCCGAGTCCCACCTGATGTCCCTGGATGTCGGGCCCCAAGTGATGTCCCTAGAGATGCCGGGTCCCACGTGATGTCCCTGAATGCCGGGTCCGAAGTGATGTCCCGCAGAAGGTTCGGCTGAAGTTCTGCAATGCATGAAATCCCCTGCACGTCGTTGTCTATAGAGCCGTCCTGTCACTCCTGGGACGCAAGAGTCAGAGAACACGCTGCAGCAAGATTATCCTGCTCTCTCTACACAGCCCTAACCGCTTATTGCGCTTGCAAGCAAGTGCGATCGCTCGATGATGTGATTTTTTTCTTCCGTACCTTTGGTCTCGCTCAGTCACACGCTGCAGGGAACATTCTGCGGGACATCACTTCGGACCGGACCCGGCATTCAGGGACATCTCTATCCCCTGCACATCAGAGCGATCGCACTTGCTTGCTGTGTAGAGAGAGCAGGATAATCTTGCTGCAGCGTGTTCTCTGACTCTTGCGTCCCAGGAGTGACAGGACGGCTCTATAGACAACGACGTGCAGGGGATTTCATGCATTGCAGAACTTCAGCCGAACCTTCTGCGGGACATCACTTCGGACCCGGCATTCAGGGACATCATGTGGGACCCGGCATCTCTAGGGACATCACTTGGGGCCCGACATCCAGGGACATCAGGTGGGACTCGGCATCTCTAGGGACATCACTTAGGACCCGGCACCCAGGTAACGGATCTTGAGGGAGGCAAGCGATTGCTGCGGGAAATTACATGGGACCCGACATCCAGTAGTCGGCAATAGCCAGCGTACGCTCTTGTTAGCATCAGCTCACTATGGGGCAGGGCCTTCATCATGGCAGCGTTAGTGATCATGGCACAGTAGTGGTGCACAATCGGTGGCTGGAGGGATAGAGGGGTTTTACACTTTAATCATGCCTGGGCACTTTATATTTGATTTTGAGCTGGGACCCGGCACCACAAGGTTAACGGAAGCCAGAGTCCAGCAGCACTGCAGCAGGTGTGACGCATATTTTAATGACGTCTATATCCCTCGCCTTTAACTGCTGGTACTGGCGGCTTCTTCAGTGTGCAAACCCAGCTCGAGCCATCTACATCTGCCACCTATACCTGCAGCTCCTGTTATGGACAAAGCTCTATAAGGGAACAAGCATAGTATTAGACTCCTATAGAGTATATTACAGAAAAAAGGGAAAATTCTACTCACCTGCAAATACAGCCCTTGTGCCCCAAGCCCACTCTTACACAGAGGTAGTAAAAGGGTGACTAGAGCTGCCATAGGCCAAGGCGATTTGTTGCAAAGGGGCCCTTGACCAGACACACGTGTGTCCACAGCTCCCAATTGCCACAGGCTTATAATAAACCTCTGTGGGACAGCCATACTGAGTCTCTAAAGTGGGTATGAAGATCAAAGTCACATCTTACAGCCCCGACATAGGGAAGATCAGCATGGAGCTTCAGAAACAGAAGTCACATTAATGAGAACACTAGCATTTGACTATTATTGAATTCAGTGTTTATTTCAAAGTAGGCCTACACGTGCTTACTGCACTTCTGTTGGTTGTATTCTGTTGCTGTAACAGTTAAAATAAAAAAAAGTAACTTTTAAAAGTTTATAAGCTGTGTTATGTTTTGTGGCTCCAGACTATTTTTCTTTATTGGAAGAGGGGGCAAAATGGCTCTTTTGATAGTAAAGGTTGCTGACCCCTGGTATAACTCATAAGTTAGCAGCATTGTCGCATGCCAGAAGTATCACCTGCAATGAAC
The DNA here is from genome assembly GCA_038501925.1 of Xenopus petersii. Taxonomy (NCBI): domain Eukaryota; kingdom Metazoa; phylum Chordata; class Amphibia; order Anura; family Pipidae; genus Xenopus; species Xenopus petersii. The sequence goes on from CM076687.1 coordinate 85,904,223, forward strand.
AGTGTTGTGCAAAATAGAAAGTAACAATCCTTTAAGTGGCCTATGATTGTCATGGTTTGTGGTAATACTAAAAGGGCCTAGAGTATTCATTTTTTTTATATTGCAAAATACTTTTGCATGGGAACAGTTTGTAATTTAGGGGCCGATTCACGAAGGGTCGAATATCGAGGGTTAATTAACCCTCGATATTCGACTGGGAACTAAAATCGTTCGACTTCGAATATCGAAGTCGAACGATTTTGCGCAAATCCTGCGATCGCTCGAATCGAACGATTCGAAGGATTTTAATCAAACGATCGAAGGAAAATCCTTCGATCAAAAAATCACAGGCAAGCCTATGGGGACCTTCCCCATAGGCTAACATTGACTTCGGTAGCTTTTAGCTGCCGAAGTAGGGGGTCGAAGTTTTTCTTAAAGGGACAGTACTTCGACTATCGAATAGTCGAACGATTTTTACTTCTAATCGTTCGAATTCGATCGAATTTAACCAATTCGATGGTCGAAGTACCCAAAAAATACTTTGAAATTCAAATTTTTTTTTATTCTAACCCTTCACCCGAATTTCGTGAATCGGCCCCTTAGTGTTTTTAGCATATATATATATAGATATGTTTTTTTTTTATATTTCTCCTTTTATTTTAGGCTGCAGGGAGTACTGGATAAACTGCACTCTGTCACTCCAGGTTTGTGTGGAAAAAACTAATACATTTATATATGTATATAAAATTAGTTTTTTATTTTAAAAAAACTATATTAAAAAGAAAACTGCTATGTTCAGATACAGGTATGGTTATCCAGAATTCTCATGGCCTGGATCTTCATCACCTTAATTCTACTAGAAAACAAATTAAACATTAAATAAACCCTATAGGCTGTTTTCGCTTCCAATAAGGATTAATTATATCTTAGTTTGGATCAAGTAGAAGGTACTGTTTTATTATTACAGAGAATTTTTTTTTAAAAAAAAATTTGGTTTAAAATGGAGTCTATGGGAGACGGCATTCTGTAATTCAGAGCTTTCTGGAGAACGGGTTTATGGAGAACAGATCCCATACCTGTATATGAAAAACTGGAACACAGTGTCAAAGTAAATAGCACATACATTTGCGTTATTGAAGACAATGATAAAAAAAAACCCCTTGTTTTAAGAATAATGCATTGCTTTTCCAGGAGTAAACCCATTTTGTACAAAGACCATATACATTTCGTATTTCAGCCTACTAATTGTAATGTATTTGCCATGCTAGTCTGGCTGGATTTATTTGCTATGAGCACAGCATTATTCTACATTAGACAGAATATTGTGTGTTTGTGTAGTTTAGAGGCTGTAGCTTACCCTCATATATACTAAATTTGGTAGCACAGCAAGGCTGCATATTGAGCACTGATGCTAATTTGAGTACTGTATATGGTTTAGATTGTACCCTTTATTTTCATGTTCAAACAGAGTCCAACAGCATTAAGACTTCGGATGCTATTATATTTGAAAGCAGCATGCCATCACTTAAAAGTCTATCCAACAGCAGGGATGATTTGGCGAAAGATGTTCCAACTCTCACAGTCTCCAGCACAAGACATGGAAGATATGATTCATCCACCAGCTCACACGTGCAAGCAACAGGTAGCAGGTAATTAAGCAATCTAGTCATAAATTAGTCCAGTATTAATGATGTCAATTTATGTGATAATTATAAAACTAGTTTGGAGATAAAATTTTTCATTTACTTATGCAAAGACAAAATCCATAGCTTTTTTTATATAGTGTGTTCTGCTTTTTTTCTGACAGTGGCTCTGTGGCACGCCTGACTTCTGCTGTGAAGCCACTTCGGGAGTTCTCACCTTCTGAAGCAGTCATTGACATTAAACTTGACCTTGATGACCCTTTTAATGAGGACCTTAGTTTAGCCACTGAAACTGCTAATCTATCAAGAAAGAGAACTGCACTGTCTGCTAGTTATAGGACTTTGCGGCCTACTGCAGAAGTGTATAGACCTCCAGGGATCGGGCAACATGCATACCATACAAATGAAAACAACTCCAACTTGCACAGATTTCCTCCGAGCAGCTTTGTTTCTGGAAGATCGCTTAAGTTACAAAGCTGCATGACTGTTGGATCTTCAAGAATACAGGATGTGAGTGACTTGTCTGAGACCTACAAGACTGCTTTCCGCTTGGCATCTGAAAAATCACTCAGAGAGGTGAGTACTTATCCGTGTGAATCAGTAATACAGTAGAAACCCCCATTTTAAGTTTTTCAGGGGACCAGGAGAAAATTATGTAAAATCCGTGAAAATTAGGGAAAAGTGACTTTTTCTTCAAGTTCTGAAAGAATATAATCACAGGAGTCCGTTTTACTTTGAGATACAATATTTACTGTGTTAACGGAGAACTAAACCCTAAAAATAAAACACAAATAAAAAATGTAAAATGCGGGAAAATTTAAAATCAGGGTACTAAAAATCGAGGTTTCGTTGTATATTCAAAAACTATATTACATTTGTTGATATATCAGGAAGGTGTTACACCTTTTAATATAATAAGAAACAGAAGAAAGATCCTTTGCATAAGAACCAAGAACTGGCGGTGTTTTACCAATTGCTTGTGAGACATCCCATTTGCCTTGCTGCAGCAATCTAGCAACCTAAGTTTAGCTTCTTGTTTGTCTGGGGAACATAAATATATTGAATGGTTTCTACTTTTTATTTTTTTATTTTTTTTTTATCTCCTGGTCTTTATCATTTAGGAAGAAACTTCACGAAAAAGGAGACTGCCTGTGGCTAGCTCAGTAGTGAAAGTGAAAAAACTTATCACTGATGAAGAAGAGGTAGAGGAGGAGGGGGAAGAAGATGAAGAGGGTACAGACTGTATATTTCGAACAGCTGGTATTTCTAGCAGTGTGTCTGTACCAGCCAAGCCTGAACGAAGGTAAACAAAACACTACCTTTGTGCTGCATTAAGGTGGTTATACACATGCAGATTTCATGTAAGGGACTAATTTTATCACAATCAGATAAAATTAGCTACTTAATACATTGATGCAGTGTAAAGGATCGTATTGTTCTGAAAAAATTGTCCTAACAGTCGATCTGATAGGTTTAAAAATTTTCATTGTGGAGCTATGAAATCAGTCAGTGGATGGGACAGTCAGATAAATGATCTTTCACTGCACATGCCTTTTGCGAAAATAAACAAAGAAACAGTTCGCCATTGGTCAATATATGTTAGATCTTGTAGCCTACATGCCAAATATACACCAAAAGTCTCCTCATGTATCGGTTACCATGAACGGGTGAATCGATTGCTCAAACTAATGTTTTTAGCCGATAAGATCGTTTGCAGAATGGAGACACAATCTGTCCGTGTATGGCCAGCTTTACATCGTTAAACAGGCTTTTATAGACTGGAAAGCACATTTTTCTTTAGCTCCTTCCTCTGGAAGCTAGGGAGTTAAGTGAACAGATTTAGCTTATTATAATGGTGCACTACAGAAGACATTCTTATTACATAAAACTGTTTTTTTAAAAATGAGTGGAAAAGTAAATATTACCCTTTTACATCTCTTGTCTTGAACAACCATTTCATGATGGTCTGTGTGCTGCCTCAGAGATCACCTGACCAGAAATACTACAGCTCTAACTGTAACAGGAAGAAGTGTGGGAGCAAAAGACAGATCTCTGTCTGCTAATTGCCTCATGTGACCTAACATATTTGGTTTGTTTGTGTGCGGCCCTTATTTTTTAAAATGGCAATTTTCTATTCATGATTAACCAATGGCACATACTACTTAAAAGTAAATTATTATGAAAATGGTTTATTTACATGAAGCAGGCTTTTACATATGAGCTGTTTTATTCAATATATTTGTATAGAGACCTACATTGTTTGGGGGGTATAGTTTTTCTTTAATCCAGCAGTTGATTTGTTTATGCAGGGAAAGCAAAAACTATTTCTTAAGCTGAACACTTTTTTTAATCTGGACAAAGTTTTTAATATTCTAAATGTCACCTGATTATGTGAATGCATCTATTCAAGTAATTTTTGAGTGCACTGTTACAAATCGGGAAACCAGATAAAATACATATGGTATATTTTATTGGTTACTTCTCTTATACTGGAGAATAAATTGCTGTACAAATTATTTTTCTTTCCAGACCATCACTTCCTCCCACCAAGCAAGCTAACAAGAATTTAATTCTTAAAGCTATATCTGAAGCCCAAGATTGTATTACCAAAACAACAAATTATTCTACAGGTAAGATCTCATTTACCTTGAAACTGCTTTGTTTATATGATACACATTTCTTTCCTTCTTTGGCTTTGTTTCATTTCAATGTGCTAATGAAAACTGTTCACTAATAATCATTTAAGCCCTTAGAAGCATTACAACTTTTGCCTGTCATTGTACAAAAATGATTTTAAAGAAGCAGTGTTACTTTTAATTCTGAAAATCACAGTATGGTTTTGAGTATTGAGAGAAACTGCCTAGACTACATTGGTGTTATAATGTGCTTGCAGTTTTATCTTATTTTTTCCATGAAGTCAAAAAATCAAGCAGTGAGCTGACAACTTGGTAAAATATGCTTTTATGCAGGATATATAAAACAGTTCTATTTCAAGGATCAGATATCCTTTAACATTGTCATATAACTTTTTTAAAGAACACTGATAATATCTTCTGATCTGAGATTTATATTGTATGTATTTTCTCTCAAGCTGCACCCCAAAAGCAAACCGTACCAGTGATTCCAAGATCACGTCTGCTTCCGGAGGAGGAGCTAATGTTGTTGCAAAATAGATCATCTCTACTTAACTACCCTTCACATTTGCAAGAGCTCCAACATCAGGCAATGCCAGGTAATAAGACACAAAATTTACCTTTCCTATATAAGTATGGGGTCTGAAGCTTCTTAAAGCCTACATTTTGGCCTGGTGGTTTTTTTTTTTTTTCAGATTTGAAAAATAAAGCAACTAGTTAACTTCTCAATGCAGCACATCATTTAGATATAGCTCTGAATGCATGGGCAATAATAAGAAACTTTCTTACAGAAGCTGGACTGCACACTGTTATTTGCCAAAATGCATGCATTGTTTTTGCTTTTATGAAAACCATTAGTTTATAACAGGAAAGGTTCCCCCCCCCCACCTGGCTTAATTTTTTTCCTGACTATTTTTTTTTTCTGGGGGAGGACAATGAGCACAGGTTATTGAAACCCTTTATAAATGGCAACACCTGTGAAATTAAATGAATAGGTTCAGAACCAGTGACTAGCCCCACATTCAATAACATTTAGCTCAGATCAACACTGTTAAGATGTGCTGCATCTGACTTGATAACAATGAACTTTCATTTGGTTTAATGCTCGTTAAAATTGTCAGATTTTATTTGCTTTATACGTGAGGAACATTTTTATTCTGAAAAGTTATTGTACAAGTATGGGACCTGTTATCCAGAATCTTTAGAACCTGGGATTTTCCAGATAATGACTCTTTTTGTCATTTGGATCATGCCCTAAATCTACTAGAAAATCATGTAAACATTAAATAAACCCAATAAGATGGTTTTGCTTCCGATTAGGATTCATTCTAAATTAGGATTAAGAACCAGGTACTGTTTAATTATTACAGACAATAAGGAAATAATGTTTAATTATTCGGCTAAAATGGAGTCTGTGGGAGATGGGCTTTCTGTAATTTGGAGCTTTTTGGATAACAGGTTTCCGGATAACCCATCTCATACCTGTGATGTTTAGGCTGCAGTTCATATATTTTGATGCTTTTGAACACAGGGATTATAAAGTTTATTCCCAATTTTGTGCACTGTGCTTTTAAGTTCATCTTAACCTGCAATATTCATACAAGAACTGCAGGTACTAAAAGCTGCTAACAGGGAAACCGTCTGGGTGTTTTGATGAGCACTTCACTATAAAGGTGATAAATGCCCCATGTGGTACATCCTTTAAATTGACTATTTTCTTTGGATGTAATTGCTCCCTCTTCCACCCACGAAAATAGACAAAGGGATTCTTTTTAACATGAAAATTATCAATTAAACAGTACAAGAGAATATTTTTACCTTGGTTTATACAGATAATGTTTAAATTATTTTACCTATAGAAACATGAGCATATTAGACTATGAACATGTATTTTCTCTATATTTTTTATCAGAACCTCTGCACAAGTTCGATCTACTCTCCAGGCTGCAGCCAAATCTAGAGGAAGAAATAGAACTGCCAAATCCAGGTTTGTATATTGAGTTAAATAATTATATTGCATTAAATTATCATTTTCATCTTAAAGAACCAACTAATACAACATTTATAACTATTTAATTGATGTAATAAGAAACCTTGGTAAGAAAAAGAAAATATTTGGTGAGGAGGGCTGAAGTGTGTTAAAAGGTCCAATGGAATATATAATTCTTTATGAAAATAAAGTTGTAACTTTCCTCCTATTTTACTGAGTAAACAAAGCATCTAAACATAAACTGACAGAACAGCGGAGCAGGAGCTCATATATCTCCTATTATGGGGATGTACTAGTCCTTTACCCACGTAATGACTTCAGAATCCACAGGAGGAAGACAATTGGGGGTCTTTTATCAACACTGGTCAAATTTGCTCATGGGCAGTAACCCATGGCAACCAATCAAATTGCTGCATTCATTGTTCTACTTGCAGCTGGCTTTAAAAAGCTAATCACTGATTGGTTGCTCTAGGTAACTGCCCATGGGCAAATTTTCCCAGTGTTGATAAATGAGCCCCAATGTATAGTCAATAATAATCTGCATTTTTTTTTCATTTGGACTACTACAGAACGAGTTGCCGCTAATTTAATCTAACATTATCTTATGCTGCAGGCTAATTCCTGCAGGATTTAAATGTTAAAAATATATATATTTTTTTGTAAGGCTATTCAGTGTGAAGAAAATATAGAATCTCAAAATCCTTCAAACAAAACACAGGTGGTGATTTGTTTAAGCAACAGATAAGCAGGTGAATAAAGGCAGAACTTATAGCATACAGAAAGATAAAAAATGTTACCTGTACAAGAAAGAAACCATATTAATTTAATAATAATTTTAATAATAATTTATTTTATTAACCAAGAGACCCTGGAAAACGCATTACTTTGTAGGACAACACTTTGTTTTATTATTACATAGCAGCATAACAGTTCAGCCGAGCTTCTACTAAAGTAGTGCTGTCCTAGAATGCATGATATAGATATATTAAAAATATGAATTGGCAATCCATCAATGTGCCCTGCTGTCAAATACTAATTTTATTATCATACTACTATTATTATTCTTTATATAGCACCAAAATAATCACACACACAAACACTCATCAATTTTATCAGGAATTACCCTGCATGTATGTTTGAGTGCTGAAGGAAACTAGAGAAGTATGAACTCCTAGCAGATAATGCCCTGGTTGGAATTGAGTGCATATAATTCTGTGGCTGTGCTGTATTATCAATACCAAGAAAAAATAATCAGGAGAGTCGTTGAGGTTAACATAAGTAACACACAAATCACCTTTTCAACATCGTACTATTAATGCAAATTTTATGCTTAATGGTACTTTCCAAAACTGTTCAACATATGGGATGGATAGCAAATGAAAAAAGTATTTGTTTTAATTCAAACCTACTGACCTTTCGGTTTCTAGTGAACTCAGAGGAAGCAGAAATTCTGAGACCACTGGATAGCAGATCCTTTATTTTGAAAAGGCCTAAAATATCTAAGGAACCATCTCCACAAATCCAGAACAATTCTGTCTCTCCTGCTTGCCCAGCTCAGCCTCTGTCAGGGCGCATGATTCAGCCAAGGTAAGACTTTCAAATATCATTCAGGAAAAAAATCATTTTCATAGTGCAAATAGGATTTATATGGTGTCCAGAAACCTCAACAATAAAAAGTCTTTTGCCTTTATCCTTTTTGCCTTTTGTCTTTATCTATAACATATGTAATCAACAAGCCTAGTGGTGACTTTACCTTACTGGTATAAATCATAGCTGTGCCATATACTCATTTCCAATGCATACATCCAAGCCATCCTTCTCTGTTCTATTTACCTGGCAGTGCATCCTCGCTGAAATTACTCCATCTTGAACTACAGCTGTAAAGAGAGGCTTTAGCATATCAAAGCCCAAATCAGCTATTATGGGAACTGAGACAACTTGCTGCCTGATATTTCGAAATAAAATATGAAAATACTATATGCTCTTTAAAAAAAAAAAAATTGGAATTGAGTGAAGGATTTTTCCTTGTAATGCATTGTCAAGTGGTTTATAAAGAATAAAAAAAAAACATATTTCCCTATAACGGTTCTTGGAATAGGCTCGGTTACTGCTTCCAGATATATCAAGATAAATAGATAGATCATAAAACTACTAATACAAGTGCCAACTGCCTTGTGTGTCTAGGGGTATGTGAAGAATTTGTAGTATTTATATGAAAACTTTTGCGACCCCCTCTCAGTCTGCATAATAATTTACTCCACTTAAAACAAAAAAGATAACAGTGGTATGTCTTTCATTTCCCAGGAACATCTGAGTACTGGGGTGTTTTCTGAACAAACATTTTTAGTGAAGCAGTATTCCGTTGTATGGAATAAATCAAATGTGAAAAACTGGCTGTGCAAAAATTTGGGTACCCTTGTAATTTTGCTTATTTGAATGCATGTTACTTCTCAATACTGATTACTGGCAACACCAAATTGGTTGGATTAGCTTGTACAGCCTTGAACTTCATAGGCAGGTGTGTCCAATCATGAGAAAATGTATTTAAGGTGGCCAATTGCAAGTTGTGCTTCTGTCTGACTCTCCTCTGAAGAGTCACATCATGGGATCCTTTAAAGCAACTATTAAAAGATCTGAAAACAAAGATTGTTCAGTATTATGGTTTAGGGGGAAGACTACAAAAAGCTTTCTCAGAGGTTTCAACTGTAAGGAATGTAATCAGGAAATGGAAGGCCACAGGCACAGTTGCTGTAAAACCCAGGTCTGGCAGGCCAAGAAAAATACAGGAGCGGCATATGTGGAGGATTGTGAGAATGGTTACAGACAACCCAAAGATCACCTCCAAAGACCTGCAAGAACATCTTGCTGCAGATGGTGTATCTGTACAGCATTCTACAATTCAACGCAATTTGCTTAAAGAACATCTGTATGGCAGGGTGATGAGAAAGAAGTCCTTTCTTCACTCACGCCATAAACAGAGTCACTTGTTATATGCAAAGGCTCATTTAGACAAGACACAGTCATTTTGGAAAAAAGTGCTTTGAACTGATGAGACAAAAATTTTGTTATTTGGTCATAACAAAAAGCACTTTGCATGGCGGAAGAAGAACACTGCATTCCAAGAAAAACACCTGCTACCTACTGTCAAATTTGGTGGAGGTTTCATCATGCTGTGGGGCTGTGTGGCTAGTTCAGGGACTGGGGTCCTTGTTAAAGTCTAGGGTCGGATGAATTAAACCCAATATCAACAAATTCTTCAGCATAATGTTCAAGCGTCAGTCACAAAGTTGAATTTACGCAGGGGTTGGCAATGACCTCTATAAAGGCATTTATGCAGAGGGAGAAGTACAATATTCTGGAATGCCCATCACTGTCCCCCATCTTGAATATCATAGAAAATCTATGGCATGATTTGAAGCAGGTCTGTCCATGCTCAGCAAATCAAATTTAACTGAACTGGAGAGCTTTTGTATGGAAATGGTCAAAAAAACCACCATCCAGAATCCAGACAGTCATCAAATGCAATAGGAGGCGTCTAGAGGCTGTTACGTTTGCAAAAGGAGACTCAACTAAGTATCGATGTAATATCACTGTTGGGGTGCCCAAATGTATGCACCTGTCTAATTTTGTTATGATGCATATTGCATATTTTCTATTAATCCAAAAAACGTTGTCACGGCTGAAATACTACCCTTTCCATAAGGCGTGTTCTATTTTAAAAGGAAATTGCTACTTTGAAAGCTCAGCCAACGATAAACAAAACTCCAAAGAATTAAAAGGGGTTCCCAAACTTTTTCATGACTGTATATTTTAGTTTAAATCAAGTACTGTACAAAGTACTGTTTTATTATTATTATAGAGAATAAGGAAATAATTTTTAAAAATCTGGATTATTTGATCATAATGGAGTCAACGAGAGACGGCCTTTCCGTAATTTGGATCTTTCTGGATGACGGGTTTTTGGATAATGGATCCCATAGTGCAGATGTAATATAAAGGAATGACCCCATACACACTCCCTGCAACAGTATCAATGTTTCTCATGTTGATGCGGCACATTTCACATGTTGCCTTAAAGTTTGACCACAGAACTCCATATTGGTCTTTTATGATCACAAACCCTTCCCACTCACGACGTATCTGGCTTGCTCAGTCATTTGTTTAAAACAACCGTTTAATTTATTTTTTATGTTACTGCAGGGAAGCACCGACATATGAGAAACCTGCAAGCCCCAAGTTTATTGTGACTCTAGATGGGGTGCCCAGTCCACCTGGTTATATCTCGGACCAGGAAGTAGATGAGTCAATGTGTTATACTGAGCAAGGAGAAACTTGTGTAGAACAACTCGGTGTTGTTGCAAGGCCTGAGCAGAACTATCCAATGCAGCTTGTTACTGAGCCTCTATGCACCAATGATGGTAAGTTTGCTACAACTGTAATACCTAGAGGGTGATTTATCAGTGTTCACCATCTAAATGATGCCAAGTTCATGTAGAAGTAAATGGGAGCTGCCTATGGCGATTTACTTTGACAGCAGATTGAAAATGTTAGCGTAAAAGTTCCAGCTATTTGAATTTTTCTCACATTTTTTTTTCTAAATAAGCATTCAATTAATTTTTTTCAAATTAGAGTTTATTTGAAGTAGAATAAACTCTAACCGACAGTAGTGGCATTTGGTCAGGAAGTAGTTTTTCAAGATGGATCATAGAAAACAACAAATCATGCAGCGCTCAATTTCTCCTCCCTGCCTTCCTTATAGGAGATAGCCAGGGAGAAGAAATAGAGTGCCGCACGATGGATCTTTGCCGTGTCGCCTTTTCTGAAGAGGAAAAGGCGACATTTTTTAAAAAAAAATGTTTTTGATTATACTGGTCCTTTAAAGGAGAAGGAAAGCTACGGAGGCATTTTATTGCCAATAGATTAGCTGCAATAGTGCAAGCTAGAATGCTATATTTATTCTGTCGAATGCTTTACCATACCTGAGTAAAAAGCTCTAGAAACTCTCTGTTTGTTTAGAATAGGAGCCGCAGTATTAATGTGGTGTGACATCACTTCCTGCCTGAGACTCTCCCTGCTCTGGGCTCAGATTACAGTAGAGAAGGGAGGGGTGGGGGAAGAGGCGCAAACTGAGCATGCTCTTGCCCAGGGCAATGAGGTTTAAGATGAAGGCAGGAAGTCTGATACAGAAGCCCATGAGTACACAATAGAAGGAAAGAAATGCAGTCTTTCATTTGACAGGGGACTCAGAGCAACATTACTTTGGGGGTTTACTGGTATATTTAGATGGACCTTTCTGATAAGGCTTACTTAGTTTTAACCTTTCCTTCTCCTTTAAACAATTTCTGCCTTTACAGTAGTGATGGAAAATACAAGTAGTGGTACCAAGGAGAAAATTAGAGAGCGCTGCAAATATTGGCCTGCCTGTAAAAATGCTGACGGCTGTGCATATCATCATCCAACATCTCCATGCAAGTAAGTCTTAGATTATCTATAAAGTGAACTGTAAAATCAATTATATTTTAAACCGGTAATGATCTTAATGGTAATGTAATAGCAATAAGCACAAATTAAGATTTCCCTTCGCTTCACAGAGCTTGTTAGTTTTTATAGTTTTTATAGTGTTATTTCTCTGAATTACAATAGCACATGCTCAGTAAATACTGAGTTAAACAGTTAACAGACTAGAGGTGCCTTACAACTTTTTTTTCTTATGTCTTATTTTTTGGGAAGCATTTCAAGTACAGTATAGTTCATGGATAATGGTTACGACTAGAAAACTGTCCTAATCCTGAAAAGACCAAAGTCCTGCTAAACTATATCAACTCGTTTTTTTTGTTAATCTGTGGTTTTAAAGATGTGTAAATTAGCCTTAATTTGGGTTTGTACAGACACCTTGCAATCCCATAAACAAATGCAAAGATGTACTTTTGTGTTTGGAATCTTACCTACAGTATATTTACCATCTTAAAGGACATGTAAAGCCTACATTTTCCTACCCTGTATATAAATTGGGCACATCTCCCCCACCCAAACAACGTTGTTTGTGCTGCATATATATATATATATACCCTCCATTTGACAGCATCATTACATTTCCCTAAAACAGCATCTTTCACCCGGGGGCCATTTTCCCTCTGACACATCATTAGTTTATGTTTATCTGCCAACCGCACATATGCGATGTAAAGCTCATGCAATTAAAGAAAACAAGTTCTGCTTGAATTGAGCACTAATTACAGTGGAGGGTGTGTTTATTAATCTGAGTTGAGAAGAACTGAGCATGCTTATGAGCCAACAGCCAAAGGAAATTCCCGAGGGAGGGGGCAGAGTGGTTTAGAGGAGCAGAAGGAATCCTAAGTGATTAAGGGGATGCTGCAGCCTTACTGTTAACCTTTGAACATCCAGAGTGGCAGCTATTTAGACTTTTCAAAGAGGCGCTTTAGTGATTACATTTTTGCGTGGGGAGGTTTACATGTCCTTTAAGTTATTTATATTGAAGCAGCAGATTTCCCAAGTCAAACTTATGTTGCACAGGATCTGTTTGTTGGTTGGTTTGAAGCATGATGAATCTTTATCACCTTTCATTTGCACAGATCGTTTCCTAACTGCCGGTTTGCAGACAAATGTTTCTTCATCCACCCAAACTGTAAATATGATGCAAAGTGTAAAAAAGCAGACTGCCCCTTCACGCACGCCAGCAAACGGTTTCCAGTGCCACCAGTAAAACCAGGTGATTTTGGATTTTTTAAAGGAATCGCTATTCAGTATCTGCATCTAGAACACCGTACCAGCAGCCTGTCCATTTACTCACATAGCAAATGTGTTGCTGTGCAACCCCTAAAATCAGGAATATTCTTATATGCTTTTGTAATATGACAGTTGCATACCATCCATCCTAAATCACTTTCTAAAGGAGGCCAGCCATACAAGGGGCCGAGCAGGTACGCTTTCAATCCATGGGAGGTTTCACTATATCTGTTTCATAAGATACCATATAGTGGGGCAATTTCTTTTCTTTGCTCACCCATAAGTACTACATACAAGTCAGACAGGGTGCAGTACTAAATTCCCAAGTCCATAGGAAGATTTCTTGCAACTTTTCCTTTGCTTTCTCAGGGATAGTTAGGGTTTTTTCTAAATTTGAACCTAAAAATAGTTAAATAATTTGCCAATTTGTTGCCTTGTAGAACTGGCCAGTATTGCATAGCCGTTTATTCATTTTTCTCCATTGATTGCTAAACCCTTCATTTTGCGGGATGAATTAATGTATTCATTTGAGGTAGAAAGTATTCAGCTGGGAGGCTTGAATATTCTATGCAAAATCAATCCATAGTTTTTAGGGATGCACCGAATTCAGGATTCTGTTTGGGATTCGGCCTTTTTCAGCAGGATTCAGATTCGTCCGAATTCTCCTGCCACGCCGACCAAATCCGAATCCTAACTTGCATATGCAAATTAGGGGCGGGGAGGGAAATCTAGTGACTTTTTCTACATCATCATCATTTATTTATATAGCGCTGTCAAGATACGCAGTGCTTTACTGCAGTTATAGCAAACGGGGAATAAATGGTGGATAACAGACAAGGATTACAGAATACAATAGGGTTTACAAACTAAAAGGTTAGGGTACAATTGAGACTTTAGGATTGTATAAACAAATTGTCATTTTTGATACAGCAATGATTAATTAAGGTACATCGAATAGGCCTCTTTAAACAGATGGGTCTTTAAGGAGCGCTTGAAAGTTTGGAAGGAAGGAGAAAGTCTGACAGCTTGTGGCAGAGAGTTCCAGAGAAAAGCAGAAGCCCGAGAGAAGTCTTGTAGACGAGAATGGGCAGAAGTGACCAGAGGAGAAGTGAGGTGAAGATCAGAAGCAGAGCGTAGGTTTCGTGAAGGAGTGTATTTGGAGATTAGAGATGAAATATAGGGAGGGGTTTCATTATTAAGGGCCTTGAATGTGAGTGTAAGTAATTTGAATTTGATTCTAGAAGAGATTGGGAGCCAGTGAAGGGACATACATATGGGAGCAGCTGATGTTGAGCGGCGAGCTAGATGAATGAGTCTAGCGGCCGCGTTTAGAACAGATTGGAGTTGTGAAAGGTGACTTGTTGGAATACCTGTGAGGAGTAAGTTGCAGTAATCAAGGCGGGATATGATGAGAGACTGAATCAGTGTTTTAGTTGATTCTGAACTGAGATAGGGTCGTATTCGAGCAATGTTGCGCAGTTGAATACGGCAAGATTTTGCAAGTGTTTGAATGTGTGGTGAAAAAGACAGATGAGAGTCTAAGATGACTCCTAGGCAGCGTGCCTGTGTGGTGGAATGAAAGGTGGTATTGTTTACGGTGAGTGATATCTGAGGGACAGGGGAAGATCTTGGAGGAAATATGATGAGTTCTATTTTAGAAAGGTTCAGTTTCAGGTGGCGCTGTGACATCCAGGAGGAGACAGCAGATAGACAGTCTGTGACTTGGGAAAGGACAGAATTAGAAAGATCAGGAGTAGACAAGTAGAGTTGGTTGTCATCAGCATAAAGGTGATACTGAAGTCCAAATGACTGAATGAGTTTTCCTAGTGAAGTTGTATAGAGCGAGAACAGCAGGGGGCCAAGAACAGAGCCTTGAGGAACTGCAACAGAGAGTGGGAAAGTAGTAGAAGTAGAGTTAGAGAAGGAAACTTTAAAGGAACGGTCAGACAGATAAGATGTAAACCATGAAAGAGCAGTGTCCCGAATGCCAGATGAGTGTAGAATGTCAAGGAGGAGTGTGTGGTCAACTGTATCAAAGGCTGCAGAGAGATCTAGAAGGATTAGAATGGAATAATGACCTTTAGACTTTGCCAATAGAAGATCATTGGTTACTTTGGTGAGTGCAGTTTCAGTCGAGTGTGATGGGCGGTAGCCAGATTGCAAGGGGTCGAGGAGGGAGTTGTGAGTGAGATGCTGGATCAGGCGTTTGTAAACAAGCCTTTCTAGTAATCTGGATGCGAATGGAAGAAGGGAGACCGGACGATAGTTAGTGGGAGAGCTGGGATCAAGGGAAGGTTTTTTGAGGATAGGAGTGATTAGTGCTTGTTTGTATAATGATGGAAAGGTACCAGTAGAGAGTGAAAGATTGAATAGGTGGGTAAGTGCAGGAGAGAGTGTATCAGAGATTGGGTGGAGAAGGCAAGAGGGTATGGGGTCAAGGGAGCAGGTGGTGGGTTTTGAGCTGGCTAGAAGTTTGCTAACTTCATCTTGAGTTGCAGGGGTGAAGGAGTGCAAAGTAGATGTGAGTGGACTGCACGTTGGTCTGAGATTGTTGTCGGACGGTATGCTCAGCCTAATGAGATCGATTTTTTCATTAAAGAAATGAGCAAGGTCTTGGGCGGTAACATTAATATGTGGAGGAGGTGGAGGAGGGCATAGGAGTGAGTTAAATGTGGCAAACAGCTGCTGTGGTTTGGAGAACATAGTAGATATTATATAAGAGAAGTATTGTTCTTTGGCTAATGATAGAGCTCGGTTATAGCAGGAGAGCATGAATTTGAAGTGGATGAAGTCAGGATCAGTTTGTGACTTTCTCCACCGTCGCTCAGCTGATCTACTACATCTTCTGAGGTACCATGTTACACTAGTGTGCCAGGGTTGGGGTTTAGATGGCCAGCTGTGATGGGTGGTAGAAGGTGCAAGGGAGTCAAGTGCTGTTGAAAGGGCATTGTTGTAGAGAGAAGCTGCCATATTGGGACAAGAGATAGTATTAATATGAGATATGGATTGTGCTGATACTGTTGATAATTGTTGTGGTTCAAAGGCATTAAGGTTTCTGTACGTGTGGGTAGAGAGAGATGGTTGTGAAGGTGCAGGTGAAAGCAGGGAGAGTTAATTAAGTTGGATGGGCAGCATGAGTGGCAGAATATAAGGTCAAGAGCATGACCCTCGATGTGGGTAGGTGAGTCGGTTCACTGAGAGAGACCAAATGAAGCTGTTAGAGAGAGAAGTTTAGAGGTGGCAGCAGAAGTAGAGTTGTCAATAGGGATGTTGAAGTCCCCTAAAATGAGAGCAGGTGTCTCACTGGAGAGAAAGTATGGAAGCCAGGCAGCAAAGTGATCCAAGAAGGTGGAGTAGGGACCTGGGGGCGATATATGACAGCAACACGCAGAGAGATTGGAGAAAACAAACGTATGCTGTGGACTTCAAAAGAAGTGAAGGAGATTCCTTGTTTTGTCACAAAACAAGGAATTAAAAAATGTTTTCCCCTTCCCACACGTAATTGGCATTTGTAAATTAGGATTCGGTTCAGTATTGGCCAAATCTTTTGCAAGGGATTCGGGGGTTCAGATGAATCCAAAATAGTGGATTCGGTGCATCCCTAATAGTTTTCAGAGAGATTATGCTAGCATTGCATGCTTCATTCATTGATTAACCAGTCAATTGCTCTCTTGGACAGTTTATTAATCCTGTTCTTCCTTTACATATGCACATTTGCTAAATATAATGGAAACGTAAGATTTTTTTTTTTGCAACTTTAAAGTTATATTGACCAACTGTTTGTTTATCTTGAAATGTTATAATGTTCTCCTCTCTCTCTCTCTTATCTTGCTGAACTTTTCCTCCTTTATGGTCCTTAATGATCCTCAGCATGCCAAGATGAAAACAGAAATCTGTTCAATTTACCACATTATAGAACTATGAGGGGCTTTAGTGTTTCATGACCTGTATTAAGTCTTTAGAGCTTTTTGAATATTTCAAATAATGGACATTATTATACAATATATACACCTGTCTCTATTAAACAGTTGTGTTCAGAATAATAGCAGTCCGACATCACTCACCAGATCAATCACTGTTTTTGGTAGAAATTACATATCTACATGGCAAATGGTTTACTAATTTTAATAGCAGTTACAAATAATATTATCTTGTTACAAATAACAGCAGTGTGGAGTTCAATTAGTGAGGTCAATCATTCTGTGAAAAAACAGGTGACAATTGTGGCCCTTATTTAAGGAGGTAAGGCAGCAAATGTTGTTGTTCCAGACATTGTTCAGAAGAACAGCATACTTTGATTAAAAAGTTATTTGGAAAGGGGAAAACATGAAGAAGCACAGAAAATAATAGGCTGCTCGGCTAAAATGGTCTCAAATGCTTCAAAATGGCAACCAAAACCTGAAAGAACAGAAGCCGACTATTCAAATGGATAGAAGAATAGCCAAAATGGAAAAGATTCAGCCAAAAATCAGCTCCAGGAAGATCAAAGAAGGTCTAAAGTTACATGTGAGTAATGTCACAATTAGAAGACACCTGTGTGAAGCCAAGCTATTGGCAAGAAGCCCCTGCAATGTCCCATTGTTGAAAAAAAGACGTGCTGAAGAGGGAACAATTTGCCAAAGAACACATTGACTTGGCCTAAAGAGAAATGCCACAAATCTTGTTGACTGATGAAAGCAAGATTGTTCTTTTTGTATCTAGCGGCAGCCAACAGCTTGTCAGACGAACCCAAACACTAAATTCAAGACACAGTACAGTGTGAAGCATGAGGGCACAGGGAATGTTTCTTATGCTAGTGTTGGGCCTATTTATCACATACCAGGGATCATGGATCAATACATCAAAATACTTGAAGAGGTGGGGGCGGACTTTGCCTGCTAACCAAGATGGCCGCTTCAGAGGAGCGCTCCGTCATTAAGGAGAGTGGAATAATGGAGAAATAAGAGAACATTTCCCCCAAACTCTATAATCTTACAGATCAGCATCAATAAAATGAGGGGGCCAAGAAAACGAACAAGAAACAACAGAAAGCAGTTACCGCTTTCTTTAATCTGGCTTCACCTAAAGCTGCACGCGAGGGCGCTGACACCAGCGCCATCTTGGATTTACAACGCAGCCCAAGAAAGGTAGCATCGGTGATCATGGCAGATAAGACTTCGGAGCAGGCACTGGCTACAGCAGCCCAGATTAAAGAAAAGCTTCAGGAAATGAAGCACACCCTGCGGAATGACATTAAACAACTTACCGATGATCTCAAGAAAGACATCAGAGACCTGGGCGACCGCACAGCACATTTGGAAGACAAAATGGGTGAGTTTGCAGAAGCCCATAATGAGCTAGCGGACACCCAAAGTAAGACCCAGACAGAAGTTGAGCACCTTTGACAAGGTGATAGACCTGGAGGATAGATCCCGTAGGAACAACCTACGGTTTAGAGGTATCCCAGAGACTTGGAACAGCATATTACTGCTCTGCTCAAAGCAGTGTTACCAGACTTATTGGCAATCGACTGCATACATAGAGTTCCAAAACCCAGGGCAGCTCCTGATAATGCACAGCTGTTATTCTAAACTCAACTGCAACTTGCGTGTTTCATGTAGCTAATACTGTACCTTCTAGGATACTTTAGATTTAAAAGGATGCATTGTTCTTTCAGTTTCCACCACCTCCTCTTCACATCCTTCCTCCCAGCCATGCCGGTACTTCCCTGCTTGCAAGAAAACAGACTGCTCTTTCTACCACCCAAAGGTAAGAGAGTGGATTTATTATTAAATGGGACACTTAGGGGCATTTTTATCAAAGGTCGAATTTTCGAATTGAAAAAACTTCTAAATTCAAATTCAAAAAGACCAACATAAGATAAGTAGAAGGGTTTTTTTTTTTTTTTGGTAGATTAGGTCTGTTTTTGATTGAGTAGGTCCGTATTCGGCCGAATTCTAATCATATGAATTGAAGTAATAGTGCATTCGATCGAATTAAATTCTAAGTTTTTCCCACAAAAAAAACTTTGACTTTGATTTACATGATAAATTTCGATATTCTAATTTTTACATTTTTTTCAAATTCGAATTGAATTTGGACTATACCCTAGTCAAAGTACACAAAAATAGCTTGGAATTCAAATTTTTTTTCATTCGAAAATTCACCTCAACCTTTGATAAATCTGCCCGTTACTTGTGGAAGATAAACGTATATACTTTTGAAAAATGTAACTCATTGTTATGCCACACAGCTGAATATAGGACAAATATACTGTTGTGTTTTTTTTTTGTTTCTTTCTTTTTAAAAATAAAATCAGTGCTGTGAA
This sequence comes from Xenopus petersii, assembly GCA_038501925.1. Classification (NCBI taxonomy): domain Eukaryota; kingdom Metazoa; phylum Chordata; class Amphibia; order Anura; family Pipidae; genus Xenopus; species Xenopus petersii. Next base: position 85,923,522 of record CM076687.1, read on the forward strand.
TAAATCTCTTTGCAGCAGAAGTGTGCTGCTATTGATTGTATACAAGCGAGCCCAGCACCATCACACTAAAAGCTGTCTTTTACTGGATCTTCAGTGTTTTGTGGATATTAAACTCTTGCTTTTGTTTTCCAACTTTTAGCACTGCCGTTTTAATACCCAGTGCACACGACCCGACTGTAAGTTCTACCATCCTGCAGTTTCTGTACCTCCTCGGCACACTTTAAAGTGGACACGTACACAAGCCAGGTGGGTGTTTGGCTGTAGTTAAAGGGATACTGTCATGGGGATAAAAACGCATCGGTTAATATTGCTGATCCAGCAGAATTCTGCACTGAAATCCATTTCTCAAAAGAGCAGACAAATCTTTTTATATTTAATTTTGAAATCTGACATGGGACTAGACATATTGTCAGTTTCCCAGCTTCCACCAGTCATGTGACTTTTGTGCTGATAAACTTCAGTCACTCTTTACTGCTGCACTGCGAGGTGGAGTGATATCACCTCCTCCCTTCCCCCCCCCAGCAGCCTAACAACAGAAAAATGGGAAGGTAACCAGATAGCAGCTCCCTAACACAAGATAACAGCTGCCTGGTAGATCTAAGAACAACACTAAATAGTAAAATCCAGGTCCTACAGCGACACATTCAGTTACATTGAGTAGGAGAAACAACAGCCTGCCATGAAGCAGAGTGCTGGCTCTTTCTGAAAGCACATGACCAGGCAAAATGACCTGAGATGGCGCCTACACACCGATATTACAACTAAAAAAATAAACTTGCTGGTTCAGGAATGAATTGATATATTATAGAGTGCATTATTTGCAGTGTAAACAGTGTCATTTAGAAATAACAACATCATAAAAATCATGACAGAATCCCTTTCAGATATTTTGTTTCATTTGTGGGTTTGGTTATATCCCAGCCTTTTTTTTCTAATTATACAGAATTTGGATTCAGACAGTCTTTTCTGTTGGAATTTCATATTTAACTGAATCCTAAAATTGTGATTTTTGTATACAGGTATGGGATCCATTATCCAGAAAGCTCAGAATTACAGAATGGCTGTCTCCTGTAGACTCCATTTTATCCAAATAATCCAGATTTTAAGATTTTCCTTTTCCTCTGTAATAATAAAACAGTAGCTTGTACTTGATCCCAACTAAGACATAATTAATCCTTATTGGAAGCAAAACCAGCCAATTGAGTTTATTTAATGTTTAAATATTATTCTAGTAGATTTAAGGTGTGAAGATCCAAATTATGGAAAGATCCTTTATCCGGAAAACTCCAGGTCTCAAGCATTCTTGATAACAAGTTCCATACTGTACTGTATTTATTTGTTAAAGGGGTTGTTCACCTTTTAGTTAACTTTTAGTGTGGTTTAGAGAGTGATATTCTGAGATAATTTACATTTGGTTTTTATTTTTTATTATTTAAGGTTTTTTGAGTTATTTTGCTTTTTATTCAGCAGCTCTTGATTTGGCATTTTAAGCAATCTGGTAGCTAGGGTCGAAATTACCCTAGCAACCATGCATTGATTTGAATACGAGACTGGAATATGAATAGGGAGGCCTGAATAGAAAGATGAGTAATAGAAATTAGCAATAACAATAGATTTATAGCCTTACAGAGCATTTGCTTTTTAGATGGATTCAGCGATGCCCGTTTGAAATCTCTAAAGAGTCAGAAGAAAATGGCAAATAACTATATAAAAAAAAATAATGAAAACCAGTTGAAAAGTTGCTTTGAATTGGCCGTTCTATAACATGCTAAGGGCAGAGACGCACTCCGATTCGGGAAGATTAGCCGCCCGGTGACAAACCTCATCTTCTTCAGGGCGACAAATACGACTGTGTGTCTCTGCCCTAAAAGCTGCCTTAAAGGTGAACCACCCATTAAACATCGAAATAAATAACTTCAGCTATGACGAAGATGCAAATGATAAAATCCGTTCAAAGAAGGAGCGTTGACTAAATTAGATACAAGCTAATTGTGTAATGAAAGTAAATGCCATTTTAAGGTTCCAATATGCATTAAAGAGATACTGACACCAGAAATTAACCTTTTTTTTAAATCTATCATAACCATATCTTTGCATGCAATTTATAATTTTGAAATAAAAGCATTTGTAGGTTAGAGTGGACCTGTCACCCAGACACACAAAGCTGTATAATAAAAGTTCATTCCAAATTAAACATGAAATCCAATTAAATTTTTTTATTAAAGCATTCATAGCTGTTGTAAGCTCATTTAAACATCTCAGCTGTCAATCAAATATTGTCTGCCCCTCCTTTATGCCTTAGGCATAAAGGCAGGGCAGACAATTACTTTCACTTTCCATTCAGCACTTCCTAGATGTCACTGCTCTCCCCACACATTCCTCGTTCTCTTCACTATTTAATTGTGTAACCAGGGCACAGGGATGGACATCAGGTCCCCAATTCTGGTGCACAAACAAGATTCTGAGATGATACAAGACTTGCCTTAATAACAGTGTCCACAAAATAGCTCCTACCTGCTTGCTGTAATTATGAATTCCCAGACTGATGGAAACAATGATTTATATAGTGTAATTAAAGTTAATTTTGCTTGACTGATGTGATAAAATAGGATTATGAATAATTTTTTTTGGGTGATGGGTCTCCTTTAAGAAGGGAGAGTCAGGTGTAGCAACTTCAAATAATAATTACTTACAAAAATAAACCTCTCAGCAAAAAACAACCAACATGAACTATAGGTAATTTGTGTACATTCATATTTTGAAGATTCGGCCAAACCAAATGCGAATCCTAATTTGCATATGCAAATTATGGGAGGAGAGGGAAATCCCATGACTTTTTGACACAAAACAAGGAAGTAAAAAATGTTTTCCCCTTCCCACCCCTAATTTGCATATGCAAATTAGGATTTGGTATTCGGCCAAATCTTTCGTGAAGGATTCGGGGGTTCGGCCTAATCCAAAATAGTGGATTCGGTGCATCCCTAATTACAAATTATCACTTGGTTCAAAGTTATTTGTAAATGTCATTGACTATTAAAAGCAGTATTTTTGTCCCCTTTTATCCTCTGCACTCACTCCTGGCTCCAACTCTTGGTTGTCAGGTCAATTATCTGGATTCTTTAACCCTGTTTGAGGAGTCAGACCAGCAGTGCAGCGAATAGAAGCAGCCAGACAAATAACTGCTTTCAGTATTATACAGAAATGCTTTTTGACTTGTAGATAGTGATGAGCGAACTTTGCCACGTTTTGGCAAAAAATTTTGGATGCATGTCTGAAAAGTTGCTTGCTTCAAAATCACTGCGCGTCACCACTATTCGGGCACCCATTGACTTTAACACTGGCGTTAAAATTGACGCAATCGCCTTTTCGGACGTCAGCATCAATTTTCAAGTCTCACAAATTTTTCACAGTTTAGCGAATTTTGTGGGAAATTCACAAATTTTTCGCTGTTTATCGAATTTCGTGGGAAATTTGTGAATTTTCTGGCAAAACGGGAGAAATCACTATTTGTAGACCTTCCCTAAAATAGATTAACAATTTGTTAAAATTCCTTACATTCTATGCTTATATATTTGTCCTTTCTCTCACCAGCGACTGATTTTGTTCCACTAGACTGAAGATGTTGCTCTTTCTGGGGCATTTATTTTGTGACAACTGAAGCCATGAAGACTCCCTCGAAAGGCAAAAAACAACTCACTTACTGAAGACACTGTTTTTTTTTGTTGTTTTCTTTGACTGCACCTCCATTTTGCTTTTATGGGTTTTAGACTTTGTTTTAGTTACACTTTGGATTGTAAAATCTATTTTTTGTAATGTATTTAGAATGGTTTTATATGCTGCTGAATGGGAAATCCTTGTCATGTTTTTAGAACAAGGACTTTTTCCCCCCAATTTTTAAAACCATTGAAGCCTTATGTTGTTGAATTCTGCAGAATACAATTATTTCAACACACGCCTGTTATTTTTTATAGTTTGTTACTCTTGAGTGGACCACTACACTTGTCCAGCATCTGTGTGTGTGTGATCTGTTGTCTTAGATTACACTCATATACAGGGAAGACATCATCCAAGCTTGATAATCATGTATAATGTACCTGGATATGGTCTGCTTAAAATACATAGGTAGGTAGGTTGCTCCAGTCATTAAAGGAGAACTAAACCCTAAAAATAAATGGCTACAAATGCCATATTTTATATAGTTAAATTGGGTTGAAAAAAGGCAAAGTCCATCAAATTCAACTCCTCCAAATGAAAATCCAGCATCCATACACATACCCCTCACTACTTTTAATTAAATTCTATATACCCATACCTATACTAACTATAGAGCTTAGTATCACAATAGCCTTTGATATTATGTCTGTCCAAGAAATCATCCAAGCCATTCTTAAAGTCATTAACTGAATCAGCCATCACAACATCACCCGGCAGTGCATTCCACAACCTCACTGTCCTGACTGTGAAGAACCCCCTACGTTGCTTCAAATGAAAGTTCTTTTTTCTAGTGTAAAGGGGAGGCCTCTGGTACGGTGATCCACTTTATGGGTAAAAAGGTCCCCTGCTATTTGTCTATAATGTCCTCTAATGTACTTGTAAAGTATAATCATGTCCCCTCGCAAGCGCCTTTTTTCTAGAGAAAACAACCGTAACCGTGACAGTCTACCCTCATAATTTAACTCTTCCATCCCTCTAACCAATTTAGTTGCACTTAGTCTCTGCACTCTCTCCAGCTCATTTATATCCCTCTTAGGGACTGGAGTCCAAAACTGCACTGCATACTCCAGATGAGGCCTTACCAGGGACCTATAAAGAGGCATAATTATGTTTTCATCCCTTGAGTTAATGCCCTTTTTTATGCAAAACAGAACTTTATTTGCTTTAGTAGCCACAGAATGACACTGCCCAGAATTAGACAATTTGTTATCTACAAAAAAAACCCAAGATCCTTCTCATTTAAAGGACCAGTAACCTTAAAAAAAAATGTTTAAAAATTCGTTAGTGCACAACAAAAAATAAACACCAAGACAAATGAAACTTTTAAAAAGCAAAGCCTTTATTAAGAAATAACTTACAGAAAATCCACTTCCTGTCCTCTTCAGAAACGGCGAAAAGGCGACCATCCACACTGCACCGATCGATTTCTCTTCCCTGGCTCCTCACTGACAGGCATACTCCTCCCGACGTCCCAGCAGCAGCGTCTCTCCTTCCCCGTGCATTGGCTTCCCTCCTCCGCTCTCCTCATCTCCCTGGTGAATGCATTCCAGAGCTGCCTATAGAGCACGAGCTGTCCACTGTCTCAATGAAGAAAGAAGACACCCTGGCTTCCGTGGATTCGCTGTTGTGCAGGAGCATGGCTGTCTGCTCAGGGGCAGCCATATGCGGAAACAGAGTCTCTGAAGGCACAAGAGAAATCCCCAGCCGGCCCCAGCCCTCCCCTCCGTCCTCTTCCCCAGCTCTGACGAGGAGCCTGGGAGAGCTGCGCACAATGCTGGCAGTAGAGACACATGCGCTCCTGCCGGCCACAGCCCTCCCCTCTGTCCTCTTCCCCAGCGCTGACATTTCTATTCTATGTGTACTGTATATTGTGAGTGGGTCCCTAAGCTCAGTAAGTGACAGCAGCACGGAGCATGTGCAGTGAATCAGCAGAAAAGAAGATGGGGAGCTACTGGAGACACAGATCTTTACTGCTAAAGGGCTGTGGATGCCTGGAGCCCAAAATATAATGTACAACTACTTCTTTAGTTAAGCTTTAGTTCTCCTTTAAGGGCCAGGTGTGATGCTGTGGAATCTAGGGTACGAGCAGCTGGTAACGTATCAGACTGTTGATTCTATGATAACTGACATATAAACTTATTGTTGTTTGTCTATAACAGAATACATCCACAAATGTAGAGTAAGAGATGGCCTCAAGCAGCGTGAATCTGGGAACAACTGAGGCCAGAAACAGCAGGTTGCAAGAAGCAATGAGCACCATTGTAAGGTAGTAACCTGATTCTCAGGCGTTAGTTTTGTATTATATAAGTTCTGTAAAGACATTAAAAAGCAGGGACAGAACCCATAGTGTAATTTGCCTTTATTTTTTAAAAGGTTTTAAAACGTATTGCACTTACAGATGCAGCCACTTTGGTTTGTCTGTTTGACACAGAATAACTAAACACAGATATCCCATTTATCTCATTTAACACAGAAAACTGTGTCACAACATCCCATCTAATTAAAGCATTCACCATTCTGAACAATGGTGCTTTGCTATGCTAATGAAAAGGTTAAATGCATTAAATGAGTTAAGATAACTTTAGATAACACAGTTTCTTCAATTAACCATGAGTCATGACGCATTTAACTCACAAATCAAAGTGGCTTCATCTGTACATAAGTCACACTTCTGAGCGCAAATCCAACGATCCAGTCTTATAGTGCAGATCATGGAGGTGAACCTTTGCAATACCTCCCTCTCCCTTATGTTCCACCTGTACATCAGTAGTGAGTGGATGTTCAGGAGAGGGAGACGCCTGGAGTTGATAATATTTATATGCTCTTTTGAAATCAGGAATCTTGTAAGTTGGCAATCCCACCAGAGAGTGGAGAAGCCACATGCTGATTTTTACCGATTGAAGAAAACACCATTGCACCTTATTTTAATTCATTTTACCTTTGGAAGCAAGCACTAAAAGCACTTTGTTTGACTTAGTTAGAATTTTATTTTGGAGATAGCACCTTGTACAAATCACTATAGCACTTTAATACACACACACGAAAAATCTGTGCATAGACTTTCTATGGTTCAAGACACACACAGATTAGTTCCTTCAAATATAGTGGAGACAGCGCTAAAAAAGCTTCAGGGGATTAAGCAATACACAAATAGTAATATATACTGTAGTATATTTAGCCTTGTTTTAGATAGAGTACTTTCACACACTGTAATCCAAATAAGAAAAAATGATGGGTTTAACTATATCCTAAACGTTTGTGAGTACCCAATAGATAACCACAGTTGGTGATTTGGATTACAGTGTGTGAAAGTCACATGAGTTTGCTTTGCCAATTAACTCTGTATATTTGAGAGTTTGGAGAGTGGGCTTACTCTATCTAAAACAAGGCTAAACATACTACACTATATATCACTATTTGTGTACTGCTTAATCCCCTGAAGCTTTTTTAGTGCCGTCTCCACTATATTTGAAGGAAGTTTTGGTGAACTCGGAGGAGAACGAGTGTTTAAGAGCCGGCAAAGAAAGGGGAGTTCCGGTAATCTTTGGATAACCATTTGACTTTTGAACACACAGATTAGTGTTGTAACACTTTGGTGATTGCACTAAATATTAACAATATTGCACTAGGTTCTATTATTTGGGGGGGGGGTTTCCATAGCCTGTGGCGCTGATCTTTAATTGTATCTTGATTTGATGATCTAGTAGAGGAATTCTGAGAGTTTACTTTTCCTTGAAATCTTGCAAATATTTGTTGTTTTTTTTGCAATTTTAACTCTGTTATACCTTCTGGTTCATCTGCTGGCAGCTATGTGTGTAACGTGCTATTTACTGTAGTTCTTCTTTGATTGGCATTGGGATGCACCCTACTGTATCTCCCAACAGTCTTCTACAAAACAATGGGATTTTGTTCTTTACATTCCCTGAGGATTATAGTGGCATTCAGGGCTTCCCACCCATAACGTTTAGTGGAGGTATCTTGAGCTTTTACATGATGAGCTGGGCAGTTTCAGGGAGAGGGATTTATGCCCATCAAACCCCTATAAACCACTGTCCTTATCATGGGACGTTTCTAAAATCCAGCCTCCTCAGACTAAGGGGCAAATTCACTTACCTCCAGCGATTCGCCAGCGACGGCTTCACTCACATCACAATACTTCGCCAGGCGTAGATTCGCCAGGACAACGCTAATTCACCATCTGAGGTTGCGTCCAGGGTTCCAAAAGCTAGTGAAATTGCGCTAGAGATAATACGATAAGCAGGTCGAAGTTACGCTAGCAATGCTGAATTAGCATACGGCGTGAAGTTAAAGTACAATGGACATATATTTTGCAGCAAATACATTACATTACACAAGGTCAGGGAACCTAAATAAAATAGAGTTGTTATATTGCCCTACACGTGAGCCCAGTGTATAGTTAAGGTGCCATACATAAGGAAATATAGGGGGAACGGAGGGTACTCCTTTCATCCTATCACCCTGTAAATAGCGAATTTCCCTCGATATTTTTTGACTCTGGCGTAAGAATTCTTACGCCAGCGACAATTCCAACGCCGGCGACAATTAATAGATGCCTATTGCCTTTAATGTGCATCTGAATCGTCAAGAAATATCGGGAGAAATTCACCCAGAACTTTTTTACAGGGTGATAGGATGAAAAATATCGTAAATTTATTAATTTATCAAATATATTTAGATTTTTGCCTGCGATTTTTTGCGCCGCAAATACGTGCCTAGTGAATAAAATCACTACCTGTAAAAAGTAAAAGACGCCAGCATTTTTTGGGACTTAGAAAAATTTTCAACTATTTTTGAACAAACTCCTATCTACTCTATTGCACTTTGCCTGGTCTGAGCTGGCGAAGTAAACTCTGGCACAAGAGGTAACGTTCAGGAAAATCCGCATCTTAGTGAATTAGCGTAGTTACGTCCCTTCGCCAGAGCGAAAATTCACCTGGCGTTACAGTCTATATCCTTTGCTAGCGCATTTATGCCAGGGACCCAGGTCCGGACTGAGAAGTAAAATAGGCCCTGCCATTTCAGGTACACAGAGGCCCAATCAGCCCCCACCAGCCCACTAAATACTGACTTTCTACCTTATAGCAGCCCCTCTGGCATTTGCCAGAACCCACAGATTGCCAGTCCGGGCCTGCTGGGACCCTTAGTAAATCGCCAAAGTGGCAAAATGACGTCACGCTGGTGAATTTTCGCCAGCGTTAGCCACTTCGCACTTTAGTGAATTTGCCCCTAAGAATTCTGCCTGGGTGTTGGTGAATATGTAGAAATAGTTACAAATAATAAGGTTATCCCTTTTTTTTTTCTAGAAACATCTGTTTCAGGATTAAAAATCAGAAAGAATGACAGAAAACGTATAGCAAAGTATATTTACTAAGTCTCGAAGAATAAATACACTGATTATACAGTCAGTGCGCCCCATACAGGCCCTGAATGGGATAAAATACAGCTTCACAGACTCAATAAGATCCTCATACCAGCTGCAACGTAGGAAATACAAGCAGCACGGATACAGTACGTTGATATGGCATGTGACAGAGCTGAACAAGGCAAAGACAGGACTTGTTACTTTGGGAAGGCAGGGAAGGCACTCGCAAAATGTGAGCCACATCCCAGCTGGCACTGCGAGTCTTATCTGTCCTGGAGCCGCCCACCTGTGTAACAAGACTGAGAACTAGGGTCTCTTCATGCTCCTATGTCTCCATAAATAACCAAATAATTCCCCACAAGCTAGTAATGAGATCCCTGCTCCAAATGCTGACATCAGTCTTAACCAATGTGATCCCGTGGGTGCAATGCATGCTGCCTCATGATGCTCATCTTCTTATGTGGACTCACGGGAAGCACGCGCAGCTCACTGGTCATTTCTTTACGCCAGTAGTTTCTTTTTATTCTGGCCTGCACTTTTTCGTGACTTCTCCAGCCCTAGATCTTTGCAGCTTCAGAATCGTTTGGCCACCAAGCTCACCCATTGTGTGCCATGCGGGGTGCCCAGTTTATTCTGCGGCTGTTTTCAGTGTGGCATGTGCACACATTTCCATACGAACAGGCTGGAACGTTAAGAACATTAAACGGTTAATGAGAACACCAGTTGTGTGATAATATTGTTTTACAGGAGAAGGAATGCTACAGAAGCAGCTTCGTTTGCCAATAGATTAGCCACAATAGTGCAAGCTATAAGTATATATTTCTTCTGCACAATGCTTTACCTTACAGGAGTAAACGGGTCTAGAAACTCTATTAATAACTGATTCCAGTACTAACAAAATAACTGCCTTTTGCACAAATTCTGCATGTAGAGAGACAGGATTTCTGATGATTTTAATAGAGTGAGCTCTAATACATCTTCTAGGCAAAAGGAGCCCCCCTATAAGATATATTGGTTCACCCAACTGCTGCATGAAGACAGAATGAAGAGAAGCTGAGAGAGGGATAGTGAAGATAAAGTTGACTATTTCAGATGCAGAATATTTAATTGATTGTATTTCAGTATGCTGAAGCTTATATTATATTTTCACGATAGTTCCCCTTTAAGGGGCAGATTTATCAAAAATCTAACACAAACTTACACATCGAGTTACTGTATAAATTTGAAAACTCTACGGGGTATATTTATCAAAAAGTGAAGTTAGAGATCACCACAGTCCACTAGAGTGAAATTCTGCCACTCTCCAAAGGCATATTTATCAAAGGATGAACTTCACTCTTTGATAAATATACCCCATAGTCTGTGCGTTAATAAGGGGAAAAATTCAAATGTAAAAGTTTGGTTTTTATTTGATAACTCAGGACATAAATTCGATCGACTCGAGTTTTTCCAGTCATGAACTTGATCAGTCGTTTTTTTTTTCCATGCAAGTTTTTGACATTTGGATATTTCCATAAACACGAAACATTCGAAATTTGAGTTTATCCAAGGTAGAAAACCCCTCACACAACTCAAATTTGATTTTTGATAAATATGCTGTTACCATGAAAATCTAAGGGTCAGATTTATCAAAGGTCGAGGTAAATTTTCGAATGAAAAAAAAATCGAATTTGAGCTATTTTTTGTGTACTTCGACATGGGAATAGTCCAAATTCGATTTGAATTTGCAAAAAATTAGAAGATTAGAATATCGAAACTTATGATGTACTGTCTCTTTAAAAATTCGACTTCGACCATTCACCATCTAAAACCTGTCGAATTGCTGTTTTAGCCTATGGGGGACCTCCTATGACCTATATGGAGTCAATTGGTGGAATTTGAAAAATCAAAGTTTTTTTGGGGAAAAACTTTGAATAGAATTTGAACGAATGCGCTAGTAATCGATTCGTACAATTCGAATTCGGGCCTATTTCAAGCGAAAACGGACAGTTTCGACCCAAAAAGAACTTCGACTTAATTTCGGTTGGTCTTTTTCAATTCAAAATTCGACCCTTGATAAATATGCCCCTAAGACTTCACCATCTAAAGGCTGTTGAGGTCAAGTAGAAGTCAATTGTACATTTTTTTAATACATCTATATTTGAGTCTTTTAATAAATTACTTTCCATTTGTGGTTTTAGAGAAATTGAGATTTTTTTTGTGGTTTCGAATACCTGTAAAACCACCACAAGCAGAATGTTGATAAATGGGCCTCTACCTGTAATACATTTATTACATTTAGTCACCTGCAGTCATCTCCTCCAGCGCTGACTACATAGCGATCTCCACTGGTGAATCGGATATTAGCCAAATGGGCTGAGTGCCCTAAAAAGCGTTTGTGCTTTGCCTTCAGAAGAGTACAATTAAAATATAGATTAATAACCACTAATTACCAGAACCATTTTTTAACAGACATATTAACATAAAAACAAAACGAGTTTTATCTAATGAACAGGTATTTACTTATACTTTAATTCTTTTCCGTTACTTGGTACACAAGAGACTGTTCTACATGGGGGTGGGGGGTCAAGGGGAAAAAATGTGCATGCTTATTTAAGAGAACTTGAACAGAATATTCATGGATAAGGGGAGAGTTTTTTGTGTTAAAAATCTTGCACATAAGTCAGAATCACACTGTTCCATTCATTTTCAGTGAGGCAGGAAATTTTGACTTTTAATGTTTTTTATCTTCCTTCCCCTTTACTCCTTTGCTACCCTTTCCCATAATTCCACCCTCTCATCTCTTCTCCCTGACCCCATCTTCCCTCACTGCCATCCTTATTTTTACACTCTAATCCTTCCTTCTGCTCTTTTCTTTCTCTTCTGCATTACCCCTTTCTCTCTCTTCTGCATTACCCTCTTCTCTTCTGCATTACCCTCTTCTGTATTACTCCTTTCTCCTCTGTATTACCCTCTTCTGTATTACCCCTTTCTCTTCTGCTTTACCCCTTTCTCTTCTGCATTGCCCCTTTCTCTTCTGTATTACCCCTTTCTCTTCTGTATTTCCCTCTTCTCTTCTGTATTACCCCTTTCTCTTCTGCCTTACCCCTTTCTCCTCTGTATTACCCCTTTCTTTTCTGTATAACTCCTTTCTTTACTGCTTTACCCCTTTCTTTACTGCTTTTGCCCTTTCTCTTCTGTATTACCCCTTTCTCTTCTGTATTTCCCTCTTCTCTTCTGTATTACCCCTTTCTCTTCTGCCTTACCCCTTTCTCCTCTGTATTACCCCTTTCTTTTCTGTATAACTCCTTTCTTTACTGCTTTACCCCTTTCTTTACTGCTTTTGCCCTTTCTCTTCTGCATTACCCCTTTCTCTTCTGCTTTGCCCCTTTCACTTCTGCTTTGCCCCTTTCTTATCTGCATTACCCCTTTCTCATCTGCATTACCCCTTTCTCATCTGCATTACCCCTTTCTCTTCTGTATTACCCTCTTCTCTTCTGTATTACCCCTTTCTCTTCTGCATTACCCCTTTCTTTTCTGTATAACTCCTTTCTTTACTGCTTTACCCCTTTCTTTACTGCTTTTACCCTTTCTCTTCTGTATTACCCCTATTCAAGTGTGCAGCAAATTTTATGCTTTATTTAGGGTTTAGATTTGGTTTGGCTAGGCTCTTGCATTTGGCCAAATCCTGCTAAAAGATGCAGAATCCGGTGTTCAGTGCCTAATTGGTGTAGTATTCAATAAAGGGCTAGCTTAGAAATATATTACTTACAAAATATACTACTTACAAACTTCTCTGGACATGGAAAGTCAAACAATTTGACCAATCCAAAGTCATCGCCTGTCACAAGGCTGATTCCTGAGTGAGAGACGCAGGCACAAGTCACATCAGATTTCTCATTGTGTCTGGACCAGATGCCAACCACTTCATCACCAAGGACACTGAATGGAAGATCAAAACCAGGGTTACTTTTTGGCACTCATTCATGTCTGCTGTTATATACTGTAAAGATCATTTTTGTTCTACAAGTTTAATTAATGCAGAGGGCTGCTTGTACTTTAGCCCTAAATATTAGAGCAAAATAATTGGTCTTTAGTTCTCATTTAAGGTTAAAGGCTAAGCTTTCCTCTGCAGCCAAGGTGTCAAATCTGTACTGTTTTTACTGATTTAGAACAACAAGTTCAATAATAACAATGGGGTTGCATTTCTGTGACAGAAACATAAACTTTAACAGAGCTTTTACTTTTTTTTACTAGCTAACTGCTGCCATTATTAAAGGGATTCTGTCCATAAAGAATGACTGAAGTTTATCAGAGCTCAAGTCACATGACTGAGGGCACCTGGGAAACTAACAATATGTCTAGCCCCATGTCAGATTTCAAAATTAAATATAAAAACATCTGTTTGCTCTTTTGAGAAATGGATTTCAGTGCAGAATTCTGCTGGAGCAGCACTATTAACTGATGCATTTTGAAAAAAACATGTTTTCCCATGACAGTATCCCTTTAAGGAGATATTTAGTTTCCTGTGTGACAAACTACAACACAGACTACAAAGCATTCACAAACATGTTTAGGGATTACAGTCCAGTGAATACACAGTCTGTCTCTGAAGTCCTTACCTGGTCCAAGTTGCCCATGTTATTCTATCAATCACTGCCTGCTCTGTAAGGAGTTTTCCTGAAGGCACTTCATAGACTAATCGCTTATAACATCCCGTGGAGGCCTTCAGAATGATCATAAATACAAGATATTTAATGGGTGCATTTAACAGGGTTTCCATTCACCATCCCACCATTTAATTTACCTCCCTTTATAAAGGTCATGGCAAATGCACGTGGCATGGTATGACCTCTAGTTCTAGACATAGATCATGTTCTGCTGTAGAATTGCTAAATGCGATCTTTACTCTTATGGAATCATAAACATTGGATGCACTCTGTCATCTATATTTTTGGAGTGCTGGTTTAATGATTTATTATTGTTTTCATTATTGTTTTACTCATATTTGCACTCAAATTGTGCAAAAGCTTCTTTACGTTATCCAGAAACCCGTTATCCAGAAAGCTCCGAATTACGGGACGGCTATCTATCATAGACTCCAAATAATATACATTTTTTTAAAATGATTTCCCTTTTCTCTGTAATTAAAAAACAGTATCTTGTACTTGATCCCAACTAAGATATAATTAATCCTTATTGGAAGCAGAACCAGCCTATTGGGTTTATTTAATGTTTACATTTTTCTCAGTAGACTTAAAGGAGAATTCAACCCTTAAGTTAAAAAAACCCTACCCCTCTACCCTACATAGACCCCACTCCCTCCCCCCCACCTAACTGTTACCCCAGGCAAATGCCCCTAACGTTTTACTTACCCCTCGGAGCAGATTCAGGCACGGGTGCCATCTTCTTCTCTTCAAAGTCTTGTAAATGAGACCTGCGTGGCAGCACATGCGCAGTTGGAGCAATTTTCTGTATCACGACAACTGCGCATGCGCCGAAACTCACGAGAATTGCCAAAGCACCAGTCTCATTCCGAAGATTACTGAAGCGGCTGAAGACGGCGCCATGAACTCCAGTGCCTGAATCTGCACCATGGGGTAAGTAAAACATAAGGGGCATAGTGAGTAAAACATTAGGGGCAAATGCCCCTAATGTTTTACTTACCCCTCGGTGCAGATTCAGGCATCAGGGGCTGGAGGGGAGGGGGTCTAGGTAGGGTAGGGGGGTAGAGGTTTTTTTAACTTTAGGGTTGAATTCTCCTTTAAGGTATGAAGATCAAAATTACAGAAACATCCGTTATCTGGAAACCCTCAGGTCCCTAATGTTTTACTTACCCCTCGGTGCAGATTCAGGCATCGGGGGTAACACTTAGGCTGGGGGTAGGAGGGTCTATGTATGGTAGGGGGAAGGGTTTTTTAACTTCAGGGTTGAATTCTCGTTTAAGTTATGAAGATCCAAATTACAGAAAGATCCGTTATCTGGAAACCCCCAGGTCCCAAGCATTCTGGATAACCGCTCCTATACCTGTATATAGTAAAGTGAGAGAGATTGTGTATGCCTCTCCTTGATGTCGTCAAACGGGCGTATCTCTCCCCGATGTGTCCACATTAAGGTGGGCGATATCGGGCTGATCCGATCGTGGACCCGAGGGCCCAACGATCAGATCAGAATGGAGGCCATATGGGTGGACGGGTCGCAGGACCGCATCAATGAACAGATGTGGATTTTTTTACCCTGCCTGATCGGCATTAGGCTGACTTTCAGCCAGATATCGATCGGGGAGGCTCTTCACTTGACCCCACACACGGGCCAATAAGCTGCCGACTCGGCCTGTCGCCAGCTTTTTTTCGGTTCGTGTATGGGGACCTTTAGACAAACTGGATTTTTAGCTATGAGCATCTTTTCTACTTACATGAGCTACTGCTTGTCAGAACACACCTTTGACTTGTGATACAAAAATGAATAATCCCTGCAGTCTTATACAGTATATGGAGTACACCGAGAAACAACATAATGTGTAAAGTCACCTGAACATAGTGGCTGTCTGCTGAGAAATCTATTTGCAGCAAAAAGCTGGGGATGTCTTTACAGTAACTGATGCGGTTCAATGAGGGACCCATGGTAAGGTCATAGAAATCGACAGCATTCTCACTGGAACCTACAGCCAAGTAGTGGGAATCAGGGCTGAATCTAGACACAAGAAAACCGTGTAAGGAAACAAAAGTGTAAAGGAAATAAAGTGTAAAGGAAATAAAGTGTATAACACTAGGCCTGGTTCATCCAAAAGCAGATATAGCCAAGAGTTTGTTTTATATTAAACATCATATATAGGGCATTAAAGGAGCATTCAACCCGTAATAAAAAAAACCCTCCCTCCTCCCCCCAGCCTACCTGACCCCCCCCCCCCCCAGCAAAATGCCCCTAATTGTTTACTCCATGCAGATTCTGGCCTCGGAGTTCACGGCAGCCATCTTCTTCTTCTCTGGTAATCTTTGCGCCTTGACGGCATTTTCGGTGCATGCGCAGTTGGAGTAAATTTCCGGTTCCGAACCAATGCGCAGAAAGTCACGAATATTTCTGAAAAAATTTCGTACATTTTCGTGACTTTCGGTACATGTGCAGTTGCTCAGGACCAGAAATTCACTACAACTGCGCATGCGCCGAAAATGCCATCAAGACGCAAATATTACCGGAGAAGAAGAAGATGGCTGCCGTGAACTCTGAGGCCAGAATCTGTACGGAGGGGATAGTAAAAAATTAGGGGCATTTGCCCGGGTGAGAGGGGGATCTACCCAGGTAGGGGGAGTTTTTATTACGGGTTGAATTCTCCTTTAAACTGGGATCTTACCGTATGTCCTGGATCTTACCGTATGTCCTGGATGGCTGATCTGCGATCTCTTTTCTTTCCCCAGATTTTGAGTGAGGTTACAAGTAGGATAACGAACTCCCCATTCTTCATGCCAATAGCAACCATGTCCCCCTCTGGACTGTAACACACAGTACGGGCAGCGTGGCCCAGATTGACTTTATTCAGCATCTTCTGTGAGAAATAAAGAAAGATGGTAAGAAACCTATAGTTCTCTAGAAGCAGGAATATCAATACTTGCACCCACATACCTTATCTACAATATCCCACAGTCTTACTGTCCCATCCTCGGCTGCAGACAGGAAGAAATCTCTGGACGGATGAGTTGCCAGGCCCCATATTGGTCCTTCCACGTGACCATTTATCAAAATGTTACAAGCTGCATTTTTTTCTCCAACTTCAATTATCTCTGCATTGCGGGTACCGACTAATATCTTACCCTAAAGACAAAAAGGCATTGATAAGCAATTCTGCAAACTGCTCTGTGCTTTTTTTTGCCGTGCCACTTGCTATCAATAAAGTTATAGTATCTTGGATTTTTCGATTCACGTGGAGATTCGTGTATACTGATTTTGCCATGTTGGTTGAAGTGCATTTTTCAAGGTTTTCTTCATGCCTGGAATTTCTTGATAAATGCTCTTTTAGAGGCACATTTATCAAAGTGATAGGCTGGCACAAACGGGACCACACTTCATTTATTGAAGCAGTTAAAAAAGTATTTATTTTAATAAAAAGACATTTCAAGAGAGCCTAACGCGTTTCGTGCCTTGTGGGCACTTATGACACAAGGCATGGAATGCGTAAAGCTGTCGAGATATCTTTTTGCTAAAATAAATACTTTTTTAACTGCATCAATTAATGGAGTGTGGACCGGTTTGTGCCAGTTTATCACTACATATTAGCATATTGTTTGCTGAAGGTCTGGGGCTTGAGCACCTTAAGACCTATTTCTTATCATACTCAGTATTGAGGGGCAGTTTTAACAAAGGTTGAAATGAAAATTCGAATTTAAATAATTCAAATTTGGAGCTAATTTTTGTGTACTTCGACTAGGGAATAGTCCAAATTCAATTAGAATTTGAAAAAATTTGAAAATTCGACTTAGACCATTCAATTGGTGGAGTTAGAATCGAATTTGATTGAATGCGCTGTTACTTCGATTGATACGATTCAAATCCGATGGAAAATGATTTTTTTTGATACATTTCGATTGGTCTTTTTTAATTAGAATTTCGAAGTTATGGGAGTTCAAAAAAACTCCCATTACTTCGAAATTCAACCCTTGATAAATCTGCCCCTGAAATTTTCAACAGTAATTACATTTATCAAAGGTTGAATTTAGAATTCAAGTGAGTTTTTTTAAACTCCCTTAAATTCGAATATATTCGAAATTCGACTGGGAGGTTAATTTAAGAAAAAAAATGAAATATCTTAAAATCGGACGAATTATACAGACTCGAAAACTTTGGAATTCAATTCGATTTCAACCAAATTCGATTTGAAATCTTCAAACTGGTCACTGGACCTCTCCCATTGACTTATACAGGAATTCGGCAGGTTTTAGGTGGCGAATAGTCAAAGTCGAATTCTTAAAGGGCCAGAGGATGATAAATCTCAAAAATCAAATTTGAATTCTTTTAAAAACTCCAATCGAGTTTGGATAATACCCTAGTCGAATTTGACAGCTCTGACCATTAAAAAAAAAAAATGAAAAAATTTGAATTCTCAATTCGATCCTTAATAAATCTGACCCTTAATCTCATAGGCAACGTGCAGCCTACTTGAGTTATAGGGAAAAAACTGCTTTTGCCATGGAATTGATTTTGTGTTTTTCTTTATATTTCATGAGTTACTCACCTTTCCTCGGCACACAGACCTAACACAGTCAGTTGTTTGTCCAGTCTCCAACCTAAATGCACGGCATCTTTTTAATTCCTGATCCCAGAGCTTCACTGCGCCCCCTTCTTTGGACCTAGAGAAGTCACAAATACTTCGGCCAAATTCAGCAGTGTCAAAAAACCTTATTATACAGTTACACCAATCCTGATTCATTTCTCATACTGAACTTTGATACAAATACTGTGACTTAAAAGCCAAATATTGTCATTTGATATAAGGCTGCGCAGATGAATAATGTTAAAAATTAAACAAAAATGTAAAATTAAAAGTAAAATTAAAGTTAAAAAGTAAGGCATTAGCAGAACTTGCATGAACAATCATAGACTCTGAACATACAACTCCTGCTATCCTCACAGTATAA